>CM057810.1:13008486-14260986 GCA_030067965.1 Latrodectus elegans
GCAACCATTACTCAGTAATAACTTAAATAAATAAGAATTATTATTCATCAATTATTCTGCAACAATTATTTAGTAACAACTTGCATAAATATGAATTATTATTCAGTGTTAGAAATGTTTGTAACAGTTAATGTATAAAATGTACATCTTTTGAAAATTATCCAATCTTTTTTAATGCATTTATAAAGAGGGAGAATCAATAAATATAGTAATTAAATAACAATGTATACTTTTACATAACATTCCGTTTGAAAATTTCAGAAATTGAGTTTATAATAGCGAAAATTTGCAAACATAAGACAATTAACTCACTGCCAATTTTCAATTAAATAAATACTTAGTTTTGAAACATATATCCTTAAAATTGTAATTAGTAATATTTTTAATTACTTGTAATTAGTTGCATTTCTTTGAATTTCTGATAACTCATATTCAAACTATATTAAGAGTACCAACAGAAAATTTTTTAAGGTAGGAATATAAGAATTTTATCATTATAAATCAATAAAATAAAAATAGATTGTACTAAAATGAAAGTAATAGATAGTAAAGTCCCTCCAAGAAAAGTATATTAGAAATGTATTTGGTTAAAACCTATGAAACTATAAAAACCATAGTATGAGATACTTGAATTATCCATGAATAATTTATTAAAATTCCATAAATTTAATCTCATGTATTAGAAAAGAGCAACAAAATGAATCATTTTTTACTTTAATTTTTTCCCTAATAATTAATTCCATAATTTATTTCCCATATTTTTAATATTTACATTTAAATCATATTTAATCGATAGTTTTAAATTTAAATTTGTCATGTTTTATAGAAATATGGACAGTAATTTATTAAATATATAATTTATGCACTGCAAAAACAAATTAAATTAATGTTCTAATTGCAAATGTAAAATGTATTATTTTACTTCCATTCACAGTTAATGAAAATGCTGTGTATGAATTTTATGACAGAAGGATTATAATCTCACTGATCTGAGGAAATTGTCCTTCAATACGTTAGATTGTCAGAATATGAGAGTGCATTGGATTAATAAACTGAAAACAACGTTTATCATGTTAGCTCATACAACACTGAATCTCACGGACTATAGGTAAAAAAATTATCTCAATTGAGATTCAAAATGTCATATTTCTCAGGAACACCAGTGGAATGTTTTCAAATCCTATGATTAGTATAACCTGCTTAGAGGCTGACCACTTAAAGATTTGTGATGGTGAAAAGAAAAATTAAAATTGTGGTCTTAGAAAATAGCTCCGATTGATTTGTCATTCAAAGGTCAATCTTTTCACGCGAGGGCTGATTAGGCTGGGAGCTACCATTTAAAAAGCATTCCGAACCACTACCAATACTCATACTCAAGGTGGGATTCGAACCATGAATCGAAAGAGAGAGAGCTTACAATTCGTTTATCAGCTTGACTTAGATGATTGATGCACAAAAAGCATGTAAAATTAAAATTTTTTGCTATTCATGTCCTGTAAATGTGACCTGGGACGGGGATTAAAATTAAGGAGCTACCATTTTCATCTGATAATGTCACTGAATATGCACTCAATTCCATGGCTACAAGATACACGTATAGTTTTGTAGAGCAAGATAACCACTATATTACTGTTGGAAAATTTGTTATGAATTTAGCATAATATTTAAAAAAAACTATACTTAATTAACTATGTTTTCATGAATTCAATTATTCTCATAATAAAATTGATGATTCAGTTTTAAAATATAATCATACACTTGATATAATTATGATAATAAAGTATAAATTTTGTCATAATTACCATACTTCACTTAACTAAAGTAATAATTTGCTTTCTTTTGTTAGCTAGATAATACAAAAGAAAGCAAATTATTACTCTCTCGTAAAGAATATTTATAGCAATTTTTCTCTCGTAAAGAATATTTATAGCAATTATTTATTAACAGAAATCAAGAATTTTGATTAATGATTATATCAGCTTAATATACACGTAAAATGTAACCATGAAATATCTAGACAAGCAGATTAAATGTGCATGCTAAAAATGTATCTCAGTTTGCAGCCATATTGAAGTGTCTGCAGTGAAAATGAATAAAAAGGGAAATATTCTTTCTTTCCTATTTACAGCAATATTTAGGAGGAAAATCCCATCTTTTGGAAAAGATCCAAAAGTGCGTGACATATTCCTCTCAACAAAATGCTTCCAAAAATTAATGTAGCGATTCATACGTAACTTGAATCCTTTTTGACAAAGTAAAACAAAGGAAAGAGCTTTTCATTCTTTCCACAATCCATTTAAATTTATATCTTGCATTATAAGCCCATAGAATGAAAGGAATGACTAAACAAAGTGATATAAATCTTTTGTTATTTCTATGTCACATTTGGGTGGAAGGTAGAACATTTCATTAAATAAATATTTAATCATTTTATTTATATGCAAAGTAACGTTGTTAATACTTTATATATGTTTTATAGTTATTAATATATAATGCTTAGGTAATAATTTTATTATATTAGTACTTTTTGTTAACTGTTTCTGATTAATCTCACATTTTAGAAAAATTATATTTTGATTAAACATTTATAAAAACATGCGGCTTTAAAATATATAATTTTATGTTTATTTTGTTACTTTGATATCGAACAAATAATAGGAAATGGAGTTAACTAAAAAAGAAGGATTTTTTCCGTAGATTTATGTCTGTGATTTTAAGAACATGAAACATGTGTAGAAATCATGATTTTATTATAAATTCTTTCTCTTTTATAGTCTTTTTTTTAACATTTGACCACAGATATTAATAGAAAAAGGGATTTGTAAGAGTAAGAAAACGTAACAGAATGTGGGGATTCTGAAAATTATCTTAAAAATTGAAATTTAACAAATGCAATTCATTGTTGCCAATTATTCAATCTATTCCGCTTGAGAGTCGAGAAAAGCATTTCAAAACTACGGAATAAATTTTGACAGAAAAAACAAAAAATATTGGGCTGACATCAAAGGAGTTCTAAATTCATACAATAGTAATTGGTGAAATATATTTAATGCTAATAATTGATGTCCATAACAAAGAAAGGTTCTCGTCTAGAAAAATATTTTATTTTGCTTACAATGAGGAAGCTGTTAAATGGAGAATACAAAATCACTCTTCTTATAGTGTTTTTTTTTCTAAGATATTACTCATACATAAAATATTGTTTTCGTTATTTTATGCCGCATAAATAATGTGCGGCTCAATGTCAAGATTTTATACAGTATGGTTGGTATCATCTATGATTCACTGCCAAGCCCTTATCCAGTTTTCTGATAAAAGTCTTACAGAATTGGAGTATAACAGTCGACAAATACTGATATAGTAAAAAGAAAAAAATCCAAGTTTGTAGTGAAATTTTTAACATAAATTATGATAACTGTTACAAGAATCTAAATAAATTGTGCTCAAAATATTATTTACAAAAGACATTTATTGGCATGAAATAATACTGAAAAAATATTGTATCAGACATTATGATACAATCTATGTATCATAATGTCTGAAACAATATTTTTTCAGTATTATTATATTTTTTTAGCATTATGAGAGAATACAAATGATTTCTTTAAAAACATGATAGTGCTATAGCTTATATAGTTCAACTTTTATACATTACGTTTGTGAAATGGGAGTAGTGTACCTTATAGAAAAAAACAACCTTTTTAACCAAAATCATATGAGACTACAGTGAAAACACACTAAAACAAAATATATTGCATTGTTCCTGTTTACGGTCTAATACTTAATATAACAGTACTTGAAGAATTTAATATGTTTTACAAACATTAGTAGAAACTTCCAAAATATTCAGAAATCAAATATAAAACAATCTTAACTGTTTAAATATACTTAATATAATATTAAAATTCTTTCATGTTATTTAAAAACTAATTTTTAACCATTTAATTTTTTAGCACGTTTTTATTTGAATGCAAGCATATTGTTAACTCGATGCAAATTATTTTTCTTTACATCACTTTATACATTAAAACTTTCAATTGTATTTTACGGTATTTTCTTTCGTATATTTTGCAAGTTGCACACATAAAAACAATAGCTATTCTCCATAAAATGTTTTTATTGTTTTATTTTGACTTCTAATTTTTAGCTTTCCAAATAAAATTTTTCTCTGTTAAAGTTATTCATGCATGGATAAAGAGATATTTTATTGTTTCATCTATGGTAATTTTCTTCCTGTATGTACATATACAAGTCATTCTTAAAGTATTTCAAATTAATTGCGCATTAAATTTACTAATGTGCATCTTTAACTATAATTATAATTTTATAGGTATATTGAATTGACATAAATATGCAAATGGTGTATTTTACAGACGTTTAGTATAAATTGTAAAATTGCGATCACATAAAGGAAAAATATTTGAACTGAAAAAAATTCCAGAGTTTCAAAATCTACAATTTATTATTCAACCATGAAATTATTTAATTTACGTTTGGTTTCTTTACAGTCATTTTTAATCTAATTGTTATCTAAATAGCAATAAAAATAAACATATGAATTACAAAAATAATTATAAAAAAATCTACTATGTATAAATATATCAAAATAATGTATTTCAAAAATTGAAAGATATTTATTACAAAACATGCATGAACGTACTTAAATATTTTTCGAATGTAGGATACATCTGTAATTATTAGATTAAAATTCAGAAAATTATAGTTTGCAGAAATATTCCAGTTTTGAACGGGAATTCAAATCAAGAAAGATCTCATAGTATTATTAATTTTAATGAACTCAATGTTACAAATAAAGTTATATGTGTACGTTTGTGTTTATTTCAATCAATAGAGAAATGTGTACCAAGTATCATATTTAGTTAAGTATTTATTAATTACTTGTAGTTTTGTTCCATTTACGTTTTTCTGGATAATCAATGTAACCTATGCAAACTAAAACGAGGTCAATGAAAATTATGAATTTCGTCATTGTCTTATCAGAAAATGAATTAGGTAAGGGATAAACATTTCGGAACTAATAATTATAAGGAAAACTTGTGGCTTTAACTTAGGAATTGGAATTTTGCAACGTAAACTAACGGAAGTATATTGCACATACAGTTGAAATTTCGCTACTATTTTTGATTTCCATTAATTTAAAAAAAAGAGAGATTTTAAGGGAAACAATAATGTAAATAGTTGTTCAACCTCATTAAGGATTTCATGAAAGGAATAAAAAAATGTTGGTCAAAGTGATACATAGAACAGTTTGTTGACGAAAACGAGAGGGAAGTTCTTCCATCATGTAAGTTGTAAATCTCAGAAAGCTTTGTCTAGGAACTACAAAAAATGATAACGAAAATCCTGGTTTAATAAAAGTGTGTCGCTCTTAAATAAGCGTCATTTACCAGTCGAATTGAATTGAATCATACCAAATCACAACATCCTTAGATGATTTATTGAGTATAAACCCGTGTTTAAGTTTATATTTACAGTATAGTGTTAGTAGCTGTCTATCTTGAGCATATTGTAACAGACCGATATTAACAATATTGATAGTAGATGGCGCTGCTGCCCAATTTACAAACAACATAGAATGAGATGAGGGTAGTGATGTGAGAAATGGCAAGGACGAACCATCCGGTTCCTAAATACGTTTGTTTTGTACCACCCTGGTACTATGTAACCTTGATTTTGTTTTATAATTATTAAGTGTTTTCTTTTTGTAACTAATCTTAATTATGTGTAATGTAATAAATGTTTGTTTTGTTTTAATTTCCATTTTCTTACTTCGCTACAAAAATGGCGCCCCAACTCGCGGCCTTTCCCACTGTGTTTCATCTAATTGGATATAAGTTTTAGCTCTATTGAGTTGTTGGTTATAATTCCACGTCGGAATTTATTTGATTATGTGTTCATCTGGAATGCATTCTATTTGGAATTTTCCCGTGTCGTCGTTCGTTATCATCCAGAAATAGAACAGATGTATTTCAAGTCGTAATTTCGTCGAGCTATATCGTTTTCATCCAGAAAACAGGTAAGTTCTATTATGTGTTCTAACAAATTAATTATCATCCTGATAATGTTAGCATGTTCTAATAATAGCATGTTTTGTATTAAAACTAATCCAAATAACATAACTTTTGTTTTGTAGTAGTAGTTTCGTTATTCTTCTAACTTCGGATGGATTAAATTTTGTTCAGACGTCTGCATGAATGTTAAAAATTTGTTTACTAATACTGCATGTAATAGATATATATTTTTCTGCACGTCATTTTGCATGTATAGTGAAATTTAATATTTTGAAATGTAAAGTATATCAGTAAAATTCTTGAATTTAAATTGTTTATATTGAAAACAGAACTGACTCAAAACGCTGTTCTATATTGTTCGTTAAAGGTTAAAAATTGATTGATTGATTTTGTTATTGCTTAAAATTAGAATAAGCTGTTCCTATTGCATATTTAAATTAAAAACTGATTTTTTTCCCTTATTTTCATTGAAAGAATAAATTTAGAATAATTTCTATGTATAAAATGAGTCAATGCTCTGTCTAGAAAAAGTATGGAAGTCGAAGTAACGGCTCCATGAATATTGGTTTTGATAAAAATAAATAATTATTTTATTTGTTTATTATTAAAAAAAACAGTGTTTTATATTCGAAAGAAAATTCATATATATTTTTATCTATAAGGAATCTATTAATTTTTAAAACGAAAACACAGAAAAAAATATAAGAATAATATTTCTGTTGTGAATTGATATTATTATTTTGTTTTTACTATTTATACCTTAAGATTTTTTTTATTTCTTTTGAAAGAAAATGATACTTTGTAGAATTTTACATTTTATGACATTGCTAAAATAAGATATTAGAAATAAAAGTTTTGAACTTATTTGTTTATCTTGCATATTTTCTATGAGTATATTATAATTTAAAAAATTTTTACTAGATATGGTTTTATTAAATAAAGTTTCAGAACATTAAATGTTTTTACATTGAAAATAACTTGCTAATAAATTAGTAATTATTCATCTAATAATGTAAAATTGATTGTCAAGTGAAATGCAGAATTAATTTTGAATTTATTTAAAAATGTGTAAAAGATAAAAATACTGTCATTATTTTTAGAAATAATTTTGTTTTCACTCAGAGATAATTGTGTTTTATTTGTTTAATAATTATGGAAGTAGTTTATTAATTGAATAACAATTGACGTTGTTAGAATAAATTGTTTTTATTGATATTTCTTCTTTTTTTTAAAGAAATAATGTTAAATATTTATGACAACTTTTGGGTTTTAATTTAATTTGAATTATAATTTCAACATATCTTTACTAGTTTTCTGCATTGTTTCTAGTCTTCGAATATGATAAATATGAAAAAATGTTTTCAAATTATATTTTTGTTTAAAAATTATAAAAACATGTGTTTGATTAATTTAATAATTCGTATTTAATTAATATTGATAAACAAGTGTTTAAAATTCGTTTAATTGATAAATTTAATTTAAATAATAAGTTATAAAATAAGAACTTTTGAGATCAAGAATGGCCTTCCTTTACCGTGCCCGAAAAGAAGATTTAAGGACCTTAGCTGACGAACTTGGTTTGATAGTGGGAGATAATTTAAAAATAGTCCAGTTAACGGATCCCATTAGCAAAGCCCCTAATTATGATGAAACTATGGTCAAAAGTATGCTTCAAGCAATTACTGAAGAGAGAATTGCGAAAGAAACGGCAATTTTAAGAGAAACTGAAATAGCTGATGCGAAGGAAAAATTGGAGAAACAACAAAAATATGAATTGGAGAAACTCCAGCTTCAAGTTGAATCTCAACGTTTGGCAAGTATAGATCCTCTATCGTCAAGTGGTACCTCGGTAGCACACCAGAAACTGGATTTTAGTAATTTCAGCAATCTTTTGCCGAAATTTGATCCGAAAAAAGAAGAACTGTGTACATTCTTTACAATCTTCGAACGACAAGTTAAATTTATGAAATTACCCGAATCTTCATGGATCCCTTACTTACTAGGCACCCTGCCATCTGACATTGCAACTCTCATCGTTCGAGAACCTGAAGAAACACAAGAATATGCTAAAGTAAAGGAACTACTTCTAAAAAGATTTAAATTATCTGGAGATAGATTTAGACAGATGTTTGCTAAACACAAAAAAGACCCTGAAAAAACTTGAAGAGACTTCTATTTTGATCTGTCTAACTACTTTGATGGCTGGCTTGAAGAACTTATGGTTCAGGATTTCGAAAAGTTAAAACAACTTATCGTTGCAGACCAAATCAAGAAGAAAGTTCCCCCGGATGTTAAAGAGCATTTTATCGATATTTGGACTGAATTTATTTCTCCGGTTGTTCTTGTGGAAAAATTAGATGCTTACGAAAGTGTCAGGTGTGGTGTGAAGAAATCTTTCCTTCCAGTACATCAAAAGAAGCAGTTTCCCTTTAAACCCTTTACTATTCAAGAAGGAAAACCTCAACATGAA
The DNA here is from genome assembly GCA_030067965.1 of Latrodectus elegans. NCBI lineage: Eukaryota > Metazoa > Arthropoda > Arachnida > Araneae > Theridiidae > Latrodectus > Latrodectus elegans. The sequence continues at coordinate 13,016,989 of CM057810.1, forward strand.
AGAAATGGGAATCTTAAGAAAGAGTCAAGTGAAGTTGCATGCTATGGATGTGGTAGTCCAGGAGTCATTAAATCTAAATGTCCTACCTGTAAAGGAAAGGAAAAGAAAAGTTCTGGTACTTTTAGCAGCGTTATTCTTCAATCGGCTTCTAGTGCACCCACACAGATGTCAACGTTAAGAGTAACTATCAATGGAGTCATGGGTACCGCTTGCGCAGACACTGCTTCAACCCACTCAATTGCAGGAGAAACACTTCATCACATCCTGAGGAAACAAGAAGCAATTTTTCTACCAGTACACTACTAATGACATTAGCCAACGGTAGTAAAATAAAAAGAGAAGTTCGTTCAACAAAGGTAAAAATTCGTCTTGGAGGCCGTAGATTGCCTTTGAACCTTGTTGCCATCCCTGATGCAAAAGGAAACAACACCCTGTTGGGAATAGACTTTCTTAATTCGGCTGGGATTGTACTAAATTTGAAACGAAACTGTTGGTTTTTCCATAATCAACCCAGACGACACTTTTCTTTTGAAGAACCGACAGCAACTTTTTGTGGGTCGTTACAAACGGTTGCACCGCTAACTGTGAATGAAAAAGGTAATATTGAAGATGAAGCATCCCATTTGACTCCCACCTGGGAAAAGAAATTAAAGAATCATCCTCATCATTTGCGTGAAGATGAAGGTATTGATCTGACAGGTGAACAAAGAATTAAGTTAAATGAACTCTTGTCCCAGTTTGAAACAATTTTCAATCCAGGGGGAGAAGCAACCCCATTTATTGAACATTACATAGATACGCAGAACCATCCTCCGGTTGCTGTTCCTTCGTATCGAGTGTCTCCAGCAAGGAAAGAAATTATGCAAAATGAAATTGATAGACTCTTGAATGAAGGATTTATTGAGCCCTGCGAATCTCCTTATGCAGCGCCTGTTGTGCTCATCCCGAAGCCAAATGGTGCTTATAGATTCTGCGTGGACTACAGAAAATTGAATACCATCACGAAAACGGACTCTTACCCTCTTCCACGCATAGATGATTTACTTCTCTACTTCAAGAAGCTAAACAAACTCGTTATACGTCGACCATCGACCTTAAAGCTGGTTATCATCAGGTAAATGTGGCTGCCGTAGATAGAGACAAAACTGCTTTCATTTGTTCTTTTGGTACTTATCGTTTTATACGAATTGGCATTCGTATTGTATTTGGATTGAAAAATGCCCCAACAACCTTCCAAAGACTGATAGACAAATTCCGAAGTGGTCTTGGTGACATTTTTCTTCGTTCCTACCTAGATGATATTATAGTACTATCAGAGTCGTTTCAGGAACATTTAAAAAATTTGAGAGACATTTTTCAACGACTTGAGTTATTCAAATTAACAGCTAACCGTGAAAAGTGCAATTTCGCATGTGCAAGGATTAAATATCTTGGGCATTATATTACTCCTGAAGGTCTAGAGGTTGATCCTGCCAAAACTGCTGCTATCTTGGATATGCCTGAACCCAAAACTGTTAAACAAGTTCAGTCCTTTCTGCAAACTTGTTCTTGGTATAGGAGGTTCATTCCGAACTTTTCTGAAATAGCCAGATCTCTCAGTAATCTAGCCAAGAAATCCGCCTCTTGGTGTTGGAAAGAGCAAGAAAAAGCTTCGTTCCAAAAGTTAAAGACATTACTTACTTCACCACCTGTTCTTAGGCAGTGTGATCCAAGTAAACCGTACATCTTGCGTACTGATGCTAGTGGGTATGCCTTAGTTGCTGTCCTCCTCCAAGGAGAATCCCTGACAGATCAACATCCAATTGAATAAGCAAGCCGACTACTAACTAGTGCTGAGCGAAATTATACCACTACAGAGCGTGAAGCCCTTGCAGTTGTTTGGGCTTTAGAAAAATTCAGATGCTATATTGAGGGACAAGAAGTCACAGTTGCTATGGACCATCAGGCGTTACGATGGCTCATGTCTTTAAAGTCCCCATCAGGACGACTCGCTCGTTGGGCTCTACAACTCCAAGAATTCAATCTCCATATCGAGTACGTTCCTGGGAAAAGCAATGAGGTAGCTGACATGTTATCTCGCCCTCCCTGTCACGAAGGAGATAACCCATGTGAAATATGCTCCATGACTGTTAACCAACCCACCGTCGTTTCAGTAGATTTTCCTACCAAAATTCCTAAAGAAATCAAAGACAACTTCAAGATGAAAATATGAAGAAAATAATAAATGCCTTGGAAGCAGTCAACTTGACTGAAGAATATGGAAACTGGACTGAAAAAGGTTTTATGATGAATAGAGGTGTCCTGTACAAATATGCACCTGATTCAGGATCTGATGAGGCTCAGCTTGTCATTCCAGAAGATTCAAGAGAGCAGATTCTTAAAATTCATCACGATGATCCCACCGCAGGTCATTACGGTGCTAAAGGAACTTTTGATAGAATTGCTAGAAGATATTACTGGACTGGTATGCGGAAATACTTCACCAATTATGTGAAAGGTTGTATAGAATGTATGCGATACAAGCCTTCCAACCAAAAACTTGCTGGTCTGCTGCAGACTCCAGTACCATCTCAAAGGTTTGAAACGTTATCCATTGATTTGTTCAGCCCTCTTCCAGTTAGCCATGGGAAAAATGGATATTTATAATAGAAGATGTTACTACGAAGTGGATCGAGCTATTTGCTTTGGAAAATGCAACAGCAAAAGAGTGTGCTGTCTCTCTTGTAGAAGAAATCTACAAGAGAGACAGCACACTCTTCAGCGATAATGGACCACAATTTGTTTCTGCTGTTATGTAGCAACTATGTTATCTTATGAAAATTCATCAATCTTTAACCCCTGTTTACCACCCTCAAGCAAATCCAGTTGAAAGGAAGAACCGTGATTTGAAACCTCGTCTTGCCATATTAGTAAAAAATCGGCATGATAGCTGGTCCGAGAAACTCCCTGCAATTCGATTCGCACTGAACACTTTAAAGTGCAGTTCAACTGGAAAAACCGCAGCGTTTCTCAATTTCGGACGAGAGATCCGTACCATTGATGATGTTACCAACGACTTTCGTAGTATTATCGAGAACGATAACTTTGTCGTTGAAATGACCCCGTATCTTAAAAGATTGGAAAGATTCACATCTGAAGCCAAAGAGTTCTTAATTGAAAAGCAAAATAAAAACAAGCATTTTGCGGACCAGAGAAGGAGACCAGCTCCTACATATAAATCAGGAGATTTAGTTTTGGTTAGAAAACCAAACTTAAGTGATAAAACTGCTGGTGTTACAGCAAATTTTTCGCCTCGCCGCGATGGACCATTTATCATCCTTACTCAAAAATCCCCTGTATCGTATTCTGTGGCAAACACAGATTCTCCAAATATACCAATAGGAGTATACCACACTTCGGCATTGACGCCTTTTCAAGGAAAGAAAACTTCCCCTGTTAAAGCTTTGCGCAGAAGAGGTAGACCAACAAAATTGAACTGTCCTAAAACTCCCACTCCTGCCATAGCTCATGCTCAAGAGAAAAACCATTCTAGGAACACTCCTGCCAAAGCTCATTCTCAAGAACAAAGCCATTCCAAGAATACTCCTGCTGACCCCTGGTCGGGACGTCTTCGGGGTCAGAGAGGGAGGTTGTAACAGACCGATATTAACAATATTGACAGTAGATGGCGCTGCTGCCCAATTTACAAACAACATAGAATGAGATGAGGATAGTGATGTGAGAAATGGCAAGGAAGAACCATCCGGTTCCTAAATACGTTTGTTTTGTACCACCCTGGTACTATGTAACCTTGATTTTGTTTTATAATTATTAAGTGTTTTCTTTTTGTAACTAATCTTAATTATGTGTAATGTAATAAATGTTTGTTTTGTTTTAACTTCCATTTTCTTACGTCGCTACAATATTAAATTATATCTAGTTAGAATAATATAATATACGGTTTCTAATCATGATTTTATCTCAAAGTTGATGACCACGGCTTATGGATGCTTAGGTAGATAAGTCAAAGTGAAAGCCAAATTTTATTTACTGGGTGGCAAATGCTTTTACCTGCTTTGATAGTCTAAGTAAAGATTTGTTGAACTTGTCAATCTCCTTTAGTTGTGCTTACTGATGGCCTTAGTTTATATTAATGAAATTTCTGTGGGAAATCTTACTATGATATCAAGTTGCCCATGCATTTTTGAAAACTGCTATGTTATTAATATATACCCCAATCAAGCATTTTTGAATACTTTAAAAGCAATTTCAACTGATTCGAATCATCACTGAATAAATTGATGAATTGTTTTATTTATAATATACTGTATCGAAAGGAGAATATATAACTTAACAATTCCCTGACTCACCAAATGAAGAATTCCTTATTAACCCGCTGAACTATTATAAACTGCTAAATTAAAAACTGTTTTGAGCGATTATTATTAGATATAATCTCATTTCTAAATTTGTAATTGATTCTTCGTCAAAATAAAATTATGTTCAACTTAGCTTTCATGATCAAATAGCTTAAATCATGTCTAAGTGTATGTAATCTTTAACAGATACAAACATAGTAACATATTGGATTAGATTTATTTAAAAGTTTAAGTATATTTTTAAGTAATATCACAAAAACTGTTGAAAAAAGTTTTATGGAAAATTAATTGTAGAGAGCAAATGTAACTACTTTCAGTTATAGAGATCTGCACTGATGTTAAAAATTTGTAATATTGAATAAGAAGGGTGTTTTTAATTAACATAACCAATTGAACAATATAAAGAAAAGTTATTCAAAAGACTAACGAAACAGTTTGAGAACGAAACGTTTTGATACAGAACATCATTCTTTTGTTTACTTCATTTATATAATAAAATATATAATCTGCTTCTTTGTTTGCTGGAAACTATTTAATTTATTTTTTTAATTCCTGCTTACAAAATATAAATGTTACAAAAATAAAATTAGTACTAGTATAGCATGTTTCAAATACATGATATATTTGTAGAACAACTTTTTCTTGACGTGTAAAGCTCTGTTTTTGATCCTAATCGTTATTGAACAATGGGAAATGAGCATTGCGTTTTTACTTTCTGCATAAATACCTCTTAAATAATGCATTTAAAATTTCTAGGGCTACCTTCTTTAATACACATGAATAGACACATTATGCATGGAACAATTAAACAGTGGTTTTATAAAATGTTTTACAATACTTTCATATGTGTTAGGTTATCCATTTCATGAGTCGAAATACTTCGTGATTTGCAAAATGTTTTTAATTCAAATGCTGCATCATTTGGAATTTCCTTTTTATGATATTAGATGCATCAATAAAATCATTTTTTTATTCTATATATTTTTGGTTAGATTCTATACATAAGAAGTTATTTTAATTTTGCAGTTTACCTCCACAGGAATTTACTTCAACTCCTTTTGAGTCCTATATCCTGTAAGAGATCCCTGGTTTCTTGGTGTAGTTTCTTAGTTGGTCCCTGGAGCTACATGTAAGTCGCTGTTATTTATTTCTCCTTCGGTGAGAAAGGGTGAGGAGGATACTTAGTTCTTGTTAGAGTAGATTACTTCCAAGGGTTGGATAGCGACATTTTTTCTCTCCTCAACCTCATACATTAGTTAGCGTATGTGACCCAACGGTCTTTTTATCCATCTCCGTGGAAATAGAAGCTGGCGGTTTATAACTTCTAATTACCGTCTAAAAGGTTTTCTTTCCCATTCGTATAACGTTAAATACTTGATTCTGTGGATGTGTTAAATAGTTTAAAAGGTTGGAGTATTTAGGAGAATGAAAAAGCAACCTCGTTTTTTTTCCGTTTATGAAAGTGAAGCGACCTGAACAAATGATAAACAACAAACAATTTTACTACCTTTTTTATTTTCATTTAATTTCCCTCTATTCAAGCATCAAACTGAAATTTTGATTTAAAATTCTTTTGATTAGGATTTGCAATTTCAAATCTTCGGGAATTTAAAAATTTTAGAAAGAGTATAAATATTATACTTTATTATACGTAACAACTAAATTTCATTGCTGTAATGGAAAACTATCAGAGGAGTCTTTCGGTCAAAGAGGTGTAAATATTAGTTGAATGATGTGCAGAGGTAAATTTTATTTACTAGAATTAAACTTTTTTAGCATTAAACTGTTATTAAGCAGTTAAATATTTTATTCGATGCATATAAAATATTTTAAAATTGATTAAATCTTTTAAAAGTTGAAGTAAAATTTAATTTAATTATTATTTCATTGTCTCTATATAGAATTTAATTCCTTTTTATGACCCAGTTGGCTGTTCAGACAAAGCCTTATGGCATTACAAAATGGAATTATATACACGTATATACACATGTGCTGTTTGTGTGTGGGAAGACATGAGTTAATTAAGATTGTTTAACAAAAATGTCAAACTAAGGAACTTCTTTCTTTTTGAATAGTTTTTAATTTCATATATGTTGGTAATTATATTGCGAAATATTTCATAGAAACAGCAGGAAATAAAGAAATATTGTAAAGAGAAATCGTGATTGGGATTAGTGAATTAACATCTCCCCTATATAAAAACCAGATAACCCATTAAGAAATGAAAATAACCTAATTATAGACAACTAATTTAATTATTAAGAAACGAAGTTTAAAAGAAAGGTATGCGTATTTATTTTAAAACGATATATGCTATTAACGAGTCAAAGTTCATTGAAATTAAAAAATGTATGTCATCCAAGCTTAGTAATTTTTCTTAAATTCCTTTGTGTGAAATTTTAAATAATTTTTTTTTGCCTAGTATTCAAATAATTTATAAAATATTCATTAATCGACATTAAAGGCATATATTTCAAACATTTCACTGTATACTTTTAAGAACAGAGCCTTTTGGTCATACACAATAAAAGTTGTTATAATAAGTGATAATAATAAACATAATAAAATACTTTCAAAATAAGTCAGATTTTTGCTGAAAATTTTAAGCACTATTGTAGCATTTGAGTTGCACAATAAGTTAATAAGAAAAATATTTAATTTAAACCTGCGAAAACATGCTTCGGAACGTGATTAATGGGATTACATTATCAATCAACATTCAGGTTCCCCGTCTTTCAGTTAGGATCATCTAAAGGGAATACAAGGATTCTTGGTCACATTAATCATTCATTCTACTATAATACTGAATTCGAATATAAAATATATTAAATTTCTCTATTTTTTAAAAAAAATTTAATACATTTTTAAACAGAAAGTTTTAATGTACAATAAGAATTTAATTTTTTATTAAAAAAGTATTTGTTGTATTTATAGCATTTGAAATTTAATTTTTTATGGAAATTATAAAATAATTTAATAAATATTTAATTTATTATAATAAGCAATTAAGGATGAATTTTATTTAACTGAACTTTTGTTAATCCTAAAATAGTTAAATGTATTTTAATTGCAGTGTAAAAAAGTAAAATATACAATGTGAATATTAAAATTGATTATGGATTTTTAAAAGAAAGATAAAAATTTTTTAAGATTGTACCGCAAATTATTTGTAAAGTAAATATTTTTAAAAATTATACGATTTGATGTGGGAGAATAATTTAAGCTCTTTTTATTTTATAATCCTATAGGACATCTGGAGCTGCTTTTGATGGTGAGATAGCTACTACTAAAATAGCTCTGCATCAATTTCTTGTAAGAGATTTGGCTTTTTTGTGGGATGCACTATTATCAGACTCGAAGACAGGTAAATGGGCAATTGCTTCAGATGCTCCATCTACATATTTGGAAGTATTACAAGACCAAACTTCCCTGCAACAGCTCATGAGATAACAAATTCCTGGTACCCTCCAGTGGATCTCTGATTAGTCCAGACCCATGACTGTTGCGAGTTTTTGGCTTAATGGTTGTCACGACTACTTGGCGGCTCACTCATTACATATAGTGCCCAGCTCAGCCACACTTCCCCACTTTGCAATGATGGAATAATGGCCCAAAACCACCTAGTGTAGAGTAATGTAATTTGAAATATCTCAGACCAAAGCGCTATTGGGCCTTATGTATATTTTTAAGGCTATGACATTTGCTTTTTTTCTTTCTTCTTGTTCAATGTTTTTATAGCATCAAGAACATAATTTTATAGGAAATAAAAATATCATATATTAGAATTTAAATTACCGCAGGTTTTGCGTTATGCTGACCACCTAACTGGGACATAGCTTATCGGTAAGGAAAACAGATATGGGCACTATAAGCCTTGACTCACGTGGACTGTCGTGTCACAGAGATTAGTTTAGGGATGGAATTAAAATTAAAATGTTTTTAATTTTAGAATTAAAAATATATCAATATTTCATGTTGAATTTAAAATATTGCTAAATATTTAATTCATATAATAAATGTCATTATTCTTAAATACTCAGATCAATATTCATTATTTACAGAACACTTTGTATTTCAAATTACTAAGGAAATATTTTCCCATTTCATATTAGATAATTAAAGTTAAAAATCATATATAAAATATTATTTCAAAACTTCAATACAAACGTAACATTTCTCTAAATATTTTCAATTGTAAATATCATAGTTCAATTCCATTTGCACATTAACATTTCACAACAGCCATACCATCACGCATTTCCTAATCTATCCTAAGACGTCATATCTTCTTATCGCAACATAATATGAAATGAAAAAGGAATAATATAATAGAATTATTACTCCATTTAAAATTAATATCATGTTTTAAAAATCTATGGAAAAATTACGAGTAGAAAAGAAAAATTATTTCAAACATTATGAAAGACGAAATTCAATAAAATGACAGTAAATATTTACTAGAAACAAATAAAGCAATTGCTATTCTGAATAAATTAAAATAATTATTTTCTCTCTTATTACTATATAATGCGTTGGGAATTATTTAAGCGTTAGGATGAGGAAACACGCTCTTCCAACCATTGTTCCGTTCTTTTTACCTTTTCCGATTTCTGTTTCGTCAGAATAACAAAACTGGACAACTGTGCACTTCCTTAGAAACAAAGAAGTAAGTCGATTTTAGTTTTATTTATTCTCCCTAATTCCCCACGTGGCTAAATGTGTCCGTAGGGAGATGACTGGCTGGGAAGTCGGACAGTAGAGGTCAGGGACGGGACACTAAGAGGTGAAAAGGCAAAAAAGGAAGAGGAAACAGAGAAAATCTTCCTTAACTCCTCTTACCATGGCGACTTCTTCGGAAACTTCAAGATAATGTATTTATTGCCCTTGTATTCTTTCCGACTGAGAAAGGGAAAAAAAGTAACCAAGCTTTCTCTCCGATGACTGCACTTTGTCTCATGGGCCTTTGATTACTTGGCATACCAGACGATTTGTTGTCGATGTTTGATTAAAACTGTTGACTTGAGGGAATGCAGCAGGGAAAAATAGTTGGATGTACAAAGATATTCCTGAAAAACTTGCAATGTAGTGGAAATTCAAGAAAGTGTTATTAAAGAAAGTTATTTTGCATGAAAAAGAAATTTCCTTTTACAATATAATAACAAATGGTCTGATATGTTAGAAGATTAATAAGGTAACTTAAATAAGCACCTGCATTCTGTTAGACGCTATTAGGTATTTTTCTTGCCACTTAACAAATAGTTTATTGTTTATAAAGAATATATATATATATATTATATAAGATTCTTGTTTTGGCTCATTTTTAATATTTACTTAGCTTTTATGAAAATAACATAAAATAAGCTATATAAAATGATTAATAAAATATTTTTCATAGAAAAAAATCATATTTCTGAAAGTTAAATTTTTTAAAATTTTAATAGTGGTATTTTATATTTATTATCCTTACTTGCATCTTTTTTTATTAAATTATTTTCTTCCGGATTATTAATCTTTTTTCATCATTTTCTCTTGTATGTTGTAAAGATTATTAAGGTGTTTTTATTTTTAATTACACGTTATGCACATTTAGTTTTTATTGACTTTCTATTGGAGGGTAAATATATACGTAAAAATTCAATAAATTTTGATGATATCATTATATACTATTTAAATATGAAAGGAGCTAAATGCAAACAATTCCATTAATTTCCTTGGCATATATGCATGTTTCTATTTCTGTAATATTTTTTTAAATGAGTCATGAAGAAAAAAATATTTTTCTTTTAACAAGAAATATGTTGTTAAGAAAAATTTGAGATAATTTAATCTGCAACAGTGAGAAGATTCTCTATGACCGTCAGATATGGTATGTTATGAGACTAAATATTGGTATCTGTGTGTGGGAATTAAGATCATTAATCTTCTTAATGATTTCTTGAACTGCAATTACTTTTGATAAAAAAATGCCTTTTTTCAGAGAATGTTCAAATTGGAATTTGTTGATTCTAATTTTAGTAATATAACAAAAAAAATCTCCTTCAGTTTAATTATTTATCTACGGAATATTCTGGTAAATAGTGATTTCATTTTGTCTTCTGTATTCTTATCTGTAACCAAATATGTTTTTTTTCCTTTCAGTATTAAATAAAATTTATATAAATTTGTTATAAGTGTGCTTGTTTCACGCTGTTAATTATACATCTGTAATTATTAATTCTGTTAGATTAGTTATCATTATTTAGAGATAGAAATATTATATTGATTAGATAATGTTTTTGATTATATAAGAAAGTTTCAGTTTGAAAGTCCAGATTTTCTCTTAAAATAATTTAAACTTTTTGTTGTCACAGTAGTAGTAATAATAATTGATTCTTTTCTTGCATTAAATGGAAAACTATTAATAAAATTAATAGCAAATCACATATTTTATAACTAATGTATAGAAAAGTTAGTTTGAACTTCATTTACGATCAAGTCCAATATTCATTTCTAATTTCTTTACACTTGTTAATAGCTTTTTAATATGAAATATTTAAAATAATAACAATTTTAGACAAATATGAATGAAAGCTAAAATATTACTATGAGTAAAATAACATGGTAAATTTAAATGGAATAAATTAATTGCATAAATTAAAATTAAAAAAAATATCAGATAATTACAATTAAAACACGGTCGTGGTAGCCTAGTGGTTAGGGTATCTGCCTTCCATCCGGAAGGGTGGCGTTCGATTCCTAATGCCGCCAAAGACCCACCGATTACATGTGATATACGTGCTCGTTAAATCTGTGGAATCGAAAGTCCTTTGGTCGGTCGTTGAGCAGTTACCATGGGTGCAATGGTCTGGAGAAATGTACTTCCCCTTCAGATCAATGCCAAAAGTGAGAAAGTAGATCCTCTGGTGCTGCCATCTATCGGAGGAATTGAAGAGCAAAAGTCGTAATTTCACCTTCATGGTGCTCAGATTAAAACGAAATACGCTCCCAATTGACTTAATTTCGTATAGCCAAGGTACAACGAGCTTGGCTTGTTCAAGAGTCATTAGAAACAACAACACAATTAAAACAAAATATAGCGATGAATATATTACAATTCTGATACCGAAATCGTTATAAACAATAGCAAAATTTAAAAAAAAAAAGTGCATTACATTACATAGGAATGGAACTAAATTTATAAATTATATATTTATTAGGTTAAAATTTAATTAAAATGTTTATAATATCTCTACTTTTATTTAATATATGTGCTCATATCATAAATGCGTTTCAGTGAAAAAAATGTATAAATATAAACTTCATTCTTTATAATTGAAAATGAGTATGGCACAATTGTTAATATTATATGATCTCTTGTCATTTTACCTTTTTTTGTTTCTGTTTCTAGGTTGCTTAAGAGAAGAGGAATATTTATGAATATATTTTCTAATTTTTAAATTAAAGATATCCCTAAAAATCCTTATACATATTTTAATTTTTCTTTTTATATATTAAAATTTCTAAAAAAACTTAATTTAAATTTCTCCCTTAGAATAGACAGTTATGTTTAACAAACTGGTATTTCTATGAAACACATACCTTAATTTCATTATTAAAGTGCTATCATTACTTTTTAAAAAGAGCACAAAAATCGCGTTTCATAATCTAACGTTTAAACATGTAAATAAATATGTACATCAAATCTGCACATATTTAAAAAAATAATTTGCAAACATTTTAAAATATAGCTCATACTAATATGGTGAAATAATTTTTAAATAAAAACAAATTAAAGAGTGAATAAAATTATAATACTTTATTAATGAACAAAATAAATATAAAGGTGCTTTGTTTTGATCACAGAAAAACAATTGTTGCATTATGATTGTTTTGACATAGATAAGTCATAAAAATATTACTCTCGGTGAAGTAAAAATAAATCTAATTATGCACATTTTGACTAGGATATTTTTCTAAATTACTTTTTCTTATCCTAATCTGAGTAATGCATAAGAAATTTAGAAATAAATTTTTAAAGGGTATCCAAATTTATTATACTGCTTATAATTCACTCATTTCACAAAGCTAAATAAGATAACTACAACGAATTTTCAAGATTAAATCAAGCAAATTTGATATTAGTGAAAGGTTTCCTAAAATTAAATTACTTAAACACTTTAACTAAGAAAGTAAATTAGCCATTTTTCAATTGGTTCAAATATTTGACTTCTTTCAGAATGTATTTTAAATACTTTGCTTTATGAATGATGTGTGTGTTTGTTAATTAGAAAGTGAAATACTTAAAAATATTAATGTAAATTTATGTTTGAGAAATTTGTATTAGATCACACTTACAACTTTTCACAGAATTATGTATGCTTTGACTGCTAAATAAGTGGAAATTAAAAACAATGGTAAACAATTAAATTATAAGGAAATAATTATTTTATTAAACTATAAATAATTACATAAATAAATATCTTAACTATTTTGCAGGCTGCAATAAAAATATTTTCTGTTGAAATTACCAAACTCCTTTCCTATTTTCCATCGTGCATAAGTATAATAGGAATGTTATTAATGTCCATTAAATCTATTCTTAAGAGAAATTAATTAATAATTATTGTAAAAAATATAATTTACACTTTTGATATCACTTTAAAAGTATTATAGTGCATTCTGGAAAAATATAATAGCTAAACTATTTCGTAACAATTCAGAGCTAGACAATTTTAGTAAACTAGATTATTGTTTAATTTTCATAACTTTTAAAAGCAATAAACATGTTACTGTAATACGTTAAACTTCTAAAAAAAAAGCCTTTACTATGCAATTTATAAAATTCAATTAAAAATGATCCCATTTACAAAGGTTCATTATACACAGGAATAACAAAATTAAAATAATCTTTTTTTTTTCATAGAATGATGATACTTTATTAAGGAATTCTTTTATAAAATTTCTTCAGTTAATAGGATAAAATGAGTGAAATATAATGATGATATATATTTCGGTACATTTTACAGATAAGAAAACAAAACGCAATTATGCACTTTGAAAATATATTACTGTCTTTTTCTCACAAGTAGTGTAAGCCTATATTATTTTATTCCGCTATGATTTTATAACTCCCTTTAAAAACGTAGATTTTGATGTGCAGTGTTGTTATTAAAATACCTGAAACATATTCATAGTTTTATAAGATTTCATGGCCCTGAAGAAAAACATATCAACTCGAAACACTTTTTCTTAAGCATACGAGACCAAATTTCAATGATAATTACAAAGAGTTTGTTTCAAGAAAAGTATTAAATTTGCAAACAAAACTAAATATTTTATTAAGAAACTGGAAGTGCAATTTTATAAAGAAAACTTCTACTACTTTGTATAATTTCATTACGCATTTCATCATTTGTTTATGATCGCACTACTTCAAAAGTTTTAAAGAGCATTAGAGAATATATATATATATATATATATATATATATATATATATATATATATATATATATATATATATATATATATATATATATATATATATATATATATATATATATATAATATTTATTTTATATCATTATATCATCTATCGTCTTTACTTTATAATAGGTTTTATATCATCTTTACTTTGTCAAGGTGATATATTTCAATGTTTAGAGTGAGAAAATAAACCTTTAATCTGTGTTTAAGGCAAACATATAACAAAAGATAAAAAGCATTTTAAACCGAAATGGATCTATTAGGAGAAATGTTTCAGTCTGTAGACATTCTTGTTGAAAACCCAAAGATATTAAAGTAAAATGTAAACTCATTATTGTATTTTTTATGCTACAATTTAACAAATGTTTACAGATCAAAAATGTTTTATCAAATTATTAAATATTCTTAATGTTAAAAATTTGAATGCTTTATTTTCTTTTAAAGCAGATTAGCTCCTTCAAAAATAAAAAAAAAAATAGAAAGCTAACTGTAAAATTAGTGGCATCACCAAGAAAGAGATGTAAGATAATTAATTTTATTTTTGAGTGCAAAAAATGATAATGAAACAAAATTATATTTTTGATTCAAATTTTTACTCCACAACTGTTGTTATTTTTTAAACAAAACTTATAAAACTTGATCTAAGTTAAAAAAAAAATTAAATTATAGAATGTATCATTAGTTTATATTCAAAGATTGTTAATATTGGAATTTTCGCATATTCCTTCTAATAAAGTTTTTCTGTAATACTATTAGTATATAGTGAATTTATTTGTAGTTAATTGGTTTTAAATACCTTAAAATATAGTAATAACAAAGAAAAAGTAGAATTAATTATTTAAACATTAATTTTATCATAAACTTTAAATTTTGCAGTTATACAAAAATGTTTTGTCGTTTAGTAATAATTTTAATGCACAAATTTTCCCGATATCTCAAAATATGGGATATGCAGTTAATCATTAAATACTCTGAAATAAGATAAATTATATTTGTGTATAGTTACGAGGTAATAGATTATTTTATTATCGTTAGGAAACATTCACATAAAATCCAAACAATAAAATTTCAAAATTGCACTTTCATGTATTTGTTAGTAGTAAAAATATTTCAAAATAAAATAAACTAATATCTATCGACATTTTACGCATTGAACAAATTGTAAAAAATACAATTTATGTAGTTCTTTCTGATTAACTGACTTTGATAAAAAATTTGCTTTAGTCAAGTGAACTTTGTAACAAATTTACTACAGTTTTAGATATTAGTAAACTATTTTTTCTGGAATACAAAATTTTATTTTATACTAATATATATATATATATATATATATATATATATATATAACAAAAGTGTAGCAATATGAGAATTTGTTACATTCAACACTAATCATGTCAAATTTTGGAGTTTCTATTTGAAGCGATTTCATTAAATCAAATCAATCCAAACTTTGCAAAAGTAATTAAAAAACAAACATAGACCACTCTCTCCAACAACCATTAAATTCGTATTTTAATTTATAACCGCCTGTAGTACGCATTATCGAAAGTGCATGAGGATGATATCCCCCACTCAAATATTAACAACTCCTCCATGACCGCTAAATATAGCTCAGACTGGAATAGATGATCACGAATGTGCAGGAAACGCACGCACTGGTAAGTGATTAAAACTCCACAAATCCATTATCCCGAAACAGGTGTCCAGAAAGCGCTTGGTACTTCCTGCGGAAAGCATTATGCAGATGGAGATTTCGCACCGAAGCTCCCTTGCCGGAGAGAGTGAGCTCAAGGAATTTCGCCATTCCCGTTGACGCTTGGCTAGTTTAGAGCCCATATTTTTCCAGGAACATCTGAGCCCTCTCTCTAAAGGTCACGTCATTCTAATGGTGTGGCTAAAGGCCTCGGTAAACAAATTTTCATTCTTTGGATTCTGATTTAATGGTTTTGAGTTATGGCCCAATTATTCTTCGTTATAGTCGATAGTTGATACAGTAATTTGATTTTTTTATGGGCACCATAAATATACCTTAGTTAACTGTTAATCTGATGAACATTTTTAATAAGCACGTAAGCCATTACAATTGCATGAAAAAAATTTATTTTGTAAAGTTTGCTGAATTTCTTGAGAGTTGTAAGACCAGTATTGAAACTCTAACTTTTACATTATAAATTTTACTGATAAAAATCTAGTTTTTTATTTAAATAACTAAGATATAAAGTTTTTTTATCTAATGTAGTAAATAACATAGCAGATAAAAATTGCCCCTAATTAATTTTTAGAATGCACTACATATCTCTTTAGAATTGATCACTTATAGATACTTTTTCATGTAGCATATAGACAAGCCATGATGTAGAAAACTAGGAAAATTCATAAAATTTTTAATAGATTCGCGTGTCGTAATGAAAACTATACCATTCTTTTTTCATTAATCACCAGCGGCAAGGTTCAAAAGTAGGACCTTCCATTTCGAATTGTCCTGTGCAGTTCATTAATTCTGCATCATATTTGTAAGTGAGAATAATGTAT
The DNA here is from genome assembly GCA_030067965.1 of Latrodectus elegans. Lineage (NCBI taxonomy): Eukaryota > Metazoa > Arthropoda > Arachnida > Araneae > Theridiidae > Latrodectus > Latrodectus elegans. The sequence goes on from CM057810.1 coordinate 13,033,341, forward strand.
AAGAGAAATAAAAGCGTTATTTAAAAAAGATGGTATTTTCCCCCAGCAATCGAAGTAGAAAATATATCGTGCTAAGTGTGCAAACTAATTTTAATTTATGTTTCAACTTTCGAAGCTGGATAGATTTCTCGTTAACAATAACAACTCTTCAAACATATTTTCATTTATTAAAATTTTATTTTATTATACAGTTACTTAGAAATTGTAAATTTAATACAATTTACAGTAGGAAGTTCAGGAATGAATCTTAAGACATATTTCGTGAAAGTTATCCGTGGGTACCATGTCCGGTTTTGTCTTCTAACTTAATATTTTGTGTGTGTGTGATTATTTAATTCAAAGATATCATATAAGCTGTATAAGTATTAATTTTTATTCTTAATTGTTCTCATTAACTTCAGAAAATTAATGAAACTGATAAATGTATCTTTTTTTTTTCGTTTTTCAGTAACACATTGATTGTTTCTCGGTCACTCAATGGTCATTTTCGGATTTCAGGATTAATAAGACCGTTAACTATAATTTAAAATAGAGTTTTAATCAATACAAACAACAATCATAGTTGACCTTGGAAATCTTGTACTTTTGTATCAAAGGCAAGAGGGATAAACTTTAAAATGTTAGCTCAGTAAACCGTACTAAAAATCGTGAATAAGTTGAATAAAGCTTATACGCTCTTTCAAATTTATTAGGGAATGAATTATTTTAAAATTTGTTATTCTTCGACAGAATATAAAATTTACTGAATAATTTCTTCATCGATAATTTTGGTGATTATAAAACATTGATGTAAAAGATTCTTCCCAATTATGATCAAAACCTAACTTTAACAAATGTTTTCTGATACAGCAAATATTTTAATGGCATCCTAACATAAAAAATAAAACACAGCTTTATAATTTTGAGAGAATACCCTGTAAATTTGAATCATGAGACTCATATGTGATAAGAGAGATAAACTGCCATTCAAAACAAAAATGACATGCATTTTTCTTGAAATATAGTTAAAATGTTTCGAAATTTCTATACAAATGTCATAAAATGAAATATAAAAGGAAAAAAAAAACATTTTTCTAAAAGTATATTCTGAATTTATTCCACAGTCAGATATTTTATTCACGGAATTTGAAAGAAGAGCAATGTAAGCAATTTATAACAGTATGTGTTAGTCAAAACTTTTATGAATATATTTCACATTTAAAGTAATTCTTATATATTAGTATACCATAAAAAACATATGGCTGTTACGTGATCTAATAGGAAATGCAAAAATAAAAAATGAAAAAAAATTAAATGACATATTTCAGTGTAACAATATCTTGAATAGATTATGATCAGGAAATTTATTGTGCCTACTTTTTCAGAAATGTAGTGAATAATTTTACGCTGAGTATTTCTTTTTCAAATTCTTAACCATATTTCAATAACACATTCTCATATATTTTAAGAAGTGAGTTTTACAGCTCTCTCTCAATAAATTTCAACTCTATTTATATCATTTATTCCTCTAAGGATGCTTATATTTTATAAATACCATCTCAGATATCAAATTCTACTGCAAATACTTAAAACGTTTTATCTTTTGTTTCAAATAACTATTTACTACTTATACGTATTTGAAATATAAATTTTTTACATAAATTCACTATTAGACCATCTAAACATATTGTTAGAAAAACTTGATCAGTTAAAAATTATAATGTATGCATTATTTACATTATTTGCAAATAATGTAGAGCAATAAATGTGAGAGTATTTATTTATAATTATTATATGAATAAAGTATTTGAATATTATAACATCGACATAAATAGTAATGGCAAAATTTTTATAAAATCAGACACATCTTCTTTGTCAGTGTTATTTATCAATATAATTTTAGAATAAAAGTAAATTCAAATTCAATCCTATTTATGTAATTTTATTTGAAAGATTGTAAAACCATATAAAGCACAAAAATGTAACTATACATTTTGAAATGACAAATATTTACATAAGAGTTTTTGGCACAGGTGCCGTATAATCCATGATTTCGAATTCTGAATTTTTTGGGGATGAAAAAATATTGCCAAGACGTATCGTGACGTACACGATGACGTAAATACAAGGGTTACCAAAATACAATTTTCTGCATAGTTCGTATAGGTCTCCGTACAAATGACGTAATAAAAACGAGGTTGCCAAATACATGAGAAAATCTGCTTAAAAATCACCAATCTCAGAATTTGGAATCGTTGATTATACGGCACCTGTGACGAACTTTTGTTGAAATATATGAAAAAAATAATTCAAGTAAAAGTTGATTTCTCTTTATTAGTAATATATCATCAAAACATATTAAAAAATATTTTTTCCCATACATAATTAATCGGAATTAGAAAATTTATGTTTTGAGAACCAACATGAATTCTATGATTAAATATTTTAATTTATTTTTCATCTGTGGGTTCATTTTAGTGCTATGAATTCATAAAAATGAAGTTTATTATACAAATCTTAAATTAATTGCATTTACATTATTCTTTAATTAATATATTAATAAAATAAAACTCATATTATTCTTATAATGATTAATATTATAACTCAAACAATTCTCATCTTACCAATGATTTGGTGAATAATCAAATACATAGAAGCTGTGTAGAGTAAGATTCTAAATATTTTATTGAATTTTTGTCCTGTTGTTCATAGCAGTTTAGCGAAAAATATTCATAATACTTATTATTAGGTTCACTAAGATAAAAAAAAAAAACTTTACATTACGTTGCTGTTGTTGTTACTTATGACACTTGGATAGGCCAAGCTCACTATACCAATATATCTATGCAAATTTAAGTCAGTAGTGTGCGTCATTCGTTTTGTCCAAAGCATCATGAAGGTGAAAGTACGACTTTGCTCTAAGCTCCTCCGATAGATGGCACCATCAAAGGATCCACTCCCTTAATTTTGAAATTGATCTGAAGGGGGAGGAAGTTTTCTCCAGACCCTTACACCCATGGTAACTGCTCAACGACCGACCACAGGATTTTCAATTTCACAGATTTAACTAGTACATAAATTGCATGTACTTGGTGTGTCTTTGGCGACATTGGAAACCTAACCTATTACTTACCGACGGAAGCCCGATGCCTTAACCACTAGAATACCACGTAATCACTAGGCACACATTACGTAATCTTTCATAAAGGAATTTAAAAGGTAAAAAAATTTCTCATCATACACAAAAACAACTGATCAAATTTTTAAAATGAATTTAACTGTAAATTATGTAACAAATGTGAAGGTATATAGTTCGAATATAAATAGTTAAAATAAACTTCAATTATTGGGAATCATTCAGGATTTTCAATCTTTTAGTCTCTCAGTAATCATATTATAACGTTCTTAATATCTATTCTTAAAAATTAGATTACATATGTATTCTTACTATATATATTAATTATATCTTAATATTGAACTTTAAATGCATATTTATTTCGAAATACAGGGATTTATACTATTAGTACCGCTATGTATACTATTAGTTAAATACTGTCAACGTTTTGGTTATTATAACCAATTTTGAACATCAAATTAATTTTTAATTATTTTTTGTTGGGAGATGCTTATTACCAAATTTAGAATATGAAATTTAACTTCAGAGAAAATTTTGAAATAATTTCATCTTAATTGAAAATAGTAAAGGAACGATATAAGCAATTTCGACCACGAAAATCCATTTATCCCATATGAACACATTTGTATTTTATATCTTCACTAAAGAAAGACGTTAGACGATTCGGTTAAACAATAAGTAACTCAAATTTGATGTAGTGAAAAGAATTATTTTTGCTCCATGTAAGTAAAACACATAAGCTTTGAATGAAGCAAAATGCTTATGATGGATATTAAAATTAATCTCTTGAAATAATCATGATTTTCGGAATGAAAGTAAAAAGGCACTTATTGGTTATTTGGGATAAAATCTAATTAGTTTATTTAAATAAATCAGTCTCTTACTTTTTTGAAAATAGACTTTTACCATAGAAAAATTAGCTAACACTTCTTACATTATATTTTATTTACTTTGAGAAAGTTATCATTGGACAAGTAATCAAGTGAAGGTTTTCAACTTTAGATTCTGACAATCTCTCTAATATAGTTTTAGATTTGATAATACTCGTATTATATGACAAAAAAGTGCAAAATTTGTTCCTCCTTAATTTCATCATTTAATGCTTAATCTAATTTATTGAGCTTATTATTATATAGCTTACTTACTTTCTTACCATATATATTGCATCAGTTTATATTATTATTTTAATTATAATAATAATAATCAACTAAAGAAAATGCAAAGTATCATAACAAGACCACATTACCTAATATTTACATTAATATAGTAATAAAGAAACTGATGTAACAAATTAGCGCTATTTTTTGAGGAAATGTAAAGGATGACCATTCTACACTAAAAATTTAATGCATCATCACATTATGAGATCATTATATGTTTTTTGATATAAAAAGTATTGCCTTATTTTATTTCTTATGTTAAAGATTAATATTTCAATTAAATAAATTTTGATTAACAATATATTTGCGAATTTCTTTCATTTTATATATCTCTCAATTAGTGACAAGTTTAATTTACACTAGCAAAATGCTTCAGATGGTTCCTTTGTCTGAAGGATGAATCATTTCAAAAATAGAAGAAGAAGGATGTAAACACGTGCTTCATACTTTTGCATATTCTGATATGGAAACTGTAGTTACGAATTGATTTTCAGAAATAGAGAAAGGAAAATTTCATCTTAGATCATCAATCACCAGAAACTAAGAAACATTTCCATTCTTTTGAGGAAAAGAAAACATTTACCGTAATGACATATGAAACGATGGAAATAAATAAGAAAGTAAATTCAATAGGGAGAGAGAAGAGATTTTCTAAACAATAAAGATTAATTTAATATAATTATTGTAATTTTAAGTAAAAATATGCCATATTGTATTAAATTGAAACAAAATATGTAAAGAAAAATAGATGTATTACATATTTTGCAGCTATGGTCATACTTGTAATTGAATTTGTAAAGAATGCATAATTTAAATTAATACATATGAAATAATTTTCATCTGATATATTTCATAATACTTTTTCATTTTTAAGTATTAAATATCCAAACAAAGTGATTTATTTACATAAGGACATAAATAGTAATTATACTACTGGCCATTAAAATTGCTACAGCAAGAAGGTGACATGCTACAGATGTGAAATTTATACGAAAGGAAGAAGGTGCTGTGGAAACTGTAGTTACGAATGATTATGATTGCAAATGATTACGTATGCAAATGATTAGTTTTTCAGCGCATTCAGGCAAAGCAGGTGCCAGTAGCGACACCTATATTGTGTTTAAATGAGGAAATTGTTCAGCCGGTTCCTCATACACAAATTGCATTTGAACGTTGTTGCCTGGTGAAAAGTTGTTGTGATGCTTCGTGTAAGAAGGAGAAATGCGTACCAGCACGTTTCTGACTTTGATAAAGGTCGAATTGTAGCGTACCGGAATTGCGGTTTATCTTATCGCAATATTGCTGCTCGCGTAGGTCGAGATCCAATGATTGTTAGTAGAATACGGAATCGATGGGTTCAGGACGGTAATACGGAACGCCATGCGGGATCTCAACGGCCATCTATCACTAGCAACCGAGAAGACAGGCATATTATCCGCATATCCGTAATGGATCGTGCAACCACGTCACGAGCCGTGAGTCAAGAAACGGGGTCGTTTGGAAGACAACAAGTGTCTGCACGGACAGTTCGACAACGTTAGCAGCAGCATGGACTCTCAGCTCGGAGACCATGGCTGCGGCTTCCCTTGACGCTGCGTCATAGACAAGAGCGCCATTAATGGTGACATCAACGACGAACTTGGGCGCACGAATGGCGAGACGTCATCTGTTCAGATGAATCCAAGTTCTGTGTACAGCATCATGATGGTCGCATCCGTGTTTGGCGGCATCGTGGTGAACGCACACTGGCAGCGTGCATTCGTCATCGTCATACTGGTCCATCACCTGGCGTGATGGTATGGGGTGCCATTGGATACACGTCTCGGTCAACTCTTGTTCGCATTGACGGTGCTTTGAACAGTGCATGTTACATTTCTGGTGTATTACGACCCGTGGCTCTAACCTTTATTCGAGCCCTACGAAACCCTACGTTTCAGCAGGATAATGCCCGACCGCATGTTGCCGGTATTGTATGGACCTTCCTTGATACGGAACATGTTCGGCTGTTGCCTTGGCCAGCATATTCTCCAAATCTTTCACCAATAGAAAACGTCTGGTTAATGGTTGCCGAGCGACTGGCTCGTCACCAAACGCCAGTCACTACGGTTGACGAACTGTGGCATCGTGTTGAAGCTGCATGGGTCTCTGTACCTGTACATGCAATCCAATCTCTGTTTGACTCAATGCCCAGGCGTATAACTGCTGTTATAACTGCCAGACGTGGTTGTTCTGGGTACTGATTTCTCAGGATCTATCCAGCCAAATGTTTTGAAAAATTAATCACTTGTTATTTCTAGTATAATACATTTATCCAATAAATATCATTTTGTTATCTGCATTTCTTCGTGGTGTAGCAATTTTAATGGCCTGTAGTGTATATACAATAGAAAAAATGCCATTACATAAAAATAATTTTTAATTACAAAAAAGAAATTATGCAAATGTATTATACATAAATAATTGTGTTTATAACTGTTACTTTAAAATAAGAAATACATATAAATATACAAATTTCTTAGATTGATATAATGTGGTTACAGTTACTTCAGCAAGAAATATTTTAAAGCAGTCACCCTATTACATGGCACACTTATAATGCGTTTTCATACTAAGTGATTTCATTTTGCTAGTAAAACATGTATTTCTCCTCATATAATACGTTATATTTCTATACTCTGAAATTTGTGATTTCATTCATATGAAGTTCACAATACAGTATACAATTAATTTTGTGTCAACTGTGTTCTAATAAAATAAGATTAAATTTTAATATTGACCTTAGAAGATTCTGCTAAAAAAAATGTCGGTAGAGGGTTATTACAGATAGCTCCATCAGCGAATAAACATGTAATAAGCTGTTTTTGGAACTAGTTGATTTATTGGAAATTAACTGTTTTTCAGTTAATCATGTATATATTTTTTACTTAAAGTGTTCTTTATTTAATTTTAATAAAAAAACACACACTCTGTTCATAACACAGTTTTTTTTTAATATTCAATTGAAAACCCCTTTACGAGACAAGTTAAACTGAATCATTTGTGCATAATACGTTATACAGGGTCACAGTACGTTGTACGAGAATGCTCGTACAACGCGTTTTCTTGTAACGAGAAACCAGTACACCGTTTTATAGGGGGATTACTGTATATATATTTACATTTATAATATCATTTTTATTTTATCAACATAAATACATCCAGTGAATATTGTAAGCATTAAATGGTAATTTAGAATTTAAATAAATATGCAAATAAAATATTTATCATTACATTTGAAAATTTTACGTAATCTAAAATGACAAAAATAATTAGTTTTATTGTTTATGAATATTTCTAGTACAATGTATCAAACATTTCCCTATTCATGTCTTCTATTTGCCTTCTTGCTTTATCGAATATAATATTTGTTGATGTAATTTCTGTTGCATCAAACATCTATTTGTCATATTTATTCTCTAAAATTTGCAATAAGACAACTTTTAATCTCATATTATATATTTGACTTATGTTTAATAAAACCTCTGGAGAACAAAAGATTGTAAAATATTTATGCTCAAATATACTGCTGATACCACAAACTTTTATTTGTACCTATTATAACATAAATACGCAATTTTTAAAAAACATTCCAAACTTTCTAAAACTGATGGTTTTAAGTGCCTAAGATCATGTGAAACCAAAAAACATTTTATAGATTAAATCTTAAAGTGAGTTATAAACAAAAGCTGTATTTTTATTACTCTGTTATACTCTAAGACAGATAGAATGCCTAAAAACGCAAAGTTACTAAACTTTTTTCTTTTGGTAAGTTTTTTATATGCATTTCAAAATAAAGATGATAAAATAATATGAATAACTATAAAATATTAGACTAAACTTTTATTGAAATATGGATTGTATCAACAGGAAATCAAAACATAAATACATTACGTCACAGTTAATAGAATTTGGCAACATTTCTTCCATAGAACATTCTATTCCTATTGATTCTGAAAGCATAGATTATAATAGCAATCAAACATAGATCATTTTGGTCTCAAAATATACCCGCATTGAGAAACTTCAAGTCGAGAATGTCATTGGATATGTTTTAATTCCATGGAAAAAACCAAGGTAGATATTCTTTTCATGTTCTTCAAACCATTTTTAAACACTTGTGGCAATGCAAACAGCCATTCCATCACACCATCTTGAAAGAGTCATTGCTCTGGAAAAAATGGACAAAGACCACATCAAGTTTAAAATCTCAAACAGTTAAAAAGCCACTTAAATAGCTTCCAATCAGCAACAAGCGATATTTAATGTTCATCAAAAAACTGTCTTCAAATAATGAGCACTCACTCATGGAACAGGAATAAGGATTTATCAAATCTGATAACATGCTGCTATTGCAATAGAGTTTGGTCTTGATCATCTCTGCTACACTGGAAACGCTCATAAGCATTACGTGGTTTCATAAATAGTTTTTCATGACCACTCTGCCATAAATATTCTTGTATGAAGTTCTAAGTAAATCTTAAGTGAATACTAATCAAAGCTGGTTCTGACGGAAATACGATCTTGGAATTGTATCTTGAGTTCGGATATTATTGATGCTAACAACCTTTTATGTTTTTGGCCTATTAAATGCTTCAACTATAGTCCTACACAATCCACCACTTTAGATTTCCATCCATTGTTATTAATCTCAGAAGCTATATTTCCATTTTTTGTTAATAATTTTATAACAATTTATCATGATTTTCACTTAGTCCAAAATGTTCACAATTTTTGTTAACGAAGTTTCAAAGAAACGTACCCCAACAAACACTGTTCTTTCAAATTCATTAAATTCAAACATGACAGCTTTATTTAGTGTAAAAAAATGGTTAAATGTGAAATCTGCAGCATTAACAAATATCCACATATTTTTCTTTTCACATATCCTCGAGATGGTGAGATTCTAGAGCAAAAAGTATGAGTCTAGCAATTATGAAATACAGCCAATATTTTTAAAGACGCTCCTGTAATTTTATCCTCTATGGGTACTTCCATCAAATTATTTAGTGTTTAAATACGAGGGTCACACTGAAATTTTTGAGATACAACTAGGTTTTTAAAGTTATACTTACAAAATTTTAGGTGTGTTCATAGTAGTCTCCTCCAGCATCAATGCACTTTCGTAGACGAAATTTCCACAGATTAAATATCTCAAGCCATTCATTTCTTGGAATAGATGAAAAAATGCATTTATAGCCACATCAATCTCTTCTTCTGAATGAAAACGACGTCCACGTGAGTTCTTTTTTAGATTAAAGAGTAACCAAAAGTTACACATAGCTAGATCAGGTGAATACGGCAGATGTTCGATCACTTTAATTTGTTTTTGTTTAAGAAACTCAACTGTTAATCCGGCTGTATGTGAAGATGCATTGGCATTGTAATTCATTAGTCCCCTAACATTCAGTTCTTGTATAGATTTCTGGAAGACATTTAGTGGTATACCAGTTTGCTGTTACTGTCTTCTGTCCTTCCAACTTGATGGCTTTGACCAATCCCGTCCTTCTGAAGAAAATGGTATGCATCACTTTTTTTCAATGCGCGTTGTTTTTCACCATTGCCGGCGTTGGATCATCTTCAAAAACCAATACTTTGCTTTCTTGATGTGTTGGAATGTCAAAAAACATTACATTTTTAGAAATGTTGCGGTGGCCACCATCATTTAGCAATTTAAGAGTTTTACTACTAGTTTTCACACGCTCCTCTTTTTAGTGCTCAGTTAGATTATGGGGAACCCAACGGCAAACTGCTTTTTCATACATAATTCTTCATGAATGATTTTGTGTATGGCTGCGGATATAATGTTAAGTTCCTTCTGTATCGGTACAACGATTATCATCCATTACATTTTTCTTATGGCAAACACATTATTTGGGATTACTTCCGACGGCGGCCTTTCTTGTTTTCTTCAGCCTGAAGAAATTTGCGACCTCTTCTAAATTCTCTAAACCATCTAAATACAGTAGTACAAGCTGGAGATTCATCTCCAAATGCTAACTGCAACCGTTGAACGCATTCTTTTTGATTTAATCCTGCCTTAAAATCGTAATGAAAATCATAGCGCGAAAATGTTTTCGTGTCAACTCCATTTTATCTTCTGTTTAAAATTTATTCTACGCTAAGAAATTGAAGTCAGTAAAAAATAGTCTTTTGTGCTAAAATACTTTGCAATAAAATAAAAGTATTATTTTTATTCTGTAAATTATTATTTGCGCGTATCTCAAAAATTTGGGAGTAACCCTTGTATGTTACCCTGACCTTTCTAAAAAAGATTTAGTAATAGAAAGGACTGATAATCATAGCTACTCATTTTATCATTGTAGTGTTTCATTTGAATCAATGTTAAAATAATTTCTCCAATTGGCTTACAAAGGTATACAATGCAACTGATACTAGATACTGAAAGTTTAGAATATATTCTCTGGAAGTATATATAGTGTAATTAAATTAAAATTAATAATGATTGCTACTCATTTTGATTTCATCGCTACTTTTAATGAATGCATATACTACTCGAAGCTAATATAAGTCATTTGGGTTATCGAGTGGAACATAATTGACATCGGCGCATGTGTGGTTTCCAGATAACACGGAACTTTTTTCAGTTGTTATTTTTTTAATAATACTTAAAAAATATTTATGAATTTTTACATTATTGTTGTTAACAAGAGCTTATTGTATTTATCTCTTAAAGTACACAGCCAAATCGCTAGATTTTTTGGTCTATTACGATTTAAATTATATACAGTTTGTTTATAAAGTTAGCTTTTTCTTAAATGTATTTTATATGCAAATCAAAGTATAATAGTTTTTCTAAGTAGAAATTAACTTGTAGAAAATTCTCGCATAGAGAATTAAATTATCTAAAATTTACTTTTAATGCAAGAAAACTCATAATTATTAATCTATCAGTGATTATATCTGATTTCAAATATTTCATAAGGATATCTCAACTATATCATCACTTAAAATCAAAAATTTTTATACAAATATATTCTTAACTAACTCAACGTGCAAAATTAGAATAGTTGTGTAGCAGGAATCATTCGAAAAATTCCTGATATATTGATGACTCTCATTGATTAATAGCTGCTGCTTTAGTGCATAATTAATTGACATTTAATCCATATTTCTTTAAAATGGGCAGATATCAGCTATAAAGTGTTATTATTGTTCTACTGTTTCCTTGAGTAAAGCAGAGTTCCGGTGGGCCTGCGTTGCCCCACTTTACAAAAGGCACAGTTATGATTACTTACTCTTTATAGCAAATGATTAACCAGTTTATTTTTTAAAATATAATAGAAAATTTCAAAAAAATGTGTTAGGTATGTAACAAAGAATTATAAAAATAAGGATATAGATAGATTGTAAAATTATATTCAAGCTATCTATAATTTTAAAATTTTGAAAAGTTATGACATATTATTTTTAAATATTTTTTTATCTTTCTAACCAGTTTAGGGAATAGAAATACTTTTAATTTCGATTTTTTTTACATAAATTTATCTTCCTATTTATCATTTTTTTAAAAATATTTAATAATTTACATTTTATTTGCATATTTATATTTAGCATAATTTTATATGTATCTGAAATTTAAACAGCAAACAAAAATTATCATAAAAAATGCATAACAAGAGATTACTTCGTTTCGCATTTACAGTCACCAAAAGGAGTTAAGCTTTTTTTTCCAGTTCGTCATTGAGGTAACATTGATTTGGAGAAGAAAATTAATTGAACGGCATAACTTCTTCAATCTTGAATAGCTTCCGTGTGATGTATTTAGCGGCGTCTAAGTTAATCTTCAAGCCCAATTGACCCACATGACCATTGGGCTTGGAGATTAACTTAGAGTCCGCTAAATGATCTCATTTTCCTCCGCCAAACAGTCTGCATCATTGATTCTTCTCCGCACCGTTCTGTGTGTTTGTTAAACTCTTTTAGCTAGTTAAGTTGCATTGGCTATTCAGTTTGACGTGATTAATAATCTACAAATATGCTGAGCTTTCTAAGGCATACATGAAACACTATTTCAATAATTCCATGACAAAGAAGATATTAACTTATTTGAATTTTTATCTTGACAGTTCATGCAATACATTGATTATATTTAACATTAACATCTTCATATATTTTCGCAAAATATTTAAAAGCAATTTGTTATTCATTTTCTGAAACGAAAAAAAAAATAGAATGCAAAAATTTAAACCAAGTAAATTAAAGAAGAAAATTTCACTGCAGAAATTTTAATTTTGAGTATTCAGCTCCTTTGCACAAATTTGTTTTGTTAACAAAAAACATTTTAACAAATAAAACGCTGAATTACACTTGCAAAATTCATTTCGCAAAATTTAAAAAACAATTACAGAAAAGAAATCTTATTAATTAACTTAAAAATAAATATAAAAAATTAATTAATTTATAGACTGAAGTTATAGCAAAATAAGTAAATGGTTTTAAAATAAATGTATATAATGAATTTATAAATAAAAATATTATACTTCAATTATCTTGCAACACTTTTATTAAATCTCACTTGGTATTTTTTACAGATAACTATATAGCTTTCGCAATTAATTAATATAAAAATCTACATTTTTGGGATTTATTTAACTAAATGCAAATCTTTAAAATAAAATGAATAAAAAATAATTCATAGAAATGTGTAATTCAATTGTATTTCAAATTTAAAATAAATTCATAAAATAAGTTTGCACTTTTTACAATTTTATTTTTTCAAGCAAACCAAATCATTAAAAAATTCCGTTTTTAGAAACTAGTTTTTTTTATTATTATTATTATTATTCTATGTTTCAGACGTTACTGAATAACAAATTGCTTAGAATTTAAACTTTATACTTGTTTATTGACTTTCTTAAATAATTTAATTATATTACACTTCTATTTATACATCTTATATAAAAATACATTTCTCACAAAATAAAAGATTGCCAAAAATACATAAAATGGAAAATGTTTCAAGTATTTTAATGTAACACCCAATATATTGATTTAATATTTTATTTATATTTACAAGTAACGTAATAGTATTATAGCACATAATAATATATATTATTTAAAAAATTGGAAAGCATCAAATGTATTAATATCATACTTATCTTAGAGAATATTGAAGACAATATCTATAATAAATTAAACTCTCAAACGATTTAAAAATAATTATGCTTTCATATACTTTCTAACGTTAAAATCAATTTTTTGAAATTATAAATTATCTTCATGCAGAAATTTTTTCTCATATATTATTATAAATATTAGATATTAATTAATTTAATATTGTTAAAATGTCTTTAAGGCATTTGTATGAATAACGATTAAATTAAAATGTTAATCTTTTTTTTTCTGAAAATCCAGTTTATAAATTATCAATCAAAGAATTAATTTTATTTGACAGATGAATTATGAATGAGTTGTGCATTATATTAAGCACTTTTACAAAAAAATAATTAATAATTTAAAAAGAAAAAATTAATACAAGTTTTCTCAAATTCTCTAATTAATTGCATCAGATTACTATTCATTTCTTAATTTTTTCTATTTCTAACAATGTTTTTTTCTTAATTCATAATTGCAAAGTAATTTGCTGAAATACAACAACATAAATATTGTCTAGAAATCAAAGTTAATACAAATTTAGTTAATACAATTGTGTGCACAAAGTCATCGAAAACTACATAAATATTCATAATTGTATTGTGTCTCAAAATGATAAATTAAAAAATCGCATCTTGCTCAAAATATTTAATATATATTAAAATTATCACTTTTGAGTTTAATATTTCATATTCCTATGGAAATTAGAAAAATATTTATGCATTACAAAATGTGACTAAATTTAACTGTGCTTTTGAATGAAAATATCTTCCTAAAGGAAGATATTTTGATTAAGGCTATCGGCATATGGTAATGCTTTCCTAGGTAATTATAATTTCGTTCTATTTCAATTTTAGATTTCTTTACTTTCAAGAATGGCACAAACATCGATTTAACATTTGAATTGAACAAATATATAACCGATTTTCTTTCATTATTACTTGCTTATTTAACATTGAAATTTAACCAGACAACAACTTCAAATCTCAATCTGTTAGTTGTGGTTATTTCAAATATTCAAACTATTATGGAATACTTGAAAGAAAATACTTCAAATATGTATAAATATTTATTTTGAAATAAATTATGAAGAAATCTCTATGCAGAAATAAAGGAATTCTTAAATAAGAAGGATAATGATTTACAACATTAGCTTTGAAATGCCAAAATTTCAATTAAAATTAATCTTGACAACATAATTTTAAATTATTTCCAATTATTTATTATTTTATAATAGAAGACAATAATATATAAACTTGAATTGTTCAAATTAATATTCTCATACAGTAATATCAGATTTTTAAGTTTATTATACATGTAAATATTGCCTTTTAATTTTTGAAAAATGAATTCTTTTCACAATTTCGATGACTACACTGAAAGTGATTTAAAATGAACATTTTTAATTAAAAATCTGTTATTTTTTTATAATTACACACCATTTTGAGACACAACGGCAAGATATATTTAACTCAATAAAAAGAAAAACCATTTATGCAAAAATATACCATTATAAAAATAAGAGGAGTTATTTTTAAATCTTTTTCGCTTATGGTTTCACACAAATTACTAATAATTGTTTGTTATTTTTAGTTATAAATTTGAAAGTTGAGGGAAAATATTATTTTGTAGAAACAGCCGTGATAAATTACTTATTATAATTTTAAATTTAATTATAATTTTTTTAAAAAATTCAGTGCTATTTAAAAAAATATTTCCTTGTATTTTTATCACAGGAATAAGGAAAATGCTAAATTATTATAAAATAAAAACAAAATAGAAATAATTATTTATATGGAAGATGTTATTTCATATGTATATATTTTTTAAATTATGCCTTTTCAGCCTTTTCCTCAATTAATTATTAGTTAAGAAATAATTATTTCCAGTAAAATGAAGAACAACACTGGCATGAATCTGTGTTTGTGTAGCTATATTTTAAACTCATATAATACTATAAAGAGAAAAGATTAAAAAGAGAAGAAATGTTGCAAAAAAATGCAGACTTGAAACAAATTTGAACATGAGACTTCTCGAAAGATTTCAAAATTTAAATGAAACTCTAAAGAAAGAATCTGAATAAAATTGGAAGTGGAGTAGAGTACTAGTTTTTTCCCCATTTCATCCACTTTTTCTTTTTTGACATTGGAGAAAAAAGAATATAAATTGAACACAATTTCAAATAACGTCTGAATAACAGAAAAAAGAAATTTGGTGAAAACGAACGAATGTTCAGTAAAAAAATTGGAGATTGCTATGAAATATGTTACGTGAAAAGTAAAAAATGAATATTTATCACATCGCTTTTCTTTTACCTTTTGTTTTAAATATTTTTAATTTTCATACAGAAAGGGAAAAATTCCCAAATATATAATATTGCAAGTTTTTTTTTTCATTCAAGGCCAAGGTAACTTTTTTAATTATGTCTGCTATTAAATCTTTAATGTTTCTTTAATAACATTTCTCATTATTACACAGCAAGTAAAAATTAAATTGAAAATAATGACCATTTTATATTTTGTTAAAGTATTTATTCAATTGCTGTTACTTTTAGTAAAATTGAAATATTATCAATTAAACCACGTTTCAAATAACTAAATTTTGTACTAATTAAAAATAACATGAATTGGTAACTATCATATATCTTAGATTACATTTCCTGAAAAGTAAATAAGTAAAATATTTAATGACATATTATCTAACCAGTTGATAATGGAAAAAATTCAATAAAATTTACATAAATATATCCAAAAAATTATTTTTGGAAACTTAAAGTGCTCAGGAGATTTTCCACGTGCATGTAAAAAATATGTTACCATACGATAATATAAAAAATGGTTACGTAAAATCATAAGACAATCGTAAGTTAAGCAATGTTTAAGTAAATAATGTAAACATTGTGACATCAAACAAAATTAAAATTTTCTTAATTTATAATGTAATTTTGTAAGCTTATCATGATTAAAATGTATAGTATTTAACATTTCATTTTTATATAATTATATTGTTAAATTTATCCACATGATGTTATCTAACTCCTTTTTTTATTTTTGCATCTCTTTTTTTTCTTGTTTCTCTCTGCCTTTTTTATTATTATTTTGTTTTCATCTCATGATTCATTTGGATTTCTAGTATAGTACATCTGTTGTACCTTCGGGTCCTGTGTGGTATTCCTCGGTGCACAGGGAGATAGTTTTGTTTTTCCAAATAAAAATAAAAAATTATAATGTTCTCATAATTTTGAAATTTTTAAAAAAAGTACTTTTTACAAGTTAAAGTATGATTTTATGGAAGATACATATATATATACTACATAAAATTCTCAGATGGCATTAGTCCAAATTAAAATTTAATTGTTATTTATTGCGTAAATTGTTCAAATTTTATGTTAATAAAATTAATCTATTCCACTTTTTAAAATGTTTTAAAGCAAAATCGGATCTTAAAATTGTATTTGATTTAGTTACCTATATAAATCAAATTTATAATCTTATATTAAGTATATTATTCTTACACTTATATTTCTTACAATTCGTGATGCTTAATTATAAATTTATGTTTGATTAATTTCTTAGTATTCTGCATTCGCTCATTGAAGAAGATTATAAATGTCTATCTGTGTTTATCTAATAACTATAACTTTTAGATATATTGTGGAAGAGACATTTTCACTACTGCGATAGGTGAGAAATCCAAACACCGAATTAAAATGCTATTATAAAAATAATGATGATACATTTCCCCCAATCCTTTCCTCCAATTAAAATGAGATTAGCAAAACTGCAATGTACAGAAACATTAGGAAAATTTTAAAATTGATGGTAATAAAAATTGTTAAAACTTCTCAGTACAAAATTCCTTTCTAAACATAACAAACTTCAATTTAATATATCAACGTTTGAGGTTTAAGAGGTGACGTACGTCTTTAGTAATTATCAACAATTAATATTAAAACAAAATAGTGCGAACATTTACCCATTCAATTTTCAGCATCGGGAAGACCCGTTTCTAGAAGTGATTACATTTCGCTAATCTAATTTAAATGTGCCATTATATCTGAGTCTACGTGTCTCATCAAACCGGTTGTTGTAGTCATAAATTCTTTTAAGAATATTGCCGTTTCGAATCCATAAGTGGTTATGAATGCGTTAATAAAAATAAGGGGAAATGCCGAATGGAAAGATTATTGAAATCGGTATGTGAGGAAAGAGAAATAATCATGCGTTAAATATTTTATGTCCTACATTAATATCTTCTTTTTCATGGATTTCAAAAATGATTTCATTAGTTTTAAATATAACATGAAAGAGCAAATAAATTAAAATTCAAGAAGATTCTTTAAATGGATTATTGGTATTCTTGATAAAAATCCTTTTTTAAAATATAATTTTTAATACTTTCATTTACATTAAAAAGACATTACATAAATTTTATTTTTGTAATTTGATAAATAAATAAAACATATGATAACTATAGAATCAAAATGATTTTAATCTATATGAAATTGACATTAAAACAAGTTTACTATCCGCACTAAACTTTTCTACTGTGTGGAATATATAATCAATTTCATAAGACACTGGAATAAATACAATACAAAAGAGCACTACGATTACATTTGCTTTAAAATAAATTACAGCAAATAAGGGTTTAGTCATTTTAAAGGTTACATAATTTTACCTAGGAATATTTTCATATCTAATTTTGTTTTCAGTATTTTAACAATTATTTCCATTCTTTAACCTTAAACGTGCTTAAGGAACCATGAATCATTATGCCTGAGTAATTAGTCAGTAATTCGAAACTTTATTGCAAAGAGCGGGGCAACTCTGTATATGCTATCCAATCATAGATGAGATGGGCTCTGTGACACCTCCCTTAGGTGTGTAATATTTTTAAAAAAATCGTATATATATATATGTATATAAAATTTTTCTATTAAATTTGTTATTTCGTATTTGGTTCATACGAAATAAAAGAAACGCTTCATTGATACCAGTGAAGACGTAGTATGATATTTTTTCCTGTTCGTCGTTTTTTGTATTTAGCTCTGAAAAATGATTTGTAAATAATTTTATAAATTAATTAATAATTTTGTTTAGATAAAAAATTTTAATATAGAGTAACATTTTAATTGTGAAATTAATTGATTCTAAGATATCTATTTATATTTTATTTATAAAATAATTTAATGGAAAATATAATAAATTAAATCCATATTAAATAAAATATTTCTTTAGAAAAGGTTCAAAAGCACATTAATTAAGTTAAAGTGATATTTTATGAATTAGATATGAATAGTTGAAACCAATTAGCTTAAATGAAATGTTTTGTGTATGTGAAATTCAGTTCTTCAATTATTCTTTTATATTCACTCCTTCAAATACTTTTCATCAAATATGTTGTCTTTACAAAAATTTGGGAATTTTTATTTGATAAAATGAAGGACTAGTTTTGGTCTTATTTTAGTTTAATTACCAGTAACAAAATTTTAAAATTTAAACATTTAATACGAAAACTCCAAGCGATTAATTAAATCAATGATAAAAACACTGTATCAAAGCAATTTAAACTCAGTCTTTAACACTGAAAGAATGTTATATTTATTTAGTACAGAAAAATTATTTTGTATTCTAGTTGAATTTTTGACTTATAGCAGTTGAACGTAAGTTTATTTAAATAAAATGAAAAGATAAGATATGAAGAATAAGATTATATCCATGAAATAGTTAATACATTTTTATTTTAAGTAATAGTTAATATTTAAATATTAAAGCACATAATAAAAATATATTGTTATGAAATTTGCTCATTTTTATTTTCTATAAAATTAATTTGAAACGAACAAGAAACCATTATCATATTAAATTACTACTAAAACTCTATAAAATTGTCTTTTTTTAAACATTAAATTAGAATAATAATATTTTTAGGTAGCAAATTCAGATAATAATTTTTTAGGTAGCTTGAGTTTACTAGTAAAACAACATTCTAATAGAATTATCAAAACAAAACATCAAATAGATTTATAAGCAAACAGCAATGCATAAAAAATTTTACTAATAAAAAATATGGACGCTTAAGCTTCTAGGAACGAATTTATTAGACTAACAATATAAAACTCCAAACCCATAAAAATAACGAACTGCTATTTTTCTTTTAATTTAACGAATCGTCTATTTTTAAACCATTTACCTTTTTTGTTTTCTAAATAATTTATTACATGTTTCTAATGCATGAATTAGGTTGTGTTGAAGTTTTTATTTAGATATAAAATGTGTTTACGTTATGATCACTTCAAAATTTTACAAATAAATCAAGTTGTTTATTTTTTCAATAACTGTCAGAAATATTTTTAATATATTCTTAAAAAAATATGTGACAGTAAATGTCATTTTCTAATTTTACAACTTACTCTGCGATACATCCGCAAAATAATTAAGATGAGAAATGCTTTCAACTCTTTTTTTAGAATAGATAACCAAGATGTAATAGACAGTAAAGATGTAATAGACAGTTTTTAGATGATAATAGACAGTTTTTATGTTATGATAAGTTTATTTTAAATTATTAATCATCAGAAAGTTTTATTGTAAATTCAAAAAATAATAAGCATTCTCTTTTTTTATTGCTTGAGTGTTAATATTTAAGTTAATCTTCTAAATAGGTATCAGTAATAATCTACTTAAACATATAGTTATTTATGAGAAATATAATTAATTTCATAAAATATTATTAGTTAACATGAGGTTTATAAGAGAATTTAGAGCAAAGTACTTGTCACCTAACATAATGGTAGCTTGTTTATTAACAGTAAATGCGAGGTTTAATTATTTGTTGCAGCGAACAAATTTTGTATAAAAAAGTTAATATTGAGCAAATGGAATTCAAAAAGCACTAAGAATATATAACAATCTTAATTTTTCGTCATTAAATACACAAATATGGTTCAACTCTTTCTATTACTTATGACTATTTAATCAAACATTAAATTGAAAGCCAATAAAGATAATAGGTATTTTCAGAAAACTGGATTTTTTTAACTGCTGAGGAAAAATCCGCCAAGTAGACATTAAGATTCCTATTCCCTTCTGAAATTATGTCCCTCGTTTTAAATAATAATAATTAAGGAAATAATATTTATATTAATAATAAAGTTAGCAATTAAATAAATTCTCTGTTTTAGTTACTCCTTCTGCACTTTTTAAAAGGAGATATTTCAGCAAATCTTATTCCTTCGAAGATAACTCATATCTTATAAGATATAATGATGTTATTTGTTTACTGAGAGACGAGCATTTTCTCAAATGAATAGCACTTGATAGCAAACGTGTGTTTTTCTTATTCAGTGGGCAGCGAAAAGTAATTTCGACTTTATTTCTATTTAAAGATTAAGCCCACGCAGAGAAAACACTTCTAAATTTCATGTCAAAAAATGTCAACATCATATCTAAGATTTGGCACAATTAAAACTAAGTCGAGTTCCCACGAGAATTTTCCTATTACATATTTCTATTTCTACCTTCTGAAAGATTTAGTCCGGCAGTGCTATTTTCCTGAAACTTACTAAGGTTTTCTCTTGAAAAGGAGGTTTCCTATAATTTCTCATGGGACCTTTTCCGTATTTGGAATCCTAACTTCTATTCGTTAGATTATGTTTATCCACTTTAAATGTACATTTCATCGTATTTATAATAATTCAGTCAGTAACGCGTAAATTGAGATGGGGATTTAAGTCAAGAATTTAATGAACATTTCCAAATTATGTAAGAATTATTTTATTTCCCCTCAAATGAGATAAAGAAAATTCTTATCAGGAACTTTTCTTATAGGTCACATTTTTGACAACTCTAATCCAATGAAACATTAATTGCTTGGTAAAATTATATTTTAATAAACACAAATGATATATTCTCTTTTTCAATGTATTTCAATATTTAAGAATATAAACGTATTTGAGAAATATAGATGATTATATTAATATTAAATAATTATAAAAATTTTTCCACAATAATTAACTATAATCACTATAAATTGATATAAACACTTGCAATTTTTAACAATTGTAGCATGTTTTTTAGTATTAGAATGTTTTTTTTTAGTTTTATAAAATAAATGTATAAACAATGTTAAGTCAGTTTTTGAAAAGGTTCTTAAAAGTATTGATCATCTTAGAATTATTAAACTGGTAAAAGTTACTGAAACACAATTCAGTAATTAATAAATACAGTTGACTATCCAATGCATGAAAATTGGTTGAAGATTGAGTTCGCGATGCTAATCAGACTTTGATCGCAAGTAGGACTAAGAAGAATAACAAATATTCACTGCATCTAAAAATATTATTTGACCATCCTATTTTTTGTGTTATTTCAAATAAACCTAAAGATAGTTTAAGAAAAATATGCTATTCAAGGTAGCCAATAAATTTTCAATTAATTTAACTAAAAATTATGCTGTAGATACCAATTATTGAATAGAGAAATTTATTCATATACACCGATTGAGGTATAACATTTCTAAAAGTTATTCATATACAATGGTCGTAATGGAAGAAATAACCCATATACAATTCATTCTTGAATTTTAAACTATTTTTTATTAATTTCTTATGAAGGTAAGATGCAGTGTATTTCCGTTAAACTTATTTAGAAACTTTCCTGGAATCCAAACACCTCGCTTATAATAACTTTTATGACTGTATAATAAAATAAGAAGCAATTAATTATTTTTGAAAATTTGAAACGAAAAAACGAATGAAACTTTATGAAGCCAAAATATTATCGTAATTATGTAATACTAAAATCATCTCTTACAGAAAGGAAGAATTGGGTGTTTTTACTCCTAATATTGTCGGCAAACACTTCAAAATTTAGAGACTATACATATATAGGTTTTATTGTGTCAATCCACCAGATTTTGGGCTTCGATGATTAGAGATTCAAAGATTAAGCTGATAATTTAGAGATTTCATCTGTTGTTTACGGATGAAATTTATTTATTTTGTAAATTTATTCTGAACTTTTCATTAACCAATAAATTCACACTAAACATCTCAAAACGTATTCCTTCAATTTAGCGAATGCTTATATTTTATGCATTTTATCTTAAGCAATGTCACCGGAGAATGAAATTAACATTTATCGAAAAATTAAAACTGTGGGAATACATTTTCTGCTTCCAAAATTTAAACAGTATTTTGAATATCATTTGAGCACTATAATGTTATTCTGGTACTTAAAGCTCATAAAAGTATAAAAGACTAATGTAAATACTCTAAAAACAATTAATTTCTTAGCTTAATTTTCATAATTAAAATATACTTCATATACAAATATACTTTGTAATAACTTAGATTTTCATAGTATTATAGGTTTACAGTTATAAGAAAGTTATAGAAATAAGTACATAAGGTTTATATAAATTGTTATTTAATATGTTTTAGGTATAAATGTTATTATAGTTTTATCATTAATACTTTTACGAATGAAGTTTTAAATTGACAAGTCATGATAAACTTCATTAAAATGCAGCTTCAAGAGATGAAGCACCTAAAAGCTCTAAATGCTGAAGTCTGACTTTGCCTCAATCCCGCATTTAGCTGAGCATAGTGGAATGGCCTTCACGCTTTGAGTAACTATACCAGAATACACATCAGATATACTTCGTCCATTCCGCCCAGAAACACTCCCCCGCCAAGAAGAGGCAATAATGCAGAACTTTGAAACTTGATTAATGTGAGGCTTAAGCTTCTATATTCAGAAATCAGACGAAAACATTGGAATAACCTGGGTAAAGGTCTTGACTCACGTACTTTTAGCGCACAAAACTTTGGAAACTGGCAAAGAACATTCATAGAATATAGTACCAAGTCGACAAAACCAATACTTTTTACCATACTGATGACTCTTTGTCTAATAACAATGCAGCTGCTAATCTGATGAATAAACATTATCAGAAAATAGAACATCTTTCTTTTATCTATGTAGACAAACTGAATGTAAAAAGAGCAAGAGATTTTTATTGATAAATGTCACTGTAACCTTAATGGTTGTAATTCTCTGCTTTTAACAAAGATTTTATAATGTGAGTTGGGAATCACTTTTCATGAGATATATTTTAATAAATCATCCGACATGGATGCTATTCATGGTCAAATGTTACTTAATTGGAGTCAACTGGACAAGAGTTTTCTCTTTGATATTTTTAGTACCATCTGGTGTACTGGAGAACTCCTTGGAGACTGGAAAAAGTCCTTATTATTCTTATTATAAAGTAGGTTAAACCAGCTTATGATTCTAACAATTATAGGCCAATTGCACTAACTAGCATAGCATGCAAATTCATGGAAAAATTTGTTCCTCATAGGCTTACTAATTATCTCAATGAAAACAATTTAATTCCTTCAGAACAGTTTGGTCTTAGAAAGGTTTATTGCACGATGGACTAGTTTTTCTATTTTAACCAGAAGATTCGAGATGCCTACAAACTCAAACCCACAAATCCTATTGTGGCTGCCTTTCTTGTTTTATCCAAAGCTTTCGACAAGGTCTAAAAGTACAAACATCTTTACAAATTTTACAGTTCTCGTAAACTAAGGGGAATAATTCTGCCTTGCATTGCTGAGTTCTTGAAGGCTAGGAGCATTAGAAAGCTCAGAGACAGCGTGTTAGAAAAATTTACATTAAGCCAGGGTATCCCACAGGGATCTGTGCTCAGTCCAACTCTTTTGTTTTCTCTATTTATTACTAAAATTGAAGCTGAGGATAGTCTGATAAATATATGGGATTATATGCTGATAAATATATAGATAATATAATAATTTGGAGTAGCAATACAATCTTTACTAAAGTTCAGAACAATGTTAATTTCGTCCTCCTTCGGATGGAAGAGTCTGCTATTGAGCGAATTTTTTTTTTAATTCCTCAAGTTTGTTTCAATTATTTTTACCACCAATAGACAACTTTACAACTATGACACTGCAATTTATTTACTGGGTAGATGTTTGAATTGTGAAAAACCTCTTAGGTACCTGGGATTCATCCTAGATCAGGAGATTCTCGGACATAACTATATAAACATTTTGTTTCTAAGGCAAAACTAGAAACGACCCATCGAAATACTTACATTGTTCTTATTCATTCCATTCTTGAATATGGGGTATAGATTTATCAGGTTGCTTCTTCAAGCAATGTTGACTGAGCTCAGTGATGAATCTTTTCAGTAGAGAAAGAATCAAAATCTCTGCTGAAAGAATCACTAACCTCCTCAATATTTATTCCAGGGATACTGTATTGTGTGAAACTGCTTTCAACTGCTCAGACTACGCAGCATATACATCTTGGCAAAATACTTTGCCAAACTCATCAGTTACGCTTACCAGAACCCAACGTCTAATTATGTGCGCAGTTGAAGCAATAATCGCCGCCTAAGCAAAGAAAGTCCGTTTAGCCATGCTGAAAGTGAGGGTTGGCTGCATAATGCAGTAGAAGATGTTTCAATAGCATGTGGTATAAATGATGCTGATTCATTTTATGCTCGCGTCTTTTCCAAAATCGATTTGAGCTCATACACTGACAAAAACATATACATTATCCAAAATATCTTAGCTTTCTTTGGAGACTGTGGATACTATACCTTGTGATGCATTACAGATTTACACTAACGGCAGCAAGGATAGTTTATTTTTCATTAAATATGAGAACGGCATTGGAATCTACAATAATTTCTAATGCAGAACTAATAGTTAATGACGATGGTTTGAATGAATTTTGACTAATTGAGAGTGTTTGCACCGACATTTGTCTTTCGATCGGTAGCCGAAGCTCCATTCAGGATTTATTTGAATGGTGGATACATGAGGATCGAACGACTAGGAACATTGCACTCTCTTTGGAATTTCTTGATTGCGGATGTTAAGATCACCTTTCAATGAGTTCCATCACATGCGGATGTATATGGAAATGTAGTTGCCGATGGTCTGGCTCGAGAGGACAGCCATGAGGATACTGCTCATGATGGCTGCCTTATTTTTTTCAAAGATCACCCCCCCGCCTGGTCAGGGAAAGTATTTGTTATTCTTAGAAAAGACCCCGTACATGAACAGTATAAGAAAGTCACTCAAGTGCTGCTCTAATTGGGAACATGCCAAATCAGACAATTCCCGAGAGATTTCGAATAGGACACACTCTTATACAACGCCATGCAACAGAAATTTATGCCCTGTTTCGAAAATGTAATGCGACTCAACCAGCTCCTGCCCACATTTTGGTCTGCATAGTTTAAATAAAAGTAGGCTGTTCTCGAGGCCAGAGGCATGGTTTGATGCTACTGTCAACTAGGAGGGATAAACCACACACACGAATGAATTGCTTTTATTAAAAGATAAGACGGGGCAAAACATGATAAAAATAAGAATTATTATATTATCATTGTTTGATGAAATATATGACAAGTATTCATTTATAGTTATTAAGTTAGATTGGTTTATATTTATCTAAAATTAAAAAAATTTTAATTAATGAAAATGACTTAAGAAAATTAACTACAAATCTACAAATTGAATCTATTAAATTACCGTTTATGTTTGCTGTCATTTTTTTTTATCATTAAAATAATGAGATGTCTTGCAATTTTGTGATAGAATAACTTTTAAAGAAATTTCCTGAATAACAAACTGTGAAATCTAAAATTTTTTAATGTTTTATTTTATTCTTTACACAGATAGACTATTTGTTATTAATAACTTTTTCTTTAATTTAAGCAAATGATGAAATATACTTATGTCTATAAATTTGAAAAATAGCATTAAACTGAAATTTAACTTAATTAATAATTAAATGTGTATTTCTATATTATTTTGTTTACAATTTAAACTATATATTGCCTGTTTCACGAAAAATGTAAAAAGCGAGAGTTTTTAACACAGATTCGAGATCTAACTTTCAAAAATCAAACTGGTCATGTCAGTTGAAGCGACCTTAAGAATTCCGAAATTCGATACACTTCTGGTGTTGAGAGAAAATCAATTTTTTCGCATTTTACGTACCATAGACGCTTTTCTTCCGCTTTAATAGAATTTGAAGGAAAAAATTCTCGTATGCGATTACAGTGGGAGGGAAAAAAGGGATTTTTCTACGTTACAGGGATTTTTATGCTTTTTTTTTTTGGGCCTCGAGCATATAGTGCATCAAAAATTGAATTTCCAGTCTTCACCAAGTCGGTCCCTTTTTATCAGGCCTAAAATAGATTCTGTATAAGTTTTCTTCCTTTTTGAAATTTTCAAATGTATTTACTTTTCAGGTATTGGGCTACCATGCGTGATACAAACACACAGAAATCTTACACATCGCTATCTTTCTTCCCGTAATCTGAAGATAGAAGAAAATTGAGATATTGCTGTGGAAAATAGTCAAACCTCAAGAATAGAGGATTAAATAAAAAATGATGTCAATCGACCATGTTCATCTCACGCATTCATGTTTAAAGTTGTTATTTTCCCAGAAACTTTCGTTAAACAAAGAGAGGAAGCATGAATTCTTTAATAATAAAATTTGAGACAACAGATTGCATTATTTTAACATATAAAAGTATAAATATAGATTGTAACCGATATAAAATTTAATACAGATATGAATTTTTCTCCGAAACCCCGAGATATAATATATTTTATCTTCCCCAAAGAAATCAAGTGATTTGACTAAATTCTAATTCAATGGTCATTTTCTTGTAGTAATTAATAGAATCTAAAATAATAAATGTAACTGATTTCAAAGTTTAGGCATCACAAAAAGTAAATTTACTCTTCTTCTTTAAGTATATTTATTTAATATGCAATATTATATTACGATGGCAGCACATGTGAGTAATTTTAATTTATATTTGCATTTAACTCTTATTCTTTAATTATACTAGTTTTCACACAAAATATAAGAAATAATAAAATTTCGTAAGCACTTCATAATAGTAGGAAATAGTTCCTATTATTTATTAAATTTTATTATTATTTTTCAAATTTTCATAACTTGAAATTTATATAATTGCATTTATGTAGGTTAAGCTTGTATTTACTTTATTCTCATTCCTTCATAATTTAATTTTTTTTCTCATGGTATAATAATAAATATATCAATATAAATAATCGATAATAATATTAAATGATCCCTAAAATCTACCAATTTCATTATTATTTTGAAACAGAGTTATAAAATAATATTCAATGCTTGAAACTGATATGATACTAAGAATAGAGAAATTTAACTTATATTTGGTCGTTTCTTAAACTCCCCTTTTTAAATGTATAAACATCCTTCCCCTTTCATAATATAAAAATTTACTTATTGCAAATATTCTATTATAGTATAAAATAAATTCTAGAATTTAAAATATGTTTTCACAAATTTCTAATTATTATTTATTTAAAATTGGTTAAAAATTATGAAAAACATTAAAAAATTTTTGAAGGAGTTTTATTAATAAATTATGTCAAAATATTATCAAAATTGCTTTTTGATAAAATTTTGTTATTACTTTTAAAACAATAAATTTTTATTTCAATTATTCTTAAATGTAATATTGAGAACCAAATTTATTTAGAAGCTTAACTTAAACTTTTTAAATAAAAAATAAATAAATAAATTATAGAGTACAACGACTGTTTTGACACTTCTCGGATTTGTTTTTCTTGTCACCTCAATTAAAAATATTAAGGTATAAAACTTAAGATTTTACCTTATTTTTATAATACTTGACAATTTGATATTTATGTGTTGTTACTAATGACACTTGGACAAGCCAAGCTCGCTATGCTTTAGCTATGCGAATTTAAGTCAATTGGGGGCGTCTTTCGTTTAATTGGAGCACCATGAAGGTGAAAATACGACATTTGCTCTGCAAATCCTTTGATAGATGGCAGCACCAGAGGATTTACTCCCTTAATTTTGACATTGATCAGAAGGGGGAGTAAATTTCTCCAGACCATAGCACCCATGGTAACTGCTCAACGACCGACCACAAGACTTTCCATTCCACTGATTTAACGAGCATGTATATCGCATGGTCGGTCTTTGGCGGCTTTGGGAATCGAACCCCACGCTTTCGGATGGGAGGCCGATACCCTAACCTCTAGGCTACCACGACCCATTTGATTTTCATACTTCAGTGTATTCCATTATAGAGTTGTCCTTCAAAGATGGCAGTGTTTATATTTTCAATAAATTTCCTTAAATTACCACTCATTTATGATAGATAAATTCTTTGTGCAGAATATTATTTCTTTTTTTTAATGTTTTAAAAAATACTTTGGAAAAATAATTTATATACTTCTTGTAAAAAAAAAAAAAAACGTTATTTGTCATAATTCGAAGAATTACTTCCTCATATTGTGAAAATTCATCGTAAATTATTGTCTAGAGAATATTTTATTAAGAGAATTTTGATGCACATGGCAATACAAGATATTAGGAAGGAAAATATATTTGAGATTATTTATTTTAAAGCTTATATATAGTGGCAACTTTAACTTAAGTAAGAAAAAGTTTTTGGATTAAGATTCAGAGAGAAATTTTGACAGTCGGGTGGAAATATTTCTGCATTTATAGCCTTATTCCAGGAAGTTAGCATCTTGAATAATGTTGATTTAAGAAACTAGCTGTTGCGACAGTTAAGAAAAATGCTCATTTTACAAAGTTAATAACGCATTAGATAAATATGCAAAATAAACAGGCTCCTATTACTCCTCTTCTTGGTTCTCACATTTTACCTGGGATTCGGCTCACACATAAAACACACCAAGTAAACAACTTTTTTGACATTGATGCATGAATTTCGGCAGAGTTTCTGTCAAGCGAGCTGCATAGTTGAGAGAAGAGGGGTGATAAAACTCGTGCACTTGAAGGGATTCGGAAGGGGGTGGGATACGTCGCCTGACTCACCCCTCTTTCTCCGGAGCCTCCCGGAATGCCAATTATGTCTATTCTGCTGCTGCGAAAGCGCCCAAGAAAGAAGACAGAGTGTCGTACGTGAGGTTACATTGGAGGAAAGAGTTATTGTAAAGGCTAGAAACGAATGCAAGTGATTCACTTTTTTCTGTTGAGGTAGCATTAGAAAACTTTGACTATGAGTTTTCATTTTATAATAAAATATATTACTTATGTGATAGAAAATTTTGGCAGGATTTTGTAGGATTTAAAAATTAATCTCATGGCATGAAAACAAAAGTGAGGTAAAATATATATATGCTCTAGTTTTCGTCAAATTTCTGAATTATTATAGTTGTACTAGCATTTCATTTCAGTATGTATAACTATTTTGAAAACGAAATAAGGAAATAAATCAACCTCATGTGAGTGCGCAATTCTAAATGATTATGGCCTTTCTAAATAATAATATTATTACGGTAATTATAAATAATATATGTATATATATATATATAATTTATAATTGCCATATTATTATTAATAATAGTTTATACTTATTGTGTAAAAGACAGAGCATTAATTCCAAAGAATAATTTATAAATATTATTTTAGAATATAAAATCAATTTATATTCCTCGTATATTATACATTAGGCTTCGGATGTTATATTGTTTGAAAAAAAAGAAAACAATTTTCAGGCTCTTTCTGTTTAGATACAAAGGGATTTTATAAAAAAATTCTACTATTGTAATTTCTTTTTTCAATAAAAATAGATGCTCGATAAGTTAAATGCTTACAGCAAATTTTGTAATTATATCACATCTTGTATACATTTTTTAAATTTTCCAGTTATTTTTTTATATCCGTTATATGCATAACAAAATAAATCCCCCTATTTTTCTAATATTTATAAATTTTTCATTCTAAATTTTAAACATGATAAATGATAATCAGGAAAATTAATCAGATAGACTAAAATATCTGTGATATCTACTTTCATTTAAATTGGACTAACATATAACAACTTTCAAATGTTGTACAACTTTCAAATGTTGTACAACTTTCAAATGTTATATAACAACTTTCAAATGTTGTACCACTGTTTTATAAAGTGTTTAACCCATAACTTCACCTACGAATATAAAGGATAATATTATTTCGATAGTGACATGAAAATTATAAAGTATCAAGTTAATTTTGTGCTGTTGAAAAATTACTATATATTTTTCAATGCAATTTAAATTTATATATACATTTCATTTTTTGAGAGAGGCAAAGCATGTATTTAGAAAAATAACTTTTTTAAAAATATATAAATTGAGATGTATTTTTATTTTAACTATAAAATATAAACACATCAATATTTAAGCTATAATTGTAAAAAATAAAAATTTAAAAATCCCCTAATTAATTAAATATTTTGAAATTTCGCTTATTAACATTACTCTGAGTTTTCAATTTTTAGAGACTAACAAATATGAATCTAGATAAATCTTCATGATTACTCATTTGATCATAATACTTGATGAATTAAATATTTTGTACACAGTTTGAATATTTTCTATGCAATTTATAAAAATGCTTTATAAAAAGTACAAAATAATTCAAATAATTGTAAACTCTTTTATGGCATTAATAAACTGTTACGAGGGCATCGCAAGCAAAAAGCAAACTTATAGAAATAACAAACCAGAATCTTGTCCATTCTTAATTTCCATTCGACCCCTTCCTTGAGAAAGGCAGATAGCGAAAATCGAAACTGCTCACCAAAGTACTGAGGTATAACTGCCTCGCCATACCGTGAAATATCTCGTCCTGTCAGATATCAACCATCCACACATCTCGAAGGGGGATAACTTCAACAGGGTGGTCGGGTAAAGAGGGGTGGCCGTAACGATCGCCATAAACACACGCACCCGGATCTTGGAGCAATGGAACCTGAAACGAAGACGCTACCAGTTTATAGTTTTCTATCTCCTACTTTGCGAAAGTTATCCTCTTCCGTTTTGCTTCCCTTTTCCTGGTTTTTATTATTATTTTCGGCAATTGAAGAAATTTGAGGTCTTCGTTTTGAAGCAACAGACATTCAGACTTGGAGACGCCGAGGAGCCTCGTGCAACAGGCACGTGTTATGTCTCTTTTTATGATTTCAGAAGTATGTTCTGCTGAAACAAATTGCAAAAGGATTGGAAATTCGAAAATACCATCGTGAAAGCTCTAGATGTTTTTTTTTTTACAAAATCGCAGATATGTTAGAAACATATATAGCAGATGACATATTTTAATACTTTATATTAGTTATTAATTTGAGCTAATACAATCAAATTACGTGCACATCATTTATGTTTCTGAATCCTTGAACATTTTGCGTTAATTCAAAGTCATTGACGGATACATTTGACGCAAAATACCAAATATTGAATTTGACTTGAATTTTAATGCCTCTTCAATTCACTTTTCACTCCTGAAAATTATGTTAAAGGTTTATTTTATAATTTTTACAAATGGTCGAAATGTCACATTTCAAGTGTTTATTATTATAATATTTGATTAAAATGTTCATTTAAAGTTATTTAAAATTTAAGTATTTAGCATCATTTAATTAATTTTTTTATTAAAAATGGTTATTGTAATGTTCCGTTATAAAACAAAATCAGAAATACTCAATATCAAATATTAATATTTTGGATTTCAGATTATAGCAATTGTTCTGTAGGAATATTTAGAATTTTCTGATGAAGCAATAGCAATTATTCTGTATAGATATCATGAAAAATTGTCTCTAAACGCGAATCGAAATTAAAGTTTCTTAAATTTTATTGTTTCAATATTAAAAAAAGAAAATATTTGACTTCAGGCAAAATTTGAAATATTAAACAAAGTTGCAATATTAAATGATGGTAATTCAGTTAAAGTTTAAATAAAATGCAGTACTTTAACAATGTATGAAGTATTTTATGAATCATTTGTATTTTAGTTTGAAATCTTTTTGCAATATTTAAATACGTGATTCAT
This sequence comes from Latrodectus elegans, assembly GCA_030067965.1. Taxonomy (NCBI): domain Eukaryota; kingdom Metazoa; phylum Arthropoda; class Arachnida; order Araneae; family Theridiidae; genus Latrodectus; species Latrodectus elegans. Next base: position 13,065,701 of record CM057810.1, read on the forward strand.
TTTTAATTTTTTTAAGCAAATACTGTTTTCGATTTGTCTTAAAATTATGTTTACTAAATTTTGGTAAATTAAAGAACCCTAGTGGAAAACATAAATGTTACATTATTTTAAAAATATTGAATGAAATATTAAATTTTACATTTATATAATTGTTATAAAGAGGACTAACCAAATTTCAAATGATATACGTTTATATTAAAAATATAACTGGCACCCTTAACAATTTAATCCAAATAATTAACAAAATTTTTGAGCATTTTTAATTTTTTTTAAAGAACAAATTATTTTATTAAATTTATATATTATGAATTATATTATTAAATCTATACATTTCTTAAATTTACATTTTCAAAGATTTTATTTTAAATTGGATCATAGATTTTTACCATAAAGAAGGATTTCATATATTATTAAACCTTTTAAGAAAGTGGAAAATTACAGTAATAATACTATGTGTTATGCTCACTTCAGAAATTACTGGAAAGAATCGCATAAACATGTAAACACAACAATACTTATCATGTAGATTTTTTCTAATTACGCTTAAAATTTTTGTCAACCTAGTCAAAAAAGAAAAAAGATCATACTATGCATTTCCATCCAAAATTATGGATTCAAACTTAGTTTGTAACATTTATCCTTGATAGACTTATTTACACTAATGAAAAGCATGCAGTTTTTCCTTCAAGTAAACGAAATAAAATTGCTTTTTACAATCAAATTTTGTGTAATTTATAAATGATTATAGATAATCTTAAAATACTTATTTTATATCCTAAGTAATTTTTATTACAATGTTTAAATATCATAAATTCATTCTGAGTTGTAAACTAACCTGTAGATTGTGTTTCTCTTTGGTTGTGAAACAAAACTGTTGCCAATTAATACACATCATCTTTGAAAACTCATGTAATGTAGACGTAAATTTGTATTGTGAGACTTACATAATCTTTCTATTTCTATATTAATAACTCTCTGTATATTCCATTTTATATAAATAAATGTTTAAGAACATTGTTTTGAAGTAAAACTTGTGTTAATTATATTGAAATTTAAGTAAAAATGTGATAAAAATATAAATAAAATTAAAAGGAAATATATTTTTAAAAGATATAATGTAAGCTTGACTGGAGCAAAGGTAAACTGTACATGCGTGGGTGTAAAGTATGTTGGCGTAGCTTTATAATAGGTTGACAAAGACATGAAAGACATAAATGTAGGCGTAATTCTGAAGATTTAAATGAAGTTTTAGCTGTTATGTTGTACTAGCGTAGGTGTAAATATGATTTCTTGATTTCAAATATTATTTTCTTTCAAACTAATATTAAGTGAAATGTGTAAGTAATTATTAAGTGAGATTTATTTTACATTACAGATAATACCAGGTCTCATACTGGATGTATGATACTAATATTACAAAGGATTAAAATAAATATTTTTTGGATTCAAAGATTTAATATATAAAATTCCTTATTAACAACCTGTGAAAACTTTAAAGATATGATGACCCGTTTACTTTGCAAGAAATAATTTAAACATGAATTAATTCATTACTGATTCAATACTCTGAACGTACTCTTTTTGAAAAAAAAAATGTCTTGAAATTAATCGTGGTGTCGCACATAATAACTGAGATAATTTCTTTCTTATTTTCTTATAAAAATAATATGCTGAATTTAATTAGAAGTAGATGTTTTTAAATTTTTGTCATTTTTTCATTAGTTTAAAAGTAATGTAACACGACATCCAAAATATTAAAAAAACAAACATGCAAAATGTCTTACAGAAGATAATTTAATGATAAAAATATTAATTAAATATCTTATTTTCAACGTTTTATATTTTAGAATAAGGGATTTTATTTCTAGGTATGATTAATTGCATAGCAGCCATTAGATCTACCATCATAAAAAATAAAGTTTGAAAGAAAACCATTTTAAAGCCAGGTGTTTTTGAAAGAAGGGAATTTGAGATTAATTTTAGTTGTTTATAGTTTAGTTATATATTCATAAAAATACGCCTTTTTAATTCATTAATAAACATTTTCTTGCAACGTTCTAATTATAGATTGGAATATTTATTATTCAGTAATGCATATTAGAAAATTAGATATGAAATTTTTAAACAATAATTTAACGCCTAGATTTTAGTTTTATTATGACTTGATATTTATATTCGATACGAAAAGTTAATTTAAAACACTATATACAATGTTTGATGTTGTTTTTTAATCAAACTGGAATGAAGAATGTTTGCGCTAAAATGTAATGTTACCGTAATATTAGTTTCAATAAAAATATAGAAGGGATATTTATATTTTTAAATTACAATTAAAAAAAATCCTAGTGATGATTATGAATTAATTAATATTCAATACATTTTATCAAGACTAAAAATTTAAATTAATATTTTTATTCACTTTTTTATTTCAAAGAATTCATTTGAACATATACATAGTCACTGTAATAATCTTTCCTTCTTTTGTATATAATTTGTATATAATTGAATTTAATTGTATATTTCCTTCCTTTATATACAAATAATACAAGACCAAGAACTAACTTTTCGCATCAGAGTTTGTTTCGAAACTTATTAACATTAATTTTATAACCACATTATGAAAGCAAATTGCAAAGTATAATCACCATAAAAAATATTTTCTCATAAAAAAATGTAACAATATAAGAAACATAACTAATATTATAAATTCAAAAATGAGCTTTAATAATCAGGAAATATTTAATAATTATTGAAAAGAGATTGATATTTTCTCAAAAATTAAAGTATTTATTCTTAAAAGTAATTATCACATTTGATATATTTAAATGCGAATTTTCTTTTTTACTGTGCTACAGAGAAGAAAGAAATCAGTTTTTTTTACGATGATAAACTATGACTGCTAATGAATTTCATACAAATCAGTATTCAGTTAAAGTTAATATGTTAATTTATTAATTGAATATAGATAGAAAAGACTGAAAACACGTTTTATTTATGTTGATGTTTACTGAAAATAATTTTATTTTCGTTGAAATCAATGTTTAAAACTAAATCCTGAATCAGAGAGTTTTGTTTGCTTAATGAAAATAATTAAAAATGGATTTATTCAATAAAGTGTGTTAGGCCAAATGTAATTATATATATTTTTTTAATTTAGTATTGTTTAAATATTTGTAAATTTAGTATTTTAAACTTAGTAGATGTATTTGCTTAGTTGCTATTAAAATGTTTCTTTAATTGTATCACTTTTTAGAGAACAATTAGTTACTTTTAAAATTATTTTTTCTAAAATTCGAAAATAAAATGTATATATTTAGCAAAGATATTTAAAGTAAGTTAAAAATGAGAATTTTTTTCAGAAATGGAAGATATTAATCATTTTAAAGAACATTTCATGTGACTAATTAAAGTGAGATTTTAACAATTAGCCAAAAAAAAATTTCTGCTAAAATATCATATGCTGCCTAAAAAGAAATCGCAGATTATCTAAATAAATGTACCTTTCAAATTTTTATAAAGAAAAGAGAAATACATTTTTCTTCAGACAAAACTATTGTTCCATGGTTTTTAACTTATGCAAATTCTGTATAAATAGGTAAATCGGGAAATTTCTTATGATTGTGTTCAAGGATAAAATGCAAATAAAAACCAAATTTTGACATCTTATGCTATATTTTTTTTTCTTTTAGAAATAAACTAATTCATAAGCACAAGTAGTTATTATGGAAAGCTTAAATTACTCCTTCCATTAGAATAAGTTTAAGAAATGTAACTTCAACTATCTCTGCCAATAATGTTCTTTATGTGAAATATTTGTAAGCTGTTAAGTTGAAAGAAATTATAACGCGGTACTTTTATGAGTTTCTAAAAATTCTATTATTTATGCATAGTAAAGGATGCTACGCAGAAATTGTTGTTTATTTGCCTCCATCGCTTTCCTACTAGGATTTTCATCTTTCAGCGGTACAAGGGACGGATGTGCAGTTTTATGTAGCAAAGCATCTAATCGGCTTGCCATTGTTGCCCCGAAAAAGTAGGTCCTTATAAATTAAAAACAGGAACTTATCAGAAGACAGTCTGATTTAGCCTGTTCTCTTAGTGATATCATTTCACACGGATGGCATTAGTACCATGACAAACTTACGTGTCCCAGCTCCCGTAAGTGAGTACGAAAGATCTTCAGATGGATCGTATTTCAAACTCATTTACTTCTACTAACAAGAAAAAGGCCGTAATTAGCTTTTGTCATCTCAGCTTATAATTGGAATAAATTAATTTCATTTTCAATAACATTTGGATTTTTCAAAAGTAGTAGTGATGTTATGATCCTGAAGTCAAGATTTTATAACTATTTTCAGCTGCAATTTGCCTGCTTTACACATAGTATGAAACTTTTTTATCTATACAGATGATATCAGAAATGTTAACATGAAATAACTTTCACTGAACCAATTTATTTTTTAATCAATACAAACACATGTTAAGAAGCTTAATGAAATACATTGATTCGAGAATAACATACAATTTATGTCCAAATATTTTACCAAAAATCTTTTTTCCCCCAAAATTATCAAAATCAATGTAAAATTCAAACTAAGTAACTATTTTGGATTTTTAAAAAATATTATATTGTTCCTAAAATTTTGAAAAAGGGCAACACATTTTAATATTTTTGGTTTTAGCTGCTATTTTTAAAATTTAATAATCAATCTTTTTACCATGCTTTTATTTCCTTGATAATTTACCCAAATTAGTTGATAAAAATATATATTAAAAGTATAAAATTAATAATTTAGAAATCATAATAAGAAATATTGAAATGAATGAACAATAATGCAACTCAGGACAAAATCAAAAAACATATATGACATTTGTTAGTTCTATAAAAAAAATAGTTTGAACTATCAGTTTTTGATCAAAAATATTGATCATTATTAATATTTCTTTTTAAAAAATATAATTGCTTAGAAAAATACAATTCATTAACATAAATAGGAACGCCCAACGCGAGAGCGTGACAGAATATTGTAATTATTCACAAACCTTTTAATTGCAAAATATGTGAAATATTTACAAAACATTAAGTATAAAATAGTGCGCAATACTTAAAGATGTTTTAGTTTACATGAAAGTATAGGAAGCAATTTGTAAAGTCTGAATTATAAATACTCTTAAAATATGATGACATTACTTTTATACTAATTAAAAAAACGTACATTTTCCTGCACCGGAAATGCATTTTATGAAATTTATTTTAAGCACAACTAATGCTTTTACAATAGTTTAAAGAAAATCTATAATGTTTAAAATTATACTTCTAGATATGTCTTGAGCTCTTTTTCCATAGTTTCATTCTGTGAGATACCTGTATCAGTAGTGATATTTTTCGGAAATATCATAAGATTTAATTGGATTTAATTGCATTTCCAATTAAATCTTGCATTTGCAATTAAATCTTATGATATTTCCGACTTTTTTGCACATTTGAATTTAATTGCATTTAAATAGATATATAATATTAAATTTGTTTTAAAATATGACTATTTATTCATTTTAACGCATTTATTAGAATATTAATAAACCTTGTATTTATTATGATTAAATATCCCAAAAAATGTTTTTCAACACTATTTAAAGTTAGGTTCTTAGTTAATAACATTACAGTAATACTCAAATTTATGAATATATATTGAACATAAATCAGTTTTACTTAACTATTAATAAATTATTTCACACAAATTTTACAATATCAGTCCAAATAAAATTGTTCCTGCATATTACTACTTTTTTTGTATATTGAACTATATATTTTATTTTATTTTTTTATATTATTTATTTCTTTATTTGATAAGGCAATTGTGCGAAGAGTTTATGAATTGCAGAATTAGTTAAATAAAATTCCGATATAGAAATAAAGATAAAAAAAGTTGATAAAAATTATATTTTAATTATTTCGTAATGAATAATCACATAGTTTATTAATATTTTATTTTTCACAGATATATGTTTACCGAAAAATATGCCAGTTAATAACTATGAACAATATGCTCTTTCTTGTGATTGATATTTTACTTATCTTTCTTAAAATTCAAAACCAAGAGAATTTAATTCCGTATATATATATATTGATAATTCTTTTCCAAATAAATCTTGACTTATTATTGTAAACACTTGAAAAATATCCTTGGAGCTTAATGGAATCCTTTGCTTATTTGATAACTCACATGATGCATTATTAAATTTTTGGTCAATATATGGACAGTCAGAAAGACAACGATTTGGTGTTTTAAATTAAATCTAAAAAATATTTTTATTGCAAAATTGACACATAAAATTTTATATTGATTGATTTAATGTCTATTCTTTGCACGTAAGTTTTATTTTTGGCGAAATAATAGTCTCTCCCAATAATGTATAAAATACTTAATTTATCCAGTTTGCCTTTTCCAATTGATTTTATTTTATGATTGTTATGATAACATCTTATAAAATATTTTCATTACCATGAGAAAACCGATGACACATATTAATCTCTAAATTTTAAAATGACAGATATTAATTTTTTATCAATACCCGTTTGATAAGACTCTTTAAACAATATTTATACTTAAATTTGTTAGTTTTGAATTTATTATCATGATCAATTCAAAATTTTGATTATTTTTCAAATGATAAAAATTCTAGCAAAAATTTTGAAACACTAATTCATTTAAACATTTTATGAAAATTTTTTTTTAAATTCAAAACTTTAAAAATTAATGTTGTTATTAGTATTAAAAATCTTTAATTGATGTATTTAAAAGTTAAAATGTATTTATTTTGCGTTATTATTGTAATTAACTTTAATGCATTGCTAAAATTGCTGTTTTAACCAATCTTTATAACAAATTTAAATTAATTAAAGTTAATTATAATTAAATATACTCTACGGATTAGATAGAATGAAAGCTCATATTGAAACTAAGACTTAAGTTACGGAATATTTTTAGGTAAGATTTGGAATACTTTCACGCATATTTTAACTCTACTGAACTTAATGTATCAATGCTAAATTATGTAATTAAAAATATTTTCCACTTTGAAGTTTGGTTAACTATAATCACAAGAATTTTGTAATTACACTTAAAAAATAATATTATGGATTATAATTTATTAATTGTCTTTGTTATCGGCTTCGTATGATTGCTGTAAATATTTCGACTATTATTGTCAAAGAAAAAGAATTGGAATGCAGAAAAAATTCATGCATTTTTCATCTGAAATCGTTGCTGTGTTTTTTTATATATATTTTTATATTCTTGAGTATTCAATGGGATTTAACTCGTAATATTAATTATGGTGTTATGAAATGAATATTCGTAATATTAATATTAATAATTCATTGGTATTTTTAGTTAACTAATATTGAATTTTTAATTATAGATTAATATCATGAAACTGTTATGAAGGCATTTTTATTAAACACATAACATAGACAATACGATGATTTTTTTATAATTAGTAGACAATATTTAGATGTTGTAATGGAAAAAACCTAAGAAATCAATTCTCATCCCGACAAAGGTACAAGCAGAAAAGAGAAACTTAATACTTTTCTGTGTTCGTTCAACAGTTGTTTCTTTCGAATTCGGTATACACCATTCTGAAGAGAGCAGTTTCACTAATTGCCCTTAAGAGGAATTCATATTAGATCATTTCTCTTAAATGAATAAAAATAAGGATTTTAATATTATATGTTTAATCTATTAAAACCAACTATTTTCATGTTCAACCAAGAACTTTTCGTGTTTTTCGTAATTTTGTACACAACGATTTGTAACCAGTTTTAGTTTAAAATATTTCACGCAAATTCCATTCACTTGATGTTTTGTAATACATAATTATCATAATTATCATTGAAGTGATTGTTATGATAAATACAATTTGGTGATCGGTGTTAGGAAGACAGAATTTAGATTTCTTAAGATTATTGTTTGGTTATTACATTTTATACTATACATTAACCATGGAAATAAATTTAATAATACAATATTTTTCAATATTCGAATATCTGCATCTATTGTAATGCATAATAAATTTTTTAATACAAAAGTAGTATTTCAAAAAAGTAACAGATATTTTTAACATATTCTACAGAACGATTTTATATATATATATATATATATATATATATATATATATATATATATATATATATATATATATATATATATATATATATATATATATATATATATATATATATATATATATATATATATATATATATATATATATATATATATATATATATATATATATATATATATATATATATAGATGAAATATGAAGTTATTTGTAATAGAGACGTTTTTACAAATATTTAAGTTGGTATGATTTGATATGAAAATTTAGATAATGACTATCAGATTTTCACTATTGTGATTTTTTAGAATGTTAATATTGCGTTTTGTGGTTTTGTTTATAAAAATCTCTTTTATATCAATGATATCCAAACTGTTAATGAAAAAGAAACTTGATCATTAAAATAACAGTTGTTAAATGTGATTAGTTAATAAAATAAATAAACTAAAATGTCTTCATACATAATTACATTTTTCCAACATCCATCATATAACTGTCAAAACTGTACTAGTTTGTCCTGAAACCGCATATTCATGTTTTAACAGGAGGAAAAGCAATTTGTGTCAAAATAAAAATTATGTCGCAAAATGTCAAAGGTAGTATAACCCAAAAATAAAACCTCCCGCTAAGAGTCTTATTGAAAAAGTTGTTAGTGAAGAAATTTCCTCAGGCGGAAGTCCCTGAAACAGGAAAACTTTCTTTCTTTGTTCCAGGCGGCTGTAACCACACGCAGATTTCCCTTAGACGAATTTTCAACTTTCAACCCCGAAGATCTCAAGGGAAATAAGAAAATAAAGCAGATACTCAGAATGTATGTAAAAAGCAAACTGGAATCTTTTCAACTGTAGTCAAGCCTAAATATTGCAGATTTCTCCTTTTTGAGAAAGAAAAATTCTAAACACAGATTCACGACACGAATTTCCTAATTTTTACATTCTCTATACATAAAAATCTCTTGAAAAAAGTATATTTTTTTTAAAAAAACTCAATATAAATGTACATCTTAACAATGGAATAGGGTATGCAAATATAATATCCCTATAACTACTCAAAGAAATAATCTTTGTCTCTTTATTTTTTTATTTATCCATAAAGGGAGCCCAAAGTTTAATAAAGTTTTTAAAAAATCTCTAATAAGTTGCATTGATTAAACGTATTATCACAAAACTTAAAAAAAATGTATGATGAAAACAGTGAAAATATACGTATATATATATATATATATATATATATATATATATATATATATATATATATATATATATATATATATTTTCACTGTTTTCATCATACATTTTTTAAATAAATGTTATTTAAAAATCATAATTTATTTAATAATCATAATTCATAAAATGACAATTGTTCAGCAGAAAAAATGCTTATTTTAGCATTAGAGTATAAAATATAAAACAATATTTGCATTGGAGAAAAATAAAAAAAAAGATGCCTCCTGAAGGTTAAATCGTTTTAAGTAGGAGTTATGGTTTCCTCTTACGGTCGGTAACCTTTGAACACCTTTAAGGCATAGCGTCCGTCAATAAGGCTATTTATGAGGGGTTGAGGTTTTCTTTCAAGCTTCTTAATAAGAGCTCTTTTTAGATCATTGTCCATCTTGAATGTTCTCAACAGATTCTATAGAGTTTATGTCCAAGGAACATGCTGATAATTCATTTAAATTATTACTTCCACGAAAGGAAATCCTTTATTAAGTTTGTGTCCGTTGTGGCATCCTTCATTAAGTTGTCGAAGTGACAAAGTTGTCGTCCATTGATATAAAGTTATCCACAATCACTGTAGTGTAACGGTCAACAATGAGTCTGAGGATCCTCTCCCTGTAGCGGTGACTAGTCAAAGGATTATTTCACTAATCAATGGAGATGCCAACAGAGACCATCATTCCCCCAGAACCAAATCTAGTTCTTTCTTACAAAATCTTAAATTCTTTCTAGGGTTACTTTCTTTCCAAATTAAAATACACTTATTAACTGGATGAAAAGAAAAATAGTAATCTTCAGAGATAATCTTTTCTAATTCTCATTTTCGATTGTCCACACTCATTTGGTCGGCGTACACCTTGAAGTCGGTTTCGGACAGTTCGGAAAGTCTTAACAGTTGTTGAGAAGTGTTAAAGAAGAGTGGCATTCATATTTCGTTATCTCCTAGCAAACAATGTTAAATAACGATCTTAATTGAGCGTTGTTACGTGTCTACGATATTGCCCTGATATATAGCCAGCATTTGCAGACTCCAAATAACGGTTATAACAGTGATGACAATAAATATAGTAATTGTTATTTCGATACGCATAGAAATACATGTTCATCTTTGTTCATTTACTATATTATGGTCTGTACAAGCTTTTTTTTTCTTGCTTACTTTAATGTAAATTTTTATTTAACGCATTCTTCATTTTTTAAAATATAATTTTTAGTTTTATATTTTTAAAATCTTCGTATTTTTATATTTTTAATAGATATATGAAATATCTTTTTAATATTGATTCTTTCAAATTGCAATTGTTTGAAAAAATAACTTTTATCCTCTATTAATATCAAATTTAAGCTTATTTAATATTTTTTTCAGGAGTTAATTCAAAGCGAATAGAATCGGCTACTTCTTTTCATGTAAAGCTATTCTATCACAGAAAAATAACTAGATATTAGCTTTTATTACACATATTTTGATTTCTGTGTGGAGGTTAGATTTTTTTTAATTTTATGTCCTCCAAAAAAAGTATTCCTTTAATTTTTTTAGCAATTTTAAGTGACGCAATTTTTTTTAAAAATAAATTTAATTCAAATAAAGCAAGGTAATGATGGATATATTAATAAATGATCTTCAAACCATTTTTGAATTTGAAAATTATTTATTCATTTCTTTTACAAAGTGATATAAGTACCACTCTTAATCTTTACCTTACTTTTTTGAAGTTAGAAAATATGTGTGAAGTTATATTTTAGCGAATTATATTTTAAAAGTTAAATCTTAGTAGTTTTGGGTTTGTTTCATTAATTGTAATGAGAAGCATATATAATTTTAAGAACAAATAAATCTCTCTAGTATTTGTTTATTTATTGTGAGATGCATACATCTTTTCAAATATATATATATATGGTCACACACGCAGATATATATATATATATATATATATATATATATTGTGCGTGTATTACGGATCTTTGTCATACCATATGCATTTAATAATTTAATAGTAATAGGCTAAATCTACGTTTAACTGTTACCTTCCTAAAAATAGAACGTGAAATAAAATTAGGGTAAGGCAGCACATAATGCTTGTATCACAAAGCTAAATTTAGAAGAAAGAAATTGTAGTTAAACTTTACCCTCCATACCTAAAATGATCCAGCATAAAATATATAAAATTAGCATATATCTTCCATAAAAAAATTGAATAGGGGAAAGTTAAGCGACCCTAACTTGCTTTCTTTTCGTGTCAATGTTTCTAGGTCGAACTAAAAAATTCCCTCGAAAGATCAACTTCCATGGCAGCTGTTACGGACTCCTGGACGTTCTCCAAGAGACCCATTGAACTGAAACAGAAGCCTCAGTTTCAGTCGCCAAAATGTTTATGGCTAACTCATAGACGAGCATAAGAATCGGGAATATGATGTCATTTCTAGGTAGCATTAACGTTTTACGAAAAAAAGTAATGTATTTCTTCTTATCGACCAATTGTGGTGGGATATTTTGAAAAGGGATGCTGGCATTATCTTCACCTAAAACAACACATAATCAATTTTTATTCCTTGTGATAAAATTTTACTTCGTTGTATTACTACCAATTTATTGACAAAATTTCTGCTTTGCTTTAGAAGAGATAATCGTTTCGTGCTTTTTGAATAACATTATAAAACTCCAATGGATGTAAGTGGCTTACCCGCGAAATAAAGATTATATACTTTTCTTTTAATTACAGCATACAAAAAGGGATTTATTTTTGTTTTCAAAAGATTTAGAACAAGATTATGGGAGTTTTCGTTTTAATAATATGATTCGATATCCATTTGTATTATTTAACCAACAATGCAAGAATGCATTTTTATAATATGTTAGCTAAATAATACTTACATAATGTTGCTTGTAAATGTCTCAATATAATAAATTTTTTTAATGTGCTTTAATTTTAGAAATGACAACAAGCGTATTTTTTAAGTTGTGCTTGAATTCTAATCAAAATCAGAAACAGATATTGTTAATTAAATTTCAAGATTTCATAAATTATCGAACCTTAAAAGTAAATTCATTTTTCGGTGTACAAAACTAAAAGCAGCTTATTGATTAAGAAAATAGATTTGTATTTTGCTGCAAGCTCATGATTTTTTGAATAATTACTGACGTGAATAAATTGTATTTATTACAGCAGCAGTTCTGAATTATAGTTTCAGAAATGGAGAAAGATTGTACAATTTCTTCAACTTTTATTTTATGCATTCTTTTGTAAAGTATGAAAGAAATTATACCACATAATCTTAAAAATTAACATTTAATGTTAGTTATGAAATGTATTCTTTTCTTGCACATTATTTTGCTTACTTACATTAATTTGGTTCACGTAGAAAATAAATTGAAATATTACAAATAAATAGTACATTTAGAGTATAATTCGCGCTTCAATGCATTATTAAAGTTATTTTGTAATTCAGCAAATATTAAAGACACTTATGTAAGTTCTATATTTTGTAAATGGCAAGGTATTTTACGAATTTTTATATGCATTATGCAATAAATTTAATTAAAGTCTCTTTCAGTATTATAATAATAGTGTCAAATTACTTTTTACAAAAATTTAGATACAAAATTTATAAAACCTATTTTTATAATATATACTAAAAAGTTTAGTTTACATTAATTAAAAGATATTGTTCATAAAGCACTATTATCACAATTTATTGTTTGATGCCATTTTATCTGTTATATTCGTTCTCATAATTTGCAATTTCAAACGAAATAAAAGTTAATATATTCTAAATTGTAACAATAAGTTTTCATTGTATGATACTTTTTCATAACTATAACGAAGGAAACAATGTTTTTAAGTATGAATAAAATTAATTATAAAATATTATTTTAACATTATTTTAATTAAGGAAAGTGTTTATAGCTTAGAGGTATAATTTAAATATTAGTTGGGTGATTTCATTTATAAATTTCTTTTCACATTTCTAATCAATAAAATTCCTTTGTAATTTTTTATGAAACAATGATTTGTAGAAATATATTAATATAATTTTATAAAAATGAAAATGCTTGTATAAAGTGAAAAGTTTGATTTGATTCTTAGGCATAATTCAGGGTGTTTATTATAAAAATTTCATTAGTAAACTTCAAATCATAAAAAATTTTTGAAGCTTTAAATTTTAATAATTAAAAAATACAAATATTTTAAAATGCTTTTATATTTTTCTTTACCTTGAATTAGAAACTTTTTATCATGATTAGATGAGTTACTTAGACAGAAACAATTATAGCCGTATATTTTTATAACTTTTTTTCGTCAAAAAAAAGTTTCCAGATTGATTTATTCAGAAAATATAATGCAGTTTAATATTAAAAGAAATATTTGAAACTAACAACACGTGAAATACTTTTCATATTCAAATGAGACAGAATTAAATGTTCTAGAAACAAAAATTTCCCTCTGTATGAAATATTACCTAATAAATACGTTACAGCTAATTAGTTATAAAATTAATAATAATTTTTTCAAATAAATGAAAGAAAATGAAATAATTGTTAATTTTACCATATTTTTCTACAATAGTAGAACTTTATTGTCAGCATACTTTTTAGAAAGAGTGATTATTCTTTAAATCTTTCGAATATTTACGAGATTTAAAGGAAGTGCAAACTTTTTTCATATCAATGTTAGTCACGAATGATGAATTTATTGGACTTACGGAATGAAAGTAATAAAAAAGATTTTTGTTTTCAGAAAATTTTAAATTAAACTTAAATCACGTACAACATTTAAGTATAATTTAACAAAAATATTATCGAGAAAGATTTATTAGCTTATCTTTTAAAGTTTATAATATCAGAATTTTTTTATACTCATACCAACATTTCTTTCATTTGGCAAGTTTTGTTTATTTCTTGCTCCGAAGAAAATGTGTGCAGCTAAATAATATGCAACAATACAAGAAGAAAAATGATTTAATGTAAGGAAACGCATGTTTTTACAACATAAAATGAACATTTGATGGACATAATGGTTTTGGGATAAATATTTATGAAACCTCTTTTGTAGCAAGGAAAATAATATAGCTCCTGTTTAGGGACCAGGCCATAAAACGAAATATAAAAGAAATGTTATTTCTTTACAAGTTATTATTATAAACTTTTAAATAAATATTTCATCCTTAATTTCGATATTATTTTTCTAAGTTGTAAATATTTAAAGTCTTCCAGATTTATTTAAATTTTATTAACACATTTAATATTAATTAAATTTAATCAACGCTAAAGATAATGAATTTAATGAAAGCCCTAATGTATATAAATGAAAAGATAATTTTTATATATTTATTTATTTAATATACTTTAAGAATTACACAAGAAGTAAACATTTATTAGTCTTAACTACGAAATAAATGTAAAAGTTGTGCTTACCATTGTGTCAAAGAACTGCACGACGAGTCTGTAATCTTTTAAGATGAGGGGGCTGCTGTTGATGTGCCTTGCAGCTAACTTAATGGCAGGGACGACCCCTCTTCCGATAGATCCCTGGGAAATGTTGTGGGAAAGAGGCAGAAAGGCTCCAATATGAACGTTCGTTTGAGTTGTGAACGAAGAACATTTGGAAATTTTGGTGGAGAGGAGAGATAGAATGCATAAGTAAAAAACTGACTTGAGAAAACTAAAACTGTTTTTCCTCTCCTTCTGCATGGCAGTCACAGACACTTTTCGGAAAAAGTTCTTACATATCTTCCAACCACCGAATATCATCGTAAGAAAGTTATAATTTTTTCAAAATATAATTTCCTTAGTTCATTATTGTCCACTCTCTGTCTCTCTTTCCAGAGCTATTCCAATGTTAAGTTTATTAGAAAAAAAATTTTAAAATGATATCAAGTTCCATGGATAAAACAAAAGTTAATCAGTTTCTATAAGCTATAACTTCTTCGATTATGTCTTTTAAAGTGACTGAAAGATGTTTTCTTTCGGGAGTGCAAATAGATATAAAAATGGCGTTACATGCCAAGAAAGGTTTTACTATGTACATGAAGATTGTTTGCAGCATACAGATCAATCAGTGGCCAACTCACAGGAAAATTGATATGAATCTCATATTTTCCTGCGAAGTTGTGGTTGAACAATTAAAAATGGTAATAATAAGTACCTAGCACCTGCAATTTGGCGCCAAGTGTGCAAAATTTAATGTTTAGGTGATTTCTAAAAGATAGACTTATGAATACGATGCAGTTATAAAAATGATGTACATTTACTCACATGAATTTATGGCGATGAGATTTGGCATTTTGTAAAATATATTTTGAGTAGTATATATTTTTTTGATTTGTTAATATAATTTTTTACATTTCTATGTTAAAACAGCTTATTTAAATTCTAAATCTTACTCATAAACATTAAAATTTATTCATATATTTATTTTAGATAACCATTTTACTATAAAATACGAATGCAGGTATTTGAAATAAGTTCAACATATAGAAAAATTTCAAAATGCCATAATGTAAATGTATATTTTACTTAATATTTTAATATCATCTAAATTCAAAACGTAATTAAAATCTTTTAAATATGGTAAAATATCAAAAATGTTAAATTTTAAAATTCTTAAATTTAATATATAATTAATTATTAATGATCTATGCATTTATATATAAATATATTTTGCTTAAACATGCTTTCGAGAAATTTGCATAGCATAATTAATGCTAATTTTCTATTATACCTCTCACATAAATATATACTAAATCATTAAAACATGTACATTATAGAATAATATGCAACTAAAAAGTCGAAAAAAATTCTGCTAATTAAAACATATAAGATTAACAGCAAATATAAAATTTAAAAAATTGATTTTTAAATTAATTTTGACTACATTTTAATAATTTTATTAAATTGAAATCTCAAAAATTTTAAAAATTTCACCTTTTATCGCAGATACTAAAACAAAAGTATAAACTTCCTTTGGAGAATCATAATAATTTCCGAACTATAGATAAGTACTGGCGTCCATGTATTAATATTTAGATCCATGTTTCATAATTCAAAATCATGTCTCCATAATATAAAATATATTCATTTGATTTCAAAATTTCAAAAAATCCAATTAAATTTATTTGTCTTCTTATTGGATTGGAATTAAGAAAGAATCGTTTTCATGGCAATTTACTTATCTCTTGATTTCCTTTTTTCTCCCCCGTGTTCCGGAAAAGAGCCCAGGAAAGAGAGGGGGCTGCCTGACCCAGGAATTTTTTCTATCGCGCCTTGTACGTGGCTTCACTGCCAAGGAGTTCCAATTCCACTGCAAGTGAATCTCTACCTGACGTCCCATCCCCACAGTCGATAGGTGGCGCTAACAGCAATGCCCGGGTTGCCGTGTCTGGTAATAACGTCGATTATTACTTTCTCAGTTTTCTGCAAGTAATTTTGCAATCCCCCCCCCTTCCCACTCTTAAACATATTTGTATTTTTTCTTCGAAAATTTTCTTTTTAACACCATCTTCTTTAGAAAAATATTCTAGGGAATTAAAAAAAATCTAGAAATTATGATTTAAAATCCTAATTGGAGAAGACAAACCTGAAGATTCCGAAATTCTAAAATATTAATTCAAGATAGCCCATCGAGTAAATAAATGTCAGAGAGACATACGTCCTTGAAACGCTTTAATAATGTTCCTCAAGAATAATTATAAGTAGTCAATAAATAATTTTCCCTTATTGATTAATTTTTTGTTTGAAAATGAAAAACAATATGTATATTGTATCAACAAATTAATTCTTTTTTTTTTTCATTTTCAAATTTGTGTAATAATATTGTTTATTAAAGTAATTAAGCCATTTTTTATTATTTAAAATTTTTAAAATTCCCTTTTAAAAATAATTAAAACAAAAAATATATTATATTATTACTGTGATTGCTTATTAACAAACATTTAGTATGAACATTAAAGATTTATGTAGACAGTTATTCAATGAAAAATATTTCTATAAAATTATATATATATATATATATATATATATATATATATATATATATATAATTTTATAGAAATATTATTATTATATTATATATATATATATATATATATATATATATATATATATATATATATATATATATATATATATATATATATGAAAGAAGAGAAACCAATATTTATTCATAGTTAATATTAAAAAGGGGTGAACTTCCAAAAGAGTTAATTACAATGATTACTTCCGAGACATACTAAACATGAGCCCATGTTTGAATTCAAAGTTTATTTAGTATTTAGCTTGGTGAAGGAAAATCAGAAAATTTACTGATTTCGGATGGCAAGAGCACTTCTTAAGATGAGCTTCGTTTTTTAGGCAAACCATTTCAAATCCTTCAGACTTTATTTTTGATACTTTAAAGCATGATAGACCAGTTGGTATTGTCATGCATAAAGTAATAAGAAATGATATCTATTGCAATGTAGGGAATACAGTCATCTTTATTGTTGTAAAAATGATGCATATTTAATACAACTATGTTAAAAATACTTAACATAACAACACGCCAATTATTTCATATTTTTATATGATTTTTAAATTTATTTAAGAGGTTGAAATAATTATTGAGTATATAAGATCATTTTTTATCATTTTTTTATATTATACTATTTTACTTTAAATTAATAAAAAAATTTTTTTTTTGATTTTACGGTGTGTTCACTGTGTAGACTATCTTAGTCTAAAATTAAATTATCGAAAAATGTCGTAAAACTAAGTCATTCTAATGCATTTTAGCTGAAACAAATTTCTAAAAATAAAAAAAAATAGTCGAAAAGTAATTATTTGTTTCCTCAGTTTGATCGCAGTAGAGTAATTAATGCTGTTAGTTCATGGTTGCATTAAAATATTTGCTGAAAGTTAAAAAATCAAATAAAAAACTTTTTAAATGACACAAATTATATTCTTCGAATTTTTTTTTTGCTGTCCAGTATAAATGCTTGAACTTAGATTTGACAAAAGCATGCTCCTTTTCTTTTGGCTAGTTAATAAATTCTTAACAAAGTAATCGATGTAGCATGCAATTAAATTCCATAGAGAAAAACATCTCTATAATTTCTTTGCATCTGACTGCCATCATAATAGAATCCATATTATTTAATGCTTCAATGAATTAAATATTTAAAGGTCTCTAAATGAAATGAATTATAAAAAAAAATATATATATATATACCTTCATATATTATCATATATTTATTCTTAATACCTTCATATACATTTTCCTGCATAAATATTTCATTAAAAGTTGTAAAACATTTAAAGTTGCAAAACATTTTTCAGTATCTTATACCAAAAGTATTTGTTATTTTTTGCATATATTATATACTAATTTTGAAAGATATTTAGATGATGAAAAAAAAGGTTTTCACTAAAAATAATTTATAAACTTTGCTTAGAAAACTTCTAACCAAGATTAAGGAAATTATATTAAATAAATTTATATAAAAACTAAAAATTTTATAATTTTATATGCTTTTAACAAAATTATTAACTGTAAAATATTCATAATAATCGAAAAAACATTTAACTTGTAAAAATAAATAACTTTAAAGAATATTTAATTAGCTGTCGCTTTCTTCAAATAAAAATGACAGATACTCATAAAGGAAAAGTAATATACAGTATAGAATACTAAGGAAAAGAATTTTGAAGTGAAAAACTTTTATTATCTGTATTCTAGTAACTTTTTTATATAAAGAGAAATGAGTTGTTTTAGGTAATAAAGTATTTCTTAAGTAATTGTTTCACTGAGGCTTTAATAGACAAAATATTTTTACATCAGAGAGCAAGCAAATGTGAAGTTTTGTATGGGAGTCTTTTTTATTAGATTTTATGTTAAAGGTCACTTAATAAAATCATTGTAGAAACAAACATTTTAATATTTTCTAAGTAATATATTTATAGTAATCATTTTAATTTTAAAGGAAACAAAATGAATCAACTTTTAATAAATATATCGTGAAATAGATTCTGTTGTTACTTTCAGTTTAATAATAGAGAAAGCCTACATTTTGTGGTGTAGTTTGAAAAAAATATAAAATCGTAAACCCAGTTATAAACAATACTCAATGAAACCATCTATAAAAAAATATATTCAACGATTTATTTTCTTTTGAAATTATGCATAAAATCGTAACCGTATCTGAAGAACTACAGAATACAGACATAAAACTGTTGCGTGGTTGTAAAATGTGAAGCTGAAGAAAACTACGATTTATACAGTTTTATTGTCCTACTTTTGCAGATGAAAATCCAATGCTGTTTTTTTTTTAAGATAGCTTGTAAGTTTTTCGAAGCGATAAAATATCTTACGCACTGGTTTTTAAAAAGTATTTTATTAATATATAATTATAAAGTATTAAAAAATATAAAAAGGGCATAGAAATTTTGTTTTTATAATAAATTAAAAAGAAAGAGCTAATAACAAAGAAACCCATTTCTTCTAGGTAACAAAAATTTGGGCAAAATGTAATTAATTGTTTTTATAACTTAAGTCAAATACCATCAAGTGAGTGGCACTCAATCACATTTTATTTATGTAACTATATCTGACACTTTTTAAACTAATTTCACTATATATTTATAGGAATTAAGGTTATTTCTTGCAAGATAAATTTCTTTAGTTGAATTCTGTTTGGAAAAAGGTATTTAAATATTCCTTACAAAATGTATCGATGAATCACAAAAATTACAAAATATATCTACGAATCACATTGGAGAGATACACTACCCAAAATGAAAGTTAAGTATAGGTTTTTTAACCCCTGAAGAAAAATATAAAAATAAACAGGAAAAATATGACAAATGAAAAATATCCAATAAATATTTGAAAGAAGATTTTCTCTATTAAATCTTGAATCATGTAAAAGTGTTATAAATGTAGAAATAGAAATGTTTTTGAAAATGTATTTTAAAAAGACTGTGTCCCTTTTCAAGCATCGGATTATTACCTACCGAATTTTTAGAATGATTTAGTTTCAAAATTAATTGATGAACTACCATCTGATGTTGCAGAAATCTATCATCTACCAAGAAATTTATTCATTCCATTCTATATTGTCTCGTGACATTCTAAGAATCATAATCAATTACACATATTGTCATGAATTGTCTTAAATGTGCGAGAACATCACATTCTGCACGTATACAAAGATAACTTTTGAGCGGTGACTCATCTCATACAGCTAGAATGCTCTTCTAATATAAGCTTCAAGATTGGAAATGTTCGATAGTTAATTTCTAGATATCATAATACTATTTTACCATCAATCCTTCATTCATAATACACTTTTTAGGAAAGAAATTTTTCTGTTCCTATATATTGAAATAATTTTGCTTTCTAAAAGTAAATGGATGAAACATTATTAATGATGAAAAATAATTATCCAGAAAATGGTGAAAAGTAATTTATAATGTTTGTGAGATATTTTTTACAATATAAAATATAAGAGACATAATTTTTATGATCCCAAAATCTTTTTTGCTTAAAGTAAATAAGAAAATTACATTCATTTTGATGTAAACTTAGGGCAAAATAAAAATAATAAACCCCATTTGAAAAAAACAATTATTTTTCGAAAAATTATTTTCAACAAACTGAAAAAATAAAAATAAATGTTAATTTTTTTGTCAATGGAGGATAAATGTTAAATTTCTTTTTACTCAATAAAATACAAGAAATATAAAATAAGTTCTTTAATTTTGACAACAATCAAATAAATTAGAAATACCATTCTAATCTGAACTTTTTTTGCAAGAGTTATCAGTAGATAGAGTAAATAAGTTATGCAAATTTTTAATGAAAATAACTCTAAAGCATTGAATTATATGATTTAATATGACAAATCTTCAGAATTTTATCCAATTTTATTTCATGCAGTACATTGAAAATTTTAACTCACGTTTTTTCATAAAACTTCTTCTGATTTTACTTCTACAAAAGTAATAGAGAATAAATTTATTAGAAAATATTGAAATGAAATTTATTTGCAAAATGTTCTGGGAGCATCATTTGCAAATTTCAATCTATTGAAACTAAATTTCTAATCCCTGAAATATTTCAACACTTGTCTTTTTTAGTTTTTGTATGTTATGATAAGATTTTTCAATCTTAATATCTTTGATTCAAAAGTTATTTTATTTTTATAAAATGATGAACTTATTTTACAAACATACATATTGAAAAACATTTTTTTATCATATTTTTCATTACATAAAATAGTTTTATTAAATGTAGAGATAAATTGCTTGCAAATATAAAAAGGAAAAAGTTAGAAATTTCTTTCCGCAGTGTAAATGTAAATTGCCTGTCAATTTTATTGCTGAAGGTGTAAGCATAACTAATGAAGGGAAAAGCTTTTTTTGTAAAAAAAATAAGTACTCCTTTAGGCAATTATTTTTTACGTTATAACGTAATAAATATTTAAAATATAAATTAAAGAGTATGCTGTGCAAGCGAAAATAAAATATTCATTTTTGAATTATCTTTTTTTTTCTAATAGAGTATATTTAATTATATTTTATTGCAATAAATTACATAAATTTTCATTTAATTAATTTTAAGAAACGTAGCAAAATATAAATACTACAACATATGATAAAAACTAACTCTTACGAATGAACATGTTAAAAAATTAAATAAATACCAAAAATCATTATTTTTTAAATACGCAAATTATTGTTGTATGCTTAAAGAAATTCTTTAATTTCATTAACTTACACAGTCTTATTTCATATGTATGACAATTAATTATAATACTGAATATTTAAAGTATAAAAATCAGTTATATATATTTCTGAAAAAAAAACACTTTTAACAACAATAACTACAAATAAATATTGAATTATTCACTTTAAGTTCAGATCCCAATTAATAATAAGAATTAGATTTTTTCAATGAAATTAATCTTTAACTCTGATTGTCCTACAAGTATTTAATTAAGTTTTCCACTTTGCTTAAAAGCTATAACTTTCTACTTACATTATTTTATATAATTTAATAAATTTCGTTGATTTTTCTTATATTTTTACATTAAATTAGTTAGAATTAACAATGTTATGTACATAAATTATTTTATCTCTCAAATATTATTATTCTTCCATCGAACTAATACAATTATTGACAGAAAACTTTCCTCATATCAATTAGCATTCACCAAACTAGATTAATCGTGTAAGATATTTATTTATAAGATATATTATTTATTCTCTAAAAAGAAATAAATTGTACATTAATTGTACTTCAAATGGCGAAATTTGCATATTATTGTTGAAAGTCACATAAAATTTTATTTACATGATTTTCTAAAGTTAAGGAAATTAATGCAATTTTCGTATATTCTCCTATAATATTTTTACTGTGTTAAAAATAATAAATTGATTTCACTTTAATATTAATTACATTTTTATTTATCTATACAAAATATGATTTTTATATGAATATATAAACTCAAAAATTGTATTATTATAATGATAAATAACAAGATTTTAATCGAAAATAAATACAACAAAAATACTATAATAAAATAAAATTTTTATACCCAAAATATATCCGATAGTGATTGGCACAGATGAAAAATACTCAGCAAAGATGCATTTTAGTATGTCCAAATCATGTATGATTTTATGTGTTATTTTCTGCTTTTATTATGTGTACGTGTTTATTATAAAATTTCCTATTGTAGTTGTCATAGATAAGGAAAAGTTAGCATGCAGTGTTGATTTCTAAAACGATGCACAATTTTTAATTTATAACTCATTGTCTTATACATATTGTGCGTGCTAAACTTTTTAGTGACATTCAGAAATAATGCAAATTTATTATGTAAGTATCCATTTGTATCAAATCATAAAAAATATGTTAAATGGGAACAAATTTAACAGTGTATTTTTTAATTAAAAAAAATTATAAAAAAGGATTTTTGAAAATAAACGTGAAGATAATATAAAATGGATATAGTATGAATAAATCAAAAATGGCAACATGTATGGACAATATAATTTAAGTATTTTCAATACAGTATTATGATAATAAATTATTTAAAGATTTTTGCTCTTTATTATTAATTTCAGTATTGTGTGAATTACTATCTTCAAACTTACATTCATTATTTTAATTAAACTAACTAATGACTAAGATGAACTCTAAAGGAATAAAAACATAAATCATAAATGCTTCTAGATTATAATATAAGAATAAATTGTTGAAAAAACATTTTACCATTTCTTATGAAATTTTTCTGTGTTTCCAGACTGCTTAAGCATTTAGAACTAAAAAGTATTTTTACTAAAAAGTGAAATTTCAGATAATCATTTATTTTTATCATGTAACAGATTAAGAGTATTGTG
This sequence comes from Latrodectus elegans, assembly GCA_030067965.1. NCBI lineage: Eukaryota > Metazoa > Arthropoda > Arachnida > Araneae > Theridiidae > Latrodectus > Latrodectus elegans. Next base: position 13,089,420 of record CM057810.1, read on the forward strand.
ATTAAAATATTAGTAAAGTTTGTAATAAGAGGAGTTCATGATATACAATTCAATACCAATAAGAATTTTATTGATTTCTTTTACGCATACTTTAAAAAATGCGTGAATACTTATAAAATAATTTTTTTATTCAAGAAAAAATGTTAAAAAAAATATTTAAAACATTTTCTAATATTACTCATGATAAAAATATTCTCAAGTATATTATATTGTTAAAAACAAATTTTAGTTCTTAATGTACATTAAAAGTTTTACTGTCTCATAAAGAAGAAAATTTTAATAAATTCTTGATCATATTTTGCATATATGAATTTATATTAAATTTGAGCAACATAATTAATTATTGATGATAATATAAGGTACATTTTAAACTACATTTTGGTAGATAATTTTCTTAATTTTGAATGGGAATTAGCTGAACAATTTAAAATCGGTCCTGGTACCATTCTTAGGTATTAGTGTAAATGAAGTTTTAACATATTTAGTGCATAAGAATGATACAATTTGAAAAATGAATCCTTCCGGGACATCTGTCACCTAGTTTTTGATTAGTAAATTTAAAATGCACATATTAAGAGTCATAAATCTATTTTTGAAATAATTTCTGTTGATATGTTTGATACTTGTACATCTGTTCTTTGATTACATTTGTTAATTACTTGACATGTAAATGTGTAATAATTCAATGAAGTCCATTTTTCTTTCTGTGACACACTTTCAGTTGTATGTTAACCAAATTTCATGTGATTAAGCAGAAATAAATATCCCTTAGTCTTAAACCACAGTTTCCACTTCCTATTTCGAGAGAGGAAATTAATACCTCAATTGAAGTCGTCCTTTTCAACCGTCCGTCTCGCATCGAAGGAGGCAGATTCTCCACATCTGTGTGCTTGAAAATTAATAATTTTCTAAATTTTCACTAAACTGATTAATTAATTCCTCATTATAATAATTTATAATGTTATTAGGGTTCAAGTACAATTATTTTCTTTTGTTATTTTCTGGAATGCATTATAGATAATTATTTATAGATTTACATAGTCTATCTCTATAAATAATTTGAACCGTCAACAAATAATTGCGCATATTTCATTTCCTTCCTCCTTTGAGACCGCGTTATAGACAATATGACGGTCAAAGACCCTTGTAGGAAAACCCTTGAAAGGTTTTTAATAAATGGTGAGACGTATTTCCGTATCTCAAAAAGAAAATACAAAATATACATAAATTATTGAAAACTTTCAAATATCTAACTCGAAAGACATGCATGCAGAAGGCAAAAATGCCACATCAATTTTCCGTTTCAGAAAAATCTCTAAGATGAAACTCAATATTTTATGTTCCAAAATACTGCCAAAGGCCACTGTATTTTTTTTACATATCAAGATGCCCACCCCTTTTTACATTTAAAACAGAGCACATTTGAGAAATTATTGAAAAATGTTTAGGTTACCTTCTGATTAAAGCAAACGGACAAACCCAAAGGCTGTGCAGTTTTCAACCTTATAAATTCTTTAACTTATATATCAACAGGATGATCATCAGCTACAGAACTTGATAATTCGGTGCAGGAGACTGACACATCTAGGGGAAAAATTGAGATCAATTATTAAACCATCTTTTAATCCTTCAAAATGTCACTATTGAATATAGGTTAGTTTTACTTCTTGTGAAGAAGCCACTCTTTTCGTCTCAATTAGAGATTAAATACTCTACTAATTTGGATTTAATAACTACAACTTAGAGCTGCATAATGGATTTCAAAATGAGAAAGTCTGATGAAAAATTCAAAACACACGGAAGCAGTTTCTTGACACAATAGGAATATAATCAATCACATTCGTCATCCCCTGTAATTTCTTGAAATTCCATTTCAAAGCCAACAGATGATAAGGTGAAATTATAATTCATATAGCACATTAGAATTGAATATTCTATACAATCGCGACTGAATGATAAACACGAAGTCGTCTGATAAAAGGTTGAAATTTATAAGACTAAAGTTATCTTATAATTCTTAAATTTATAATTTACGATAAAACAAAACAATATATTATTTTTAATTTTTACATCGCAATCCATTAAAAATTAAATTTTAAGGAGATTGAGGCATTTTTATATACTCACTATTTTGCTTTATAATATTTATATGTATAACTATAACTTGTACATTTATATTAAAACAGAAAGTTATATATATATATATTATGCTATACTAGCTCTCTTTTTGTATTAATGTACAGTTTTGGAATATTTATTTTTATTTGATTCTATACTGCGCGAAATTTATGTATAAACTAATGCATATTTTTAAAATAAATTCTGTTTTCACAATTTTTATGTTAGTGATAAATTAATTTATTGCTCAGCCCCATGTTTAGTCTCAAGATTTTCAGTAATCTTTGTATTAAACTTTATAAAAAAATCATATGCCGGGAAGAAATCATGTTGCGCAGGCGGAGGATAAATTCTCAATGATGTGAGGAAATCATGAAAGACTGTTCTTCGGCATGATCAGCATAGGGATGACGCCGGAAGTAACGTAAAGGAAGTGGGATACAACAATAGCGGCTTACTCCCTGCATTGTCCAATCGCGCTTTCTGAGTCCTTGCTATGAATAATGCATTGTTGTTTTTTCCTTGCCATGATAGTTTTCCAAGAATATGTTTTTTTATTAGAGTTGCATATTTTCCCCCGTTAACTCTCGTGAGAGGAAAAGTTTGGCAGGCCGCAAACACTTATGCTAATGATTCACGATACCCCCCGCTTACTAAGATCGACAAAATTTGCAGAGAAAGTTTATGTTTTTTCCCCTTTTGTACGGAAAGAGAGTGAAAGGACTTGTTGGCAGAAAGAGTACTTGGGACACAATATAATGAAGTTCAAGGATTTCTCAAATATCTTGAGAGTACTTAGGACGAAAAAGGGATAAAAATGTGAAGTTAAGAGAGGATTAGTGTAAAATATCAGCTTCTTCTTGCTTTTAATACTTATTATATAAGTGAAAATATAGTAGTTCATTTTTAACAGAAACACTGATTTTTAGCTTATATTCATTAATTTTTTATATAACAGATCATTAATGTAGTTTAAATAATTTAATGAAAATAATTATTGATGCGTGCAATAGTTATATAAAAGAGTAACTAATGAAGGGCCACCCTCCACTGATATAATTTTCCAATCAACATTTCAAAACAGAATTTGATGTTAGGAATTGTTTATAATCCACAGGAAGTGACATGGATTTTGAATTTATTAAATATATAAGTGTATTTATATAAACCGAAATTTATCTAATCTTATTTGTTAATGCTTTCTTTCACTCTCAATAAAACATTGGGAACTCCTTTTTTAGATGTTAGCTTGTAAATCCTACTTATTACCTAATATCTTTTAAAATCTCAAAATGGTGAAAAATATAACTTATTCACATAAGGTCTTTGATGCTTTCTAATGTAGTGGAAAAAATCTTAAGAGAGGGATAAAATGACATATATATATATATATATATATATATATATATATATATATATATATATATATATATGTCGATACGCTTCTGACTGTCTACTTCTACAGACTAAAGCTGTTTTGCTCAGTCAAATACTTCTTAGTTTTAACCATGGTGAAATAACGATGCAATATCAACCTATACATCTCTACTCTTCAGAAGATTGTATTATAATGAATTATTAAAAATCTTAGGTCATCTAAAGAAGACGATCATCCACTGGGTCAAGTTTAGAATTATTTTACCTTCCAGATAAAAGTTTTACGTTCCCCAGTAAGATACCGATGTCATGAAGAAATTAGTATGACTAAGTCCAAATGAGCCGTCCATTAACCGCAATAACTTCTTTCCTCATCCAATTAGTCAGAACCCATTTATTCCTTATTGCTTCTGTTTGCTGATTTTTTTATATTTAATTATTATGGAACGTAATCCGCCATTTAATGTAGACAACTGAAACTGTAACATAACCTTATTATGAAATAATTTTAATTGTTACTAAGAAAGGAAGTTGACATATTATCCTGAATTCTATCTTAAATTGAATGCACACAAGCTGCGAGATTTTACGAATTTTACTGTGCTAAAAACTATGATAACAGGGATGTTCATATAAGTCGATTAATAAGCTTTGTAATTACCAAGCATGATAAGACATTTTATCTTACCAAAATACCCTCCTCATATCTAATCAACTTTATTTTTCATTGTGTTGCATTTTCAGTTGTTATTTTATCAGATAGTATTTCGAAAGTTTGATTTACCTCGAATATTTGAATTATATGCAACTCAGAATACTACCCTTCACCTGGGAAGGCTCTGTCTTGAAATTCCATTCTAAATTAAATTTCACCCCTAGGAAATATATTTATTCTAAATTGGTTTAGGTTTTTGAGAAAAGTACCATTATTACTATTACTTATTTTAATTGCATACAGTAATCCCTTTTATAACATGGTATTCTTAAAACCCGTTTTTATATTACACGTTTTCATGTTCCTCATATAACACGTGTTTTCCTCCTATAACACGGGCATTCCACACGTTATATTTCTGTATTGAAAAATTTAGCACATTGCGCCATTCATGCTCTTTTAAAATAAAATAAAATTATTTTATTAAATTGCGTTTTCAGAATCATTTGATTTATTTTAAATTAGGGGCTTTTTAGTCACATATGCATAATTTTATTCAAAATATTCTTGGGTTGATTTTAATACAATGCACACATTTCGTCATTCATAGCATAGTTTTTCTTCAATATGGATCTAAATTTCTTTTTAATGAGAAAAGTTAAACGTCAACCAGTACATAACGTATTATACAAGGTCATACGAGCATGTTTTACGAGGATGCTCGTACAACTCACTTTCCTATAACGCGGACTAATATATAGAGATATAGGGCAGATTACTGTAACCAACTATAACCAAAAACTGCTCCAATATCTTATTGATAAATAAAATTTATAATTTTATTTTTCAATTCATCTATTAATAAAAATTTTTCATAATGTAGTTAGTACATAACAAATACAATATATCTCTGGAATTTAACTTTAATTATGTATATTAAAAACCAATAAATATTGAATAGAAAATAATATTGAATTTCCCATTTCATAATATTTGCTTAAAATATTTTTCACATGATTGATGACTATAAATATTGATTTATATATAAATCTTTATATAGAGATTTGAATTTGAAGACCAATAAAGGATATATAAGACTAAAATGCAAAAATGTTATAATTGTATATATTGTCATATGAAATGAAAATCAGAAAGTAATTAAATGAATTTCATGCGATAAGTAAGATTGTAGGTCTTTTGTAGATTACTCCGGCAAGGAGATACCAATTTAAGGGACATTACTATATAAATACGATTATAAGCTTTAACCATGAGAAAAAAATAATTTGATATATACTAACAAGGATAAAGTGGATATGGATTTTTATAGACTAAATGAAAGATATCAATTAAATTTTTATGATGTCAAAACCAATTTTCCACTTTAAGTACAAGATCAAATCACATAATACTTTCTATCTTTCACACTTTGTATCTTGTCCTTATATCCTTTTCAAAATATATAACGATAAACTAGAATTTGCATAAATTTAATAATTGTTATTCATACTTCCACATTATTGCTATTTGCTTTAATCTCTAAGACCCCATATTATATTTCACACAAGTTTTGTTCTAGTTATATTCTGCAAATAAAAAAATTACTATATAAAATATCTTTCAAATTTATATGAATTTACTGTCCATTTAATAGGAATTTCAATCCTGTCTTGTTTTTATTTACCAACAAGACAGGATTGAAATTCCTATTAAATGGAGTTGAGGAGAATGCACTAGAACGATATTTTATAATAATATGGATGCCAAAGTAGAGCCACAGGATGATTTTTAACATTGCTTATTGCATTACAGTTACCATTCATGAAATATAAAGAATCGTAAAGAATATTATTAGACTACCCCATATTCATAGAAATTAATTTGCATAGATTTTAATACAATTCTAGCACATCGAAATTTCTGACGATGTTATATTTTAGTGATTTTACGTGTCACTTCTTTTAGCTGAATGCGCAAATTCTATTTTCTTTTTCTTTTTTACTATATTTAACTATCCGTTCATAAATTTTTAGAAACGTCTTACATATATATATATAATATATATATATATATATATATATATATATATATATATATATATATATATATATATATATATATATATATATATATATGTATATGTATATATATATATATATATATATAGTTTTTAAAGACTCCAATCTACTGCAACAACATTTTATAACCAAAAGGCAATTAAAAAGATATAAATTTGTTCCTGGTGGAATTAAATCATAGAGAGTCTTAACATCCACAGATTAAAACTCGAATTTCTCAGCAAAGCAGTTAGCTTTCTACATGATTATTTTGTTCTTTACATAATTAAGCAAGTTTATAATATATATATATATATATATCTTTACAGCTTGACTCCTCAAGCTTCAAGCATTGGAATGACATGAAGCCGTCGTTGAACTGGTATTTAAAAGGCTGCATCTCTTGGTTCATATGGTGGCCATGTATTTGGTTCTTGACTACTGCGACATGTATTTGATGTAAGGCCGATGTAATGGAAATGCCTCACGCTCCACATTGGACTCCGGTACATTTCTGTGCTCCTGTACGTGGTTAGCTGGATATGGATATCCCGGTTGCTGGATCGGACGTGGGGATCTGGTTCTATGTCCATCAGATATTACACAGTTGGATTTTTTCCCTTGAGGCCATCTAAAAGAACTGGTATATCGAGACGTAGTGCCAGCACTAATGGACTTGGTTCCTCATCTGCACGATGCTTATAATTCGGTGTATTCCGCAGTGCTGCAAGATGTGATGACAGCCATTCCACGACGTGTTCCAGCCTACCTCGACATTCAAGGTGGACATTTTGAACATCTGCATTAAATTATGCATATACTGCTGTTGATATGTTCAATAAAGTGTAATGTTTCATTTTTAAACAAAATTAAAAGCAGATATTTCGAAATGTCTTTTGAATAATTTACTATATATGTGATTAATTTATTCTGGCATTTTGTTTGTTTTTATTTATCCATTTGTAAAACAATATTATAAATATTTAAATAATTACTCATTTTTAATTTTCAATTTATAAAACATATCGTAAAAGCATAATGATAATTATTTACCTAACACTTTCTCCATTTCCAAAGGAAACAGCTGACGAAAGTTTTTTGAGATAATCCAAAGAAGTGTTATCTTTCTTTAGATTTGAATGGATCCCTTAGGAAACATGATTTCAAAAAAAGCGAATATTCTACCCGTAGGAATCGAAACCATTCCCATGATTGTAAGAAGGGAACGATAAACACTTTTCTACGTTAGAGTTGTATATAAAATTTTTATACCTCTAAAATATACATGAAAACAATACTAACTCATTTTCAGTTGTGGTAAAATGACGAGATTTACGTTTACGGTGACGTACTCATGAACAAATATTATGAAGAATGAAAAGATATTTTCATTTTAAAGTTTTACAACCTGAAGCACATTTCTGAGCATACATATATCAGATATTTTTAATACGATTATGTTATGATATTTTGAGTATTTAGTCAATATGTTTCAAACAGTAAAATGAGAAAATAAACTAATCATTTCTTTTAGTTATTAATTCGCTATTTTAGAAATTATATATATATATATGTGTGTGTGTGTGTTTTAATGAGAATCTACATTTTCAAAGGTTTATGTAACATTTAGCTTATTTTTTTCTTATAAAAGAAAGAAAATTATTTTGGACCTTTAAATTCAAACCTAGAAAGATTTAATTCCTTCAGTATATGCAACTCGTCTCTTAAAACAAATCTCCTGCGATTCATTTCTCGTTGAAAGTTGCTTTAGTTTGTTTTAATTAACTAAACAATAGAAAGAAATCTGAGTCATGATGATGGGTATTCATTTAAAGCCAAATTGAATATCTTTCCTCATTTGATAATTCAGTTTCTAAATTTCCAATGAAAATAGAAAGCATTTCTAACCGAGTGAAATATTTTATAAGCTGTATATGAAAGAATTGCTTGGTTAACATATCACAAAAAATATTACATTGATACTGACTTTTGTAATATTAATATTCAAAGTTAAAGGATGATATAACATTTGAAGTAGAAAATAAAAGGTGCTTTATAATGTAGACATGATAAAATAGAAAACGAAAATTTCACAACACAAAAGCAGGAGAAAACATAACTTTTTTATAAATTTTTATTTTAATGTCTGTAGGATTACTGCAGTTTATGAGTACATTTGTAAAAAAAAATTATTTTCCACTAAATATTGTGGGAAAATTCATTCCTTTTTCAAGACAATCGTTGATAGCTGAAATCTTATGCATAAAAATGCTTCAAAACCTACTTTATATATGTGTGTGTGTGTCAGAGAGAGAGAGAGATTAAATTTAACAAAAATTATAAAGTTCCCTTTCTGTAAGTTTTGATTTTCAGAAAAATTATTTTATAATTATTTTCAATATATATATATATATATATATATATATATATATATATATATATATATATATATATATATATATATATATATATATATATATATATATATATAAGTACCTAAAATAAATAGGTCCTAAATCTCTCAACCTTGATAAATTTCGTAAATCATTTAATTACTTATAAAAGTGTAGTAAATCAAATCGTGTATGTTTGAAATTATTGTATTCCATATTAAAAGTTATTAGTCATTTAAAGTGACTTGAAAAGTATTTATTGATTGCTTTCTAAAATATTATTTCAATTTAGAAAAAAAGACCCAAATCTGAAATTTAAACCAAAAGTTAATATAATGAGAAATTCACATGCTTGGGAAAACTAATTTTACCTATGCTGCAGTTTTGTTCCTTGCAAAATTCTGTCTCTCTCATATTAATAATATTTATTATATTAATATTTTATTAACATGCAATGTTGTTATTTTTAAAGGAATTTAATTAAGATTATTAAAGAGATGGAGAAATTTCATCACGACCTACATTTTCAAATTCTAACACAGTTTTCTATCTGCTTGATAACTCATGGTTTCACTTGTCCTGCATTTTTCAAAAAAGATTTCACAAAACCAAAAATATATAACTTCAGTGTAATTTGTGTACCCAAATATTCTGACAGTAACAAGACGAACAAAATCAATCTTCTTCATTCTGAGGGCAGAAAGTATAACTTTTCCGTGAACTTAACAGTTCATCAATTTGTCAAACAGAACTAAAAAAAATAGCAAAACTGAAATACAAGCCTTTTGTTTGTTCACAAAAATTATGAAACTCAAGTGCCATAGCAACGCTCCTGTCTGCTGCGTTTAAAAGTAGGCACTCAAAGGATTAAAAATATCAAAAAGAGAAAAGTTGAAACACATTTCGCTCTGGAAACCATTATTTTCCTTTCCGTAGTATAGTATCCTTTCCTTTCTTCCTTCCAATTTTCGAGAACGAGGGGGTTGAGTCGATGCAACGTAATAACTGAAAGCCACCCCAAACGAAACTTCTGACACACGAGTTCGACCATGAGTGAAATAACGTTACATTTGTCTCCTCTAATGAGAGATCTATAGCGATTTTTCTTCTGCTTTTTATTTGTTTTTTGCAACGGAGCCTTATAAATTTTGTTTCATTTTTCGATAACACTTCAAGCGTAGAGCATACGTGACTGTACTGCCGAACTATAAATTGGAGTTTTTATGTGAAAACTGAATTTTTTTTCATTTTTATAACCTAATAACAAGTATATTTTAACATTTTTTTTTGAATAGCAAATATTTTTATATCGAATATATTGGAAATTTTAATGAGATCATTATTGATTCATATGCATATCAAATCATATGAATCAAATATAAATAAATAGAATGTATACTATTCTTATCTCTACTAAATAAAAAAAATTTTACACCTAATAAAATATAATAACAAAATATTTCTATATAAATTATATAATATAAAATTCGGAGTTTGTAAACAAGCAACAATTCCGATATGAAGCATAAGATAGTGCGTTGAACATAAACATCAGAGTTTCTGCTTTAAATGATTAATTTAACTAACTTATTTAGATTATTTAATTGCCTAAATCTTCATTTTAAACTTTAAATTTTTTTCATGTAGATTGTTTTTAATTTATTATACATCTAATGTGTTACATTAAGATTTGTTAACTTACTGTACAGGATGTCACTAAAACTGATAAAAGATTCAATTTATTTTTTAACTCTAGAAGGAATGATTGAGCAATGAAATGAAAAGCTTTTTTCGGTGTTTATTTTGAAGCTAAAGATAAAGAATAATTTAAAAAATACTTCATATAAATACTTTTATTTTAAAAATACATACTCTAGGTATGTGAATTTTATAGAAGTAATTCACAATTTGATATTGATGAAATAACTTATTTCTTAAGAACTTATAATTTTGAATATAATTATATAGAAAAATCACTCTTTATGACTTCAGTTGTGTATTACTCTTATTTATTAACGTCAAATAAAAGCATATCGGCCAATAGGCTCTCTGAATAGTGATCACGTGATCTGTCTGAGTCTAATTTAATCGAATGACAAACTTTATCTAACACGAAATCAAACCTGATACTTTTGATTTCCATGGCATAGTAATCTACATACCATAAAAGCTACCTTAACTTATAAATAACCGCTCTAACCTCTTTTCTGATTATTAATACCCTCGTGTAAATACCCTACTGGCCATTAAAATTACTACACCAGGAAGAAATACAAATAACAAAATAATATTTATTGGACAAATATATTATACTAGAAATAACAAGTGATTAAATTTTCAAAAAATTTGGCTGGATATAGATCCTGAGAAATCAGTACCCAGAACAACCACCTCTGGCAGTAATAACAGCAGTTTTACGCCTGGGCATTGAGTCAAACAGAGATTGGATTGCATGTACAGGTACAGATGCCCATGCAGCTTCAACACGATGCCACAGTTCATCAACCGTAGTGACTGGCGTTTAATGACGAGCCAGTCGCTCGGCAACCATTAACCAGACGTTTTCTATAGGTGAAAGATCTGGAGAACGTGCTGGCCAGGGCAACAGCCGAACATATTCCGTATCAAGGAAGGTCCGTACAATACCGGCAACATGCGGTCGTGCATTATCATACTGAAACGTAGGGTTTCGCAGGGCTCGAATAAAGGGTAGAGCCACGGGTCGTAACACACCAGAAATGTAACGTGCACTGTTCAAAGCACCGTCAATGAGAACAAGAGGTGACCGAGACGTGTACCCAATGGCACCCCATACCATCACGCCAGGACATGGGCCAGTTTGACGATGACGAATGCACGCTGCCAGTGTGCATTCACCACGATGCCGCCAAACATGGATGCGACCATCATGATGTAGACACAGAACCTGGATTCATCTGAAAAGATGACGTCTCGACATTCGTGCGCCCAGGTTCGTCATTGATCACACCATTGAAGGCGCTTTGGTCTATGACGCAGCTTCAAGGGAAGCAGCAACCATGGTCTCCGAGCTGAGAGTCCATGCTGCTGCAAACGTCGTCGAACTGTTCGTGCAGACACTTGTTGTCTTCCAAACGACCCCATTTCTTGACTCACGGCTCGTGACGTGGTTGCACGATCCATTACGGCCATGCGGATAATATGCCTCTCTTTTCAGCTGCTAGTGATATGTGGCCGTTAAGATCACGCATGGCGTTCCGTATTACCGTCCTGAACCCATCGATTCCATGTTCTGCTAACAGTCATTGGATCTCGACAGACGCGAGCAGCAATACTGCGATAAGATAAACCGCAATCCCGGTACGCTACAATTCGACCTTTATCAAAGTCAGAAACGTGCTGGTACGCATTTCGCCTTCTTAGACGAGGCATCACAACAACTTTTCACCAGGCAACAACGTTCAAATGCAATTTGTGTATGAGGAACCGGCTGAACATTTCCTCATTTGAACACAATGTAGGTGTCGCTACTGGCGCCTGCTTTGTCTGAATGCGCTGAAAAGCTAATCATTTGCATATCACAGCATCTGCTTCCTTTCGTATAAATATCACGTCTGTAGCATGTCGCCTTCTTGGTGTAGCAATTTTAATGGCCATTAGTGTAGTAACTTGTATTAACTTGTAATGAAGGATTAAATATAGATATTAACCACCCAAAGTTAAAAAAATAAAATCTCTTCGAAATCTATCCATGTAAACACTAAAAAAATAAATGTATTTTGAACTCATAAATTTATAAATATAAATATATGCGTTTAAAACAAACTCATAAATTAATCAAACACTGAATAACCCAAAGAATCATTGAAATGTTAGACGACATCGTTTAAATTTAACTGTGTTTCATAAGATAGAGAATCTTCTGAATCATAATAAATAAGAAAGTATATTTATCCAAACGTCTCTTAATCAACATAGATTTAATTCATTGAAATAATTAATAAATAAAGTAATGTACTTTTTCAGATGAAATTGAAGTGTAACAAGTTAAATTTACACCCAGAAAATATGAGGGTGAATGCTATTATTTTAAAAAAAACTACAATGGTGAATTTACAGGATTCCCATAAATAATATACATCTCATTTTTCTCATTGTATACATATGGTAGCTGGATTAAAGTAAGAGATGATTAGAAAATTCATTTAATATATTAAAAACAATCAAAAGCGTTGAAAGTCTTAGAATGAAAGGACGGTTTAATAGCTTTCGTTTCATACTCTAAATAGAAGATATTTTCGTTAACAATCAGTTGCATTTTCGTTTTCGGTATTAAATTATACAAAATTGATCAAAATATTAAACACAAATTTAAGAATAATTTTAAAACTTCAAATAATGAAAATTAATTTTATGCTTAAAATACTTCAATACCCAGTAATTCATAATTATTTTTTGGATTTTGAATTTTTTTCCGAAATATTTCTCCAACAAATCTTTAAAATTAAAAAAGATCTAGTTGGAATAACTGAATAGAAATTTTTATAACACAATATGAAATTGAGTATATTAATATACCTTTCGAAAAGCAATCTATCTAAAAATTAAACGTATTTTAGATCAAATTCAATATTTCTTTAATACTGCAAATCGTATTTATAAAACACATTTTCTATTTTCTTGAAACACACAATTCAGTGAATACACTTTTATTTACAATTTGTGGAGTGTTGGAAGCACAAAACTTAAAATTAAAAAATATAAAAAAACAGCGTTAACATCTCATGCTGTCTTGAACATAGGATGATAAATTAATGAGATAAAGATGATGAAATAAAAAAAGTCTAGAAACAAGATTTGATCTGAACAATTTTCAAAAATGATATCATATATTCCCAAGCCATGTATTTTGCTTCAAGAAAAAGAACAAAATTCATCTCAAAAAGCAACGTCTCAAAGATTTTACATATGGAGGCAAAAAGAGCTTAATATTTTTAAATCAAATATTCAACTGAATTCTCTCTGTGGGAAATGAAGCAGATGATATTTTCAACGGTATTTTCTTCAGGAGCCAAAAAGGAAAACAGTTCCTTTTTAAGGCCTCAAGAGACTTAAAAATCTGACTCCGCTTTTTGACAAAAGAAATTAAATTATCCTCTCTTTTGTATATTTAACTTAATATCCCTATATTTCCCTGAATAGGAGGAAATTATTATGAACTAAATTAAATGATTGGAATAGACTCATAATATTGAATATTTGTTTAAATTTTAGAAAAATGAAAATGGGAAATGACGTTTTCAAGAGTTTCTAAGAATTTATTTTAAGTTTTGCTGATCTCTCTCTTTCAAAAAGTAATGTGTCTATTACTTTTAAATTTATCTAAATCTGTTTATTCATTTATATGTTTTTAAATCTCTATTATAATTTGTTTCTTTTTTTATTTTACTAAATTAAAATATAATAATTGAATGAAATTGAAAGCCCACAATAATAAACTGAAATATTTTCTAACAGTTTAAATTTCGTAGAAAAATGTATTTTTTCCTATTAAGATTTTCAAAACATATTTTTCTATTTATTACTTATTCACAAATTTTATTGCGTTTATTTGTATACAACTTTTATAATAATTATCAGTATTATTATATTTCTACATTCATATTAAAGATATTTCAATTTTTGATTGATACATAATTATTGAAAACCCTTAATATTTACATTTTGATTCCTTTGTTTAAATTAATAATCTGAGATAAAAAAATACTGAAACCCGTATGATATATAATATTGAAAATGGAAAAATAATATTACGTTATAATTTCATAGATTCTCTTTTGAAGGAATTAAACAGTATCAAAACAGAAATATTTAGATTTTTTATTTTAAAACTCATTATTTGAGTAAAATATAATATTTTAATTTGAATAAAATATATATTTTCATGATATTAAGTTAGATCTTGTGAACTGTTGTTAATTGATATTTTTTACCAAAACTAATCAGCATAGATTTACCTCTACCATAATTAAATTTTAAAAGCTGCAGTATATAAATATATTTACACTTTTCATTGCAAAAACTGTTATATTTTGATAGATTCATCACGTTTATTTAAATGTTTTCTAAGGGATTAGTATTATTTTTTATTAAATGTTATATTCTTCATTTATCACACTTTCTTATTATACATTAAATATGTAAATTTTCTTAAATATAAAATTAAATTTAATTGCATGTATGCAAATTTTCTTGTAAACTTCAATGACGAAATATTTTCACACATTCTCATATTAATTTATCAAACTTTCTTTTTTCTTAAATTAATTGTAATATTCTTTGGTATTCATTTCAGTTTTCAATTAAATATATATTTAACCTAAGGAATCTTGAAAAGATGAATATTCATTCTTATATTTCCTTCTCTTTCAATTATAATATATTATTTTTACGATATATAAAATTAAATATGAAATCTTTTATATTAAATAATAATTTTTCGTGCAAATATCCTTTCTAACTTTTTCTGCCATTGTTTAAATTTCCCATAAAAACTAATATGTATATATATATATATATATATATATATATATATATATATATATATATATATATATATATATATATACATTCTTTTTGCCCTAATTTCAGATTTTAATTTTAGGTTGCAATTTTATATGCAAATTATAGTTCAAATTTTCCAAAAATATTATTTTTAATTATATAAGATATTATAAAACTATAATTTATTATACGATTAATTAAATAATCCACTCCTTCTCAATTATTCGAAGCACCACTAACTAAACAATTATATGAATTGTATCACTGATATCACATATATCTATTATAAACACTATCTTTCAAACAATTTATTTTTTCTGTTACAAAGTTGAAAATGAACTCATCTCATATCTTAAAAATTAAATATTGAAATATATAGCATCTTTATATTTTTCAGTCGCATAATTAAAATATTATCTTAACAATTTTTGTGATGTTTAAAGTATACCCATTGGTCTGTTAGCATTATATCTCCCCTGATTCATGTATTTTGAATGAATAGGAATGATGATATTTATTTTATAATGATTACATTTATATGAGTATGAATGAAGTTATCCACCCTATTTTATTTAAAAGTAAGTAGTTAATCTTAAGATGAAAAACTTAGAAAAGATTTTTCAGTTTCTTTAAGCCAATTTTTTCAGATTTTTTAGACGTATTCGTAATTTATTTTGCACTTTAAAGTCTCAATAAATCTTTCGAATTAGTCTTAGAATCACATGTAAAGAGAGTTCTCTCATTTCGTAGGTTTTTAACTGCATTCTATTAAAATTAAGACTTAATTCTATTCTTCTTTCACAGAAAATCGTAACTGGTAACTTATAATAAACAAATATAGATTCTATAAAATGTAGGAATACTTAACTATAAATCAAGAATTTAATATACATCTTTCCAACAAAAGTGAAGAACTATCATAATCTGATAGAAAAGTCCAATTTTAAAATATTTTAAATCAATAGATTATAATAATAACACATAATTTTTACGCACATTTAAAAATCTATACGTTTAAATTATCCAAGTATAAATCTGGATACTAATATCGTATCAATTATACAGTTTGAAGATTCGTTTAAAATAGATAGTGTATTTGTCAATTAAGATATTCAATTTCGGAAAAAAATTACGATATACCTTCAAATGAAATGTATGTAGAACAATTACAAATGCTTTACTGTATGTCGTTTGTATAATATGAACAGACATAATGTCAAATTAAGCGTCAAGACTAAAACTACAATATTAAGAAGGAATCGACTGGTTGAAAAGTGAAAGATGACAAACTTATAAAGAATCAAATGCAAAAGAAGACTGTTTATTTATTAATTAATATGCCTGTTTAAGACTGATATCCACAGACAGCTTTTAGAAGGCATAAAAATAGAGAAATGGGTATAGGATTCAATAATCCCTAAAGTGAAATCTTACCGAATTCGAAAGTAGATTTTAAAACGACACACACACACACACACACACACACACACACACACATATATATATATATATATATATATATATATATATATATAAAAATATATATATATATATATATATATATATATATATATATATATATATATATATATATATACAGGTTGATAACAAAAAAATTCTATCCCGACAAATGGGCCCTTAACAGTTCCCTCATAGAAAGTGAATGAAGTTTTGTTATAAGGTATTTTGAGATATGCACTTAAGAATAATATAGAAAAAAGTAGTGTAACTCTTGCAATTATTGTTACAGTGAGAAATGTTTAAAAATATCAAATGGCAACAACATTTGTTTTGTATTGGAATGTGATCTCCGTTGTGAAATATCTTAAATAGCGCTCGAGCGGCAACTTTAGTATGAAATTCTCCCGCGGTAAATAGCCTAAAAATGAGGACAACCAATAAAGACAGAAAAGCCGCATAAAATAAAGCATTTTATTGTGTTTCACAAATTCTCTCTCCCACTGTAACAGTAATTATAAGAGTTACACTACTGTTTTCCATATCATTCTTAAGTGCATACCTCAAAATACCTAATTACAAAATTTTATTCACTTTCTATGAGGAAATTGTTAAGGGCCCATTTGTCGGGATAATTTTTTTTTGTTATCAACCTGTGTGTGTGTGTGTGTTTGTGTGTGTGTGTGTGTGTGTGTGTGTTTGTGTTTGTGTGTGTTTGTGTTTGTGTGTGTGTTTGTGTTTGTGTGTGTGTGTGTGTTTGTGTGTGTGTGTGTGTGTTTGTGTGTGTGTGTGTTTATGTGTTTGTGTGTGTGTGTGTGTTTATGTGTGTGTGTGTGTTTGTGTGTGTCGTTTTAAAATCTACTTTCAAATTCGATAAGATTTGGCTTAAGTGATTATTGAATCCCATACAAATTTATCTATCTTTATGCCGTCTAAAAGCTGTCTGTGGATACCAGCCTAATACAGGCATATTAATTAATAAATAAACAGTCTTCTTTTGCAATCCAATACATTATTAATGGTATATAAAATATACAGTGAATTGTATATAAAATATATTGTGGATTGTATATAAAATATACAATCCAGTACATTATTATTGTACTGTATTGTATATAAGCGTGTAATAATATATAATTGATCTCCAAATATCTGAAAAAGTAATTAGAAATTTATCCAGAATTTATTTTTTTTTGTTTTTAATTTACTTTGGTTTATAATAGAAATATTTTATAACTTTATTTCAAATGAATTAGAAGTTAATTTAATTTTGTGTTTTGAAGCAATTGAAAAGGAATTATTTAAGGTATTTCTAGGACTCCAAATAATTCAGCCAACAAATGTAAATGAAGCGAATTATAAGAGACGAAATGTTTGTTTATCTGACATTAATACACTTTCTCGGTGGATACTATACCACTACAAATGTAAATCCGATGTGATAATTGGACCCACAATTGGTTGAATTGCAAGTGAGAGTTCTACAAATTTTGTTGCCAATTGGATTCATTTCCCTTGAAAAAATAAGTGCACGTTGAATTAAAATGTGATATGTGTATTGTTTTCAACCATGTTTATACCTTCCTAAACTAAATGTTTGGTTTTAACAATATTTATTTAGTAATTTATACTACAAACGGCAATAAATTTTGCTTATACGTTAATTATAATATATTATTAGTAATAAATAAAATCTTATTTGAAGGTATAACTCAACAAATTTTTTTTAGAACTCAAATTATGAATTTTAAATATTCACTTTTATTAATAATATAAAGTAACTCTAAGTTGAAATATTGTATAAATATAGATTCTAATCAAATTCTTCTGAACTGAAGCACTTAGAAATTCAAGCGAAAAGAATAAATATGAAGCAAAGTTTTTATTCAAAATAATTTAATCATTATTATTCCTGTGGGATATGTTCTTCGACAATTTGTATTGCAAAAAGTAATTTATACTTCAATAAGTCCAACATCAATACCATTAGGAAAATTTGATTCTTTGAATTGGAAAGAGTGCGAAATAGAATTCCAGTTTCTAAGCCAACTGAGGTTTCAGTTTCAAACATACATACTTATTTCTTATAAAAAATAAATTTCAGTTTTTAATATTTCTTATTTAATTACATTTGAATCCCGAAAATAACATTTCATATGTAATGGGGACATGAATTTCATATTAATTGTTTATTAATGGATGAAATTTTCGTCATTTAGATAATAATTAATTAATTATTCTATTGATAAATAAAAAATATTTGTAAAAATATTTTAATCAACCCACAACCTTAGTAAAATAATTACAAAAAAACAATAACTATTTTAAATGAAAATTATTAAATGGCATTCTTTAGTTTATAATTTTGCCCAATTAATTAAGAAATTAACTACTTGCATTAAAATGATCATATTAATCATTGAAATTATATATATATATATATATTAAATTATTATTACTTATATAGCATTTTAATGCCCAAAAGTTTTTAGTATTTTGTTTTGACTGTTAATTTTGTATTTTTCAATTTCTATGCTTTCTTTACAGTAAAAAATAATGCATTCATTATTTGAATTTTAATCCATGGCTTGCTACTAATTTTAACTCTATTTTTAAAAAAATGTAATAAATATAGTCAGACGGCATCATTACTATTGTATAAGTTAAGAAATAATGTAAACTTCAGCTACTATTTTCTAATTTTTTTACAATGTTGGGGAATGTAAACTATGTAACGCGAAAAAATAAATTTCAAAAGACATAGTATTTCTAAATATCATTTAACTATGATAGACATCCTTATTAAACTTTAAAGATCATTTCACATTCATTTCAGTTAATGAACATTTTGGTCTTTTTTATTTATGAGTTTATTTCTTATTATATTTAAATATAAAACACTGGAAAGATTTAAGTTTATATAATAATAAATATCATTGAAAATATATATAAAGTGAAATAGAATTCCAAATATTCAAATTTTTCAAGATTTCTCATTAATTTATTTGTACATAGTTTTCAAACATTGCATGTTAACTTGATATCATATTCTGTCACATATAAAGACGGCGTTATAATATTTGTTTTCCCTGAATTTAAAGCTATTTCTAAAAGTATATTCTGAAGATTTAACTTCATTAAAACAAATATTTATAATTTATAAAACTTGATTTTTAAGATAGTTTTATTGAATTTAAAAACTTAAAATAATTACGCTGATTTTATAACAAAACTAATAAGTTTAACTCTTAGAGTTAAATTTTAATTTACTGGAATTTGAATATATCTATTACAATGTATAAAAAATTTAATTTTTGTTTAGTTAAACGTTAGAAGCATAAAATTTGTTGTAATTTGTAATGTTTCAGAAAAATGCTTTCCTTTTTCTTTTTACTATATATAAATAAGAGTGCACCAATAAATTTATCACACAAACACTATTTAAAAAGTACAATAATGCGTATGTGAGAGAAGTATGGCGTAGTTTGAACTAAAGGAAATCGTCCTTGAAAACACTATAAGAAGCTTCAAATGCTATTTAGTATATCACAATTATTTTTCTTCATTTATATATTGTGGTTTTACTAGCTTCCTTATTAATTTATGATTTTTACATTTGTCGGGAATTATTAATTTGGTATTTATATGTCTATTTGTATATTATTTGTTATATTTAGATTTATATTTAGTGGTCTTGTACGGATTTGAGGCGCAAAAATGTGCCATTAATTACGACGATTGCCCTTTGACGTTGCTGGAAAGTTATATTTTTGTGCCAATGTAGTCATTCCCTCATGATAAAAATGACAATGTTGGTGCTTAATACAATGTATCGAATCATTTTTTTTAATTTAAATTATCAATTTAAATTTATTTGCACTTTATTGATGTTCGTCTTTACTTTTCAATGTATGCACTTCTGTGGTACACTTTAAATTTATCCGATTTTGAATTTTGTATGTTTCTTTGTTTGAAGAACAAAGAATATATATACAGGGTGAGCCAAAAGTTCGTTGCAATTTTAAAAATTCATAAAAAAAGAAGAAAGTGAGATAAAGAAGAGCGGTTTGCAAGAAAGGGCTCACAAAGTAGTCGGATTTTTTTTAGCAGCAAAAAAAGTTTTAGTTAAAAAAGTCACCTATAGATGGCGATGACATTAAGAGATTCAGCAGAATTATGCAAATTAATCTTGCGATAAAAGGCCGTGATACTGGAGAATTTCTCATTCTCTTTCAGAATGTTATCATTACCCGATCGAGCGTTGTTGGTGAAGTTGTTCTATTTGAACGGAGAGTCAGCAACTATTGCGTTGCGAAAATTTCGCACAACGATAGGACTGAAGAAGAAGAAAGGCCCCATATCGTGTCCTGGAATAGTCAAGCTTGTCAAGAGGTTCGAGGAAATTGGCTCTTTGGAGGATCGGCCACGCAGTGGAAGACACTCGTTGGCGGAGAGCCGAATTACTGCGGTGGAAACCACAATGAATGATTTAGCGGCGGAATCGTCCATTGGGAGTAGCAATGCTCGTGAAGCTGGAAGAATATTGGATGTGCCTCAATCATCGATTCGACGTATCCTCCACGGGATATTGCATCTCTATCCCTACAAACTGCAGTCACTGCAGGAGTTACAACCGGGAGACACAGCTATGTGGGAATCATTTGCCGAGTAGGCTATGGCAAGAATCGAAAACGACCCTCAGTGGTTGTTCAACGTTTTCTGGACAGATGAGGTGCACTTCACACTACACGGGGATGTCAACACCCATAACACTCGTATATGGGCAACATCTAATCCTCGTGAATGCACGATGAAATCTCTGCATCCAGCCAAGTTGACAGTCTGGTGTGGCTTCGCCTCATCTTTCATTGTCGGACCTTTCTTCTTTGAAGAACCGTGTCCCAGATTGGGCTGGAAAACGTGCACAGTAACCGCTAAACGTTACCTCACTCTTTTGCGTGACAATGCCGTGCCCGCATTAAATCAAAGAGGTGTGTTATCTGTAATAAACTTTATGCAAGATGGCGCACCACCACCTTATGCCAATCCAGTAAAACGATTCCTTTTGAGTACCTTTGGTGAAGAGAGACTGATCAGTCGAGGTTGCAAGATCGCATGGCCTCCACGATCACCCGACCTCACTCCGGTCGACTTCTAGTTGTGGGGCTATTTGAAATCACGTGTGTACCGTTCGTCTCCTTCAACATTGGCCGAACTCAAAGATTCCATCTGTCGTGAGGTTTCTGCAATTCATTACGACATATTCCATTCAGCTGTAATGGGCGTTGCGAGTCGCCTTAGTTGTGTCGTACAATGTACTGGAGGTCATATTGAACAACTGTTATTAACAGAATAAATTAATAGAGCGTACTGTTGTCCTTTTCATTGTGTTCCGATTGTGTTCCGCCATCTATAGGCGACTTTTTTAACTAAAACTTTTTTTGCTGCAAAAAAAAAAAATAAATAAATAAAAAAGAAAAAATCCGACTACCTTGTGAGTTTTTTTTGCAAACCGCACTATTTTATCTTACTTTCTTCTTTTTTTATGAATTTTTAAAATTGTAACGAACTTTTGGCTCACCCTGTATATATATATATATATATATATATATATATATATATATATATATATATGTATATATATATATTTAAATTCTCATCTTAAATTTTAAATTTATTAATAAGGAAGTGATAAAAATGTATTTTCACTAATAATAACTAATCAACTGCGTTAAAAATCCATTCTTTTATTGAAATATGACTAATTATTAAAACTTTTATGTCTTTATATTAATTAGAACTTAACAGTATATTACATTAATTCTGCATAATTAGTAAAAACAACTATAAACAGTATATTAAAATCATTTTTGGCAAAATGATGAATACTTCGCCTTTATGATTACAAGTTACCTAAATTAGTTTATACATCTAATCTTATATAGAATATTATTTAAGCATTTTATGCAATATACCTGGTTGTATATTAGTTATAAACTCATAACTTGAATAAAGTAGATGAATTTTATATTTATGAATCATTATCTGCCAGATATCTTCACTATCACTTATTAAACTCATTAATATAGAATCAGTCTCAAAATCCACTTTTAAGCAAAGTGGCAACTCATCGCTTGAATGAAACTCCACTTTAAAATACACCTATGACGTCCCTCATCAACCCAGATCTATTCTCTACTTAAAAGTCCTAGAAAACTCTCCGTACAATTCCAAACTCTAGTAGAAGCGTCACATTTCAGAGTTACTCATGCTGTCAATCTGTCTTCAAGGATGAATATAATTCATCCAAGCTATTCAATTACGACGAGGGGTCAACACCGGGCGAAGGTATCATAAATTTAATCAGTCCTTCAGTCGTACTCAACCCTCTGTTTGGCCACGAAATGATCCCTTTCGATGATGGCTTGAGAAATTCAGAGGCAGGTTCCTATTTTATCTCCAGTGGTCAGATTTTCAAGTAGTAGTAGAAAAGAGAAGGATATATGGGTAAGTGTTGGAGAGCATATTTATTTAAATTACATTTACAACTGAATAAATTTGTCTGAAATAATGAGACATTTTTTTATTAACAGAGGAGTTAAAAATATTTTTATCGTATATTAAAATAGATTAACGAAATGAGAAATATTTTGTGTAATATTACGACAGTTCCAAAAAAACTTTTATATTATCCTGTAAACATCGTACAATTTAATAAGTTTCCTTTAACATTAATGATTTACTTTGATTCATAAATCATAAGTTTTTCACATAAATATAGCAACAAAAATGAATACCATTACAAAGGTTTACTAACTTATAATAAATGGTTAAAATGAATTGAACATAAAAATGTTAAAATTAATGTATGGTTATAAAAACTTAAAAATCCCATACCTAAAAATAGGCAAAAATTTTTTTATTCATAAAAACTGGTTTTTCTTTTTTTTTGTGAGGTTTATTCTGCACATGCTTACATTTTTAAATTTATGACAGATTTATTAAGATTACAGTTTGCTCAATAATCATTATTTATCTATCCTATTTCTTGAAATCAATGATGTGATTTAAGTTAGTAGTGGCATTTGATGATAGCTTCCTCAAATAATTAATTTATATTTTTTTCATCAGACTTTTCAGCAGCTATCTCAACAAACTCTTCAGACTTTTCCTCCTATTATCTTTTCATATCAACTGTCTTAAAGAATGCAAATTAAAATTGGTAGAACTAGTATTTCCCATCACTTACTTACTGTTACTTATTTTTATATACATAATGCTTACTAAAGTGACAACATTGAAATTACAAAGAAGAAACATAACTCTAGTGTTTTGTGGAAATTTCAAAAATTATAATTTTAAAATTTTCAGTTTTTCCTGACATATAGATAAGAATTTTTATACAGAAGAGACTTTTATCTCCGTGACGACCAAAAAATAAGGCAATTCTATCGCTGAGATAGAAAAAAAATTCTTTCGCGTCAACAACTTCTCCGGAATCAATTTTGTTATCATAAGACAAATCATTATATCGTTTTATTCCAGAAATTGATATGTTATTGAGATATTCTTATCAATATTTATAATGTCTTAAAATCAGAATTAAACTTAGTAATTAAATGCAATAATTTTGTAAACTAGAGTTTTTCCTACACTAATAGTCATATTGCATCTAAGGAAATATTGCGGAAATCCATTTTTTTTATTCTGCATTCAAAGACTAATAATGTAAAATTAATGCATACATAATATTAATTTTTCTTCACATTTTTTATGAATCATAATTTAAATAGATCAAAACAGCAGTTTAAATATTAAGGAAACTGAAGACTCCATTAATTGTTCAAAGAAGCAGATACCCTTGTACTCTTTAGTTCGGGTATCTGTAGCTTTTGCGTTTGTGTGAAAGAAAAATAATTCTCCTTTTTAACCAACTTAGTGGGAATAATTTTTTTAAACTCATCTTTTTTGTTGGGAGACTATTGATGATTTAGAAACAATAATATTTCTTAGATAACTAAAAAACAATGAAATTAACTTCTTAACTTCCATTTGAAATTGATTATAGATATGTCTAGCATCCTTGTTTTCAGTATAATTATGAATACTTTCAATGAAATCATTCTGAAATCTATTGAATTTAACTGTCTTTATGCATCACATTATAAGCACAATCCCTTTGTTTATCTTCTTAACATGAAAATATATTAATTAGTGCTTCATTTCGTAAAGGAAATTAAAATATTAATTTAATTTTAAATCGATGCATTTTAAATTTAAATTGCAGATAAATAATTTTATTTTATAATTTACGAAGCAAAAAATACATTTAAAAATGCTTCATTTCTTCTGCAGCAATTTTTAAAGTTGCAATACCTAAAAATATTCTGATTTTTATTTGGCCAATTATATTTTTCAGATATTTGAAAACTTTTCAATGCTAATGTTTATTTATTTATTTGAATGCATAGAAAAAATTAAATAATGCTTCCAGGTATTTTTGTTTTTGTTTTTAAATCACACTTATGTTCATTCATCTGAAAGTTAATTGCATTTAGTAAACGAGGAGTGCGCATACCTTCTCATGCTTCAGAGAAGATAAAAGAAAATGAGATAAATCGATTTAAAACTTTCTGAAGTACTCAGTTATGCAGTTTTTCTCTGATTTACTAAAGTTTTTAAAATTTACATTACTTTTCTTTAATAGGATAAATATTGCAAGGAAGTAGTTCTTTTTGGTTTAAAAATATTTTTTTATTAACTTTAATGTTATATGGTAAAGTTTGTTCTTTGTAGGATATTTATATATTATTAACATTATAAACGTAAACACTTGGATACACCAAATCTTATATTCTATATAGACTAATGCAAGTATATTAGATCGTATATAAGATTTTAAATAACGTATTTCTAATTCTTTTATTCTTTTAACGTGAAAACTAAAATTAACCATCGTACTTACGTATACAAGCTAATAAAAATATTTTAGGTAAGAAAAACTATATTGTTCACAGTAATGACAACAATAATATCATACAGTAAAATATATATCTTACAAATTTAAGACATTCCCATGTAACATGAGGCCAATAACCTAAAAATGACTAGAATAAACAAAGTGATTTATTAATTTATAAAACATATTCACATTTATAATCTCAATGTGATTTTCCGAAATAACTACTTCATAAGATACTTACTAGAAGTTGATAGAATGAAACTGTTGAGAAATATGAAAAGCAGTATTTTCTATGCGATTAAAAAAACAGATTATAGCCTATGACTCTCTTTTCACAAGATTCATATCAAATTTAAGGGATTTTGATAAGAATTCGCTAACTAGAATGAGACAGAAACTGCAAATAACAGTTAATTTTTTTAGAAATATAGTCAGATATTTTGTTTAATCTATTATAATTCGTTTTTATATCATAAACTAGTTGGTATACCAATATGCTGTCACTTCTAATACATGAGAAATAAACCCATACAAATATACTTTTGAAGTATGTAAGATAAGGATAACTGCCAACTCAGATTTCAACCTCTTTATTATTTACTTTTTTGCAGGATAAAAGTATCTTTTGTTTTTCATTTATATCAAGATATAAGTTAAGCTATTTTACCTATGTATGTGCCCCCGTTTGAACCAATACTTTATAACTTCACCGCAGTTTGATACTGGGTCTTCTTGATGGCATGGTAAACACGTGATTTGGCGAGAATGTTATACAAATTGTCTCAGAGAAAGGAAACAACATTTCTGTTATCGCTTGTCCGTGTCGTGGAAAAAGATTTCTGATGTAAGTGAAGAAGAGGAAGGATCGAACTTGTTTGCTTGCTGCCGAAAAATAGAGGTGAAGAAATTGTTAACATTGTAGAAAAATTTATTTATTCAAAAAGCTTTCCAAAAATCATAACAAAATTTAAATTGAGTTTTTCTTTTTATGTGGTTAATCATAAAATCATTTTTCCTTAGTAAGAAAATTTCTTACTCAGAATATGATTTGAAAATTCACTTATAATTATGATGTTGTATAACAAAATGATTGAAAGATGTTTCGAATTAATTTAGAAATTTAGTGCTGCTGAATTTTACGAAGCAAGATCACGTGATCGACAGAAATAGTTATTTAAGGTTTTAGTGGTCAGTACACGTTCAGAAATACTATTATTTATCATATTACTGGGAATAATAGGGAAACTTAATTGAGACAGAAGACTCATTTGTAATATCAGGAACTGTATTCTTTAAATCGGTGAGTTTTTGTAAAAAATTCTTCCTACTTGGAAATTTTTTTTTTACAAATAAGAAGGATGATGTTGGGTGGACTATCATTTTAGAGATTTTTGAAAAATAGTGAAACATTAAAACTAAATTATAAGTGATTTAATAATTTAATATATATATATATATATATATATATATATATATATATATATATATATATATATATATATATATATATATATATATATATATAATATATATATATATATATAAACTTAAATTAATCATTAATATATATAAGTCCAATTTTTTTTTCTTTGCATAGTTAAAAAATTTGATCTGTGCAAAATAGTAGAATGAAAGATAATTTATTATTTTATTAACGTACATTTGATCACCGATGGATGTCACAGAAGTTGTGTTTCAATTTTTTTCAAAAATATTGATAAGCATTTAGAATTTCTCAGATGCCATATTTAAATGTAGATTTTGTTTTAGAATTTTAGATATAAAAATTTGTAATTACATGACTGAAGTTCATATATCTTTATATAATTTACTTTTCAAATAAAAATATTTTATTGTAATTTTTTTTTTGATTAAGAGAAATATCTTGCCATACATAAATGACTATATGTGAAGATTTGCTAACCATAAATTCTTTTTATTTTATAAATTGCAGTGATAATTACAATAATACGAAGTATATTTAGTTTTATGAAAAATTTTTATTTATGCTGATTTATTTTATTAAAAATTTTAGTCAAGAACTCTGTTCAACCTAAAATAGGAAATCATGTATCATGATTAGTAAGATATTTATAACAATTTATTTTAAAAATCAAAAAAACAAAATTAAAGCAAGATAATATTTTCCCCAGTTTTTTTTTTTTTAGAGAAATAGTTTGAATTTTCATAAACCTGGCATTTGAAGTCTCTGTAGTTTTGTTCCTTTAATTATAATTGTTTTTCAGTAAAGCTTAGACATATAAAAGCTTATAACCATGCTTTGCAAAAGAACTATTTAATTAATAAGAAATATATTTTTTCTCTTATTTAATAAAAATATAAAATCTGTAAAGACAGTAATGATGTTTTGTTGTTGCACTTTTGACACAAAAAATTCAATAATATTAATAATATTTTATAACCAAACCAAGAAATTAATAACATTAAATTAACAGGAAATAAGTAAAAATTAAACCGTATGCCCAATAATCTAACGATAATTAATATATACAATAAAGGCCATAAAAATAAATGAAAATATATGATATTAAAGATTTGCATTTTGAAATTGTAAGAAGATGCATTAGAATTTTGATTTATAATCCCGAGTAGCAGAAAGGAAAACAATTTATGAGTGTTCTCAGCTTAGAAAAAAATTAGAATTTGTAAACAAAAATTAAATGTTTCCCCAGAGTTTTAGAAAAAATGGGTCCCCATACAAGTCAAATTTTATATTTTCAGTTTAAATAGAAGAATTAGAATAAGAAGATAGACGAATAACTATTCCTAAACATACTATAAAAATGGCAAATTGTCATCTTTAAGAGCTAATGGTAAATTTCAGTAGAATTTCTTGAAAAATAAAAATAATTAATTGTATTTTAAACTAAAATGAGAAATTGTTATTAATTATTTTAATGTTTTCAAGAATAATTAAGTGAAAACAATACTAATAATATATTAAAAAATAGGATTACTCTCAACAAAAAAATTAACAAGCACACAAACTATATCGTAATGTTAGGTTACATTATTGCAGTTTCTGTAACACATCTTATTTTTAACATTCGATGTTGTTTAATAATGTTGATATTGTTATTTATGACACTTGGACAAGCTTTACCATTGGCAATGCTAATTTAAGTCAGTAGGGTGCTTCTTTCGTTTAAATAGAGCACCATAAAGGGGAAAGTACGACTTTCCTCTAAGACTCCTCCCATAGATGGAACCAGTAGAAAATCCACTGTCTCAATTTTGACATTGATCTGGAGGAGATGGAAATTTTCGCCAGACTATAACACCAACGGTAAGTGCTCAACGACCGAACACAAGACTTTCGATTCCACAGATTTAACGAATACATTTATAGCTTGTATTTGGTGGGTTTTTGGGAATCGAACCCCCCTTTCAGATCGAAGGCTGATGCCCGAATCACTTGGCTACAACAATCCTAGAATAATGTAAAACTTTTTGGTATTTTTGAACAAAGTCAAAAAAGTATAAAGAAATTTTTAATCTCATTGGTAAGCTCATGTATAATATTTTCTTCATCGAAATAATTTCAAGATTTTTTTTTCCATTAATCTATCCATCAAACCTTACAACTTATGTCTAACTTTTCTGACGAATTTACATAACATTTTCAGCCAACTAATTTTTGATGCATTGGCATTTATTTAGTAAATATGGAATCATTCAACAAACATTTAAAGTATAATGTGAACTACATAATATATATGTGGATTAAACTCCATTGTAAAGTAAGGCATAAAAAACAAATAATAAATAAATCCGAGTTAAAAACGATATCATTGAATGGAATTTGACAATATCGAACAAGTAATCAAGAAAAAGTGGTATTCTACGAAATTAAGAAAGAAAATTCAGTCAAGAAAATAATAGAAGATTATTTGAATAATTTTTTTGATGCATTTATAATTTTTCTATCTGAATTTATGTCAAAGTCTTTCTTTATGAATTTATTAACTTTTTTTTAATGAAAGCAAAATATTAATGCATATTAAAATGATAACATTTCGTTAATTATCCTAATATATAAGATTATTATATCGTAAATGTTATGTATATATTTTGTATCATGATAGTTATGAATGACAGTTCTTTTTGAGTGTTGATTTAATTAAAAATTTAATTTTACCAACGATATAGTCACATTTATTTCTATCATAAAGTAATGTTTTTTTGTTATGAATGAGACAAGTAAACATAAGGCAATCATAAAGTAAACTCGAAGACAATTTAAATCTATTAATGCAATACAATTTTTAAAGAAAGTTACAGCAGATTTCTGTTAAGTTAATTAAACTGTATTGTCTCGTACGAAACATTTCTTTTTAAAAGACAAGAATAAAACAGGAAGGAAACTAATGTTTTAAAAAAGTATAATATTACAGCATAATCTTGCATGTTGTTTTTAAAAAATATTAAAAATAAATATGTCAGCAAAATTAAATGCAACATTACTTATGTATATGATATGTATAAATGACATTAAGACGAAAATTATTAAAGTAATCATTTTTTTCTCTCTTTTAAAATTTTTAATTAAATTAGAATTGCAATTTTCTTTGATTATTTCAAAACAATTATAATGTCATTTATAACGTAATGTAACGAATAGTTACTATTATTGAATTTAGGTATCCTTGAAAATATAATCCAGTAAAATAGGTATAAATAAAATTGTTTCAATTATAAATATTTCATAATAATAATTTCTAAGAAAATTTCTATATACGCTAATGTGATATTGCTTTCGAATCAACCATGGATTCGATGTCATGTAGTACAAAATGATTAACCATTTAAGCTTATTAAAACCAAAATAATTTTGTAAAGTAAACAACTATAAATTAATTTACTTGTATACTGAAGCACAGAGGAATAATTTTATTAAAAACGTTACACTAAACACATTTTCAAGCACATCAAACATGTGTTTAAAATGTTACAGCAAACACATCAACAATGTTGTACAAAATGATTTAAAATTCGCGCCTTCTTAAACCAAAACAATTTCGTAATGCAAACATCTATAAATTATTTCACTTATATAATAAATCATAGGGAAATATCGTTGGTAAAAATTTTACAGCAAACGACACACACATTTTAACATGTTGAAATTATAAATATTAATTAACATTCAATTCTAATATTTCTCCTTTGACAAACAAAGATGTGCTTACATGATGCAGAGTTCAAGTTTTATAATAAAAGTGGTGTGTGTGCCTTGGAATTTTCCTAGAGAAGTAATCTAGGAAAATTCCTTGAAGTAATTCAAATGATTTCTAAATTAGAAACGCATAAAATAACAATCGATTCTTTTCATTTTCTGTTGAGATTATGAAAGGTATTCAACAAAATGTGCTTTGTAAAAAGTTAATTTTTTCAGCATTTTCTTTTGTGTTGCTCGGCTATTATAGAATCAGCTCAAGATTACAGAGTAATTATTTCGAGCAGGCTGTGTAGGTCATAGGGGATGGCCAATTTGCCTGGTTGCCGTGACAACGGAGCAGCACAAACAATCTTTGAGGATCTTCTATTCGAAACGACAGCTCCTAATTATAGAAACAAGCTCACTCTGCATAACTTTACGCAATTCATGTACCAATTAAAGCTGCATTTGATGGTCTCGTTCTTTATGTGAGTAGCTATATTAATAAGCACTCATTTTTATTAATGCCGACTCTGTTATTATTTTTTATGTCTATTTCTGATTGATGATGAAGCATTGCCTAGGATAATCTTTTTTATATACTCAGAACACATTATTTATATTTTTTCAATAAAAATATTATATTTATGACAAAATTAGTTTGAATTTTGTCGCGTAGAATAATTGGGAAATTCGTAACACAAACATTTTTATATAACACTCAGTATTTATTCTTTCACAAATCTGGGAACTAATTGCATACTAAGCTACTTGCTCTCTTGTATACAATAACAAAAAATTTGAAACACCGTTTAAGTCAACCAAAAAATTTTCTTGAACAGTTGCATATGAAAATAAACTGAAAAATTTTCACATCAGCGGAAATTGAAAACTCTGGCTGATTCACTGGAAACCCGTTACCATGTCCACGGCGCCACAACGACCACAGCAGCAAAATGTTTTAATCGATAATAGAATATTTTATTGTTAATATTAATAATTATTAATAACTAAAAATATAAAAAATATTATGCAATATTTATTGATTGTATAATATTTATTGCCTATACTTATGTCATTTATTTATATTATGTATGTATTAATATATTTATTTAATATTTTATTACACATCATATTATTAAAAAGTAATGTCAGCGTAGTTAGTGTATGCATTACTCTTTTGATTACGACCAAACTGAAATATAGTCATTTATTTTGCAAAACTATATGCTTTAAAGTCACATATCAAATGTTCCCTCCAAAGAAAATTCTGATATTTGGGGTTCCTACATTAACCGCATTAATCATTATATAAATTACAGAAATCTTTCTTGGATTTATTTGATTATGAAACTGACACCATTACTTGTTATTTGATTTTTTAGGATAATATAAATACACAAAATAAAATTATAATTTTTTTATGTTTTTGGCATAAACTAAAATAAAGAATTTTCTTCTATCTTAAGTATTCATCCGGTATCAAAATAAAACAAAGGTAATTTAACTGTACTATTCTCGTAAGAAAAGACATAACAACCATTTCATAAGCAGAATTATTGATTAATTTGATATATCATTACCATTTACCATTTGATATATCATTACCATTTACCATTTGATATACCATTACCATTTACCATTTGATATACCATTACCATTTACCATTTGATATACCATTACCATTGATTATTTGCTTATGCATTAGTTTAAATGTATTATTTATTTATAGTTCGAAGAAAATTCCTTTCAAATATTTTATTGGTATTATTGAATTTACAAAGGGTGAAACACAGATAATTCACTATTACCCACACAAATATCATCCAATACAGATTCTTTGCATGATAACAATTTGTAGACAGTTAATTTCCCTAATCTTTCTAGGTCGGCAATATAGACTGATGGTAAACATTCGACACAATTTTTTTGTTATTCTATGAACGATTTTTGCACTGGAAAAACATTTTGAATGTGGATTATTTTTAAAGTTGATTCCATACAACTTAAATGCAACCGCACATGGAGAGGGAATTGTTGCTAGTTGATCTGAATATCGTAGCATTAACTATACTATTATCAGCTAATTGTCATCAAGTATTTGTCGAGAATATCATTCATTATACATATATATCGTTCTACAACTGGCAGCCCAATATATTGCTTTTAATTTCTAGATAATAGTAATTCATAATTCTGTATTTTTAATGCATGATTTAATCTCTTCAGTTTTTAAAGTTTCATCCAGAACTTTTTTCGGTTCTATTTAATATAAGGGATTATTTGGTCAATTTGTTCGTTATAAGATAGAAACAAACCGCACTAGAATAAACCCCGAGGAAAACACTAAGAACCCACTAGAATAAACACTAAGAATACTGAAGTATCCCGTGCCCGAGGAAGACCACCAACAAGATGGCTCGTTGACACTGAAAATGACCTCAAGTTACTGAAAGTTAGGACCTGGCAAAATGTCCCTCTGGACAGACTGGGCTTGAAAAGGCGTGCTGTAGAGGCAGCTAAGACATATAATAGATTGTTATGCTATTAAAGATGAAAAAGATAGAAACGATGTCAATTAAACAAATCGTGCTTTGTTAGGTAAATTTAAATCTCGTATCATATTACAAAAAATTAAGTAAATAATAAAATTACTAAGAAATTATCTAATTTTTACTATAAATTATTACATATTGCAATTAATGTTCTGATATTTTTATTGACGTTAATAGCACAAAATTTGTTTTGTGAAATAAACGGATTTTATGTATAAGTAAAAATCATAATTATAATTATAGAATTCAATTTCAGGAAATATTGACTCATATATAAACTAATTAATTAATCTTTTACATGGTTCATCAGAAGTGGAGATGTCCAGGGATATGGTGATTTGATGATGTCAAAGGATAAATCATGAAATCAAGCCAATAAATAGGAAATCCTAGTTAGAAATTATCCTAAAAGTCAGCCTATCTTATCACTTGAGTAATTAAATGCTTGATGTACATCGAAATTAAATGGATTCGCAGAAAATTCACTGAAATGAAATTACTTGTGAAGGATAAATTGCAAATGACACGTGACTCATGAGTTGAAATATTCCAGATATTATTATAATGATTTAGAAAATCTCTGATCCATGTTTTTGTTCAAATCATTTCCTCACATAAATGTTATCATGAAATCACACATGGGATTAAGAATAAAAGGTAATGAAAAGTATCTCTAACTAATTTATATTTAAATATGAATTTACTAATAGTATTTGTTGTCTGACTTACCATTTAACAGTTATTTGACGTTGAAACATTCAAATGTGTAAGAATAAATATGATTAACATATCAATCAACAAGTTTATGCAATAAAATATGTAAAACATTTTCAAAATGTTTATCTTGTTCGGATACAACTATTTAAATTGCTCAGCTGTAATTGAGGAAAAAGTTTATAAGGCTTATCTCAAAGCACTATGATAGTACTTATTTCTGAATTTTCAATTAAATAATTAAAATTTTCTTTTCATTAATAATAATTAAAGAAACCCTACTTATTTTACTTAGTAAAAATAAGTTATGCTCTGAAGTAATTTCACCCATAAGAAATGGGGTATGTGATATAAATAATAATTGCCACCATAACTTTAATAGTTTTGCCAACACTCACGACATATCTTCACAGAATTCTGTGTCACCTCCAATTATTTTCTTCCTCGAAAAATCACAGGGTTTATTTTATATACAGAAACGTCTTTTCGAATGAGATCTTTACATGGGTATATTGTAATATTTAATCTTAATAGCATTTGTTATTGCACGTTTATTATATAAAAAATAAATTAATATTAACAATATGTAAAAAAGTTATAATATAAAAGTTTTATATTTAGCCAATTCAACAGGAAATATTTAATAACGGGTTGTAATGAAAGTGTGCACCAAAAATGCTCTTAATAAAGTTAAAACAAAACATAAAAGCAGCACTTTTAGCGTGGGTAGTAATCACCACCCAAATCAATGATTTTTTGCAGACATTTTGGTAGTTTTTTAAAACATTTAGTCCAGGAATTTGCGGGCAGTGAGACCAAAAAAAAAATCAACCTTATTCCGGACATTCTGTTAGAAATTAAAAATTACACCAGCAACAGCTAACTGTAGCTGGGAAAAATACTTATCCTAAGCAGCCTTAACAGAAAAAAAAAAGACTATATATGAGTGATGAGACAAAAAATACCCCTGGAAACCGAATAATGTCTATCCGGTGAATGATAATATATGTGGTCAAGCATTAACTTGATGGAACAGTATCTTCTTACTCCGGTTCTCAATTTGAAGTTTAGATTTGGTAGGAGCATCAATATGGGCTAACATCTTGCTGTACCTCCTACTGGTGAAGTTTTATTTTCTTATAAATACTGATTGTGGATAAAATGAAGGCAATACAACCAGAAGGACTACCAGGATCAGCACTTTTTCGTTTGTGTTGTTGAAGTAAATCCTCTTTTCATGACAAGTGATAATATCTTCCGGAATTGTTAAACGATATGTTCTTACAGACTGCAACATAGTGTTCTAAATAAGTCTCTTTCTTTCAAAGACCAAAAATTGTTGGACAAAATATAAACAAACAAACCGATGTAAGCGGTTTGCGTAAAAAAATAGCGGTGTTTCTTAATTAATTTTTATCTTCGTAAAATTTTATTACAGTTAGATATTAACGCAAAAAAATTGAAATAAACGAATAGCTTTTTAATAAAAATCCTTATTAAAATATTAATATATTC
Organism: Latrodectus elegans; assembly: GCA_030067965.1. NCBI lineage: Eukaryota > Metazoa > Arthropoda > Arachnida > Araneae > Theridiidae > Latrodectus > Latrodectus elegans. The sequence continues at coordinate 13,124,946 of CM057810.1, forward strand.
TATTGCTTTATTGATACAATAAAGTCCATTTTCAGCCTGAAAACTCAAGTGATAGTACACTTATTAAACTTTTTCTGAGTTGAACAATCTTGTAGCATTATTCAGGAAGCATATTATTTATATTGCAGCTAAGAAAAAGCCTTCTTATATGGGAAAATTAACATGTAGATTATAAAAATTATCATTTTCAACTAATCTCATGAATAAAACATTTGTAGCTTCGTTATTTTTTATTCAGTTGCACCATCAAAAAGGTGGAAACTATTTTGTATAAAAAAAAGACTATAAAATAACGCACTATGTAATCATTAATAACAAAAACGTTGTAACCTCCACTTTCTAATGTATTTTTGTAAAAATAAGTTTGTAAACATTTCCCTAAAGTTTAGAATGGAAAATAATAACCCAAGAAAATTAAAGTAAACTTTGAAAAATCAAATGTTAGCGAAACTATAATGTTATCTTTAAATAAGTTAAAATTATGTCTTAGTTAAAATATACTTAATTACATTAATTGCATTAAAACGATGTCTTTTAAAAATGCTGTTAATTTCCAAAAATACTCTGTCGAGAATATAAGTTTCAAAATTAAATTCAAAATACTAATCTCAATGAAAAGTTTTAAAAATTTGTGCATTGGAATGTTAAATATTACTAATTAATTTATTATAGTTGTAAAATTAATTTCCTTTAATTAAAGTAATACGGTTTTTTATTTTAGTTTTGCATTTTCTCTATATCTGGTCTAAGCATTTTAAGCAGCGATTGGCTTGTAGAATAAAATTCATTATACCACATGCTGAATCTGGTTCATGAGCTATCAATATTCGTTACTATTGTTGTTCCAGATAATTTTTGCAATTTCTTAAAGATTTGCAAAAATTCTTGAATATATGTAACAAAAAACTCAAATGCATTAATTAAGATGGAATGCAAAAGATATAAAGGATATTTTAAATTGTCATTTTTCACATTAAAGCACCTCAGAAATAAAAGATATTTATAAAACATAAATTTATTTCAGGTAGCATTTTGTGTTTCTTAAATAAGAGTAAAAATAACTAAAATTATAATGTAAAATTTCAAAAATATGTTTCAATGTTTTTAAATTTATGAGATAAAAGACAAAGTTAAATTTATCTTATGTGTTGCATGCAAAAAGATAGAATATTGATATTATTGCAATGATAAAAAGAAACATTTTAAAGAGTATTCAATTTGCAATTTCTAAGAGTTATTATAAACAAATGCGATAAAATACCACAAAATAAGTAAAGCATATTTTGACAAATTTCAAAAATATTCCATTATCAAATAATAAAATCAGAGAAATTAGAATCAAGATAGAAATTGAGACTTTTGGCTCAGTGAAGTTTATTTTGCATACTGAATTTGTTTATTACAATATAAATATATATTTACAACATTTACAACAAATAATAATATAGTAATAATTTATGAGGGTTATTTAGTTAATGCAAAACTCCCCAGATATTAAGTAATAATTTATTACACTTATGAATACATTTGTGAAAATAATTTTGAATGTATACGCATTATTTTTGCAGTTACACTCTTAATTGCTTTTAAAATTTTATAGGGGACGTACTTTACATTATGGAAGCATGCCATTTTAGAACATAAAAAAAATGTTTAGTTACTTTAATAATTTTAATAATTTATATAATGTTGTAATAATTAATGAAAAAAAAACAATAATATAGAATATACTAAATTCCGAATTCCAATCAATATTTGTAAAATACTAAGTAAGAACGTACTTTCATTTTAAAACTATTCTTTTCCAGTAGAAAATTTTAAAAGCAGTACTTATCAGTAAAACATTCAAATAAGAGCAAAATATTCGTTAACTATATTTTAAAGAACAAAAACATTAAATATTTTTCTTAAAGGCTTAAATTAAAAAAAAAAACTAAAACGGTACGTTTAAAAATCTTAAGTAGAAAAAACAATTTTCTTTTACAAACAACAGTTTTAAATATTCACAAATTTCAACAAAAAGGGCTTAAGAAATGCTGACATTGTTTCCAACAACGTAACAACGATATAAAAGCATTTAAACAGCTCCTCATAAAACAACGTGTTTCTCAGAATTTCAGATTTTCTTTCCTTCTTGTAAAGCCCTTATAAAAATAAAGATTGTTCAATTTAGGAAAATATTTGTTATAATTGCATAACATAAAAGAACGTTTCTTCTAAAGCCAGAGAATAAAAATTTCTTATTTTCACGTTTTTATATAATTGAATATTTTATTGCCAGTTTAGGGATTAAGTAACATACTTTTTTTAAAAAAAAAGTTTTAAAAATCATTTCAGCTGAAACATGTTAGTTTAACATTATTCATGTTTTAAGTTTTTTTTTCAAGAATGTAGATTATGCATGTGTATAATAATTTAATTTATTCGAATAGATATAAATTTATTGCTAATTATTTAATTTATAATTTTTTGCGCATATTTTCATCTATTTTAAAGTGCGAATTTAATAGAAAATATATTTTGATTTTTATCTCATATTTTTTTACTGTAATATCACTGATGTTATTACATCTGATCATTAGATTTTGTTTTAAAGTGCTTTTGTTATAGTTTACATGGTTCCACCTTTGTATTCGCTTTTCAAAAAATTTCCTTTGTCTCATAATGAACTCATATGATCTGATAGAAATGTTTAAAAACAATCTTCATTACATCTTGTTATTATAAATAAGCAGAAGAAAATATGAATTGATTTTCATACTTAGGATGACAGAAGCAGAATTTACCACACTTTTTAAAATACAAGATATCTCTCTTTTACACTCTCTATAACTCTCTTTTACGCTTAAAAATAATAATTCGGGTATACAACTCAAACTACACATATCTGTTAAATGAAACTATGCTTTAAATAATAAATATAATTCGAATTACTTACTGTATAACAACAATTGCAATAAAGAGACAAAGCAATGAATTTATTCAAATCTAATGTAAAGATTGGTATAAGGAGATGTATAGGCAAGCTGATCTATAATGGAAATCTCTAATAGTCTTATTGTTACAGGCTGAGTTTTATTGTTATAGGCATTTATCCGATTATGCGTTCTTTAAAATTAGCAAATAATTGACAGAAACTTCATGAAATTTCCCTTTTTATTTCAAAATTATTGAGATAATCAATCCTATGAGAATTTTACTGGGTCGTATGATGAAAATTAAAGATTTTCATATATATTTTGTTGGAAGCTTATAATTTTTAATAAAAAATTTAGAAATATCATTGCATAATTGAAATTTGAAGTTTTATTTTGGTATTAAGTAATATATTAATGATCCAGCGTAATAAGTTTATATTTATTAAATATAAGTAAAGTACTTTATATGAAATACCGGGAAATTGCACAGTTTTCATAACCTGAAAGATGAAAATGAATAATTTTTGTTATCTGAATATCGAGGTGAAATTTCGTTGACATTTTTTACTTCTTTACATATTTAATTGATGGAGCCAGAATACACATAGAGAAAGAAATTTTATACACAACTATACACTTCTGAAATTTAGATATTTTTGTGTTATCAAAACAATAGACAAGGCACGCAATTTCTTTTTTCAAGTCAATTTGATGACGAGCAGAAAGTATGCAAGACACCAGTTTTAATTTAGAAAAAACGTTCATTAATAATGTATTATATATGTATGTGTGTGTTTGACGTCAGAAATTTCTTACTTTCATCTAAAAAGCATTTGAATTGAATATAAAATGTATAATATAAAGTTGACAGATTTATACCAGTTGTCATAGAAAATCCCCTCATGGCTCCCGAGTAATTGTAACGGAGAAGAAATTTATTTTTGTAGTAAAATCGTGGGTTATTTCATACGTTACCAACATTAATTCTACAAAACGTTTGCTTGCAAAGTTAGTTGACACAAATATTTTAGTGAATTTTTTTGCAGTATAGACAATAAACATTCTGACCAAGACCTCGTTTTTCTTAACAATGTATCGCAAAAACTATCGTACCCATTATTGTATTGAACAAAGGACATGTCTGTAGAAATAGTGTCACATAGCTTCAAGACCTCGTTTTTCTTAACAATGTATCGCAAAAACTACAGCACACATTATTGTGTTGAACAAAGGACATGTCTGTAGAAATAGTGTCATATAGCTTCAATTGAATAAAATTCCGTCCAGCATGGAATCATCAAGTTTACAACACGTATGTTTTTGATATTGCGAGGAGTGAATGTTGCCATCATATAATTCGATATCGGTATATTGTCCTATCAATTGCAGTGATTTTATTTTGATCTATTTTCGTTCATTTTCAAATTTGTTTGAATGACAGTGTTACATTTCTAATGTGATGAAAACCGTTACGTAACAATTAATGAAAATTTCAATATGCAAAAATTCAGGAAGACAATAAAGGACTGCCTGTTGCCTATACTATCTTACTTTTCTTAGACGCAGAGTATTTTCGACTGTTTTTCTAATCTTTTATATTTCTCCAATTAAAAGCTTTACTTTATGACTGCTGATAACTGTTTCGTTATTATTCGCAAAAATGAGTATTACTATTATAGTATAATCTTAAAACTAGATTAGCTATCACAAGTTACCCAATACAGACTATTATTTCAGTGAATATATTTTTCAACATTCGCTTAAAGAGCCAAATCACTGAAAAAAAGAGTTGTTAATGATTACAATACTGATTTGGTTTGTTTGGTAAGTTGGATATCTGCGATCATATTTTGAAACTAATGAATAATACAGTTTCAATTAGGTACTGAACCTCTTCAAACCCAACTACATATGTAGACCAGAGAGTTAAGCGTCCAGCTATCAGATATGCATTACTTCAGATGTAGCTGTTATCTTTAGTTTTAATTTTATGCTTTGTGACTAATAAATATCATTCTTCTTATCAAATTATTTTATTTATTGCTTTTCTGAATAATTCGACCTGCTTCTTTCATAGGGTTTTTACAACAGTCAATTAAATTAATATAAAATAATTGTCAAGAGAGATGTGTTTACTTTTTAGTGATTTGTATAATTTCATATTTTTCCATATGCATTATAAAAATCTATAAAAGTACTACCAATTCTTTGCCTAACGTGGATAATTATGGAGACAATAAAACTTATGCTTATTTATAATTAATAGATATTATTTCTGCTGTGCAAACTTCCGTTTCAGAAATCTAAACCAAGACAGCATTTTAATGCTTCTCTCTCTTTAATAAAATCATATAATAAATCTAAATCAGACCAGCATATTGCATGTTTTAGGAGAAATTTTTTTCACAGCTTACAATTAATAATTTCACTTAGCATTTCCTTCGAAGCACTGAGCAAACCCAAATATTTCCTTCCTTTTTATAACGCAAGTCAATAAAATGTATTAACATATAACAGTATCGATATGTCTTAAATTTCTTAAATTATATCATAATAATAATATAATAAAACTTAAACGATAAACTTACTTCAACATTCAACATTACTTCAGTGGTTCATTTTGTTATCTTATTTATTAATAAAAAATTTGAACGGAAACACCAATCCCACTTTGATTTGTGTTCAATTTTACTCATACTATAGAGAATATGCAGTTATAATTCTAAATATCTACAAAATGTTTAGGATAAATTATCACATATTGAATTGTGTGTGAAATATCACGCAATAAGCACATCAATGCAGAGATCACGTAGCATGTATTTTAATATTAAAATAATTCTCAAGATGTTGTCTAATCTCAAGTACGCTTTTGTTCTTAAGTATACTTCATATAAATAAAATAATAAAATAAATGAAAATTTCAGTTTAAAATTAAATTTTAAATAAAATACATAGTTATGAACAGAATAATCGTAAAATAATATTTAATAATATTGTAATAAAAAGAAATATATATGAAATATTTTAAAAACACAATATAATATATATTAGAAAACTTCAAACTATTATTTTAATGCATCTATTTATTTTTAATATTTTATACCATTTTCTTTATTTTAGTGAAACATTTTCTAGTAATTCCTTTGCTCAATGTCTGCAAATAAATTTTGATGTGAAAAGACTCCAATTTACCACATTATAAAAAACCTTGATCTCAATATTTAAATATTCATTGTTTTCGTAGCTTGTGAAAAAGCCGTAGAAATCACCTTTGAAAACATTTTATTATTTCATTAAGATTATATTGATGTTACTTATTTATACTTCATCATTCTACTCCTGATTACATTTATATTGTATAATACTGAATTGTGAAAAGTAATTTGAAAGCATTTGTTTATTATATATTCTCTAGTTCTCTCTGCCACTATTTCATTAAACCAAATTATACGTCTTTCAGCACTGAAAATGAAATAATAAATGAACGATCAAAAATTGTAATTCATAAATTATGGTTTATGTCGATTTATTAAAATTATGTAGCTCAAAAATGAGTATGAATTCATAGATGTGATATAAAAATCGTCTAATGGAATATATATATTTTGTCATAAGGCAAATGTTTCATTTACTCATCTTTTGCTGCATTTTTAAACATATTTTATATTCAAGTTAATTTTCTTAAAAATTATTTTTTTATTTGTATTAAATAATATTAATGTTTTAAATATCATAAAAATATATGTAAAAAATATATAATCAAGGAGAAGAATTTATAATCTGAGAAATTCAAACACCTTGTCCCTGATTTAGATTTTAATTGATTCCAGTACAAATGTTATTTGGTAACAAATATTTGCAGTGGTAAATTCATTAACAATTCGAAAACGAAAACATTTTAGCTCATGAAATGGACTTACTAAATAATAAAAATAAAGAAATTGATTGTATTTAATATATATGTTGTATGGATTAATACTTAATACAAAATAATTTATTAGTTCGATAGAGAAAGGAAAAATATTACATTCTGTTATACTCTCTTTATAATTTTTCGGTACTTTGGTTGAAAAACATCAATCGTATTTTTTTTTACAAGAAAGAACAAAGGAGACATAAAAATCGAAATAAAACAGCGATAAATATGATACATCTTACAGAAATCTATTGTAAAAAGAAGAAAAGTTTTTTTTTTATTTTTTATTTATTTATTTTTTTTATCCATTAATAGAAAGAGTAGAGTCGCAAAATTAAACGAGCAAATATTAATTGGAACTCTGTCTGCTTCTTTGAAATCGGTACAAAGTTATAAAAGTAAAAACCCAGAAATATCTCCCACATTTATAAGAATTCTTATTTCCTTATTTCGGCATTTCTTAATCCTTCTGATGTTTAAAATTTTTACTTCTTATGAAAAATAAATAAGTTTCAAAAAATAAATTATTGTTTTTTTAACAAGTAAATAGTGAAAATGACTTTTATAAATCATAAAATAAAATTTAAATTTATAAAAATAATATAAATAAAAAACTGTTTTTGTAAATATATATATTATTATTACTAAACTGGATATTATTATTTAAGATTTAAGTTATTTTGTGATATAAATATACTTTCAACTTATTTGTATGACGTTAAATTTAAGTGCAGTTGTTTGTCTCAAATAATGATTTCACTTTAGCTTTAAATATTCATATACTAAAACTATACTCTATGAACATTATAAGTTGTATTTTAATTAAGGTTAAATGATAATTTTTAACAATGTTTATTCAATTAATTCTAAATATACACACAGAAATCTAGTGAATAGGAGGTAGCAAGTTCTATATTCATTTCTGCCTAACATTCCTGTTGTTTAAAAAACTTAAAAACACTAAAGTTTCATAGAACTCCTTATCTTTGCATTGGTGTTGAAAGGAGGAGATGCCAGCTTAAATGTAGACCTTGCTACTTGTTCTCATGGCTCAAAACTACAAATACATTGATGGTGCTATCAGCTTTATAGTTGGCAGAAGCAATTTATTAATAGTTTCAAAATTCATACATTTCACTTTTTGTGATAATAATCACAAACTAATTATTATAAGAAGTATGTTCAAAAGGATATCTTAATAATCAAAGTGTTGTTATACAAATGCAAATCAAATTTAGAGTAAAAATTAACCAACTGGAACAGAAAGCGTACTTGAGCCTATCAACATTAAATGATTGAATACATACCGGAAACCTGGTCTTCCACGCATTAAGCTCCCTAGGTATAAGTCCGAAGTTCGTTCCTCGGTCTGAGGAAGGTCAACTCAGCCTTTCATGCCTTCAGTGACTCTATAAAATTGATTACTGAGTAACAAACATGCTTGAGAAATATATATCGGGAGTTTCACGTTATGCTGATCACCTACCCGGGACATGTAACTCACACACCCAGGCTCTCAATCATGAAAACAGAAATGACCACTGTAGACTAACAATTATTTACAGTAAGATGAATCACATTGTAAATACTAATTAAAAGGTAACTTTAATTGCCTACCTTGATACTTTTTTAAAGAAACATTTACCTACTCTCTCTACTTGTGAGAACTTCCTTAAGTGTTCTAAAATAAAATCTTTCAGTACTTTTCTATGAAGGGAAGATTAATAAAAAAGAATTTCAGAATTGACACTGCTGCTAACCACTTTCAATTTATTTGTTAATACCATGCACAACAAATCTTTTTTAAGCAAACTACTTTTTGGGGGTAAATTTATGAAATTAGCACAAAAATATAATCCATGAGCTTTTGGTTGCAATAAGCAATTGAACTCCAATAATCCGAATTAATTGGGACACCATTTGGATAATCAAATATTCGGTTTCAGTTGATTGAAATTTTTTTCAAAAAAAAAGGGTCAATTCTAATTAATTTTCACTGTACTGTGAAAATGGGAGAAAAAAACTACATTTCGTAAGAGAAAAATCAATTAATTAAATGAATAGGCAACTCTTTTACATGGCATTATACATTAATACATTACGTATGTACAGTAAATGAAAGCCATTGCTTGCTGAACATCCCGATGAGAGGAAGTTATTTCTCTGCCTTCATAAGTTTTTCAGCAGGCAAGTAGTGTATCCACTTGCCAGTGAGAGTTTCTACGTTTTCAGAGTTGGGCCTACGCTTCCATCTACTTCAAAACAGTTTCAATGATGGCAAATGCTTCAGTATCTGATGGTCTCTAGCTCTTTCATATCTATTGTTTTAAGATTTTTAAGGATCAATTTAGAGACTATGAATGAACTCATAATAATGTACTTTAAGAAAATACAAGAAATTTAAGAAAATAAGGAAATTAAGAAAATACATAAAACAACTAGAATTAGTTTTTAAAATAAATTTAACTTCCTATTTCTCCTTGTATTTTTCTCTACTGTCAATTTAAAAAAAAGAAAATCACTTGATTAAGTTAATAGTAGTCTTAAATGTTATTGAAACTTATTCGTTTTCAATATTACTGGGAGGTTTTCTCAAAAATGCATAAAGCATAGATATAGCATAGATGGATAGATAATACTATGACAGAAAACGCTTTTGAAAATAGTTCACTTTAAAACTTACTTAGTTACCATTAGATATAAAATATGCTAATTAATTAAGTTGAAAAAAATCAAGTTAAAAAATATATCTTAAAAATTTAGGCTGATTAAATAAAAGCTTAAATAAGATTCAATAAAAGTTTTTCATAATTTAACTATATATATTAAAGTACAAGTTCATATGCATTATTATATAAAAAAAACTTGTGGGAGGGAAGTTCAATAAACTGAAAATTTAACACGCGAATTAAAGGTAACTTCCAAATGGGGTTACTTTAGATAAAAAAAAAAAAACAATAATTGCTCAGTACATATATTTATCAAAAAAAAAATTAAATCCAAATTTAAGTATAATTTAATTAATTCTTCCAGTTGTATCATTTTTTAAGTATAGTCTTCTTCATTGCATACAATTGTTGTGGATAATTTATTACCCAGATATTAAAGATAGGAATTAATGTAGAAACATCGGATATGTAGCCTCAGACAGATTAGCATATTTAACTCCCGAATTCGGAGATGCTTCTCGGACGCTGTTGCACACGAGCTTTATCGGTGAATGTTGACTCATTCGGACAAGGACAACACTAGGGAAATTATTGGCTATTTTCGATGATAAAAGGACTGCGAAGGGGTTGCTATACATTATCAGACGTATTTCTAGGAACACTAGAACCCATACGCATTTGTTTAAACTTGCAATTATTAGAACTAAAGCCTAATTAATTATCACGCTAAGCGTCAAAGAGACTTTCAGTTAGCAAGCCTTTTCTATAGACACGAAAGCAAGCCTTATAGCCAAATTCACTCTCCTCGTGAGTGTTAATTTCAGGCAGAATAAACGATTTATCGATTTCAAAGTCACGAGAAAAGATGAATTTTGCACTTTGCTTTGAAGGACAATAAATCAATTTGGAAGAATATAAATATTTTTAAAGTAGTGATTTATTGTGTATTGAAAACCTAATAAACCAATGATCAATAATGTGGCAGCATATATATGAAGCATGAAATCTTGAAAAATGATATTTAATGTGAAGAAGTAAACTCTTTTAAGTACTAAAATGGCTTTTAGTAAGTTGTTTTTAAAACAGTTTGCAAATACAAGAATAAATTAATAATAATTGATAAACTATAATTGATAATATATTCTATAGATTTGTTTAATAACCATGCTAACAATTGTAATTTTGTGTTGTTTGTTTGTTTTGTATTTTTTTTTATTTTTGACAATTGTGATAAACAATGAAAAAATAAATATTATTAATATGCCTAGAAATATATTTCTAATAGATTCAAAGAATAAAATTTGTTTCTAAACCTATATTTGAAAATGAAAATATCAACATTAGAGTAACATAAATGAATAGCTCTAAAGAATAATAATAAGAGATGAATGATTCAAATTCAAAAATTGTTTTGGGGACTGAAAATTAAATGCACATTAATTTCCCTTCAAACATAAAAAAAATATATAGAAATTATTAAAAACATAAAAATGTTTCTAAATTCAAAGGGTTTTATAAAAAAAATGTTTTGAAATTTGTAGAATGTTAAAACTTCTACAATAAACCAATGAATAATTACCATTTCGTCTAAAAAGAGGAACTTAGGAATGTGTTTGTTGTCATTTTTATGAAACATGTTTCTCTTGGAAACAAAATTCATACTTCAGAACATCAATTGGGTTTTGATTTTATTTCAATTTACCAGGAGTTTCTGTAGTTGTATCATTTTATCAAACACAAGGATAACAAAAAAGTTTATTAATACCATCATCGTAATATTCTTGTTATTTGTTTACGATCAGGTCATATATGAAATGAAAGAGTATATAGAAAAATGTACCTCAAAAATAAAGTAAAAGGCGATGACAAAAACGGTTCAATAGATGATTTTTTTTCCAATTATAAGAAAGGATATCTATTATAAATTTCTGAAATCACATTTTCGATATGTCTGTGTAAAATGGCGTAATGCATGCTCAGAACAAAATATTGTATTAGAGATTAAATGTTTGGCAAATCTATGGTCTTCATTTACCTTTCAGTCATACACTTCAAATTATAAGTTGCTTTGAGTTTCTGTAAACAATTTTTTTAAGATTTCACCACAGTTATTAGACACACTGTCAGGAGAATAACATTCTTTTATAAACTTCATCAAATTGAATTCGGGATCACTATGAATAGCTAAAATTGTAGTTCGCTCCTCAATTAATCGTATAATTATTTTCTTATCAGTTTCATATTGCATTTTAAAACATATAACAAAGGTTCTTGTGATAAATCTGTTACGTGTCATATTTTTCTATGAATCTATTAAGGCCATCTGTAAAAATTGAAAAGAATCATAGTAATACGCATAGATAATTAAGAAAATCGTCACATTAATCAGTAACTGCTGTATGTCATAGTAGGTTGGTTGGTTGGTTGGGTGTTATGGCGCAAGGTCCAAAAATGGACATGCTGCACCAAGAATAAGATTTTTTTATTTTTATTTAAATTATTTATTTATTTTCAAAACTCAAGCAACAGCATGTCATAGTTCATAGAGGATGTGAAAGTGGAAGTCAACTCACTCTGAACATCGGTAACTAAATAACATAGCTTGAGGGTATTCAATAGATTTCCTGTAAAGAGGCATTAATTGGCAAACTAATTTCTGTGAAAAGGAATGGGTAAGGAAAACAAATTCTCTCTGAAAGAAAAAATAAACATTAAAAAGTCATTGTGGTCAATGATGACAATGGTAGCATATGTGCCTACTGAACAGATTAAAAATTTATACTCCGTAACCGTATACTCAGCCGTAGCCTTCGTAGAATGTTACTTAAGCAAAATATTTGGGGCAAAGTTATGTTTGCGAAACACCTTGGGATAAAAATAAAAAGGAAACAGCGAGTACAATAATACAAGAAATATAAAACCTGGACTGTAGAACAATATAAATCTTCCATGTTTTCTTATGAATCTTATTTCTCCCCATTCAAGCACGGTATGGGCTTACGTGCGTATGATGAACTCTTTTAAAAGCTGATGACACAGATTGCTTCCTCCTTAGAATAAAGCGGGGGTTGGTTCTGATTTGGTTTGTTATCCCACCTCTTGATATGAAGTGGGCCCTTTGTCATCTCACATGTTACAAATGTTGATTATGCTTCTTATTTGCAATTTGTTGATTATTACATTATTTGAATGTGTATTATTACATTCAGCAAGCATTTTTATCATGCTCCTGAGAGCATGTGAACTGAATTCCACATCTTCAATTGCCTGCTCTATAATTATCATTTACGTCCTTTGGTCTATTCAGGAAGAAATTATTATTATTGTTAAGAACTGGGATTTCATTATCCTCTTCTTGTATCTTTCCGAGAGTTAGAGAAGTTTTTGAAGAAGAAGTAATACGCTTCATACGGAATTTGTACATGTCCATTACAAGGATGCTTCATATTATATTAACTCCCTAAATGCTCCCCTACTGTATATATATATATATATATATATATATATATATATATATATATATATATATATATATATATATATATATATATATATATATATATATGCATGTAGGCGGTAAAATCCACAATATAAAAAAATCATTAATCAACAACAGCATGTATTAAAAAATGAAGAATATTGAATAAAAGGTGAAAAAAATGTAAAACGTCTAATTGTTTTTAAAAATATGTTTTAACTTGAATATTGACTGCATTTATAATAGCATCCTGAGAGAACATCCAAGCTCTGTTTGATAATTATATATATTTTTTAAAAAGAAGTTGAAGGAAAAAACAAGTATTCAGGTATTATGAAGAAAGGGCAGAAATGTTAAACGTAGTTATATAGGTAATTATTTCCAGGAAAACAAGATTTTAAGTAGATATAATATAAAACCCAATAGCTAAATTGTGTTTTTCAATTAAAATAAACATATATATAGTATGAAAATATTATCGTATGCGAGTGTGTTATTACTAGCATAAATTTTTCTATTGTAAAAATTTACTACTCAACATTTTCGTCGCATGCGATTATAAATATTTTATGGAAGATCTTATTTCTAAGCAAAAACTCTTGAAGCAATGTTGTTTCTTGGCATAAATAAATGACTCTGAGTATTAACTCCGAAAAAAAACCATAAATTAAAAATAAAAAAATCTTAAACTTTACAGAAGTTAAGATAATTTAGATAAACTTTAATAGAATCAGGTTTTTTTCTTTTGCTTGAATCCATTGAAAAGAATTAAATTTTCATTTTTATCAAAAAAAGAGTTGAAAAAAAAATATTTTTTAGGTACTCAAGTTTAGAATAAAAGTACTTTGAAACACATTTTCCGAAAAAAAAGAGAGAACATAAAGAAAGTAACATTTTAAAGAAGAGAATTAAGCTAATTTCTATGCAAATTAGAAATTGCCTCGTTGCGTTTCATATAAAAGCAGCAACTTTTAGATAATTTCTTGCATTACTTGGCTTAAATCTAAATATTTGCTTAAGTGCTTGTAAGGCTAAATAATTACAAAACAACGCCGATGAATAATGTATATTGGACACATGAATTCCTTCATTAACCGGGAACAGAAAAGATGTCTTTACTTTGGAAAATATATTCTTTCAAACAAATCCTTTAGTAATATCAATGGAAAATAATGACATTTCATAGTTTATTTTGTGATTTGAAAATGCTCAAACTGTGCTTTTTTATGTAATTTTTTTAATGTCATTATACAAGATTATAAACTTCATCCTACTGTTATCCATGTTAGAACAGTAAATTGATTAAGTTTTCGAAACTAGGTAGAACAACTTGCTGTACACTGATATTCAAAAGAATGGGATAAAATATATTTTTCATACAACTTTAAATGTAAGATTTCACAGATATTACCAATATTCTAGAGTATAAACCCTAATAGTAACGGTAACATTAAAATTGAAATAAAAATTTAGTAAAAGCCATTAGAAAATTCAAATATATCATCTTTATATTCTATACGATTATATCTCTTTTTTTAAGTCTGTTTTTTTTTTTTCAATTCTTTTTTACTTTCAATAAAAACTCATAAGGAAAATATTTTTTGAGTTAAGAGTTTTACATAGGAAATATTGAAATAGCTTCTTTTTCTTTTTTATGAAGTTAATATATTTATTGGCAAACACATTTCGCAAATTTATCTTTAAATACTTCAAACAGGAAATTTATATATCATTATCATGAATACAATTTGTTTACAAATTAACATTGGTATATTTCTGAACAAATTATATTCATAGTAATGGCATGTAAATTTTCTGCATGAAATTTTTATATGATGGAATGTATTATTTTTACAATATAAAGAAATTGAAAATTTATAATTGTTACCACAAAATTAAAATATCTATAATTTTTAATGGTCTTTAAGAAACATATAAAAATTGTATTGATTGAAGTAATTTATTGATTGATTAATATACTTTGGAGCTTTTAACATCATAAAAGGCTCTTATCCACAGTTTTAAAAACACATTAAATTATATTCAGAATATTTACACTCAGAGAAGGAATTGAGAAGATCTTCTTAGATTAGACTGATTGTTAATTACTTGCAGTCGTTTTTTGAAAGTAAGGTTATTTGCCAGAGATTTAGCATTCTTTGGCTTGCATTTTCATTAAAGTAAAATAATATAATATCTATATCATTGCAGACCTTTAATAATTAAAAAATTTTTGATTCTGTTAATTTGAAGCGATATAAAATTTCTGGAGTATTTAACATTCGTG
This sequence comes from Latrodectus elegans, assembly GCA_030067965.1. Lineage (NCBI taxonomy): Eukaryota > Metazoa > Arthropoda > Arachnida > Araneae > Theridiidae > Latrodectus > Latrodectus elegans. The sequence goes on from CM057810.1 coordinate 13,140,217, forward strand.
TTCTAAATCTAGCAAATAAAACGTCTTCCCTCAAGATGCAAAAGAATTATATATATTATTCCAAGCGGATATATTTCCAATTATGTAGTTATATTTATTGTTTACGTATACAAAGGCAACATGGAACATGATATACAATATTTTTTTGGAATCTCTTCAAATCTTCGCTTGGAAACCAATTAAGATATATATCGATATCTATTACTGATTTATCTAGTTTATCATTTATCAAAATATCTTGTGTGCAGGAACACAGATGCTCTTTAGAACAAGACAACATTTTGCTGCTTTAAACAACTAATTTCTTAAGCAAAGAATTATTAGCTCTTATTGTAACATATTTTAATTCCATAAGAACAGATTTATTATCCTTGAAAATAATTCTTGTCAATAGTTCGATACTTTAAAAATCATTAAGTCGTCAGTTGTGCCTGACATATTACGAGACCTAGCATTATTATTAATTCAAGTTTTGTTGGTCAGATATTTAGACCAAATATATCATTGTCTAATCTCTCCACATCAGGTATCTACTGATGCATCCAAATCCGCTAACATAACTGCTGTGGTGTTAGTGGACTTGGAGGTATCAGTTGAAGTTGTATGTATTGGCATAAGTTTTGTGTTGAAGAAATCCTCGAGTATAGATAGTATTTGATAATTTTAAAGAGAACTCTTCTGGAAATCAAAGCTTTCGATTTGAATAGAGATTGATGCAGGAAATGGTTCCTGTGACAATACAAATAGGACGAGACGATGCGAAGACATTTTAAACTCCTTTAATATTTGAAGAAATGGATTAACCTATTTATATTCTTACATTTGTAATTTTCCTTCAGATGAAATATAGTTATATAGTGGTAAAATATCCTTTAGGTGCAACATGAGTTGAAGATGAATATTTCAAAAGGCAAAGGGTTTGTCCATCGAAACAAGTTGCTAAGGTTTCTTCTGCCAATGCATTTTACTCCTCATTGTGTATCTATGGTATTAAAATTCCCGACCATAAAGCATCGTCAATATAGAATACTTTGAAGAAATTTAAATGAGTCTAGATTGATAGTACCTTTGGGGAATAGAAATAATTGATATGGAGCAGAAATAATTGATATGGAAATAATTGATATGTAACTGATAGAAATAATTGAGTGAACTATTTTTAACTTTACTTTTAAGATGTGACTATGAAAACTATTCCTTACACTCATATCTTCTTCTTTCTTTTTGGACTTTATGTAGAAGTAAGTATATGTTTGCTTTTCTTTTTGGCAATTTTTTACTTACCTTAATATTTTTCTTTTAATTAATTCTAAATTTTTTCGGTCGGAAGTAAATCTAAGTCATTTGATATTTATATACTTAGGCACAAAATTTGAAGAAATTTTTAAGCATTGTAAATCATTATATAGTGAGTGAAACCGGCAAAATTAGTATAAATTTCTTATATTTCCCCAATAAATGTGGCATATACTTTCAGCATCTTTTTCACATATACATCATGATTAACTATTAATAAAGATTGAAGTTTCTAAATACAAGTAAAATAAAAACTTGTTCTGCCATATTAAAAACCAAATAATATATAAAAATTGCTTTTAACATGAACTTCATCTTCCAGAATCCAAGAAAATAGTTTTTCGGTATGCTAGAAAATTTTTTTAGACTTAACTTTTTCTCACAGATTTTTTTGCCGCTTTTAGTATTTATTTTTTCTTTAAATGCTTTTGAACTCTTCTGCTTTTTATTTCTTTGAATAAATATTTCCTTCACCTGTCATTTTCCATAACATTTCTCACAAATATTTCCCAATTTTACTATATAATTTTTTTTGTTTAGTTCAATATCACAGAATTCAGGTTTTTCTTTAGAATATGTACTGCTTTCCCAGTTAAACGATAACAACATCATTTTCATATTTTATTCATTGCAGCCCTTGTAAGTTTTTAATTTATTTAATTGATAGTATTAAAGGGATTTTTTAATTATTCGTCAAATCTAGTTTTATAATATTCTTATTTATTTATTACTTAAACGGTAATATTTGATGATTTTAAAATATATGTCCTATAATCTATAGAATATTGTCTCCAAAAAAAAAAAAAAAAAAAAAAAAAAAAATTTTACAGTGGTAGACAAAGTAATGCATGAAATTTTACTTTGAACAATAGCATTATTTAATCCTAACATTTAACTCTTAAAATTAATGAGAAATATCTATACATTTTTAAAGAAATAAGTAGCACTCTATATTTTGCATAAGGACCTGCATGTAAAGCATTGCTTATTTCATAACTTTCATTATTATTATGACTGTAATCTTAGGATTTTTATTAGCATTTCCTATTCTTAAGTTTTTATTTATTTTACTATTAAAACAATTTTTAAATGAAATCTATTTCTGAAATTTTAAATATTTCTACTTCATCAAATATATATAACTGTCAGTTACTTTCTTTTAAAGTTATACTTAAAATACTACTAAAAATATTAAAGAAAATTATTAATTTAAAATTTCAATATAATAAATTTGGATTTATGAATATGCATCTCATATTCCCTAATAAGCTATTTGACGTTATACTTTTTCCACTCTAGATTTGTAATCGGCATCACGATATTTAAAGCCTACTAAAACTATGAAATTGTTATTTAGAATAGAGTTTTATATAACCGTTTAACACTATCACATCAATGAGCGTATACAAAATTGATTATAGTTAATCTTCAAATAATGCATGCCTTTATATTCTGTTAATAAGAATATATATGCACATAGATTTATGTCAAAGTGCTATTTGGCCCATTATGTATATATATATATATATGTGTGTGTGTGTGTGTGTGTGTGTGTATATATATATACATACATATATATATATATATATGTGTGTGTGTGAGTGTGTGTGTGTATAACTGTGCCAATATGATTATAACCCTCTGAAAAATCTGGCCATGCCGGTACTTCGTTTTATTTTAATTTTATTCTATGTTTCTTTTAAATTTTTAACCTATATATTGAACAGATTTTTCATCTGTTTACTATATTTGGTATTTTCAGTTTATTGTTCTCCATTTAGTATTTAATTACTATTCTCCTTCTGGTATTTAATTAATTTTATAAACATTTTCTATTACTCATATTTTAGTAATTCTATTTAAGCTGTTTTTACACTGATAAATTGCTAAGCATATGATTTTTAAATTTATTCTTCTATTTTACAAATTTTGCCTACGATATTTCTAAATATTTTTTTTATATATACGTCACCTAAAAAAACGATATTTGACTAATTTTCTTATCAATATTTTGAATAATACTCACTATTTATTTGTCTTATGGATAACACTTTTATGAATAACTTAATGATATCTCTCTCTATATCAGCATCCACTCTGCATATATTTAACTTATAAGCATTTAACATTAAGTTTCTATTCAATTTTACTTTGAATAATAGCATTAGGTTGATGTAAATTACGTAATTATTTTAACTTTTTATACAAATTCAGATCGACATATTAATATATCATGAAAATTAATATTAAATATTTTGTGACGCAATTTATTATTCTCATAAATATAATTTCTAGACTTTCCACACCGGTAATGTTTGTGATTTATAAGCATAACGCAAAATGCTGCAGTATAAAAATATAAATGTACTTTTAGAATTGTAATATCGATAAAAATATCTGAGTTCGTAATGATCTTATTATGATATGAATTTTTTTAAGTTTAAGTTATTTAGTATATTTTTAAGCCATTATATATTGGATATATTTTTAAATATTAATTTTGTCATATTTTTTAATTTTACTGCAATTATAAACATTGTAAGATACCAAAGAAATATAAATTTCGGAATGAAGTAAATATATAATAAAAAAATAAAATATGCTCATTCCAAATTATGATTCTTAATAAAATAATTATGAAAATGAACCATAATACTAAGAGTTAAAATTGAGTTTCTAAACTTAATAATTACAAAATACAAAAATTTTATTATTGCCACAAATGTGTTTTGAAATGAACAATTAATAGATAAAAACCACCCACTTATATCTATGTTACATTTTTCTATGTGAGAATAAAAATTATTACCTTTATTCCTCTTATTTCCTTTAAATAATTTACTTTTATTTAATTTAATTTCTTTTCAGTTGGAAAATTACCATCGCATTATTTTATTAAATGGTAGCATAACACATGTAAGACAAGAAGTTATAAATTACTTCTGTCTTAAATATCTGTAATGTAAAAGAAAAAATATTTTTAAAATAAAAAATTTATTTGAGCAAAGAAAAACACAATAAATTAAAAAAAGAAAATATCAATTGGAACATTGCCTATTTTTTGTTGAAATAAGTATAAAAAATGAAAGCAAATCTCAAAGATCACCTCCTACTTTTTTAGTTTCTCTATCAATAGCTTTTATTTTTAAACTTTTTAAACATTTTGATAATGAAAAAAAGCTAGAACTTCAGTTTTTATAAGACATAAAATCTTCCAGGAAATAAAATATGTTTAAAGCAAATTAAAAAATTTAATATTTTCTTTATAAGTGAACAGAAACAAAAGAAAAACTCTCATTATTTAAAATAATTGATTAAATCATATATTACATTCCTAAATTAAATGCTATTTCCTTAGAGTGAAATTTGAAAGAAATATTCTCATGTACATGCATGAAATGCATTACTAGTTTCATAATTTTAACAATGACTATTTTGTATTTACATTCTGTTCGAAACATGCAAAGAATGTAACTTTCTTTTTTTGAAACTAATATCAAAAGACCTGTTGACAAATGAGTTTGTAACTATTATGTAATATATGAAAAGAATATAAGCAAGACCAATCCATATGAAACAATCCCATCAGGATAACAATTTTAACTGAGTCAATAACTATGTTATTTAGTTTTCCATCTTAGTTAGAATGGCGTTTTATAAATCTAAAGTCAACATTAATGTTCATTTACCACATTACAGTTGATTTGAAAATGTATTTATTAAGTAGTATTTTAACTTGAAAGGTTCTTAATCTCTCACGTTTGAGCTATTATATGAAAGAAACTATTAATTTTTATTATTTATGAATGACTAGAGAAAAACAAGCAAACTTATAAAAAAATCTACTCCATAATGGGTTTTATACAATTGTTTGCAAAGCAGTTTTATAATTAGCTAATAATATTCTCGTTTATGAAATGTATTTTAATATATTTAAAATTAGAATCCAACTTCTCAATTTACACATACCAAAAGGAATAATTCAAACATATTACGGGATCATCTCGTTATAATGCGGTAATTACATAGAACAAAAATAAAGATTCTTTCTATCGATAATAAATATAAAGATAAATTGACTAAGAACATTTAATTTTTAAGAATAATTTTTCGGAAAACATTTCGGAACAATTTTAAATCAAATAAAATAAGGCTTTTATTAATGAATAATTCCTCTGGACAAATGTCAAAATTTAGGAATAGTTATCTACATATTCGAAGCTAATTCATTATTTAAGAGTCAGAAATATACATCGAAATGTCAGAACTAGATGCCACTTCTATCCAATAGATTAACATATTCGACGCCAATACTCAGAGCTTCTCTTAGAACGTAGTTGTTCAGCAGCTTACAAATGCTGTTTGACCGATTTAGATGATGAAAACACCATAGAATCGATTGGCCATTTCGAGGACAAAAGGACTAAGAAGATCCTTGGAACATCACCAGGTGTCTCTCCTCGGAACGGGGAATTCCACACGAGCTTATTTGGTCGAACAAATATTAGAGCTGTCGTCCAATTGATTGCTTCTTTAAGCTTCGAGAAGGCTCCTGTTTGTAAGTCACTTCAGCCAGAGGAAACGCGCCTTGTAGCCAAATATACCTCTTCTCGTAGATATAAGTGAATGGCGTAATTTCTGAAGGCGAAAACGATTTATTGATTTCACCTTCCAGAGAACACGATGAATGTTGCATTTTGATACGACGGATAATAAATCAATTTGATAGAAGCTAGAAGCTCAAGGTAATTCTTGCAAGGAAGTCAAACAGTATCAAATACAAGGAGGCTTGTGGTTTTCAAAAAGGGAATACTTGTAAGCCAAGACACTGAGTAATGCTATTTCAGTCCGATTGGAAAATGTTCAGAAATTATATAATTAGACAAAGTCATAAAATAAAATAATTTCTATAAAATATGAATTTATTGCTTAAATATGATAGGGCACAAATGTATTTATCATTTAAAATAAGAATAGAAAACCAGATCCATGAGTTTTAATTCACTTTATTTACATTTTAATGTTTTTATGTGTTGCAGTAATTTCAATGCTATATCGTTAGCTGTGTATCTTTTACTTTTTAATAAATATCAAATTAACGTTAAATAATCATAATAATTTGTATTAAAATAGTCTTTATAATTTAATGTTTAAAATAATATTTACACCCTTGATTAAATATTGAAACAATTTTAATGTTTTAATGTTATCGGTTTCATTATTCAATATATTCAGGTGGTGATATTTATAAAACATATATAACATATGAAAGTTTGATAAGTATACCTCTCCAAAAACTGTCTGCGATAACCACTGATGGGGTACCAGCAATGGTCGAAAACATGAATGGATTTATTAGTCTCTGTATAAACGATGGTCATTTCCAGGTTTTATGTTGCATCACTGCATTATTCACCAGGACGCTTTGTGTGGTAAACTGCTACCATTTGGACTCGTGAGGAAATTTATTACCAAAATAGTGAACTTAATTCGAGCAGCTGTTTTGCAGCATTTAACTTTTCAATGCCCTATTACAAAATCCTCATGATGCTGACCTTATTTTATATACTGAAGTACGCTGGTTCAGTGAAGCAAAGCACTTGATAGATCTGTTCATTAAATAGAAGAAAAAATATCTTGTAGCCAAAAGTCAAAACTTACCAAGCCTCTTTGTCTAGCAAATTTCTCTTTCGTAGCAGACATAATGGAAAAATTAAATAATTTAAACTTGGTGCTACAGGGAAAGAACAAACATATAGTAAGTATGATGGAAACTATAAACGCGTTCAGAGCTAAGCAAGTTTTGTGAACATCATATCTAAAAATGAAATCTTTTGTGCATTTTCCAAACATGAAAGAAATGATAGGCAATAGTAAAATTGACTTATCAACACTCGTCATTCACCTACAATTAATCAATTTGAAAATTGCTTACTGTAACTTCATATCACAGAACACCTGGCCATCTTTTTTAGATAATTTAACTGGATAATTTAAATAATACCCACCATTTGACTGAAAATCTGGTATGTGCTCTTTGATACAAAAATGCTGGGGACACCTGACTGAGAGAATGTAATTTCTGTTATTAGCAGTTGAACTTAATTCTAATATTTAAATAATATGTATATTTATAAATATACAAAAATACCTTATTTAATAAGCTAGTTGCGTAATTAAATCATTATAATTTAATCTTTGTTTCAGTAAAACTTTATAGAAAATATAAAATACATATTTAGTGTTAAAATTAATTATTTTATATAACTACAAAATAATTTAAAGTATTCATTTTTTTATTTCTTAAGAATGAAACTTTTCAGATTAATGTTGATTCGATATGCAAAAATAAACACAATAGAACTTTTTATGAAATATTTATATAGTATTATTAATTATTTTTACTTAGTCTAAGTTGTCTTTGCATTAAAAATTATTAGTAGTAATATTATTTATCAGAAACAATTTATTTCATTTTATGACATTATATATAAATTGTTATCAATCAGTCTATAAAGCCATTCGAAAAGCAAATGTTAATTAAAGTCAATTAAAATGTAAAGATATATATTATGAGTTAAACAGACGATATTTTATTTAGATAGAAACATTATCACTATTAAGAAACAACACAACCCAAACATATGATATTAAAAGATGTAAAAAATATAATTACAACCAATACATTTAAATTCTTCTTTTCTGTATGTTATAAATGAAAGATACAAAGCAATTGAGTCATTAACACATATACTACAAAGATCAGATGGCTAATTATGATATAAAGAATAATCAACAAATATTATGATTTGCAAATGAGCAGTTTTATTTTCAAATTTTCCCCATGAAATGGCAGAATTGATTGTTTCATGTATAAATTATTGGAACGTACACTATGAAGTACTTAGCTGACATATATATGACTACAGTTTAAGAAATCCAGTTCTATTTAGAATCATCTTAACAATATTTAAGTAGGCATCGGAAAAGTAATTAGGATGCAGTACGCCAAGTTTAATCCAAATCTGCCTTATCGGAAAATAATTGGCAATTTAAATTTGGAATACGTATATGCTTGTTTACGAGAAGCATTGAAGGAATGCAGAAAAGGAACATTTTCAAGTAAATTGAAAAATCTGTCCTTAAGCATTACCATTAATTGGTATTTTAACTATTTGAAATTACTTTCCTCTCGTTTGATTTGAAAACATATTCCACTTTAACTGAAAAAGATACTAAGCAATAAAATGTTATCTTATTATTATTATTTTCCAAAAATATATTTTAAGAAATAGAAAAAAGAAATGAAGTTTTAACATGAATTAAAATAAAGGTTTTAAGGTAATTATTTCATATTCATATCTCGTATTGTAAAAATAGAGATATTAATATTTTCAATGCACTCAATTATGCAGGCACACACAGACACACATTTTAAACTAATAATAAAACTTTTTACAGTTGCATATGTATCGAAAACATATGATATAAAGCAGAAAAAAACATTGTACAATGGTAATATGAATTAAAACTTTAGTTTAATTTGACATCCAGTAAAATGATACGGAATAATTAAGAATTGATTTCCGAACTTTACATATTTTAATTAAAATCTATCAGTTTTGTTTTTGATCCATACTTTACGTATTATAATAATGTTAAACTTTTAGCAAAAAAATTGGCAGTTAAATTTTGTTTTTTTAGCAATTAAATCTTAAACAATCTTTTAACAATAGAGGTGGGATTACAATCTTTGAAATCTTTTTGTAAATTTACATTGATGCATTTCTTTATATGCCTTGTTGGCTCCGCGTTAGAAGGAAAGGAATCGACTAAACACTGCACAATGAATGACATAAACAAATTGAGTCATTTAGTGCAATTTTGTGTACGAGAATATTGTATGAGATGTTAGTTAATTTTCAGCATTTTATTAAGTCCGCGTGACTCTTCTCTATACAAAAATATTCATTACACATATAACAATAAGGTTGATAAATCAAAATTTAAAAAAATCAGAAAAAGAACCTCTTGTAAAATATTTTACAATTTAATTTTTGTCAACATTATTTTATCTCTTATGAAATAAAGATATTCTTATGAGGATTCAGGAAAGAAATTTTGTAATATTTTACATATAGCTTTATTTGTTTCTTTATACGTTTTGTGAAAAATAATAATTCGCAATTTATTAAAATATTTTTTATTATTACTTTACCATACAAATATTCGCACAGTGTATTTAATAAGACAAAATACCTTTTTTTATTATCATTAAATTACACTGTAGAGAAAATTTTGATTCTGTATTTAAAATTTACTAACCAGACAACAAATATTAAACAAGATTATTGGCAAATATTATTGTTACAATTTTTTATTCTTATATTATTATTTTTTAAATCTTGTTATAAGTGATATTGAAAATAAAATACATTTTTGCCACAAATAAAAATTAATATTCCTCAAATTTATTTATCATTGTGAAATGAATATGTATAAAAATGCAAAATATTTCGAAAAAGAAGTAAACAATTATAATTAATATATAATCTATTTACATATGTTTTTCATGATTGCCTTTCGATAGTATAGTTGAAAAAGGGAGATATAATAGAACAAATAAACAAATTTTACAAGATTTATTTTAAGATAATTTATGCATAGTAAAAATCATAATACTTGAAGAATAGTAATTGTAGCGTGTTAATATTTCTCAACAAAGAATATTAGTATATTTTGTGTCATGAATTTTAATGAACATCATGTCGTACACAAATTAAAAATCATTGCACATTTTACTATATTTCTAGTAATGAATCTAAATTTAATGCTGAAATGCACAGAATTGAGAAATTGCTCCTCAATATATTTTTAAATATAAAATTATTTATTATTAATGAGTGTTATTGACTTTTAATATAATAATCCTTGAATAAATTTGATTGTAATTGACATTTAAAAAACAAATATAAATGCCTCTTTACCTTATAAATATAGTAAAGAGGAATTTATATATTTATCCTCAGACTGACATATTTTTCTCATATTTATGAAAATAAAATAACTCTGAATATGATGATTAAACAAAAATTGATCGTCTATTTGAGATGTAAAAAAAACTCAAACTGGTATCTCTGACAGAAATGTGCATTCACAGCATTTTCTTGGATGAACAAAATATAAGTTTGCTTTACAATTGATTAAAAAAAACTGATTTGTTGCCTGAGTTTGATGAAATATGCCTTGCAATCAAATACATACTTTCTCTTATAATTTAAAATGACCAACTTAATTTCTAAAAGATAAATGAACTTTTGAATCTGAAATTTGAGTAGAAGACGAATATTTCAACTTGCTACGGATGACAGGAAACCAATTGATTAGAGAATCAGCTATTATTTATGAGAAAGTGATAAATGTTGTTCACGATCCTAGAGATCATTCGATATCAAAGGAGTGTATTTACTATCCTTCATGCATGAGAGTGTTCGACATTAATTAAGTATATTCATTATTTTGTATACATTAATCAATTAATTTTGGTTAAGTTTAAGATACAGCTACTTCAGTACATATTTAAAGCCCTCATTCTAATTTGTAAAGAAAGGCTTAGATTAATCATAGAGCAAAAAATTAAATTAATATTGGAATTATCTTTTAATGTTTAATTTAAATTTTAAAAAAAACAGGATTTATTTGTTGAGTGAATTAATACTGCTATCCTTAATATTACTTTTTTCAATTTCAAACTATTACGATTTTCGTTTTAATGTTTACATTAATTGTATTAAACAATTGTAAATTTAATGCTTTCAAAAAAAGTTGTCAATTTAAATTTTTAAAGTTATCTACATGTTTTACTGAATGCTAACAGAATAGTGTTATTTTCGGTTACGTGCAATTTTAAAACGTTCGTAGAAGTAAACTTCAACTATAAATCAAATGTTTAAAAAAAAAACACTTTCAGTTATTATCAGCAAATGATCAAGAAGAAATTTAAATTCAAATTATTTAAATGAAAATTTAAATTAAGATTAACTTAATTTTCATTATCAATACTAAATTTTAGAAAAACGATTTTACAATATGTACTAATCAAAAATATTTGAGAAATAAAAGGATTTCTATGATGATTTTATTAATATTTATTAATTTTATAAAAAACACATGTCTTGCCAATCACATGCAATTAAACAGCCATTATCCATAGTTACTAACATTGCTACATGATCTTATAAGAAAGACCCTTGGATCAATGAGAATGTTCAAAATTTGCACATCTGAGCATAATTAACTTTGCACCTCAAACTCTCAACAAATGTTCTTAAATGGTTTTAATTAAAATGAAAATAGTTTCCAACAAGTAACAAAGAATAAAATTTCACAATTTAAAGACATTCAATCCAAAAATGTGATTATTGTAAAAAAAAAAGGAAAAAATTTTAGAAAATCGAAAAGATATGAATTGATTGTATTTTCATACTATATCCAAAGGTAAAAAAACACAACCCTGAAAATAAAATTGAAAAATATTTTTTCAGCAGTGTAAATAAAATAAAATATTAATATTCAAGAATTTGGAATAAAAAAAATCGTATGGTATGGTATTCGTATGGTATTCATAAGGTAGAAATTTATAAAGTTTCTTAAAATTGGGGTATTAATATTGATAAAAATTAGCATGCAAAAGATATTGTGCTTATTCTTTTAATAAAACCATTTCTTAAAATTATATATATATATATAGCTTGCTTTTTTAAGTTCATTATGAATGCAATAAAACACTGCTATTTTTCTGTATCAAATTCGTGAATCAGTATGCTTCACAAGTCACGTCAATATGTCGACTTTTAGAGTTACAAAATAGTTTCAGAATAAAGGTTTAAAAATTTTAAAATAAGTAAATTTAATAATAAGTCAAAACTTGTTCTTAAAAATTATTGTGTATTAAATGTAACCACGTGATGGAAAAAGCTAAGATTCTAAGCACATTTGCGATCAAATAACATTATAATTGAAGTCTCTGATCTTACAGTGTGTACTACAGACCAGTATCGTTGTTATTATTCTCACACTGTACTGGTCAGTTGAGAAAGCAAAAAATGTTAATTATGCTTGCTGTGTACTATTTATTTAATGATAGCTATTTAAATAGCATCTTGAGAGTAATTAATAGTTATTCCAGTAAAAATTGCATCAGACAGTTTACAAAAGTGATTTTACTAGCTGTATGATAATTCATACTGCTAGTAAAATGTTTTACACATAGCCTAAAGATAAAAAAATTTCCAACATTAAATAAAATAAATCTGCTTCATTGAGTTATTTTAAATACACTAAATACTTTTTTCTTCGATAGCTCTCTCTCTCTACAGCCAGTTACAGGCCAAGATTTCACCGAAACTCTGTCGTTCATGTGCAATGGCCATGCGCATTGTTCATAGCTCATTTTCTATTTCACCCAACCATCTGGTTGGCAGATTTCTGCTTCGTTTTCCTTTCAAAACTGAAAAGGTAACTTTTTTTTTTTTTTTTTTTTTTTTTTTGGACGAAGTAACATCATACTCTAGATATTAAAGAAATTTTAAAAGTAGAAGAAAAGTTTCGGGCAAAGTTAAGCAAATAATGAGAATCCCAAAAGGTAACTAATATTTTAGTTTATGCATATGTTTCTCAAAAACTTTTGGAAAACTTACAAAGAAAAGAGAGTGTAATATATCTTATACAGAACTATATTTTCATTGAACGCATATTACTAAAATCAATAGAAATATTATAAATTCATAAAACACAGGGGGTTAAAATCAACTTGATCTTAATGTGATACCTGCAAAACCAACTTTCGTTAATTTCTTATTCTTGTGAAAATTTAATAGTAAATAAAATGTAACAGTAGAAGGAACATTTTTTGTTTTATTAATTTTCTTATATTACAATATTTATTTTGCTTTTTGTTGTTCATATTATTTGTATATTTATATATTATAATATATAAATTGATAATAATTATTATCAATTTATTTATTTTCAAGTAAAATATCAAGATATTTTATCGAATCATTTTCTACTATTTTTAATCATTATAAAATTTATTGAGAATTATTCATATTATTTGTGGAATTGAAGTTATTATAGTTAAAAAAATACTCTAATTTTCTGAACCTCTTTAATTTCGAACATAAAGTAATGTAGTACTAATTTTTATAATTGTCATTAAAGTATAAACGTTAACATTTTGCCATATATTAGGTAGTAAAAAATTAATCAAGTTAAAACGCATTATAGAATCATTAATCAAGTTATTGATTAATTTTTTAGTTCAAAACTTCATAACCACACATATATTTTAAGATTGTTAAATCTTAAATTTATTTTAATTACATAGTAAATTTGAATAAAGTAAAATTTAATAAATTATGCAATATTTAATAAGTAACTTTCAGTAATTTTGAAAAAATAAATAAAAATAAGGGACTTATGGTATAATTTCTCATAGTAGCAGCAATTTCTGTCATCAGTTGGTGAAAACACATTCCTGAATTATATCCAAGCAATATTTAAGTAAATTTACTGCATGAAAATGTTTCTCAGTGTTTTAATTTAATAAGAAAAAAATTCAAAAGACTGCTTCATTTATTTATTTAATTAGTATTTATTTCCTAATTTTTAAAATGTTTAAAAGTTGTGGCAACGTTTAAGGAAGATACCAGTTACAATTTATACGCGACAGTTTTAAAGAAATAAAATAATTTGATATTTATCTTCTTTGAAAAATGCGCTTTAAAACATTTTCTATTTTTGTTTAAATTGCTTAATTATTTCATAATTTATCAAATTGAAATACATTTTAGAATTTTTTTGTAATTTTACAATTTTATTCAATTGAGATTCCAAACTTTTACACTATTTTTTTCATGAAATAGGGATTATAATGCAAGCATAAGTTGCTAATGTCATTAATGATGTTTTATTTACAGGTGAATAATTGTTACCAGGAAGCATGTACAAAAAGTGTTAATAATATCACGATATTTATTTGATATTCACAATCAAAGATTTTAGTACTAAACTGCACATAAATCAATAGTTAATTCTAGGAAAATATTTTCAAATCTATGTTTGTAATTTAAAGACTTCACACTATATTGCAAAACAAATGGGATAACAATTCATTGAACAATAATATAACTGCTTACAGAACACCTGCTTCAGATTGCAATATAAATCCGATTCCGCTTAGCCGATTAACATTTCCTTCGAACAAATTGGAAAGTCATTAACATGCAGTCAAACCAACTTAATCCGAATTCGTCTTATCGGAAAATCATCACTAATTTAAATTCAAAGGTTTTCCAATGTTTATTCAAAAAGAGTACTCCCTGATAAAATACAACCGGCATTTTCAATTAAATTAGAATATTTTGGGCTTAAGGGAGGATAATAATTAATAAGTCAATAAAAAAAGATATAATATCTCTCTCATTGTTTTTTAATTATGTTTACACATCTGTTATCCATACGAAACAATTTATTCATTTTGTATTTCTCAAATATATTTTTTAAACATATATACACACAGGCCAGTAAATTATAAACCAAAGATCTATGGTTTGCTGAACAGCGTTTTGCTCAGATATCTGCTTTTATTCACTGGGGCATCGAGTCTATATGCTTCAATGCATTTATCTTGAGAAGAAAACATTCATTGGTTATGCAATTTTTAAGATCCAGTAAATTAGTTTAAAGAGAAGATTGATGTCTGATGTCATTAAATCTCACTCATTTTTTATATAGTTAAGATCTGGAATCTATGGTGGCTATGAAAATAGATGAAAGGGAGACTGACGTCCAGTAAAGCAATTCCGAACACTTCTGAGCTTGATATAAAATTATATTACTTCCACGAATCTGCAGCTATCAGAGTAAAAACGGAATATTATAAGATGCCCTTCATCTCCCAATTTATTTATTATCTCATGGATGTTCATTTATTTATAATATCAAGGAAAGCCAAGGTATCACTTCCTTACACAGAACAGGAACCATATCATTATATTCCAGTCGAGTTTTTGCAACATGCTAATAAGTCAAAACAGATTCATAGTTTCGTGGAATTCTCGCCAAATTCGTTGACTCTCAGAAATACAAAATGAAGTATCACTCAATTCATTTGACCAAATTACCCATTTTCAATCCTCAGATGTCCCTACACTACTGCAAGCGAAATTTTGAATTTAAGGCAGAAATTGTTTCTCATAAATGTTCCGTTGAGAAGAGCCCTGGTTGACATTTTTTATCCTTTAAAGCATAGTAGAATCTGTATTCTGCTGTCTAGTTCATGGGAAACCATAACAATCACACTATTGCAAAATTGTGCTTGAACAGCACAGTTACGTATTTTAAATAAAGACTCTGGGTTATGATTCCAACTTTTGAAAACTTTGATATGGCTGCTTTTGAGAACTCGGCTATATAATCTCCCTAAAATATCGAAATCCCTGCTAAGCAAACACCAATAATAAGCTATTTATTTAATGGCAAAATTTGCCTGTTTTTTCTTTTTTAATTTATTTACCTTTAACTTGACTTTCTAAATTAATTTTACTAACATTCTAATTACGTTCCAGGAAAAACCATGTCATAAGAAAAATGTATTCTTCATCTCTGTCACTAGGAATTAAAGCAAACCCTCAAAGTTTCTTAATTCATTGGAAAGTGTATGTAAAATAAAAATCTTAATGTGAGTGAGGAGTTAAATTGGTTTAAAGTTTTTCATTGCTAAAGTCTAGATAAAGTTCATTGCCTTATATTTCTAACTGATTATTTCCTTTAAAAGAGTAAAATTATCAGTTGAATAGCAAGAACTATAGCCTTTATTTCCACAGTTAGCAGTGTGTAATTAATGCTACTGAATGATATAGTTCTAATGTCTCAAAATCTTTTTTAATTGTATTTTCCGAGGGAATTAGCCATCGTGTGGAAAGAATTATACCACAACGACAAACAAATCAATTCAAATTTCTTCTTACGGTAACCATATGACCTGTAGTCTCATATTATACATTGTTTAATCATGATAAAAAAATAACACATAACAATATATGCGTAAGATACGTGCTGTGACTACTGCCCTCCCAGAGCTAACATTTGAAGGTATTTTAATCACTAAAATATGATTTTTATGGAACTAACATTTATAGGTATTTTAATCACTAAAATATGGTGTTCATAGAGCTGACATTTGATGGTTACTCAATGCCAGAAAGATGAATTACATATAATATGTGACTCAACGTTGATACGATTTTTTTAGTATGAATGTCAAATCATTTAAAAACAATATTTTAAATTATATAATCTTTATATAACATTGCATTTACATATAAAGTTGCTATAAAATTTCTTTCCATTAATTCATTAATTCTGTTTTTAATCATTACTTAAAAATTTTTCGTATGTAAAAATGTACTACCAACATAATTTTATAAATAGTTTATTGATAATCTGTCAATTGTATTTTCATTACTAACATAATATTTAATTTTTAAAATAATTTATTGAATTTATTTTTCTTAAAGTTTTCATTTTTTAATTGTTTAAAAATGTGCAACATTGCCTTAATTTTTTTTTTGTATATTATTGTAGATCAGTTACTTGTAAAGAATCTGTAAATTACCATAGTTTATTCAATATCTAATAAATTGTAACTAAGAGCTGGATGTTAAAATTAGAATTTGACTTATATATTAAAAATGGTTTTTTTCAGACAAATTGATAAATTTCAGCTTATAAAAAGTTGTGCTGGTATTACGATGATACTAACAAAAAAAACGATTTCGACATAATTTTTTCTACATTTTTTTTTGTTTTATTCCAACAATCTGTGCATATGAATTAATTTTTACACATTGTATTCAATAAATGAAGACATAATATATTAGGGCACTTATGTATTTCATTTATATACACTTATATACTTATCCTTTTCAAACTTTTATTATGAAAATAATTATTTCAGACTAAAAAATAAGAGAAAAGAACGAATTATTTATATTTTCAAAATAATGTGTAAAATAATATGTACATCTATGTATACCTGTAATAGACATATACATGTCGACGTGATTAACAGTTATACTGTTCCCCATTTGATAATAAAGCGAATCTCATCGATGGTGCTCAAGATACTGTAAAATGGATGTTGCCAAATACAGTACATTTAACACTGTACGGATATAAACATAGTACACACATTTCTAATAGTAGTGTAAGAAATCCTATTCTATATTTAGAATCAGTCTAACACTACTTAAGAACGCCATTGTGGAAAAGTCATTAGCATGCGATACGCCTAGTTTAATCTGAATTCGCCTTATCGGAAAATAATTGGTAATTTAAATTCGAAGACGATAATGCTTGTTCACAAGGATTATTGAATAAACGCGGAGAGGAAACATTTTGGAATAAATCGTAAAATTTGTTCGTAATAGTTACTAAATTCTTTATTGAATTGATGCGAAATGAATATTTCTCTCGTCTTATTTGAGAGAATGTGTGGAATTAACCAAAAAGAAGAAACAAAGAGTATATAATTATTCTTTTTCTTGAAATAAGAACATATAAAATACAAGATTAATTCAAATAAGTGGCTTATAATGATCATTTATTTTTAATACATGATCTATGTTAAAAACACAATTTTTCTTAAAAACAATATCTCTTTTCTTAACTCACTTGTTTTTTTTATTTAATATTTAAAATTATTTTCTTATGTAAAAACAAATTCGGCATTATGTAGAATTTGTCATCGGAGTACGATGCAGAAATTTGAAAGAATTATACACCATTTGATTTTGATATGTGAATCTTAATTTTAACTGGTACTGTAATTTAATGAAACATAGATAGATAGATAGATATTCGCTTTTTGTTTTGTAAAATAAATTTTTTAAACTAAAAAACCATAAATTCGTAATTAAAAAACTAAACAAACTCAGTGCAAAAATAAATTAGTGCTAAGCAATTCAGAAAGATTACATTGATTTAATAAAGTGAAACATTTTCTTTAAGCTTGTTTAATTTGGCAAGAATTGCTGAAACAAAGCAATTTCATAGCAGTCATTAAAGTTACATATTTATTTCAACAAACATTTCCATCCATTTAAAAATACTTAAAAGATAAATATTTGAATAAAAGCTTAAAATGCTTCAAAAACATACGTGCGATAAAGTGAATTATAAAATTAACAATTGTAATTGCATTCACATATAATCTGCATGAGAATAAGTGCTTAACATTTTCACAAAAGTTCTTTCTTAAAATCATGCATAATTAAATTGATCATACCAAATATAAACTGTCAGCTCAAAAATTCAAAATCACAAAACTTCTTCCAGATATTTTATGAGCAAATACAAAATGCATTGTTGAAATAAATATGTAGCTTTAATCGGGAAAATCGCTTGGATATGTTAACACATGTTAATTATTGAAATTTTGAACTAGAATGGTTGAAGATGATTGTATGGTAAACTATTCTAAAATTATTTAATCTTTTCTAAGGAAAAATGAAAACTTGACAAAGTACAGTTAATAATATTTCATTAAAAAATACATAAGAGATATACTGTGTGTGAACCAAACAACAAAATAGGTTTCTTTCCTACTGTTTTATTGTAGAGCATATTGTAATTGAAAACTACAATGTGTTCTACAGTAAAACAGGAACACCTCAGAGTGTTACTTCTGAATTATTTGTCTAAAATTTCAATATTTGATTAAGTGATTGCAAATATTTGTACATTTCAAATAATTCCTATGAATAGATTAAGTTGTAAGCCTGATTTTTCTTACTCAAAAATCAAATATAGTATCAATTATGAGACTTCTTAACTTTTATCTCAAATATTTAAAACTATCGTTGTTTTATATAACTATGGTAACAAAAATAATATGTTTTCTGAATACATTATTAAACATTATTTTATTTTAAAAATCATTAATAGTCCTTTATAATTTCCATTGTAAATTAATACATCAATTTTTATAGAGTTTCAATTATAAAATATTAATCTTTGTAATTGCTGTATTAGAAACTAAGCTGTCATTTAAAATATGTTTTTCGTTACAATGAAAGGGCTTTTTGAAGCTTAAGTACAGGCATTTTATTATTTGATATTACCTTAAAAATATATATGGTTATTTGATTACATGGACCCTCATATGTAAGATGTAAATATTTCAGACAGGGAAAGTTTATAAATTATAAAATATAAATAAACTTAATAATCATTTAATTTACGTTTTTAGATAATTAAATATTTTTAATAATATTGAATATAACAGTGGACATTTTGATAAAACAAATCGAGAACCTATGAACAAGTGGAATTAAGTGGAATATCTTCATAAATAGATGTAAAAAAATTTCAGTTACATTTGTTTCATGCTGCATATTTTGGTTCTTACTTTTAAATTGAATTAGACACATAAGATTAGACACATTAGACACATAAGAAACACATAAGATTTTTCACTGTCGGTATAAAGTTCTCTCAAAAATGAATTGATCATTTCCTTTAAAAGTAAGCTAACGCAATTGATAATTAAATATAATATTTCTTATGGAGTTATTTGATTACTTTCATTCCTATATGTTACGAAGTTTGATTTAACTATAGCTTACAGCAAAAAAGGAGTTCTTAACCACTATACACGTTAAAGGCTCAGGTAGTGATTGAACTTCTGATTCATTAAATTATAGGTCAGAATGTTAACTAATCAAAATCAGTTTACCATTGTTGACTGAACACTATTGAGAAAATGTACAACGGATGGATTGTTTGACATCCCCTATACAAAAGTCATAAATAGCTCCACTGTAATTTAAGCAATCACAAAAAGAACAAAATAATGTTTATTAGTTATTTCGGTGCTGAAATATTGTATGGAGAATACACAATTTAATTGAATTTTAATCAATTGATTATTTACTAACTTTTGAATTTTTTCGAACTATGAACTTTAGTTTTAATTAAATTCCACTCTTCATGCAGTAACAGATTTATTGAATTAATCTTTAAAATATAATTTTTGGGACTCTACTTAATAGAAAAATACAAATTTGTGAGGGAAAATATCTATAAACAAATAAAAAAAAGTGTAAAATTCTCTATTTTATTACTTTATTTATGTATTTCTTTATCAAATATAGCCTGAAAACAAGTAATAAAAGAGTTAGAAATATTATATTTTCATAAACCACATAAGTATTTTTATAATTCTACGATACCTACGTATCTTATAGAATTATTTTCTTTGTTTGACACCAGCGAACTCCCCTGTACCTAACTCCAATGAGATTTACCAGTTGAATGGGAGCTGCTGGGACTTTTATTTAAAAACATATTAAAAAATGACATAATTTTTTTACAACAGTTGAACATGATTATCTTACAACGTGGCTTTAAATATGCAATCAATTTCTGGTTAATTGTAAAGATGAAGACAAGATGACAAAATAATGGAGTCTATGATGAATTATACACATTTAACATAATAATTGTAATTTTGCAAAGTTCTTGATTATAATTAAACTAAATGATAAATAAATTTGAAAAAGTATTGATATTTACAAAGACAGAGCCTTAATTTGGTCAAAACATATATTTAGTTAATTTGTAGAAGAGTTCTCAATCCAACAAACTAAGTTTCCATTGTTTATTAGGAATTCAACTGTTTTATTTAATTTTTCCGTCTCTGTACGATTTCTCAGAATTCTCTTATTCCAGAGGATCTTCCAATTTTCGCTGGGTATGGCTAAATGCCAGGATAATGTTAAGGAGCAGGTTGTCAAGAAGAGGAGTGGATTGCCTTCTTTTACACAAATGAAATCTTTGGAATCAGAAATGCGGAACCTGTGGAAGTAAGATGGAAATGGTCCATGTCCAGTAAAGAAAAGTACCTCATTCCTAGTCCAGTTAAAAGTTTTCCGACTAACTTTCGGTATCATCTCGTGAACATTTCTTCCAATAATCCCATTATCCCAAACTTCCTGTCAACGATCCATTATCCAATTATCAAGTAAAGATGTGGTAGGACGACGTGTTAATAATAGGACCTGAGAAGAATTACTTGATAGTGCAGTCGCTTTTGCAAGTCTGTCCGCTGCCTCCTTTCCTTCTGTACCTTGATGGGCCTTTACCCAACCAATCTTGATGTTATCTGATGTTGTTAGAAGATCTTGCATTTCTCGTACCGTAGGACATTTATTAAGACGATTAGATAAAGATTTAAGGCATGCTTGACTATCTGACCAGATGTTTGTTAGAAGAGGTTGTGAAGCAGCTACTTGAATGGCTTCACGCAGAGCATATACTGCAGCTTGATATACTGTGTTCTCAGGTTGTAGCCCAGTACTCCAAGTACTTTGTAATCCGAGTTCAGAATATACAACCATTCCGGATCCAGCTTTTTCTTCTATTTTTGAGCCATCTCTGAAAATTGTTAAGAAGCCTTCATTGTAACATGGTATATGGTTTTGCTCATGTATTCTTATGTTGCTCTCTATATTGAAGACTCCAGGGTGGATTGTTTCTCCTTTTATAACTTTCTCAATCAAATTTGGTGCAGGAAGAATAGGATCAACTTCACTAGGAATTTGTGCCCTTGCATGCCTTATAAACTTTGCTTTGGCTTCTATTTTTAGGTAGAGAGGAGGTATTCCAGTTATAACTTGAAGAGCTGCTGTAGCAGTCATTCTAAGCGCACCAGTGATGTTTAGCAAAAATCTCCTTTGAATCAAAGTAAGTAATAGTTTTGTCGTTGTTGTTAATGATGTTCCCCAAATTGCTGCCCCATGCGCCAACATCCTCTCTATAACAGTTTGATATATTATGATTCGGTGTCTTTGGGAAATTCCCCAATTGTTTCCTGCTATCCTTAAGAGCTTTTGCTGTTATGCCACAGCTCTACTGGCCTGTTATTTTAGGTGTGCTATGAAGTTTAACTTTTTCTCAATTATTACTCTAAAAGCTTAATTGTGTCTTTTCTCATCACTCTACTGTTTCCCCAAAAAATTTGTGGAACACATTTAAGCTTTGCTATTAGAATATATTTGGCTTTTTCTAGCGAAATTTGAAGAAAATTATCATCTGACCATTTTTTAAAATGAACCAGTGCCTCTGTTGTTACTTTTCTAAATTTTTTCTCACTCTTTACCGCTACCACAAAAGTGAAATAAATCATCAGCAAATGCTTGAATATATATCATGCTTTCTGGTTCATGTTGTTTTTCTATATCACTCCAGTTTTTTAAGGCTATATCTGCAATTAAATTCCATAGAATGGGGCCACAACAAGAGCCTTGTGGGCAACCAATAGTTTTTTTCTTGCTGGCTAAACCATCATTAGTTGGCATAATGATTCTTCTATCTTCAAGATTACTGTTAAGTAACTTTTTTATGTTGTAAGGGCATTTTGTGATTTCTAATATTTGTTTCAATTTGTAATGTTGAACTGTATCAAAGGCTCTTTTGATTCGTGATAACGGCAGTGTGTAATTTTGCAGCGCTGCATAAGTTAATCTTGTTAATGAGTGTCATAAGGGCATCGTCCACTGATCTGCCTTGACGAAAGCCAAACTGGTTGCAATTAAAATATCCAGTAGATTCCAAGTAATAATTAGTAATAATTAAGTCGTTTTGTTGTTATTTTCTCTAAGAGTTTACCAATAGTGGGTAGGAGAGAGATTGATCTATAGGATTGTACATCATAATTGTTTTTACCTTCTTTATGAAATAATATAATTATGCCTATTTTGAGACACTTTGGAAATAAGACATATGTAAGCATTTGTTTAGGAGTTTGTATAGAAGATCTGAAAAGCTACTATGTATGAACTTAAGGATTGAATTATCTATTCCATCATATCCTGGTGCTTTACCCCTTGGTAGAGACTTTATTGTTCGTGCAAGTTCCTCCTGGCTTAAAGGGTATGTCATTCGGTGTAAATTCAATATCAAAATGTGGTTGCAAAGATAAAGGAATTGGATAATCTGGGAAGAGATCTTCAAGGATCTTATTTGCTGTGTCCAGTTGAGAGCCTTTAAATATGTTTGAATATGGGTTAAAAAGGTTGGAGGGTGGAATGCTTTTGTTGAACATTATTTTCTTTATATTTATGCTTTATGGATAATATTCTAAAATAAGATTATGTAAATTAATAATTAAGTATTAATTTTTTATTCATGTAAGAACAATGTGCAAAGGAATTTTAAATATTAGAAAGGCGAGCTTTACTTCTAGATATGTTTATGTTTTATATCAATGTATTCTTATATATATATATATATATATAGCTATTAAAATGTGAAATATGAACAGATCTTTGTTATTGACATTTGTCTCGAAATTTTATTAAAATTTAATCGCATTATTTGCTGTATGGCGCTGCACAGGTATTATATTCTAAATTAGAAATTATTTTAATCAAAATTATAAAACAATTGACTTATGATCATAAATATGTATCAAAAATGCTACAAATATTATGTAATACAACATAAAAATTCTGTAGAATTCATTAATGGTAAAAATTTATTGAATTAAAATTACTTACGATTCATTTATCTCTCTAGGTTTTAAATTTTTTTAAATTAATACAGATTTAAATGCTGTTGATTTATTAGATTTGTCTTTTACTACGTATGAAATTTAAATACGTCACAGTTGACAAATTAATTCCTAATATTCCAGTAGCCATTAGAAAATTCAAAATAAATCAACTAGGCTATTTAAATTTCAACATTGTTGCTCTTACATTTGTAGTAACATAATACTTACATGAATTTATTTCTTTAATATTCTCCAATATTTTAATTTAAGCCAGTGAAAACTCTCTAAAAGATATTTTTATTCCATTTTTATCTCGCATTTAATTTATTTTTCATAAAGCCTTTTAAATTCACTTAATCAGCCAAAACAATTATTGTTGGGGCTATTAACAAGTTTTAAAATGTTACGTGCATTCTTATAGCAAAAACATTTTTATATCTAATTGAAGAAAATGTTTTGTTAAAAAATTATTTAATAAATAAAATTATATAAAAAATAAGGGTATATCTGATACTGTAAATTTTATCACATGCATATTTAATGAATTTTAAACTTTTGCTTTAATAAGTATAGCTTAAATAAAGTCTTGTTTTTGAAAGAGGAATTCAAAACTATATTGTATACAAAATAGCTAATATTTAATTTTACTTTGTATTTTTTTAACTTATTTTTAAAATCATTGCTCAATACAATTTTGATGAATGAATATATAGCTCAGAAAATTGCACAACTAAAATATTTTACTAGTTATTCATTAATTATTTATTAATTAAAAATTGCACAGTTAACATATTAATCATTATAATTTCATTTATTTTAAATTACTCTAAGAATCCAAAACCCTTATGATTAGACACAGAAATGGAGTGATAACTTTTGATTATTGGTGTTAAACTGTAAAGCTTTATGATTCTTTACTTTTTTTCACTAATTATGAAGTCAATTTATCAACAGTATTTATATATTTCATTGTTTACAATAACAATTTAGTTATTAAGAAAAAATTATATTAATTACTTATATTGAGACCTATTTATAGTTTATTATTGAAACGTATTTTTTCATTTACTAAATTAAAAGTAAATTCCTAATTATGATTCTAAGCAATAACTTATATGTGATTTAATTTAATTTGTTTTTTTACAGTTGAACACTTTGTTCCAGAAAGTGTGTTATTTTTCACAATTTATTATTATTTATTTACTTACATAAATCTGATAATACAAAGTATATTTCTTATTTCCTTATATTATACTTATTCATTCATATTATAGCAACAATGTATTTTTATGATAATTCGTTATAGCTGTTTACATTTCCTTAATAATTTAATTCAAGTATGAGTTTAAAATTAACTGAGATTAATAATTTATAGATCCTACATTAAAAGTTTTTATTACATTTCTTATGCATTATTTTGTTAACAATATTAGTCATTTTTTCAGTAATTGAAATAATTTATGGGTTATTATAATTCAGTATTTGAAATAATACAAGGAATATTATAATTTCTCCAGAACTTGGATTCAACTCCTATTTTTCTAATTTTACTTTAGTCAAATTTATGATCATACATAACTTTAAATAGTATTGAATTAATGATGTTCCTCAGATCGTTCAAAATCATTAAGACTTAAAAAAAAATTCGCGTTCTAAATATTTCAAAAATAAATACTTTATGTAAAACATATCTATAAATACACTTAAAATTCTTAAAATAAAAACAACATTTTAAAATTTTTGATTAAGCTATAATATTTAGTATCCAAATAAATACTGAAACGAAAAAACTTAAATTAAATAAATATAATAATGTGTCAGAACACACACACACACACACACAATAGAAGAAAACATATTTATTATCCTGGATTAGGATAATTTCTTCTTCTAAATGGATGCATTTATATTTCAGTATATATCAATTAAATGTTTGTTCCTTTAAATATGTTAAAAATTTCAATTTTGGTCATTGTTTATAGAGTATTTTTTAATAAATAATAAAAAAATTTGAAATTTCATAGCAGTTTTCACAGAATATGATTACCCATCATAGGCACTATATATTTGGGAAATCTATTACTTTGTATTATCCAATAAACGTGAAATATTGTTCATATATATATATATATATATATATATATATATATAAATATATATATATATATATATATATATATATATATGCTGTATGAAATATAAATGAAATCACCTAAATTCAAAGAAAATTTTTCTTAAAATAAGTATAATGCCCTTTAAAGCAAATGTGGTATCAAATTCTGTTGTCTAAACTAAATGCGATACTAATTGTTACTTTATTAATCCGATAAATAAGAGAAAGTGTGGCGTGTATTGAAATGTCAAATATGAATGCCTCTGCATCAAAGGGATTAACATATTCAGCGTCAGGTTTCAGCGATGCTTCTCTGAGATATTTGATTATCGGCTTATCAGCGGCATTTGATTGGTTCTGACAACGAAGCCTGAGGAATCGATTGGATTGGCTCGATGACAAAAGGATTCCAGAAGATTTCTGAAATTTATTGACCTTTCTTGAGATGGGAACATTTATAGGAATTTCTTTGGAAGATAAAATACTTAGATTGTGTCATCCAATTGATATTAAGGGTTTTAGGGATATTTCTTTTTTTAAATTATTTGAGTTCGATTGATAATATGCCACTTTTGTTTAAATGTTTTTATTCATATAGATAAGAGAGTAAATGGCAAATGATTTCAACATCAGAAGTTTTCTTTCTAAAAGAAGGATTTTTTGATTTTAAAATAAAAATGACAAAGAACTGCTACACACTGTTATAGAACAATCTGTTCGGTCGAAACTTGAAATAATTATATAGAGATTATAAATATTATACATGAATGTTGAATATTAAAATGTAATGCTATATGTTTTGATATTCTCAGAGATGTGAAGCCGTATTTTATTGAGAACATTTCAAATACTCTAGTAATATTTACTAGGTAATTTATTAATATTTTCTTGAAATTTATTTGATAAAAATTTAAAAATACAGAAAAAAATTAATATGCATTTTTTATTTGGATTATATTTGATAATCACTCAGTTAAAATAAAGAGTTGATTCTAATTTTTCAATCATAGAGTTTGTCATTATAAACGTTTAAAGTTATAGTGACTGCTGCTCAATTAGAATTTAATGCTATCTGAAATTCAGCCATGTAATATTTGTGACACAAATTTACTAAATTCAATGATGAAATGTTATGCAAGAATAAATTGTATATCATCCGAATTAATTCCAATGTAAAAAATAGCTAAAATATTTTTTCGCTGTGATTGGAAAATAAACTAAACTTCTCATTTCTTACTCACTATAGTCCCCAGATATAAAACTCCGTATAACTTTATTAAAATATTTTCAGAATTCCTAATCATAAGCTAAGAACTACTAATTATAAAATTGTAATATGATTTAACTTGTTTTAAGAGAATAGTGTGCACAACATGTTTTGAAAATATTAAAAGTATGTTTAGCGAGTGTCTTCTGTTTATCTTTTCACTTAATATTTCATTTTTATTTGCTTGTATAAGAGTTATTATTTGTATATGTGTTAGAGATATTATTGTATTACAGTTATAATTGCATAGAGTCTTCTTCTTTAATGTTAAGGTACTAATTTTATTTATGGGAAAGAAATTATATATGTTATTTATGATTTTATTGTCATATTCGTTCAAATTTTTGTTCTTTTCTAACTATTTCAAAATATACATAACTTAACTTAAAAACATCCTATTTTTATAAGAAAAACTGCTATTTAATGATATATTTCGTGATTGTCAGCCTAACGTGATATCTTCAGTGTTTAGTTTACAAGCATGCTTGATACTTAATTTATAGACCCACTGAAGAGATGAAAGACTCAAATTTTTCAATTAAGTTACAAAAAAATATGAGATGTTCATAATATTTATAATTGTCTTATTGTATTTATTATATATTGTCTTACAATTGTCTTATTAAATAATTCATAAAATAGTGGGCCCTAGGGGACAAAAAATGAACTTGTCAGGCTTACGATTTTCAAAGGCATTATCAATACAAAACTATTTTCAATACAATCAATACAAAACTATTATCAATACACAAATTTAAAAGACATGCAATCTTGTAAGCTTGATGTATACATGTCTTCGAGTATAAAATATTTGACGGAGATATAAAATTGTAAAATATTTGTAAAACTTCTGTGTTTTCACTTGGATATGCATCTTTTTAAAATAGTTGTTTTCTTTCGCATAATCGGAAAATTAAATCTATTAAAAACCATATATCTATATCACCTTAATCTTGACTGTAAAGTTTATTTTTCTGAGGTGAGACATCTTCTATCTCCAATCAATCATAGAGAAGTAAAATTGGGTGATAAACATATATGTAATGTATTTACTTACTGTAATGAACTTCGTTATCAATAAATTTCTATTTATACTGCATTTTCATTTTCTCATCAACATATATATATCTCTAAAATCTGTTTAGAAAGTTAATTTAATAAATTAATTCAATTAAACCAATGGCAAGGAGTTATCTGTAATGAAATGATTAATGAAAAATATGAGTAGCGTGTATCTGTAATGTTTTAAACAATAAAAATAAGTATTTACAATAAAAGAAACGGCATGAAAATTTGAAACAATAATAATACATATGTTTCTTAACACTCTGGCATATTTAATATCAACTGTATGATGTTTTTGTAATTTAATATTCCATTCAACAGAAACAATACCTACTCTGTATTTGAGGTTAGATATATCCATGTGGTTTTAAGGAAAACGAACGAACAGCTGTTTCGAGAGATAACAAAACTTCTAAGAACATTTGTTTCCAACATCAACTTAAAGCCTGTTTAGAATTATTCTAACATTTATTACTAACGAATTGGAAAATCGCTAGTGAACAATCCACCTAGTTTAACAGGAATTCGTTTTAAAGGAAAATAATTGCTAATTTAAATTCCGGTGACTTACAATGTTTATTCAGAAGGAATATTGGATGAGACCCCAGAAATAGAATTTTCAAGTGAATTACAAAATTTATTTCGTGGCTGGAATTTCTAATTTGCTTTTGAATTGATCTATAGTATTAACATTTCTCTCAGTGAACTTAAAACAATATAATTGCCATTTTTTATCGAGAAAAGAAAAGATAAATAATTAATGGTTGTATTTCTTAGCACATAACCCCTTTAATATATATAAGTGAATAATTCTATGTAAGTAAATAACTATATATATAAATTATATATAGTTATAAATATAGGCTGAAGTTTATTTTGCATCGATTTGATAGTAAAACCTAATTCATTAAGAAAGCCTATGTATTTTATGAAATGAATTTTCGTTGCATTGGTAGTACCTGTTACATTAATAATATTTTGAAAGAGACAATTTTTTTTCGTCTATTAAACAAAAGAATTTTCAATCACACTGAAATGTTTTGCTTCTGGGAAAAGTTGATCTCAAAAAATATTAGAATCTGTTAAGATCTTTAACAGAAACAATCCTTCGCGCGAATAAAATAATTGAAAATAATCGATAGTATTTATAAGTTTATTTTTACATATAAAAAAGATACATATTTTTTTAAGTAAATACATTATTAAAGAAATGTTTTCATCTCAGATAACTTATTAGTTCGAGAATTCCTTTAGAGTTCAATTAAACTTTTGAAGATGCATAAATTTAAAAAAATGCTAATAGTATTTTGAGAGCTTTCGGAGAATAATGATAAAAGTACAAAATCATACAAAAATAATAAAACAAATTTAATGAGACATATTTTGCATTTTTCATTTTATTTAACAAATTATTATTTGTATGTGTTTTTTTTATGCGATTCCGTATTATAATTAAATTGAAAGCTGCAAACTGCTAGAAACCTAGAAATATGAAGAAAACTATTCTTTAAAAAAATAGCCAATCTAGAAAAGTATTGGGAACACTAATCTGAAACGGTGCTAAAATAAAATTCCGATCTGTGCATTTGTTTATGATATAAATTCTAATTGTATTAATTCAAGTAATTAAATTTATATTAATTAATTACATTAATTCACAAAGAATAAAAGATTAAAACTTAAATATATTTTATTCTAATTTTTAAGAAATAAATGCGTTTGTATGCTTATATAATATCTTTCTGCCTACTACCGATTTATTATTTGATTTTAAAAAGTCCTGATTGACATCTCGCTACTGCATCAATTCTATTATGCGATATTTTCAGTTATCACACACACATTTTATAAGACCTTAAGGCTTAATTCAAGTGAAAGAATAGAAACACTTTTCCTCAGGTGATAAATGTTGACTGCTTTACGAGTTTTGTCAAGCACACGAAGCGAATGGATCGTAAAAATAACGTAAAAAGTTTGAAATTTTTACTTTTGAGTTTGTTGTATGTTTTGCGGAAGTAAAAAACTATTATTTGTTCGTTTTGCTTTTCCTTTTTTTTTTTAAAGTAAATCAAAAGAAAAACGGCGTAAGAAATGTTTATGATGTTTTGTTAGTTTCTATTTTCACTTTTAATCTCGAAGTTTTATATAAAATTTACTATTAACTGATAATGAAAAAGTAAAGTGCTTCGAAAATAAGTTTTTATATGTACACAATACAATTTCAATATAAAAACATATTTATAGTAGTTCATGGTTTGTGATACACACACACATACTTATATATATGTGTGTGTGTATATGTATACATATGCACTTAGATATATATTATATATATATGTGTGTGTGTGTGTTTAACACTTACAGTGTCATCTTTTGGTAAAATTTGAAACCATTTTTTTTCCTATGTCATATGCTTTTTCTACTCTTCAATACTATTTAATTTAAATTTGACGCCTTTTTGATCGGTGATTTCTTTATGCGATTTAAAAAATAAACTTCAACTATAATTATTCTATATATGTATATAATCATATATATCTATGTATGTGCGAGTTTCTATTCAGGGTAATTTAAATGATGTTTTAGTCTTAATCAAAAATCACGTGTTATTTTAAAAGCTTTTTCAAAATAATGATGACTGTGTGACACTACTTCTGCAAAAACTAAGGACACTGAAGTTTATGAAAGAAGAGATAAATCTGATTAAATAATTCATAAATTCAAAAAAATATGATAATTTTTTAAAGTTATTTTTAATATGCAATTTATTAGAGAGAGAGAAAGATCTGAACTGACATCAGTAGAGAAAGTAGCTACAGCTGTGCAAGAGCAGTGGTTTAAAACAACGCTAGTGTACGGGTAATTAATAGAATATTAAACATGCCTGTGACTAAGGTTTATTAATTCTGCATGACTACCCACATAATTAAGTATA
The DNA here is from genome assembly GCA_030067965.1 of Latrodectus elegans. Lineage (NCBI taxonomy): Eukaryota > Metazoa > Arthropoda > Arachnida > Araneae > Theridiidae > Latrodectus > Latrodectus elegans. The sequence goes on from CM057810.1 coordinate 13,171,511, forward strand.
TGTAAGAATTATTTCCTACTGACTTGCCAGTAATAAAGCCTTTAACTTCAGAGTTTTTTTGCGGGGAAAGAGAAAAAGAATAGCCATGAACCATTTTGTTGACAAATGAAACTTATTTTTATCTGAACGGATATGGCAATGCACAAAATAGTCAAATATTGGTGAAGAAAATAAATCTGCAAATCAACCAGTATCACTTCATTTGATAACTTCACAGAATATTTCAGGTTTACTTACTTGCTTCATTTATTATAAGGCCATACTTTTTTGAGGAAAATGTTCATTTCCATTCTGTTACCGGGACTGTCACTGGCTATTTGTCTTCTGTGCAATATCGCCATTTTAAGCATGGATTTATGTACGTTATTTATGCGTCATTTTATGCATATACGTCAGCATGGATGTGGTAATACTGTATGCAAGATTGAGCTGCTCAGCACGTTAAAAATTCTGTGAAGCAGTTAACCATTGGAGAAATGCTAAAACTCTATTAGCCATCATTTCTTACAAATTTGGCTATCTCTATTAGTTGATCCCAATTCGTTTGACTTGGTTATTTGAAAGAAATAATCAGAGATTCAATTGTAAACTTAAATTTATTGTAGCATCCATTGAGTAAAACATTCTGAATATGACTCCGCAAAGACACTTCGATCAGTTGTAGAACATATTGTTCCCTCTTTCAACTTCTTGTAACAAAAGTAACAGAACATGGACTGTATATCTTCAACTAGTTCCATGAAATTTAAAATCAATTTTAATTATACTTTTATGGGTATTTTTTTAGCCTCAGGTCAGTTAGAAAACGATATAATTGATACTTTTCATGTGGTCTGGAAATTAAAAATCTGATTTTTTACCATTCGATGTGATGTAACTTTACTGTGTATGGTAGGTTTACATTATGAATTTTTATAGTATTACATAACTAGTGTCCCACCCGTACAGTCAAGCATACTTAAGAGTAGAGATGGCTTAAAGCGTAACTTTCATCTTAGTCATTGTTTCATAGTTTAGCTGTCATTTGTAATCTTTTACGAATTTGAGCATTATAACGTGCTATAAGTATAAATTATTATACTTACAGCACATTTTATTGATAAAAGTTTTAATTAATTTTTCTTATACTAAATTTTTTCCTCTTTGCTTGGTAAAACTATTTTCACACTTGATATCATTCTGAACAGAGGTAATATTCTTACATATTTTTAGCTACACACACACACACACACAATATATATATATATATATATATATATATATATATATATATATATATATATATATATATATATATATATATATTATAAATATGCTTAATTGTCGATAAAATGGCAACAATTTCATACATTAACTATTAAATTTAAATGCTAACTTTAGATCTTTAATTTGAATAGCAATGTCTAATAAAAGTAGTCTAATTTTTTTATAAAGAGAGTTTTAGAAATGTTCTTTTATTGAAATTACATTTTAGCTTCACAATTATTTAGTAAATTATATTCATTATTTAGTAAATTATATTCATTATATTCATTCGCTTATTAATATAATTTACATAAATAATTGGCGAGTTCTTGTTTATACTTGTCATTTTCGGGTGCATCAAAATTATATTCAAATAAAAGAATTGAATTTTATGTTAAAAAGTACTTACGTTATTAATATTTAGTAAATAATACTGAATACCAATAACGTAAATACTTTACGGAATAATTAATTTTGTAAATCCCCATGAAGAAAATTGGTAATGGCATCTGTATATATGACAATTTGGTTTGGTTACAATCTCAACTACAGTCCCTACTGAAACGGTTTATGTAGATTCCTGATTTAATAGCCTTAATTAATTAAATAGTCTTATAAGATAGCTCTGATTTAATACTCTTTCGGTGATAATGTTCGTAAGCTTAGGTGTAAAATTATATGATGTGTGGATACTAAAACTCTCTCTCTCTTAATGGTTGCTAAAGATTTCATTGGACTATTTCCTAATATGCTTAGTACTAAGTTAAAGGAAATTATGAAACATAAAATAAATTAGAGATAAAATTATAGAAACATTTATAAGGAAAGGTTTAAGAAAAGACTTTTACTAAAATTGAGTTACACAAATGGGCCAAACAAAATAGAAAGCAATTAAGTTTCTGAGACCTTGCTAAGCAATTCTGTCACTTTTGATACTCTTTCAGTTTTAAAATAAAAAAAAAATTTAGTTCATTTATAGAATTTCCAGAATTTCTCAAATAGCCTTCTATTTTTTATTTGTTTCGGGAATTTTTAATCAGCTTTTAGTTATCTATATGCTTCTTAAAACTTCCAATCGTATTTTTTATCCCCCAAGAAGCATGACATGCTTAAACTCAACTATAAATGTAATTTATGGACATATTTTGTTTCCTGAGCACCTTTATCATAATGTTATTTTAAATTTTTCTGATCACTTTTTCTTATTTTATATATTATTGATTCATTTCCTCAAATGCGCAATCAATGATCGTATCATGATCATTGATTGCACATTTCTGTTCAGTGTATCCATCAAATATAACCAATCAATTTATAGTTTTAAACTAACAAAAAGTAGTCAAATCGATAACTTAACTGGAACACTTCAGTTCAAATTTCCATATCAGCCTGTAATAAGTGTAATAGAACATGAAAAAAGTTTAACAACTGCGGTTTAGTTTAGTAAAGTATTCAACACAAGTTGTCTTACGAATAGGAGAACATACTTTTCTTCACAAGATATTGTTATATTTTCAGCATGTAATTTCTTGTGACATAATTTATTACGATATTTTTTGCAGATTTATTTGATTTTAATTTTTAAAAAAATTTCTTAGAAATATTTTTGTTAAATTTTCATTTGTACTATTTTATTTACTTTGACTCAGCTGTCATGAGGTAAGATAGTAGAAATGAAAACTAAAATGCACAAAATCAAAGCAAATTTTCCTCCTTATCTGGCATTTTAAATGATTTATAGATTATTGCAACATTAGTATGATTCATTACTTCGCCACTAGTCATTGATCAATGTCATATTTCCATTAAGTCTAAAAATATCGAAAAATGTTCTATTTTATTTCTTATAATTAGAAGTAACAACATGAAAACACTTTTCATTATATTATTTAAGCTAAGAAAATACATCATTTTAAAGTTTTATTTAAACATCTTTCATTTTTATATAGCCTTTGTTATAATCACAAATCAATTAATTACAGTTTTGAATTTATCTCGATTAATCTTAAAAAGGACACTAAAATAATTTTTAAAAGAGAACCACTTTAACCTTTAGAATAGCAATGGACGACATTAGTCTTGACGTCATTCACTACTAAGTTTTCAACAATCGCTGCTAATGTTGCCACAACATGGGAATTCCCATAACCAATATATTTTGGGGATATCCCTAATAAGCTTTCTGAAACACGTTGTCCTGAAATATTAAGTTTTAAATAAGAAATAGCAATTTAATTATCTATCACTCAAAGCAATGGTGATTCAATGATAGTTGGCCCTTAACAACGACTACTTAAAAACTGTTGCTACGTTTGACGTCACACTAATGCCTTTAACAACGACTGCTTAGAAACGGTTGCTAGGTTTGGACGTCACACTTAAATTGTCCATTATGAACCAATATAACATAAAGACAAAAAGGTAATAAACTGTCTTATGCTGGAAACAACCAAATTAAAGTTTGACTCGGAATATCTATTTTTCATGTTGATATTAGGTACAAAATCGCATAATAAGCATTTGACGTATACGGAATATACTTCAAATTTTTTGTCTTTTGATTAAAGATACATTTATTAAAATTTTTAAGTGTGCTTCAGTCTCATATACTGCTAAAATTTAAATAATTGCTATAAGCAAATGATGCAACAGCTATCTATAATTCAAATGGCAACAATATCCAAATATTTAAACTATAGATCTCAATAAGCAGGAATCACTACGTTAATTATATTAAATTTATATTTTTGGTTCAGCAAAAGCTTCTTTCATCTTTATATAACATTATTAAAATCTTATGAGTAGTCGAAATATAAATAGCTTTAATAAACACATCTTCATTGTCAGCAGTGAATTTGTCCAGTCAGCATTTGCAAATATATAATCTATATTTATGTTTTAAGCTGTGGGCGTTGTATTTAACACCACACTTTATAAACAACAAACAATATTTAATTTTAGTTTTTAAGAAAAATTTACAAGTTAAGTGGAACAGAATCAGCTGGATTTAAAACACTATTGTTAACAGGCGAGCGGCACGAGCGAAGTGAATCGTTGGTACTAGTTTATAAGGTAAACAGTCTGTAGATCGGGGTTGAGTTGTGCATAGCTGCAAAGTTATGAATAGTCTATCTATAGAGATTTACTTATTTAGTAAATATAATACCAAAATAAATCATAAATGTTTTTCAAACACCCATTTATATCATCAAGTTTCACATTTTTAAAACTTAATTATTTAAATAAGAAGCAGATTTACTGTATGGTCATTCTTGGCGCGTTTCTTTTTAGCGCCAAATTTAGCGAATATGTTTACTGAAAACCCGGCAAACTAGTATTTTAGCAACCCTATTTTTCATTAATTTCTCATAAATATTTACTGATTTAAATTCAATATAAAATTTAATCAAAAAAATCAATGGATAATTTAACATATCAACTTTATTATTTTACCATTGATGTTTGAAATCTTTATATCTTTTTTCGTTAATTTTGTAAAATTAGTTGAGCATATTGCTAGATACCAACAATGTATGAAATATTTGTTACTATTTCAGCCATTTTCTCGATTGGAAATTCTTCATATGGTCACGCTTGGCGACTTTTTGAAAAATTCGCCAAAGGTGCGCGTACAGTAAAGTTGTACCTAATCGGATATCTTAAGAGCACATTTTATCAGATCAAGCTCTTAACATTTATTTGCAAGAATATTATAGTTAGCATGAAAATTTTTAAATCGTTTACTTGAAATTACCTGTGATTTTTGAACCGTCAGAACTCAAACACACATTATGTTTACTAATAGATAATTGCCTGCCTTTATTTCTCAAAAAAGGTAGAATTATGAGACTTAAATAAAATTTCAAGAAACTGCATATAACTAATTTTTATTAAATCTACAATAATTAATAGTTTTAATTATTAATTTTTCTTCCAATAGGCTTATTTATTATTTCTAAAAATCATACTACTTATAAAATGTGATTCTGATATTATAAAGTATGTTTAAATTATATTAAACAAGAAGAAAACTTAAAAATATGTTCGATCAAAAGCCATTCTATAAAAATAGTCCACAAATTTTCTTATTTATGTAAAATATTCTTATAACACAAACTCTTGATTTCCTGTCTTATTTACACAAAAAATTTTTGTTCCACAAGTTTGCTAATTTTATTCAAATTTTTCATGTTTCAAATTTATAATTTCGGAAGTATGCAATAATTACCATTTAAATAATTTACTTCAAATAAAGAAATCATTCAAAAATTATTTAACTTTTATAATTTTGAAAAAAAGAAAGTGGAGCAAAAGAAATAAGAAATATAAAAGGCAACGTCAAATATGATATTCTTGTAATTATGTGTGTGTGCATATAATTTTAACATATATTATACTAGTCTGTATTTTTCATCTATCATTTGCATTTTCTTATTTATAATTTTTTTATTCTATTTAAAGCTGAAATCAGATTTGGTAACTATATTTTTAATAAATGCAATTGAAAATAAATAATGAGGTTACTTAATCAAAATACTGTTATTCATATGCAAATTTTAAAAAATTAAGTTCAAACATAAAAGTTAATTCATTATAAAATAATAAAGCATTTCTAAAATATATTACAATATGACATAATCAGAAAAATATACATCTCACTTTGAAGTAATTGCATTCCTATATACATTTATTCACCTTTAGCATAAAATATATTATTCTTTCTGTATCTTATGGTCTCTTTTTAATTAAGTAGAATATAAAATGTTTTCAAGCGAAAAAATTTCTATTTTTTTTTTTCAAATTAAGCAATTTAAAGAGAATAATTTTACCTTATTATAAAATTCCTATGCCAATGAAAACAGTCATTCTCAAATGACAGTTAAAATAATAGAGAGTTATTTCTAAGAAATTTCCTGTATTATTTTTTAATATAGGAAAAAATAGGCTTAAGTACGAAATTATTTATTCAAGTTTAAAATTTCTATTATTGTGGATAATGCTATGCTTCAACTGTTCAAATGTAAATTGTGTTATTAAATATTTATGGCTTTAGCTATATTTTATAAGAAAATAATCAATATTTTTATCATAATTTTATATTTGGCTCGCAATAAACAATTCTAATAATTTTATTTTTCTTGTGCTTGGTATTACCAAATTTATCTTTATGATGTGATTGTGTGTGGATAAAACGTACTACTCTGTCATTATAATATTCTTCGTTTACTTTATGTTAAGATGATTTTCATCGTCCTGAACAGTGACGCTATAAAATTAAACGATTTTCAAAATCAACTGTTATGTCAGACAAGTTGTCAGAAAAAAGATCTCATTTATATGGCGCAAAAAACTGTAAAAGGGTTTGTTATTTACATATGATAGTAACGTAAACTAGCATAATTTATTTATTTATGGTAGTTTGCAATCACAACTGTTATGAGAAGCACCGTGTACAGTCTCATTCTGAATAATTTGTACGTATATACTCCCCATTATTTTAAATTTCATTTTAAATGTTACACTGTCATGCAAGAATATACCAGTGACTACATTTACATACTTATTGTGGGTTTCAGATAAGATCACATTATACATAGAAATGATAAATTCCTGATTTCATTCTTTGCCCACAAAAGTGGGTACAGAATCCCATTGAAAAGGAATTGCATTCCTATATAAATATATAGTTATTCACTTTCAGTATAAAATATAATATTTTCCTTTATCTTATGGTCTATCTATCTATTTATCTATCTCTCTCTATATATATATTACGAAAATTATAAACATAAGACATTATTTTAATAAAAAGCCATGAGTTATCACAATTACAATATCGCTCTTATTCAGATTTATATGCATATGTTAACCTTTTCTTCTTGATGTGGCATTTCATGGTTGTAAGCATGTAGAATTAGGAATAAAATATTTCAAGTTTATAATCCTAATAACAGGTTAGCTACGTTAATATTCCTACGTTTTGTTCCAATTTTGAGCAACACAGACATCCAAATGAACGTGTTAATCTTGCTAATTATAAGTAAGAGAGCTATCGTGACCACGTTTCCTACAAATTAGAGTAACGAGTCTGTCTAGAAATTTATGTATGTTGATTATCCTCAGCATACTAAGCTTAGACATGAAGTTAAGCATCAATTAGATTTATTTTAAAACTTTACAACCCATTTAAACTTGTTCAAGTAATTTTAGTTTAAAATTAAATCGTTATATTTTAATTTACATTTTTTCACTATATATTAAGAAATTATACATACGTGTATGTCAGATTAAATTAAATTAGTTGCAGACATTTTAGAATTGGTTAATTTTCCAACGTTTTCTCTTAAATATTTTTATGCAAATATCACAAAATGTTATAGAACATTTGGATAATAAGAAATCACATGATTTCATTTTTTGAAGTAGGAAACTTCACTCCTATATCTCTTATTCAAAATTTGCATGTATGCTGTTATATAATTAGCAAAACAAAAATAAATTAATTACACTTATCCATATATATATATACTGAATAATATAACCAAAGAATGGCGTGTAATTTTAATGATTATCTTTTTTTCTCATCTTTCTTATTCGTGTTCAACCTTTTCGGTGTTTTTGTTTTGCATCAGAGAAGTATTTTCTTATAACAACACAGTACATGTAATTCTTCACCTCTATATGTGTATATATGAATTATAGGTGGTTATCAAAATAATGGAAACACTATTGGCTTATAAAAAGTCCTTAATTTGTATGGAGTAAAACTATTTTCGATATTTTTTGCATATATTGTAACATATATGTGTCAAGGAATAGATTTATACAGATTTTGAATTGTGCTTACAAATCACACACAAAAATAGAATTGCACCATTATTCTTTAAGATATTGAAAAAATTCTGGAGAAAATAGCATTGAAAATATCGAGTCCATATTGATGTTTGAAAATACAATGAACTATATTGAGGTCCGGGAACTGCAGTCCAAGGAAAAAGTTTAACTTCATCCTCGTGTTCATCGAACTATATTTGGACTGGTCCTGTTGCATGGATAGTGCATTATCAACCTGGAAAATTGCATCTGATACAGGAAACAGAATTTTAACCACATAGGATAAACCAGATATGATAAAAATTTTAGATATTTCTTTCCAGTGAATCTAACTTTCAGGGCTACTTTTAGTCCATCAAAAAACCGTAACACGGTTTTCCATATCACGACAGATACACAACCATAGTTAACAGTATGAAGAAGACAACAATAGTCATACGTTTATGCAGGATTCTTCCAAACAAGCATTCAGCCTTTGTACGGGTGTAAAAATGATTCGTTAGATCATATGTAGCTTTCTTCCCCACTGGAGACCATGTTCTGTCATTGAAATCATTTTAAATCACGTTTGGCATTAATATCTGTTTCAAGATTGATGGGGAATTGATGGTGATGATGAGTGATTGATGATTTATCTTAATGTTCTGCTTATAAAAATGCCTTCTATTTATAATCATCAATGCTAGAGAATATGGATTCTGATTGAGCTCTGTGGTCACATTCACCATATTTGTTCGCTTATAAACATAACAATCTTTTTTAATTCCCATTAGTCCCTTTCACTCATCTTCTCTGGGCAGGTAGTGTATATGTTGTTATGATTTTAGACACTATACCTCTAAAAATGCCTAAAAATATACAGTTCAAATTACTTATTATTTAAGGAACTATACCACTAGAAATGTATAAAAGTAGAGAAATTTCGATTATATTTGCATCAGCTAGACGGCCTCTTATAGTTTGAATATTAATGGTGTAAATACTTATTTTAATTTGCCAAAACATTAACCACTTTATTTCCTCTATAACCACCATGTGAAAGGATTCATTGTAGATTTACCTTATGACAAGATGGGAGCTATTGCTGCAAGTCAAGAGCAAAGAACGAAATTTTGTCACCAATACGAGATCTGTCTTGAAGGTGTTCGATAGAACTTCAAAATACCTTTATAGCTTTTAAAGAAATCAGCAACTTAAGGCTACTGATTCTGCACTGATATTGAATACGTTCTTAGGAACCCTTTTTAATTGCTATTAGTTTTGAACGTAAAAAAGAACGGTTGTCTGAATTTCTAATCTTAATGGTAAAATGGTAAAGTTAGTAGGCGTTATAAAAAAAGATACCACTATATATATATACATATATATATATATATATATATATATATATATATATATATATATATATATATATATATATATATATATACCGAAATTCCTGTGTTCACTTTTGCTGTAATATGTGTAAATTTGGAGGGCATTTGATGAAATGTATATGAGTTTTTTCAGAGGAATTTGCCAAAAGTAATCTGGTAATTCCATTTTTTTGTTTGAAAACAAAGATATTTTTTTTTGTTGAAAATAGGTCCAGAAAGACATCCCTAAGCGTTGATAGTAAATTTTAGTGAGTGACTCTCAGTACTTGTATCAATGAAGCCCATAAAATATGCAATAGAAAGAGGATGTTTCATTTTAGTCTTCTTTTTCCTCCAATACGATTTTGAATACAATAACAATAGATTTTACTGAAATACTTTGAAAATTTAGCTTTGTGTTTCAAAGGCATAGGTCATATATCACACTTGAAACAATCTATCTCAGTTTTGCAGCTATTTCGAAGGTCAGCAGTTAGTCAGACTGCACTTAATTGCACACATTGAGCTTTTGACAAATTGGTGGTAGAAGCACAAAAGTGAATTTCTGCTCCATAGTCCAAAACGGATCTTATCAAAGAGGTATTGATTAATTTCAGAGTAGAAGACTTTATTCCCCAGTCAGTATATTAAAAATAAATTAGAGAATTTTTAATCTTTTTCTTCCTTTCAATGCAAGGTTTTCAATGAGCTTGATACTTAGCTACTCTGAGTAGAGTAACACTCCCAAATAATTAGAGTGTTTAGTGAAATATAACCATAGATCAATCATTGGATATCCGGATGGTAGTGTAAAGTTTTCAATTCGTTGTGAAGAATCTAAAAAAAAGTTTATACAGAATAGCAAATGATTCCACTTCAGAAAGTATAAGGTTAATATCATTTCCAATTAATCCAATATTTGGACCAGATTTCCATATGGTTATGTCATCAAGAAATAAACAAGTTTTCGAGCCACTAACTAATAACTGCTTCCGTCCCAGACAAGTACAACGAAAATAGCAATAGACTCAGTATAAAATCTTGAGGCTATCTCGGGCTCATTTTAAAGTCTCAAGAAAAGGATTTATTAGAGTAAGGAAAAATTGATTTACCCCTCAGAAAATAATCGATCCAGGCAAATGCTCCATCGTGTTATTGAAGTTTTCAAAAAATTTCATAAATAGTTTGCGTTAACCCTTTAAAGATTTTGTTAAATCTTAAAAGGCTGCCACTGTGTGATTTGTATTGGAAAATTTGAGTAAGTGGAATGAAACATTTATGATATTGTTACTATCTTAATTATTTATTACATTTAAATTATAAAAAAATAGCTGTAATTAAAAATTTTATTTAAAAGTTAGAACACTTATAATACAGTATTAAGAAATTTGAAACTTCTATAATGGAAATTACGATGATAAATAATACATGATAATGTGTAAATAAGAGAGAAACCACACATTTACAAGTTCTGGCAGCACGTTTACATTCTAAAAATATAACATATATAAATTTACACATGCTAAAATTTTATCCAAATTATGGGAATATCAAATTAAGAGCCATCAGATTTTACCAACATTGAAAAATTATATGAAAAATAAGTTAGTAATCATTTTTAAGTACAAATTTTTTCATTCTGTTTTTTAGAGCACTAAATGTAAAAAACTACAAACTATGGATTTTGAACGTAAATGATGGATTTGGAGTTCTAAAATTGAAGACTACATATCTGCAACAAAACCTCCTTAGCAAGAACCGACTGAAATAATATCATCCCTTTGGAATAAAAGCCTAGATCTATTTTAGTTAAGCAAACTTTTAAGCCCTTCTAAGGGCAATGTTTCGTTAGTTAAAGAAATTTCATGGTAATAGTTCTTAAATCCACGTATAAATTCTGCTAGAAGTAATTTTGGTGGTCCTGAAGAAAATGGAAGTTCAGTGTCCTTTCATTTTACTAACATTCACTACTTATTCTCATTATAAAATGTCTGCAGTTTTTTATTTTCTCTTCTTTCATTTCAAATATTTCATGCCTATGGGCTTATAAGTCGTTTTACAAATTATATTAGTTTTCTATCAATGTCATTTTCAGTCATCTAAGTATTAATTTTCAAAAATTATTTTCTAATTTCAAATATTGCTTCGTGAGCTTATAAATAACTTTTAAAATAAATAACATAAAATTGTAATATAAGAGAACATTCTACTGAACAGCCTAAGCTCAAAATAAATAATGACAAGATTTGAATTAACACTTGTACAGTTTTCATTTTAAGTAATTCTTTATTGTGGATTGCTATGAAAAACTTAACCTTATAATTTGTTTGAAGAATATAAAGTTTTCTTATTGTTGAAATAATTTCTCCTGATAATCTAATTCTTAGTAATATGTGGCTTTTTACGGAAGAAGTCGTTTTTTGTTAATTATCATCGACAATTAAAATTTTGTTTCATAAACTTATTTTTTAGTTTTAGAAAACGAATTTCAAAAAAGAGAAACAAAACATTTTATTCATGTTAAGAATGAGTAAGTAATAATTTTGTAAATATGAATTTCTGTGTAGCTTTTACAGTGAAATAACTTAAAATATTATATAACATTAATTTATGTAACTAAATAGTAAATATTTGGAATTCAAAATAATATTGCCTTCCTAATAAATTAAAAATAATAACCTAAAAAATTCAGTTAGAAGTATCTAATTAAATCGAAAAAATATAAAAAATCACAGTTATAAATCATAATGAAATGTTTTAACAATTTATTGGACATGAAGAATTTAATATTTTAATTTCATTAAATATATTTTTGTATTATTTCATACAAAGAAATTATTTAATGCATGCTTGTTGCTTCATAATTTTCTATAACAAAAAATTACGAAAAAGCTAAAATATATACATAATACTTCGTTGTGATATAAAAAAGTTATTAATTTGTAATAACATTTTATCATTAAAAAAGATTTTGCTTTTTATTTATTTGCATTTTCTCTTTCATACCTACTAAAAATAAATTTTATGTAATTTATTTTAAATTTTGACACACTATATGATAAAATATAGTTTAATTAATAAGAACTCTAAAAAATTAGTTTCCTCAAAGCGCTTAAGTATTACTTTTGTTGGTATGTATTGTATCATATCACAATTTCGTTTGCGTAATTCCATTTACAAAACTATATATATATACATCACAAATTAATCTAAAACAGATCATACCTTTTTGCTCATATAATTGATCTAAAACTTTTCAGTATCGTGTAAGTTACTCTACAACACAAAGTTTGCGAGATAATTGCTGTTACCAAATGTATTATATGAAATAATGTTAATTAATACTATAGAAAAATGTGTAACAACATAGTAATAAACAAATCCCAATTTTGCTGGTAATAATTTAGCAAGCTATGTAAACTTCATTCAGCAGAAACGTTGATTATTTTCCAATATTTGGTCATTTCTACCCGAAGAGGAAGAAATTGTTATTTCCTAAGGGAAACATGTAATATTGAATAACCAAAAAAATAATAAATAAATAAATAAAATAAACGAAATTAATTTTCAAAAAAACAAAATTTTAAAATATATTGCAGACAATTTTTAAAGAAAAATCAGATTATCAGTTATAGTACATTTAGAGTTTGATTCAAATGTATGTCGAAGGCATACGTGAACATCATTACCACTTGAATAAGCACACGTAATTTATTTTCACCTTTAGTTCCTTTTCAGGTTATTATAAAACATTATAAGTGAGGAATATATTTTTATGTCATTATATAAGTAAATTTACAATGAAACAAAGCTGCATTCACCGCAGCCAAAAATGACGTTTATTGCTAAAAACGCAATAAACTTAACAACTAATGTAGCCATTTTATTTGTTTTAAACTAAGAAAATGTTTTTAATAGTACTTTAATTCATTTAACATTAATGTGTTAACATTTTATCTAGACATGTTGGATCAGAATATTCAGCAAATTCATTTTCAGAAAGAAACCTCATCTCAGAATCATCCGATAATTTCAACTGCCTTTCGGCTGATCTCTTACGCATGAAGTAAATTCCTCCGATAATGGCACATATAATACCCACAATAATTATAGAAACAATAGCAACTGTTGGTTGTCTCTCGTTTAAAGTAGATTTAGAAGCATGTGCGTCAACTGGTTTTGATGGAAGTTCAGTCGAAGTTGACATAAAAGGTGAGAAAGTAGAAAGCATTTTAGACACTGGAGTAAATGCCCGCGTGCTGGTGGATGTCACCTGTGGTAATTTTGTGGTTGTTGTTTGATATGCATTATTCCAGTTACGAGTACTTAATGGAAGATATCGAGGTGTTAGAGTCGAAATAGTTGTTGTTATTGTGGTCGTTGAAGTAATTATTCTAGTTCTTGGTCTGAGATTATACATTTTTGTGGTTGTAGCTGTTGTGGTCTTTCTATTTCTAGGTCTTAGATTATATATTCTCCTGGTTGTTGTTGTTGGCTCTGTAATTATTAATGGTGATGAGTTTAGTAAAATATCATTTGATGTCCTTGACGTGGATTGTGATGATAAAGAAGCTGCTATTGTGGCAGGAGCTGGTGCAGTAATGTTTATTTGTGGTGGAACTACAGGCGAAATTGAAGAATCACCTGATGATATATTAGTTGGCAAAGTACTAGTAATAATTGCGGGAAGTACTGTAGTAGTTAATGAATTGTTTAATGATTCAAATGTCGCAGATTTTAGAGATGCAGTTGAAATTGGAGTTTCAGAAGTAACATTTACAGGTGATAATGTTTTCAAAGATGTAGACAGATTTTCAATAATAATTGGAGAAGCACTCGTCATTGTAGATGAAGAATTTGTGCTAGTTATTGGTGATGTTATAGTACTAGAAAATGATGTAGTTGTAGGTATTGTAGTTGAGGTTATAGACGTTTGTCTTGTAGTACTTGTAGACAATGTAGTTGAAGTTGTTGACTGCTTTGTTGTGGAAGTAGAAGCCACTAATGATGCTGTTGTATTTTTAATAATGATTGGAAGTGTTGCATTTGAAGATGGAAGAGAAACAGTAATTGCTGTACTAGGGCTAGTAGCTGAAGATGATGAAGTTAAAATTTGTGATGAATTAGATAACGTCTGGATGTTTGAAGAATTTGATACATTATCAGTATATACCGAAGAAATAGTTATATGAGGTAATGTTACGGAAGCAGTTGATACATTATTAGCCTCTGTGTACATAGAAATACTTATAGAACTTGGAGTAGATGTAAATACATCAGAAGTATTGAAATTTGATGTCGTATTTTCATTCTTTTTCACTGTTACAATAGGAATGACTATCGTGGTTGTCAAATAATCATGCTCCTCAGGGGGGCTTTCATTATCTGAATCAGCATCTAAATGAAAATAAGAACTCTTTTTTTAAACGTGTTATATACATAGTTTTCACATATTACAGATAATAAACAAACAAATAAAGGAACCAAATTCGTATAAAATGAATGGGGAAAATATGAAATATATCACATAAAAAATATTATAGTTGTAATAAAGATTTTAAAATTCTTTTAAAGTTTCTAAATATAAATATTCCTAATTGCTCTTATATTTTTAATTTTATGATAATAAATTTAGAAAATTAAGCTAGTCATATTAGCAACATTTAAAGTGTAAGAAATACCATTAGTTATATTAAAAATTTATATTTTAATTTTTTTATATTTATTGAATCATTAATAATTTTACATAATATTAAATGGAATAGAACTGCTTAATTGACTTTATTGAAATTTTAATTAGACTAAAAGAGATATTAGTATCCGCGTTAAAATGAGTATCATTTCAATTACGCAATAAGATCATGGTCAATAGAATGTATATTTTATAAATTTGTAAATAATGTTAGGTTATTAATTATTTTAAATAATGTGTATGTTATTGATTGACAAAATTTATATAATTTGCTTTATTTATCGCATAAAAGGTAAGATATTCACATAAAATTACACATTGGTGTAAAATCTCAATTTGTATCAAGTTTTCATCATACTCTTATAGTAAAATAACTCCAGGAATTCACAAAAACAAAAGAAATAATAAAATTTTAAACACAATATAAAATTTTAACAATTTATTGACAATTTAACAATGCAATAACACATATATTGAAAAATTCTTATTTTTCCCTGCTACTTAAAAGGGTTCAAATTTTCTTTGCATTTAAAAAATTATATGCAGATATACTTAAACACAACTTTCCTCTTAAAAAGGAATAAGTACTGATTGCCTACGAAGAATCCATTTTAAGACATAAAAGCAAATTTCTAAAATTTTATTTCGAAAATAAAATAATCCCATTTATGAAAAAAATGGAGCAAGAATTTTTTAAACGAATTTCGTTTGTTACAGGAATTTCTTGAAACTCAATCACATCAAGTTTCACTTCCAGCATTTTGAAATTGGATAGCAAAATTGCTAAGGAATTTTAAAAGAACAAAAATATCTCAGATTTTATTTATTTTCAAAACCAATAAGTAATAAGATGTCGATTTTTTTTAACATCTGGAAACTCTAAAGTTTTTAAAAATAAAAAAGATGAAAAGTCTCTTTTCTGCTGGAGAGTTTTTATTTATGTTTACCAAGGCTTATATATAAAAATTCCAATATATATATTAGAAATTTTATGATAGCATTATCTAATTTTCGTATGTAGGAAGATGGAAATATATATATAGATAGAGAGAGAGAGAGAGATAAATGTATGTGAAAATATATATAGCTTTAAACTTTTTATTAATTATTAAAATGTCTGTTAAAAATTTGGGAACTTAAATAAACATTAAAATACATTACACTTAAACAAACATTACACTAAAAAAAACATTTTATTTTATTTTCCTATTATTCATGTTTTGATAAGAGAGTTAAAAACTGTTAATAAAATTTATAGAAAATACGCTGCAAAACTCACTTTGAATTCATAGTTAATCGAATTCATAGTTAAAGTAAAATTTTTGAAACAGTTATGTGTGTATCTACAGTTGTCCTTTGAATCAAAAAGAAGTCGCTTATCTGCAAGAAATTTTATCTACCGCTTAAAACATTTGGAAGCATTATTATCAGATATTATGTAAATGTCTAATAAGTAATTTTTAAAGTTAGTAAAATCAAAATAGATATTATAGTTCGAAAGATGTACTGCGTGCTTTTATTGTTAAGGATCTGATATACAGTATTTACTAGAGTCAAAATAGCTGGAAGAGAGAAAAATTTGATTAAACAGTAGGGTCTACCTAAGGTTCAATTGATGTCATAAAA
Organism: Latrodectus elegans; assembly: GCA_030067965.1. Taxonomy (NCBI): domain Eukaryota; kingdom Metazoa; phylum Arthropoda; class Arachnida; order Araneae; family Theridiidae; genus Latrodectus; species Latrodectus elegans. The sequence goes on from CM057810.1 coordinate 13,188,263, forward strand.
ACATATATTGAATCATTGTAGGACACTATTAATCTCTGTATAAAATATGGAAATTAATTTACTTTTGAGGTGAAACTAAAGACGTTGAAAATAATGAAAAAAAAGTTGGCCTCTCATAAATTAATGTTAATTTAAAATGTTGAACTAAACACTGATAAAGTTGAAATTAATGTTTAATTCAAAGATTTTGATTTAAGGAGAAATAATTTAATTTGTTCAAGAAAACACAAAATTGATTATGCAATAAGCAAAATCTCATTATACGATGAATCATATCCAAGAAATTCTGCTGAGAAATATCCATTTTAAATGAAATCAAGTCACAATCATAACTAAATAATAATATATAACTCCGATCCTCTCTCTCTCTCTAATTAAGACAAATAACTGAATTTCGCTAATCGGTAAGTTGATTTTGGCATTAAAATTAGAATTAGTTTACTTACATTAATAAAAAAGAAAGTCAAAGTGATTTTACACTTTAATGGTATATATATATATATATATATATATATATATATATAGATATATATATATATATATATATATATATATATATATATATATATATCTGTTATGTACTCTTCACAAAAAAAATTTACCACTTACACATTTCTATGATTGTCCTTACAAATTATTGAAAAGTTGTTCGCTTTCTAAGAGCAGTTTTAAACTTTGGAGTATTTAAAAAGAAAAATCTGAACTTTCCTAATATCTAAGGCAAATTAAAAGTACAGATTATTTCCCTTTCAAAAGAAATTACAAAAGAATTTTATATTAGTTGTACAAATTAAAAGTACAGATTATTTCCCTTTCAAAAGAAATTACAAAAGATTTTTATATTAGTTGTACAAATTAATATAGAATTGGAATTTCATTTCTGTAATTATTCACATAAAATTTAAATATTTTCATCGATAATGGAAAAAAATAATGACTTCAATTATAAGAGAACGTTTCCGTAAACGTTCTTTCACTCTTAAGTCTAAGAATATTTTAAATTAGGATATTTTGATTCTTAATGAGAAATTCATTATTTTCATTATCAAATGTTTTTCTTTTCAAATTGCATTTTGGCCACCGGTGCCGTATAATTCAGGATGCCAAATTCTCAGATTGGTGAATTTTCTCATGTACTTGGCAACTTCGTTAATATTACGCAATACATAGGCAGATCTATAAGAATTATGCATTAAATTCTATTTTGGTAAACTCTAGTATTTACGTCATCGCGCCCGTCAAGATACGTCATCTTGGCAACATTTCTTCATCGCCAAAAAATTCATAATTTGGAATCATGGGTTATATGGCACCTTTGCTGAATTTTGAATTCTACATACAGTTTGATTAACAATACAAACTACTGCTGCGTAAAATTTCATGTTTCATTTTCAAGTTTATGGTTACTTTTTGTTCATATTTTTCGAATTTTCAACTCTGTACAACTAATTTTTCACATATATTTATTTCTGTGGAATAAGTGACGTTTAAGTACATTTTTTTTATTTTGCATTTTATATAAAGTTAATGGAAAAAGAAAGAGTGTATGGTAATGGTATGGAAAAACATTTCACTTACTTCCAGTACATATAAAATCAAAATCGTAGCAGCAGTTTCCATTCGAATGACAGTTATCTGTACAGGCACAATGAGAAGAATTGTCAAATTCACGGCACCTTCCTCGACAGGAGTTTGATGTCAACACTGTGATGAAAATATTCCAACAAAATAGGTGCTATACTTGACATTTCACATTTATAAACATATTTCATTGTTATTAATGATAAATAATTTACATCTATAAGATAAGTATTCAAGTATGCTATGAATAAATTTTCAATTAATTTACAGCATCACAAAAAAAGAAATAGGAACACTGCAGTTTATTTCAGTTTTAATCTCATAGAATTTAATAACTTTAAATAAATGTTTTAATATTTGTTCTATGATGAAGTATTCAGGTATGAATATTAGAAGCACGTGCATGAATACTTTTAATAGTCATGAATCTAAAAGAGTAAAATAATATCAATTATTGAGGATTTATTGTGATTTCTAATTTCATCTACAACGACAATAAAACTAGTCGCTATTCAAATTCAAATCCAAAATTTCACGGTTCAGCACGCATAAGTTGTATTGCAGTTCCAAACATTTCTTGTTATTTGATGAGCACAATGAAGTTACATTAAAAATATTAAAAAGTAATTTATATGAAAATATATTTGAAAATTTAAACTATTATAACTACATTATGATATTGATGTTTATTGATGATCTGTCAATACCATACATAGTATAATTTTAATCGCTTTTTATACGAGAGTTACTCTGAAATTTTTGAGATACGCGCAGACGAGAATTTACAAAATAAAAATAACGGTTTAATTACAATACAAAGTACACTAATCGTCATTAAAATTGCTACACCAGGAAGAAATGCAGTTAACAAAATGATATTTATTGGACAAATATATTATACTAGAAACAACAAGTGATTAAATTTTCAAAAAATTTGGCTGGATTGATCCTAAGAAATCAGTACCCAGAACAACCACCTCTGGCAGTAATAACAGCAATTATACGCCTGGGCATTGAGTCAAACAGAGATTGGATTTCATGTACAGGTACAGATGCCCATACAGTTTCAACACGATCCCACAGTTCATTAACTGTAGTGACTGGCGTTTCGTGACGAGCCAGTCGCTTGGCAACCATTGACCAGACGTTTTCTATTGGTGAAAGATCTGGTGAACGTGCTGGTCAGGGCAACAGCCAAACATGCTCCGTATCAAGGAAGGTCCGTACAATACCGGCTACATGCGGTCGGGCATTATCCTGCTGAAACGTATGGTTTCGCAGGGCTCGAATAAAGGGTAGAGCCACGGGTCGTAACACACCAGAAATGTAACGTGCACTGTTCAAATCACCGTCAATGCGAACAAAAGGTGACCGAGATGTGTATCCAATGGCACCCCATACCATCACGCCAGGTGATGGACCAGTATGACGATGACGAATGCGCGCTGGCAGTGTGCGTTCACTACGATGCCGCCAAACATGGATTCGACCATCATGATGCTGTACACAGAATCTGGATTCATCTGAAAAGATGACGTCTCGCCATTCGTGCGCCCAGGTTCGTCGTTGATCACACCATTGAAGGCGCTCTTGTCTATGACGCAGCATCAAGGGAAGCCGCAGCCATGGTCTCCGAGCTGAGAGTCCATGCTGTTGCAAACGTCGTCGAACTGTTCGTGCAGACACTTGTTGTCTTCCAAACAACCCCGTTTCTTGACTCACGGCTCGTGACGTGGTTGCACGATCCATTACGGCCATGCGGATAATATGCCTGTCTTCTTGGCTGCTAATGATAGGTTTCCGTTGAGATCCCGCATGGCGTTCCGTATTACCGTCCTGAACCCATCGATTCCATATTCTGCTAAAAGTCTTTGGATCTCGACCAACGCGAGCAGCAATACTGCGATAGGATAAACCGCAATCCGGTACGCTTCAATTCGACATTTATCAAAGTCAGAAACGTACTGGTACGCATTTCTCCTTCTTACACGAGGCATCACAACAACTTTTCACCAGGCAACAACGTTTAAATGTAATTTGTGTATGAGGAACCGACTGAACAATTTCTTTATTTAAGCACAATGTAGGTGTCGCTACTGGCGCCTGCATTGTTTAAATGCGCTGAAAAGCTAATCATTTGCATATCACAGAACCTTCTTCCTTTCGTAGAAATTTCACGTCTGTAGCATGTCGCCTTCTTGGTGTAGCAATTTTAATGGCCAGTAGTGTATTTTAACTCAGAAGACGATTTTTTACTGACTTACTTCAACTTGTTTAGCGTAGAATGAATTTTAAACAAAAGAGAAAATGGAGATAACGCGAGAACATTTTCGCGCTATGATTTTCTAAGATTTTAAAGCAGGATTAAATCAAGAAAAATACGTTAAACGATAGCAATTAGCATTTGGCGATGACTCTCCAGCTCGTGCTACTGTGCTATTTAGATGGTTTAAAGAATTTAGAAGAGGTCGCCATTTTCTTCAGGATGAAGAACACACAGGAAGTGCGCCGTTGGCAGTAATTCTGGATAATGTGTCTGACTTTCGAAAAATGTTGAATGATAATCGCTGTATCTATCAAATGATACGGAAGGAACTTAACATTGGATCCGCAGCCATACACAAAATATTTCTTGAAGAATTATATACGAAAAAAGTAGCTTACCGATGTCTTACCCAAAATCTAACTGAGCACCAAAAAGTGAGCGTGTCAGAATCAGTTAAAAAACTCTTAAATTGCTAATTGATGGTAGCCACCTCATCATTTCTAAAATTGTAACAGGTGATGAAACGTACATATCGTTTTTTGACTTTCCAACGCGTCAAGAAAGCAAAGTATGGGTCTTTGAAGATGATCCCACGCCGACCATGGTGAAAAAACAACGCGCACCGAAAAAACTGACGTATGCCGTTTTCTTCATTAGTTCGGGATTCATCAAATCCATCAAGTTGGAAGGACAGAAGACAGTAACAGCAAACTGGTATACCACTAAATATCTTCCAGAAATTCTCCAAGAACTGAATGTTAGGGGATTAATGCTTCACAATGACAATGCATCTTCACATACAGCCGGATTAACAGTTGAGTTTCTTAAACAAAAACAAATTAAAGTGATCGAACATCCACCATTTTCACCTGATCTAGCTATATGTGACTTTTGGTTATTCTTTAATCTAAAAAAGAACTTGTGTGGACGTCGTTTTCATTCAGAAGAAGAGATTGATGTGACTATAAACGCATTTTTTCATCTAATCCAAGAAATGAATGGCTTGAGGCATTTAATATATGGAAAATTCGTCAAAGTGCATTGATGCTGGAGGAGACTACTTTGAACACACCTATAATTTTGTAAGTATATCTTTAAAAAGCTAGTTGTATCTCAAAAATTTCAGAGTGACCCTAGTAGAACTATCCATTATTTTAGAACAAAGTCTTCATGTAAACTTTATATAGGTTTTGTTAAAATGAGCTACTTTCTTTTAGTTCAATAATATCCTTATTTAGAAAATTTTTACCCTTAACTTTAAAATCACTGCATGTATTACGTCATAATATTTTAAGATAAGGCATCAAATGTACTTAAAAATGAATTAACATTTTTATAACACATTCATTATAGTCATTTCTTTATATACAAAATAGCTTATATAATAGATAAATAGTGCGTATTTTAGCTTTCAACTAAAAAATTCATGCATTTTAGACGTTAACTAGAGAGTAAGCACACGTAAATATTTTTAATTTCTACTAAATTTTAAGCTTTATTTAAATTATAGTTCATGTGTAAGTAGAAACAAAATAAATCAAAGTTAAACATACCTGAAAAATAATAAAATATCAGAATTAATATTGTTTATAGAAAAATAAATATAATGAAAAATTATGATGTATTCCGAAAAAATTATTTTATTTTGTGAAATTTAAAGGCAATATTTTATATTAACATTATTAGAAATTTATAAAGCTAAAATATTGTGTATGTGTTTATAAAATAATATATTTTTATAATAGACTCAAACACCAATTTATTTCACAATATTAGCATCAATAATTAAAACCTCATTTATTGAAAAATCCAAATAATAGCTTTAATGAAGTAATTTAATAATTTTACAATACTAATTTACTTGCTAATTTTCTTTTGAAATTGTGTTAGTTTATAAAATAAGACTATATATATATATATATATATATATATATATATATATATATATATATATATATATATATATATATATATATATATATATATATATATATGTATATATATATATATATATATATATATATATATATATATATATATATATATATATATATAGTCTTATTTAATTAATATCTTCAATTAATTTAGATTTAATTAATAGTATCTTTAATTAATTTTTCCACAAAAATGCATTTAAAATCTCTGAGAACACTGTTGTGTTTTTCCATAGGAATGTATTTTCTGTTTATCCTAAAATATTGTTAATGGATGATATTAAAAAGCTTATTTTAACTCATGTACATTCATGACTGTATTTTATAACTTGTGAAGTAATGTTTTTTTCACACACACACACAATTAAGTAACAAATTCATAAAAGTATGTTTACCTGGAACACTTTCAGTTGAAGCACTGGCTTCTTCGCATCCAAGTGACGAAAGATATACGTCATCAATAGCAGTGTCCCCGATGTAGTTGGAACCACGAACTCCTTCAACTATTATCTGTAAAAGTGATTGAAATTATCGTAACCTATTTATTACCATTAAAATTTTGAAAAATATTTTATTATTGAAATTTAATTTTGCAAGAATGTCCAATTAACAATCATTTGAAAAAGCGTAAAAAATTATAAATACATTAAAAAAATATTTTATTTTAATATCAACCTATTTGGTGATGATATAATACATTGTTCATTTTATATACCTATAAATGGTAATGTTATCAATAAAAATTAGGGCAGATGTGTTCTCAAATCAAAATTTGTGGATTTATATTTAAACATATTACAAAATTTATATTTATATTTAAAGTGTTACATTAAGTTTTTGTTTCTTATAAATTTCATGTATTTCAAAAGAATAATATTTTACAGTAATAAATTTTTTAGTAAATGAACAATCAATGCGCCGAAATTCTGTTATTACGGATACTTCAACTCAATTCTAATTAACTAATATTGCCTTTTGTATTAAATAATATGATTAAAAATATTTAGTAATTGTTTCTTTGGAAAAAAATTACAATATAAATCTATAAATTCAATATTTACATTTATGTAGTCATTTTTAAATTAAGAATAAAATTTTATATACTTACAAATAAGAATACTTCATATGAAGATGATTTTAAAATTTTTTATCTGCATCTAAGTTTTTCAAGTTTTATTTTAGAATTACTCTGTGTTGATCTCTTCAACACATTTATCACGATTATTTTGCTTATCTTTATATTTTTATAAACTTTGTCTCTTAAATTAAATTACACAAAATGTGAGACATATTTCGTATTAATTTTTATCATATAAAATTGCATTTTTAAAATTACTAGGAATTTAAGTATTGGAAAGAGAAAATTCTCATTTTTTAAAAATTTTGTTTCTATTAGAATTGAAATTTTGTTATACATAAAATTTTCGGGAATCTGATTTTAATTTTTTACATTTACTCTACAATATAAATTTTAGTATTTAGTAGATAATACTGTGTAATTATAACAACAACTGAGTGATTAAGCAATGGATTAGAGAAGATTACTCTGGAATTATATTCCGAAATATAATAGATGTATATTTTATCAATCTCAATGAAACCTTATACATTCTGATTAGTTTTTCAAAATAATTTTACCATTTTCTTATATTTCATTTTGTCAAATTAACGTTAGCTCACTTATGTTTAATTACATATTTGTTGAGTAACTGATAATTTGAAATTTTTCTAGTTTATATCCTGAACTATATTTGATCTAAACATGTTTTTGTACCTTCGTGAAATATTTTGGACGTAAGTATATTTGATGGAAGAATATCATAGTTTCAGAAAATGTTTGTTAGTAACATTTTATTAATATTAAAATTTATTTTTTTACTGAAACAATAAGATTTTTTACTAATACTCAATTCCCCTAAATAGTTTATCCCTAAAATGGATGTTTCTTTTTATTAAAAAACAGAAACCAAACGCATTAGCCATCAGTGGTATCATTTCAGTAGGAGGACATTGCAAACATAACGTATTTTATTTATTATATCCCATCCCCTAATTTTCCATATCTACACACAGAGGATCTTTAATTATATTGGAAATGGAACCCCTTCTAGCAATGAGAACAATATTTTTCCTAACCAGAAGGTGAGGGAATAAATGAACAAACAATTAACTAATTGGGTCAATCTAGGTTAACAATACTTGGTTAAATTCCATTTCATTAAAGATACGATAGAAAAAATTACTCATAATACATTCTCCAAATTTTCATTCATATCTAATAAAGAATTTTTTAATTGTGAATAATGTGTCTTAATAACATGATAAACTTCTACAAAACCAAAGATATTTTGATTTTGTAAATGACATCAAGTTGTTAAATAAATTAAATAATTAATGATTATTTGAACTATTTAACCACAAATACCAATAATCAAAATGTAATTTTAACAAATACTTTAAATAAGAGCAATTGTAGAGTATATTAATGGTAGCATAATCTACAAAGTCTATTAAAATAATTTGATCATTAACAAACCAAATTTACTTTAAGAAAAACTCAAATTTCAAAAATATTACATGAGCAGAATAAATTAATAAAATTGACATATTATATTAAGTAATTTAAACAAAAATATTTTCAAAATTAACATTTTAAAAAAATGTCCAAAATATATTAAATTAAATATTAATCTTCCTTCTATATTCTTCTTTTTAAAAATGTGTGCTTGTATTTAATAGTGTGATAAAAGTCCCATATTTTATTTATTTCTTTATTTAATAATTTTTTATCAACGTATATGCATTTTAAATTCAATTCAGTTCTTATCACTGAAAGTTGTAATCTCTTAGAAATTTAAATAAAAAAATCTTTATGATTACTCAATTTGGATTAGAGCAATTTATATGTGTATGTGTGTTTCCATTCTCTTAATAGCATTACTTTTTGTTGCAAATAGTACAGAAATTTAAAGAGAGAAAAAATTTATCTAATTGAAAAAAAAATTTAAAAAAAAAAAAAAATCCGGCACTGTATTCCCATAAGTGTAACAACTCAATCATCAAAAGCATTCAGCTTCCTTGTTTCCTTAACAAACTCTAACCACGTACGTAGGAACTTTTCCAAAAGGCGTTTTAAGGTGGCAGAAAACGTAAAACAGTTTGTTTTCTTTCGTAAGACCCTGGAGAATTCCGGCACGAAACGTCACAAGCCTAATTTGGGAGGAACGGGACGCGCGTTCATGCGTCCCCAACAATGGCCGTCTTGGCGCGTGAGGTGAGTGCCAAAGGCGCCTACCGACTCTCGAAATCAGCTCGAGTATTTTACTTTTTCTTGTCTCTAAAATTATACTCTCTGAAGACCAAAGTGAAAAATGGCTCCAAAACGAGATTTGGTGTGACTGCGCTGGAATTGGTGAAGGTAACGAGAATTCGAAATTGAGTTTAATTAGACATTACGTCCTTAAGCACTGGCGTGTCGAATTTAGCAAATGTTGCCAACCTCGGCTGTGCGTGATTACATTGCACAGCAAGTCGCTTTGCATGTGAATAATTATGCTTATGATATATTATTTAATCTAGGGTAAAATTATCTGTAAACAAGAGAGGCATATTTCTATATGCGTGAGAAGTGCCATTTCTATTAACGATGAGTAGTTCATGCTTTTTATTTCAAATTATGTCGTTTTACAAGTGAGGCGTCACGGAGATAAAAATAGTACTAATTGAAATAACATTTATCTTGTTCTAATTATGGAATACTATAAGCATTCTTGTTGCAAACCATTATTTGTGTGAGTGGTTATGGTTACAATAATAATTGTAGCAATTCTGTGGCTGTTTAAACTATAAATACTTCTAATATACAAAACAATATATGTGTATTTAGGAGTTATTTTATTTTAGTTTTAAATAAAACAATTATTAATAAAGATTTCCTTAAGTTTCTCGATTAGTAAATTTCTAAAAATGTACAGTCATTACTAAATTATAACTATAGTAGAAACGTCTGCAAAAGAAATCTCATGTATAATGTTTTGTAATGTGTAATGAAGTATTATTATTAAGTGACCAATCAAAACAGGAGCTCCCATATTTTTTAAACTATTCTCTTGTCATTTTTGCATTTCTTTTGTCGTGTGTTTAAAAGATTTAATTTAATAAAGACATATTTATAAAATTCAATTTAACTGCTCTTTTAAATTGGATTTTTTAAGACAAGAATACTTTCTCAGAACTCATAAGACTATTTTATTCACAGCTGTAGAGTAAGTTTCAAAATGCCTTTTGAAAAATTATAAGACATCATTTAAATTTTAATAATTCCACAAATTCAAAAGTCTGGAGATTCATGGTTGATATTCATATATAAGATTTAGCAAATATGTTAGTAAGCTGAATATTTATTTCTTTTTCCATTTTTCTTTAGTAAGTTATATGTGATCCACATGATATTTGGTTGCTTGCCTTGTTTTCAGCTGACTGAGAATATTCCGATTAGAGAAATAATATCTCAAATTTAAAGATAGAGAATAAAATATACCCTAACAATATAGGGAGTCAATATGTTTATTCAACTTTAATTTTCTGTCACAAGCAAATTCAGTCGAGAATCATTAAATTTTATTATTGAATATTTATATTCATTGAATATTTTATCCTTAAGAGTGTACAATAAATTCTCTGGCATTCATTTAAATAAACATCCTTCCATTATAACAACATTTTTTTCTGTTTTTCGCCAAATGAGTGTTTGGTTCGTTGGTGTCATATCCATAAGGAAAACTTTGATGACCATGAGTGTACAGAACACATCTGGCTATCTCCTTGATGTCATCGTAATATAGAATTTTTTCGATGTCGAAATGAGTGTTTCTTACAGAAAATTTTACATCAAATTTTTCATTTGGTAATATATTGTTAGACAGGTAATAGATACATTGTTCTGAACTTTAAAATTTAAACAAAATTTATTACGGTATGTTAATTTCAAAAATTAAAATCTGAATTTTCTTGTCCCTTAAAAAGTATCACTCAAAACTTTCTGATTTTTACCGTAAATATTTCTTTGTGATATCAATTTCCCCTTACTTCAAATACTAAAAATAAAATTTAAATTTAAAATCATACAAAAAAGGAAGTTTTAAGTTTTTTCCTATGTCTTAAATAATACTTTTTTACTAGCAATAATTCAATATTTTGTCGTATTTAACATTTATTAAATTTCAACTTTACATACATTTTCAATTTAATCTCAGTTTACTGTAGTTTAATTGTGAAATCATTGAAAAATACAAGCTAAAGAGAGTCAATAAATAATTTAAATAATAAATACCACTTCTTATGATGATCTAAGTATTATCAAACAAAAAAACATCGATTGTGATTTTTTGTTTCATAATACTTTTTAACTTCCATGCTTGCAAAATACTGTTTATATTACTTCATGCAAAATGGTTATCACATAATTTTTCTGTTGTCGCATAAAGAAAGTGATACGAATTGTAAGAATGTCAGAAATTTAAGAGACAGCACAGTTCCAACTGAAATCTCTTAGTACAGATTAATGTGATTATTAATTTAATATATAATTTATTCGTGATTTATGCGTATAACTAACAATTGAAAAGCTTATATTAATCTCATATATTTAGAAATAGTAGTAAAAACAGTATGAATGAAAGAACTAACTCCTAAAATATGAAACTATCATAAAGAAAATCTGGTATTTTATCAAATTTCAGTAGTTATTCCAAATATATTTAATAGTTGGTATATTATATATATTTGTTTACATAATCGTTTTGAAATAAAAAGTTATTTATTTGAATTTTTTGTGATTTGTTAGCAATTAATTAAATAATAACTTTCTATTAAAAATAAAGTAGATCTCTATCTTTATTACAGATAACATTATAATTTAATCATTACACGCACATTTCTTTTGAGTGATTATAAAAAGTTTAAGCATATAAAAAATTAAATGTTTCCCCTTGTGATTTTATATAGAATCGGAAAAATCCTAACTATAAAAACGAGCTGGTTTCTTACAAAGGAAAAGGAATTTTGTTGCTAATTTTGTATTCTATATATTAAAAACTTTACTTCATATATTGAGACATAGAGAAAATATTGTTCATTATCAAAAGTAATATAAATATTCATTTCCGAATGTTTAGAAAAAACTAATTTTGTAATATTAAGCTAATCACAAACAGTAGTTTGCATAAAACATTTTCGATTCTAAATTTGTCTTCATTGTTGCGAAACTATAACAAATTATTCAAAATAATCGAAGATATTTTGAGCATAATATAAGATTATCTGTGAAGTATTTGTGGAGTCAGCAGTAAAAGTTTTAGATACTATTAAAAAATTAAGGTAAATAGATGATCTGTTAAATAAATAACATTGTGTAGCAAATCAAAGTAAAATGTGTGAATAAAACCATATATTTAATTCAAAAGACTGTATTATTATTTTAAGAAAATGTTCTTCAAACATTATTAAAAATTAATTGGTTCATTTAAATTATTAAAATTTAAATGATAATTACAAAACATTGCAATCATAATTGAGTTTTATATGCATTATTAATCATATGTTCTTATATTTTCTATACTGTTTTGGTAAGCTTAGTTATGAACACATCTTGCTTTCAAGATAGGATACAGAAAGAAAAACGTTCAAATGATGAAAAATGCTCTTTTTTATATATATTACTAAGAAGAAAAAACAACCATGTTCCAATTTTCGAATGAGAATGAAATGGAGCAACACGGGAATAGGTTATAAAAAAAGGTTTTATATGTGAACATGCTATTTTAGAAAATTCTCTTCCTTGTAAACAGACTAGAATAGGAATGATTTTCGAAACACACACAAACGCACATAAATTTGAAAGACTATAACAGAGGAATTCAAATATGAGAATTGAATACATATTTGCAGAATTTTTCATCTTCAATATTTGCTTGCGTAGTCAAAGAAAACAATTATTTAAAATATTCCATATTTTATCTTTAAAAGTAGGTACATTTTCCAATAATATAAAAGCATCTGATTATGTTTTATGCAGAATAAAAACAAAATAATGATGCATTACTTAACGTCAATATTTATGTAAAGAATTGATTATATTTTGTGTAAATTTAAGATAAAAAACACATGTATATTAAATTTAAGATAAAAAACACATGTATATATGAAATATGTAATTTCATAAAAATAAATAATTTATATTTTTTATTTTATTTTCATAATCTAATTTTTATAGGCTGGCAATTCTAAAAGAAGTTAGAGGAATGCAACTATATCCATTAGTTTATATTAAGAAGAAAGTTGGAAAAATATCTAAAAAAAATTTGAGTAGATATTAAATAGTTTATAGGGTTTTGTAAGTTTTTTATCATTAAAATTTTTGTTTTTCTATCATCAAATCTGATCAGCTTGAAAGATTACATATTATAAGTAAGAATCCCAATTAAAAATGTGTTACCATTAATTCATTCAACAAACAAAATATAAAAATAAACAATATTCAACTAATAAATAATTACATATCTACCTTCCACATTCAAATATTCAGTGTATAAATTTCAGGATATAAAGAAAATAGCTCAAACTATAAAACCTACTCATAAATTAAAATATATTCAGTATTTTTTTTCCAATTTTATTCCTTTTTTCAATAATAAAAATTGGAAAACTAAAAATGGAAAAAAATAATTTACTTTTTAAAGAGATCATGTATTAAGCTTTAAAAAAATCTGTGAAACTTGATCACAAAAACTATCTTTTAGTGGGAAAAAGATAAAACAGTATTATATTTGCTTCATAAAAAATTATTTTATTTTCTAAACATCGTAATCTGTATTTCCTAAAAAATAAATTGATAAAGTAATTTTCATGCAATTCAGCAAATTCTCAGGAAATAGATAGGAATACAATTTTTTCTCATTTTTTTTAGTCCTAAACAACTCCTTCCGCATTACATTATGACTCATACGCAAGAACTTGGAGTACATCATAAATAAAGTTTAAATTATAGTATAAAATAAAGAGAAATATGGAAATGAAGAAAATTTTCTGTTGAAGCTAATAATGAATACAAAAAATGTGATATTTAAACCTGGGAATACTTTCAATTTAATAAAAAAATTATTAGCTTTAAAATAAAGTAAAATGTTTAGAAATTATCATAACCAGTAGCATGATTAAATTTTAATTCACATTAGTTATTTATGAAAATATGCACATTTTTTGGGGGTAAGAAAAAATCTTTTAATGTTTAGCTATTCACAGATATCACTAAACTGAAATTTGCTTAAACTTTTTCAGCCATAAGGCATACGTATAATTTTATCAATAATTTAATTTTCAATTTTGCAAAATAAAATGCAGCAATAAATATTAACTTTTAATTTTTATATTAACTGTTAGAATCAGTTAAAGCAAACATTGTAATTAATTTATATATATATATATATATATATATATATATATATATATATATATATATATATATATATATATATATATATATATATATATATATATATATATATATATATATATATATATATATATATATATATATATATATATGACGAATTTTCTTTCCCTAAATTTTATATGTGTAACAATTATTACGTAACTAAGTAAATAAGATTTTATCTGTCTGCGACATGCAATCATTATTACTAGTGTAGTTTATCTTTATCTTTATGATATACACCATTTATATAAAAAATATATATAAATATATATACATTGTGCATTTGACATTAATTTAATTATTTTTAATTAGTTAATGACATTAGTTTAATAGATTTACTCTGGAAAACTATTGATTTCCTGTACTTAATGATGAAAGTTCCAGTAGCATCATGACGCTTATTCTTAAGATCAGCAAGTGAAGCATTATTTGCCGCGCATAGTGATCGGGAGGGTGATCACATTCTCCCTCACTGGGTTGCTGGAGCTCCGTGGATTGGGGATGCGTCCATGTTAAACTGTGACGTCCGAAATCCTCCCACTGGTGTGGAAGGATGGGATGTGAAGACAAGGACCAACTCATATGTTCTTCGTCACCTGACCGTGTTTCAAAATTACGAGGTGTTTGGTGATGCACGAGTATTCTAAATCCATTAACCTTAAGATAATGTGAGCCATTACCGTTATGTATGTAATTTTAATAATTTGTTTCCATTCGTAGAAAGTTTATTAGAGGTTAATAGTAAAATTTCAGATTGTCTGAAATAACCATATACCTTTCACATATAATCCTTTTACAAATAATTATAATTTTAGCAAGGAAATTACTAACAATATTGTATATATTTCAAACGCATAGTATTATATAATTAAATCTATGTTTGTAACAATATTCATATTATAATTAGTAAAATTCTAAAAAATCACATACCATAATAGAAAATTAAATTCCAATGTCATTTCATTTAGACACTTAGAAATATATATATATATATATATATATATATATATATATATATATATATATATATATATATATATATATATATATTATATATATATATATATATATATATATATACATATATATATATATATACATATATATGTAATGGTTATACTAAAAAATGCATAAAAATGACGCTAGCTTAAACAATCTATTTTTAACAAGAAACTGTTATTATAAAACTAGTATCACTATATTATTATTATAAAAAGAATATATACTGTATTATGATTATGAAAATACTGTTAGAAAAAGAAGCTTGTTGCTAAGAAACTATTAACTAAACACAATTTTACATTATTAAATAAATCCTGGTTATAATTCATCAAATAAAAACTTTCATTTGCAATTAAAGCTATTATCTGCTGTTTTAGAGAATATTATTTGTTTTCCAATACGCATCATGGAAAGAAAACACTTCGAAATGAGATGAAGTCCCAAACAACTTGATGAATTTCCTTTTTTTCACTACTCAGTGATATATTGTTCAAATGGATAGCATACGTCACCCGAGAAATGTCTGAATTTTCACATGATTAAATTCTCAACAAAATCGAATTTTCACTTGAAACCTAATGTAAGAAATAAGGAAAAATGTATACCTTACAAATCCATACATTCCGATATACTTTATTAGAAAAAAAAAAACAATCGAGTATTTCCATTTTAAATTCGAAAAATTTTTCATCCATACTCCTCCGTACCTCAAAGTCCTCAGGGAAGCTACTGTTGACAAGTAAACACGCCAAAAGTCAGTTTTTCACACTTTATTTCCTTTAAAGCATCCTATTTTGGAGTTTCTTTTCATGTTGCATATCAGAAATAAAGAAATCTCGATATAAAAACAGGTTTGCTTTATACTTTTCAACTCAAAAATATTTAGTCTACTGTGTCGACGTTTCTCGTGGAAAGTAATCCAGTCATTTTCATTCACTTCATTTTAGCTTAGGCTATTTTTTTTTAAATCGTAGGAGAGTTGGTTGAAATATAATCTTGAATTCTTTTTAAAGTAAATATTTTGAAAAAACATTGTTTATCGAATTCCGTATTTTTTATGTGTTATTATTTTCTATGTAAACATTTTTCATTTTGATTTTAAATTATTTCGCTAGAATATTTTGACACATATTTTTAAGTGCTATCCCTTAGTGTTTCTTAAAAACAGGAGAAATTTCTTAATTTATTTAAATGAAAATTAATTCTTCAAAGCCAAACATTTCCTATGAAATTCATTTTTTTGTTTCTTTAAAAAAATTGGGAATATTAAATATATGAGTAAAATGTACAAAAAGTAGGGTGTTGCTCATCGACTTAAATTGCATAAAACTAATAAACACACAAGTTTCAAAATGCACAGTGTCTTACAGTAACCTTAAGCCATTACACTATGCGGTGTCGACTGCGCACAATAAAATAATTAATTAAATTAAAACATGCTATGCATTACATACAGGTAAATCCTCGATGATTCTGAAAAACTAAGAAGTTTTATTTTGAAATATAAATTTGCTTTTTATTTAAAATCGAAAATATATAACTGCTTATTTTTGTTGTGTAGCTATTAAATTGTATCATCTCTTTCAAAAAGGAAACATCACTCTGCACAAAATACTTTCCTACATATAATGTACAGTTGCTCTAATTTTTAATAAAATATAACATATTCTTTTAAAATACATATCACATCGAACGTAAAATAATAAGTAACTAAAATACCTAAATTATGTTCAATAGTAATTTTCTATGCAAATACTTGCTTACGTTTCACAAATACTTTGTAAATCTTTATATTGTTATGCATAGGAACTACAACCAATTTGAGAGTTCATAAGAAAATAAATACAAAAATGCTCATAAAAATAAGACTTGCAAGTGTGAAGCTCATTTCTTAATTGGTATTCATTTGATGAATCATAGAATCTATTACACATTGTTCAAAATGCAAAATAATGACCACTTGGTTTACTGAAAGCAAATTCTGTGAATCAAACTTAAATTCTAACATTAAAAAATGAAAATAAATTCATTATTTTTAATAGCTTTAACTACAGACAATAATTTATAATTTTATACACTGACAATATTATATATATATATATATATATATATATATAATATATATATATATATATATAAATATATATATATATATATATATATATATATATATATATATATATATATATATTTCTAATGATTTATAAGCATTCTGTAATTATAAAATATTAATTAGGCAAATAATTTAAATTTTTATACATTATGGATTTGAATATGATTCATGAGTAAGTAATTTATCTCTCAGCTGTAATATTTAGAATTTTCTTTAGCAAAATTTTTGCAGGCATCTGGCTCATCAATTACTGGTAACGAACTAACCTTCTCCGAAATTAGTTCAAAACTTAAGATTGCAAATCAGAAAATAATGGAGGAATACTCCGTCCCACTACTGGTATTCCGGGGGAACTCCAGGTAATGCACTCAAAACTGAAAGTGATAGAGTTGTCCAATGCACCATCAGTAGGCTCTTCAGAGGACATATAGACTCTTACTTATATTGTTGGAAAGATATCTTATCTTGAGTGCACCAAGTGCACTTCTGCACAGGTCTCCCTTGAACATTTTCTCCACTGTGTAGGGCTCTTGCACTTGAGGACCTTATTACTTCTTCTCTTGTTGTTTGTGACTTTTTGAGGATTTACGAAGTCCTTTACATGGTATACTTGCAGCTAGACCTTCAGGAATATGCAACAACAACAGAATTTTTTTGCATTTAAATATTTTCTCTCATTTATGTGTGTGTGTGTGATTATTCATATATTCACATTTGTACTATCATACTGATGTGCTTATTTCTATTAATTAAACATCACTGAAAATATTATATTAAAGCAAACATTGTTGTTATCATATTTACCATAAAAATTTTAAATAATGTAAAATATTAATCTATTTTTCTTTTCGTAATGACAATCTATTTTATAGAATTTAAGAATAACCCATATATTATGCTTTGAATTGTATATTTAATGCTGTATATCAATCGCATTTCAGCTAAATCAAATAAACATTAATCTTATTTGCAAAATTTTAGCAGCCAATAACATTACATGGATTTAAATACTTTCTTTGATTATAATGATACCATCAGTTGTACTCCATTGTGCGAGCTTGTGTGTATGAAAGGGACAAAACATTCATATTACATTTCTTATCAATATTCTTGAAAAAAATCATAATGGGTTAACAATTTGATACTTTAAACTTACCAAAATAATTAAACTAACGGAATTGTCAGTTATTAAAATTACTGAAAAACATAAAGATCTATTTGTTTTTATATTTCAAATAATCAGTCTATGTTTATCAGAGAAAAAAACCTTATCATACTAATATGAACATATTAACAACAAGTACAATTTACAGTCTTTATTGCACAATTGTTGTTGATATTTGAATTGTAAGTTGAAATATCCAGAAGAAAATAAAGCTTTCCATTTAATTTTTTGTATGTATCCTCAGTTGTAAGTAGAATAAAATTATGAGATGCTGTCTCAGTATTTAGATTAGAATATATTTAAGAATTTTGATTGTAGGAAAATAATGATCTCTAAAAACATTTAATTGTAGAAATATAATTCAACTCCACTGACACCATATAATGCAACAAAATTATTAATACAACATTTTTAAGTTTTTGGTGTCAAAAGAATATTGCCACAAGACTCTTAATTAAATGTGACATAACCGTAACTTTTAATGGCTGTAGAAAGTTCGTTATAGAAAATTCAAATGAAACTTATAAAGAGCAGTTATGTGAAGAATTGACAACATTTATATTAGACTGCTCCATTGTATAAAGCAGATACTGACTTTATATGGCAGATATTGTCACTTTTCAAGGTTTCCAATAGTCGATTTGGTAAGTTGATCTGAACATTTCATTACTTTATCTATTGTTAACTGGCTTTTATTTTATACATTTTTAAAAAATCCTCATCAGAAATAAACATAAAATATTATAAATATTTTGCGTCGGATCGTAATTTTTATCATTTTTAATATTCTAACTCTCAAATAGTTAAAGTTAAAATAAATACCTGAAAATTTTCCGTTAATTTAGGTATAGATACGTTTCCTCGGAGCCACTGGTCCCCTTGATCCCCAGAGAGTTCCCACGCTGGAGCTAACTCTCCAAAAACATGACTTTCTGGTTTGACGTACACCTTTAATGATCCTGGAAAAAAATGTATATTTTAATTATTTGTAGTTATTTGGATTATATATGTATTATTAGTTTTTATTTAATTTCCTCGGTTTTTAATGTTGTGGATATTTAATGCATACTGGAAGGTATAAAAAGCAATACTTTATTTACAAAAACTAACCTAATACTAGCAAATATGAATAGTTTTATTTTAATTTGAAAAGTTTACAAAAGATGAAAAGTCTATAAATTAATTTCAGTATACTCTTAACACTTCAAATTCCCACTCTGTCAAGTAATTCTTGAATTCACCTCTCAGGAGAAATATATCGTGTGATAAATTCAGATATTATTTTAATATTTTGATTATAAAACATATTTTGCTAACTTGTTTCTCTTCCACGTGTACGTTAACCTTTTCCCAATGTTTCTTTCTTTGATTTTAAATAACAGTGTCATTTAAAATCAAAAATAGAATCAAAGTAAGGAAAATCAAAGTAATTTATTGCATTTTGATTCGCATCACAGAGCAACAAGACATATTTCATAAAAAAGTATTGTATTAAATCCATGGATTGAGTTCTGATGCTTTATAACAATAAACAAATACAAATTAATTGTTCTAGTTTTTACAGCAAAAAATGATAATTCTAGAAAAAAAATTTATTCAAAACACTGAAATATATATATATTTAATTTACAGTTACATAAAAACATAAAGTAATGAAATATAATGCGTGTTGTTTGAAATAAGGCAATTGTTTTAGCAAATGCGTAAAATTTTGGTTATAAAAAATCTTTTGTCTTTATGCGTGTGTATTTTTCAATTTAAATATAATTTGAGGTTTAAATTTTGTGTATATAAATTAATATATTAATTCGAATTTCAATTTTAAAATCTGGAACAATTTTCATTTTCGCAATTCAATTAGTAATGTAAAATGAATTAGTTAAATATAATTTTGAAAAATTCATTTATGATAATTTTATTGTGAATAATTTAAATATAAGGTGATTTGTTTTCCTAACACAAACAGCTTTACTGTAAGTAATAACAATCGTGTCTTACGTGTCTGCTTTTAACTTATCTACACATGCTACTTTAAATAATGAATTACTTTTTATTGGCAATTATTAATTGCCTTGAAAAAAGCAGTAGTTTCCTTTACTTAATCACAATGTCGTCACCACGAATGATTTGCCTAGTATTCTTAGAATGTAGCGTATTGTTTTAAGAATGAATATTTTTCACTGTTTATTAAAATGTAATTTTTAAATTCATTATTTAGTAAATGTATAATACTTTTTAAACAATACCAATTAAGTGTCACAAATACAAATGTATTTTTTTAAATTCAAATAAAATTGCCAACAAATTAAGAATATATGGTGATACATATCTAGAAAATAATTTTTAAAGTTAAAAAAAAAAAAAAAATTGTTGTTTCAAACCTCCAATTGGTTCGCAAAAATAGACCAGATTCATGAGGCCACCATTAATTCTTAAAAAATCTAACGGTCTTAGATACATATCTTCCCAGAAAGCCCCAAACAATCCAAAATATGATCGAGAGAAGCCTGGTTACTATTGCACTTGGTGCAGATCAGGAATATTTTTACACCGTTAGAAAAAGTCAGCGATCTGAGGTTGCCGACTATCAATCTACTTATGGCTGTTTGATCACTTCTACAACATTGAAGTGACAGAGCACCGCCCGGATACCGTCCCCTATACCACTGATGCACTGGTGGAGTGGTCCAAATGACTCTATCAATCGGTTTTGCTTTTGAAAATAGTTCGAGGTAGGTCAGAGTGTCAGGAGTAACCAAAGGCTCAGCAAAACCATGTTTAGCCAAGGCGTCCGCACTCTCATTGCCGAAAATATCCATATGAGAGAGTACCCATTGAAGATGTATTTCTCGAGAGGAAGAAAATTGCTTCAGCTTGTCGAGAATTGCCACGCTAGTTTCATCTCCCACTTTGTGCCGATTAGACAGGTGTTGAATGGAATTTCGACTTTCCGATAGAATCCAAATGTCCAGAATACCGGAAGAAGACGAAACCCAACTGAGCACTATATCAATGGCGATCAGTTCACTTCAAAAGACAGAGCAGCCATCAGAATTTCTCGTGTTAAGTTTTACAGAGATATAAAAAAACAATAAAAATTGCCATAAGAAAAACGAAATATTAACAAAAAATTTCTAAAATCCTCTGAAATATGTTACTTTGCCTAGTGCTTCTTCAAAACATTTACTTCTTATTATTGTAAACTGAGATGAGCTAGCATAAGTGGAAATTTCCGAAATTTCAACGTTGTACTAAATTTAGGGGTGTTTAACATTCAGTTGTAAACAATAGTTATATTTCAAATTTGTATAAAACGTACATACAATTAAAAAATTTAATATTATTTGGCTAAGAGTAATGTATATATAAATTTGTTCTTTATGCGAATTATATTGTGTAATTATTTAGTGAAGATTATATTCTACAAAAGAAATTGTAGTTTCAGTTGAACCAGCATGATTCCTTATACCTAGCCCTGACACAAACCCTACCAGTATGACAGAAACATCTAGATAGAATGTTCATGATTTTGAAGCATGGACCAAACAGAAAACCCATTAACACTTGGCCTACTACCTACAGAAGTATTATTTCACTTGGAGGGCATTCCGATCATGAACTATTTAACATATTTCAGCTACCTTTAACGAAAACGTCGGATCTTTGATTAAGGCGGGATTCGAACTCACTAACTTTCGATACTGAAAACACCAACTAATTAAAACACCATAGTCTGGCAACAGAAACTGTACATGATTGTATAATGCATCAAATTTATGTACATTGCAATTTAAAGAAACTATTTATGGAATTTTTAAGTCTCACTTCTTATTTCTTTCATTAAATTTAATGTAATATCTTGCGGAAAAAAGCATCAAAGAGAGAGTATAATCTCTTTACTTTGTTAGAAGAAAAAAAAAAACTAGGAATTCCCATCTCCATATTACTTAGGCATGTCTTCAACTGTATTTGTTGGGGTTTATGTCATTGCACGTCATGATGTATTCCACGTGATAATTAGATTAGTTGCATCAGTGCTAAGTCTATCCCAAACCGATAACAAATATTTACACTTGAGGTATGAATCGAACTCAAAAAGAATTGGACAAAAGGCAAGGACACTAACCATTCATCTACCAAATTGACTTTTAACTTTACCATAAGCCTTAATTAATAAATAATCAATATGATAGAAATATAGCCACATTAATGACGATAAGGTAATTTAATTAATATTTCTTTAGAAATTGAACAAAAGGAATTGATATACAGAAAAGAAAAAAATTGAATATACAGATCAATTTAAATCCTACAAAATGTTAAAATTTTGAAAAAAACTCAAGATTCGGTGTTCCTATTTTAACACAATCTAATCTTAAATTTACAAATAGCTAATTGTTTTAGCATAAATTTTAGTAAACACTAGTTTACTAGAATTTGATTAAATTCTTTGTGAGTATAAGCAATTTCTCATGAGCTTTCAATTTTTTTAGATTGTTCCTGTTTTAATAGATGGAACAAACATGAACATAAAGTTTCAGTATGCACATGAATTTATTTTTCACCTAAATGAGAAAACTTTAATAAATTCCAACTGAATATACATCTATATGTAATTGTAAATTACTCTTGTATAATTTTATTTTTAATAAATTTATCTAGCTTTTTTAAAACAATATTCTTTTGCCTTTTCATTTTGACGCTATTTTAAACTATACTTCACAATAACTTTTAAATTTAAATTTGAGAAATAATTCAATATTTTCTGTTGTTTTTATTACTTTCTTAATTTTATGATTAAAATTTGAGATAAAATTCAAAACTTGTTTGCTAGCTTGTTTGTTATTTAAATTACTTTAACTTTAGATAACAATACAAATTTCTAATTCTTCATTGATTGATTATTTATAAATTCATCGCTTACATTTAAAACTTTGGTTTCGGGTGGATATTAAAAAAAAATACTGTTTTGTACGTAAATGTTAATTTCAAAATAAATAAAAGCAAAATTCATATTGATTTTATATATTGGTGTATTTTCATTTGAGAAAATCATTTTTACCCTTGTTCTAAAAAAATTTTATTCAGTTCACCTAGCGGGATATTCTCTTATATAAACGATGATATTAAAGTAAACGCGAACAGACACACGCGCCAACTTTTTATTCATATGATTTCAATGAGTCATGGTATCCCTCCACGGCTCTTAAATAATTATCACAAATTCAGTATTTTTGCAATGGATGTTGATTTTTGTTATAAAATAATAAAAACCACTCTGGATGAAATTTTAATAAAAATTAACTAAGATATACACAATATTTTAACCTAAAAAAATCAATATATTTAGGACATCAATTGTTGTTGTATTGTGCCAGATAAACTGGCAATATGGGGTGCGCTGCTTCACCTTTCCAACTTAATCATAATTTAGTGTGGAGTTCGACTTCTTCATTCCACACATGCTCAAGGTACCTACTCATAAGGTAGGTAACCATTCATATCCATTCATACAACGAAAGGACACAGAGAGAGAGAATTCATCCATGCCGAACTGGGATACGAACCCAGGATTTCCCTATCCACAGTCAGGCACGATGACCACCAGAGAGGGTGGGTGGCAAGGACATCTGTCTTAAGCTATAAGCAAATTTTCACGTTTAGAGGACAAATTTATAAATTAAATCATTGTTTTTGAAAAATAATGATAGATTTATTTCCTTTTTAAGTAAACGAATACAACCATTGTTATCAAATCATTTTTAAATGGTTCGAAATTCAATATTGATTCTTTATCTTATATTCCAATATTTATTGGCCCTTTAACTATAAAAGTCAATTTTTTGTATGAATTCCTAAAAAAAAGGGGGAAATAATCTGTCGTTGACACGGGTCTGATTTGTATGAAATATGCTATCCTTCGCACAGATTGCGGCTGCCACACACTTAACGAAATTCAAAAACCTTCCTGAATAAGTGAAACAGTTCATTACATGGTATCATTACCTGCTCTTGTGCACCATAATCACACCCTAAATAATAAGTCCGGACGAGTGAAAAAAATTCCGAACCGTATGCCATCGCCAACTGCTCCTGATGAATTCCGAGTACGTGTCGCACAGGGACACACTGTGTCCTGTCTTTCGCACGCAGTGACAATTTATCAGTGGAGAGGGCAGGCAAGCTGCATGAGCGCCAAATGAGGCGTGACGATGCCCTGGTATCACAGTACTGGATTAACTGAATTGAATCGGGAACAGGCGCCTGATTGATAATGGACAGAACGGGCACTGAATCGGAAATTGGAGTTATATTTCCAGACTCGAAATAAACTGGAGAGGAGATAATATGTGGGCAGTGTGGTCACAGTCCGACGAATCTGGCTTTGAAATGTCCGTTCCGTTTTAGTTACCACTACCGAGAAGGTCGATTGGCTTTAATTTGGAAATGATACGATTTGTTTTCTTTTTCTATGTAAAATACTAAATTATGTGTCACAATAAGAGTTGAAGTTTCTGTTATTTATATTTTTGCGTTACTGCAATTAAAATTCATGGTAAATTGTTTAACGAGAATTATATATATATATATATATATATATATATATATATATATATATATATATATATATATATATATATATATATATATATATATATATATATATATATATATATATATATATATATATATATATATATATATATATATATATATAATCAGTATATGGATTCTGAGTATTTTATTTTCAATTTTCATTTTTTAAATTTTAGTTATCTATATTTATTGAAAATTGCGTTGTTTGGAAGAATTGTATACTGTTTTTTATTACAAAGTATATATTAATTTATAAGTATCAGCTCATTATTTGAATGTATCTCTCTTTTTGTAACTTAATCTCATAAAATCATTCTGAACGGATCTCTACCGAACTTTGTTTTAGACATGAACAAAAATTAGCTCTATATTTATTAATGGAATTTTAAATCATCTTTAGTAGTCCATAATATTGTCAACAGAAGACCACAATTGAAATAAGTATAACAGAAATATGCACAACAGTAATATGCACTAAAGGTGGCATATTTTTGATTTGAATATTTTAACCAGTTTTTAAAAATAAATTTCATGATGCCAGATTCTATATTAAATTACAAATGGATAATATATCTCATTACGAATTAAAATTTATTATTAAGATAATTTACTCTGTATATGATAGTAATTGTTAGTTCTATAATGTTTATTTACCAGTTCTTTATTTTATAAAATTATTCTAAAGAATTCAATAAATAATAGAAACTTTTATTGCTTGAGAGAATAAAGCTATTAACTATCTGCGCATTAACATCGAAACAGGGTTTTGTAGTAAATTATTGTATCTGTCAGAAAATTTTAAGAAAAGACCAGTTGAACTAAAAACACAGCTTTTTGTTTACCCCCCCCCCCCATATTATACGACAGTAATATGGGTAATATTTTTCAAAAATAGACCATTGCGAGCAAATAAAAAATTTCCTTTTTCAAGTACAAAATTTAAATGACCATAAAAGTTAAATTATTGATAAAATTACAACATAAAGTTCATGTAAAAAAAGTTTGAAATTGTATTTTAATAATAGATGCATTCTAGTTTAGTAAAGAAGTTATATCTATTTGAATTTTTCAAATATATTGTAATATTTTTTAAACAGATCAAATTGATAGCTTTTAAGAAATAGAATGATCAGAGTTTTATAAAGTATAAAACCAAATCATAATTAATTTTCTATCCGCAATTTCTATTATAAAATAAACTGTCGTAAACAAGTTGGTCAAATTTCATATTATATAACTATGTACTGCAAAATATAATCTATTTGACTATTTCCAAACATTTTGATTAAATATAAATAAATTTAATGAGAAAATCTATTAATTTCTTAAAATAATTTTTAAAAAATTGCGTTATTCAAAGTTAAATGTTTTCCACACACAGTTAAATTACAAACTTCATTGTTTGAGAAAATTTATATGAAACTAGAATTCTCTAGAAAAATTACAATAATATAAATTTTTAATCACACTAAATTTTTTTTAAAAAATGTAACTTAAATGTAGTTTTAAATTTTCAATAGTAAATCAAGAATTAAAATTTTGATGAATATCGAAACTAAAATATTCGGTAATTATTCTGTGAAAATAAATAACGAGAGCAACTTTATCGGAAGTATGCAATTAATTTATCTCAAATACACTGAAGAATGCTATTCGAACCAAATTTTCTTAAAGAAGACACCAGAGAAAGCACTTAAGGCAATCAATAATAATATTCCATTGTTAGAGCCTGGCAAAAATCACCGAGTTATTTCTTCCAATTCTACGAACTTCTTATCCTTTTAAAAGGTTTCAGCTTTAGACCACATTTCAGCCGCATCAAAAGAAGATGCCATCAGTGGGGGCGGAAGGAATAAACGAAGTACCGAAATTCAATCAATTTGTAACCGGCTTAAAAGAATCTATAAAGATGACTTGCAGCGTTACGGGCGTAAGTCTCGTCAATTGAATCAGGTTTATGATGCTTTGCTTTGTTGCGCTAAGTTGTGCAAGAATGATTTTTTTCCCTCCAAAATGTGCTACTTTATCTTGGGATGAGCATAAATAAGTTCTCGGTGAGATGAAAGTTTTTATTTCTTAATAAAGTGTTTCTAAAAATACAGCTAATTATGATAAATTTAATTTATTATGTGGAGGTAAGATAATAAAAGCTGGAAAACTTATTTTTATACTTCTGAAGAAGGATTGAGGAAATCTAAAATAAATATTAAAATCTGAAATTTTCATTACATTATTCGTTTTATGAAATAAAATAAACATCTTTATTAATTTAAAACAAACTTGTGTGAATTTTGGATATTAACATTTATATAATTAAAAAACATTTATTTCTTTTTAAATTAATAAAATCTAATTTTTACACATACAGTTAGAAAAATTTAAAAATAATATTTGATAAATTAATCGACTAAAAAAATTAATTTATTTTTATAAATAAATTAAACCATTTCAATGCAGATATTTAATTAAAAATGTGACTAAATATATCTCAGAAATTTTCCTCTCATACTGTTTAATTAGTAACTTATTAAGGAATAAAAATAATATCTTTAATTAGCTATAATAAAAATAAAGTCATATTGAATGAACTACTTAAGAATTAAAATTTAGGCATTAATCTTATATTTATTAAACCAAAAAATTCGTTAGAAATGAATTTGCAAATAAAAAACTTTTCAAGTTTTTTAAATATTAACATTTGGAAAAAGAGATTTTCCCTTAAGGTAAAATGGGGCTTTTAACTACATTTAAAAATCCAGTACTTCTAAATTTTTATGGAACAGAAGAGCTAAAAACGTGATAATATATAAAGTAATGAAATATAATCATCAGACAAAGATGAATATAGTTTTTAAGATTAAAAAAATTGCTCCTTCGGAATTTAAAATCATTGTTTATAAAAACAGTAAAAAAAAACTCTTTAAAAATCATACAAACAAATATTAATGTTAATATTGAATCTTAAAAAACTTAAAACTTTCATTACAAAGAAACAGTAAACAATATGTGATTATGTAAATCGATCAATCTTAAGAGGAATATTAGACTTTTCAAAATGTAAGAGAGTTTCTTAAAAACATCAATAAAAATTTTTTCTTGTTATCTTATAATTATCTAAAACAAAACAAAATTGCAACCTATCGGTATATATAAATATGATACTACAGTGGAGAGTGATTGAAGACTTCTTCACAAACACATTTATTCATATAAACCCGCATAAGAAGAAAAAAAATATTCCTAAATTTAAAAGCATTGAAAAAAAGTCTTATTTAAACTTTCCTATAAAATCTCTCTATCCAGTACATTGTAATGTATAGTACGCGCTTTGTTAATAATAATGTTAATAAGTAAACCCAATCTGAATTAAAATAATTGCTCTCTGAAATAAATAAAATAATTAACATTAAAAAAATTTATATCTTCTGCCGCAAACAATAATTAATTAAAGTTGTATGTTAATTTTAAATTTTATAATTGTCTATATATTGATTGTTACATCTCTTAAAATTTGCAATCTATAATTGAAGATTTATATTATAAATTGAGTAATGATAATTAGTCTTATCCATCACTATTGAACTGATAAGAATCACAAAAGTCAATAAATTATCAAACTTTTAGTTTTGTCTTAATTCCTCACTGCCCAGTTACCTTTTTAAACACAAATACCAATTTTATTGTATGAATTAATTGAAATGGATTCTCAGCTACTACAAACTATCTATATAAAAGTTTAAAAGTGAAACAAATGCATTAATTAAAGTATTAATCATTCAGTCAAATTTGGATGCGATATAGATTCAAATTATTATAATCTAGATTGGTTTGGTGTCTGGTGAGTAATACAATATTTAAATCTAAAAGCAACTTATACTATTCTCTTAACGAAGTTTATTTTTATAGTTTAATAGAGAACTGGATTTTCTCACCAGTCTCCGAATAACTTGCTATATTTCCAATAATTACAGTGCAAATCAATTATTGTTTTTATTTATAGCACACATCAATTTCCGATTGTAGTAATAGAGTAAATAAAACAAAATTCTGCTCAATGATGAAGCAGAAATTCAAAAGTGTCTCTCTTGTCATATAAAAATTAATAACACATTTCCGATTTCAATAGCTACAGCTATTGGTATTTGGAACTCTCTAGGATTTCTATTTGACTTGTGATTATGACTAATTACAATAAAAAAACACTCTTGAAGAATAAATTAAGTCTAAAAATGGTATGACTTAATATGAGTAATAGTTCATGAAACAATAAACAATAGCATTAATGGTTAGCTAGATTCACACACAGAAGATTATATGAATCTTGTGATTTGACTTCCATATATGCGCTCTGCACGGCACAGAAATATCAAGATGACAATAGATTTTAGGCATTTGTTTTTAGCTGGGTATAAAAATATATTTAGATTATTGGAGTTATAATTCTGGCCTTCAGATTATCAATTTTCGCCATTCTGTTTTAGCAAGCGATATTTTTTAGGAATCCCAAAATTTATGTATATTTATTTCAGAATGAGCTGGATGACCAACATTTGTAGCCCAATATTTCATCTACACAATTGGTCGCTGTAATAAAATGGTCCTTATATGTTTATTTTTACAACACTCACTGTGTTGGATCAAATCCAGGATAATAGCTGAGTTACAAATGTGCATAAAATTCGTGGTTGCTATAAATCTGCGAGTGCGCTTATTATATTATGAAAGTGAGAAACCTTTTTATTGAAAGATTAATGTAGAATCTTTTTCAATGATAGTTTAATTGAAATTTAACATCTTTTTAAAGGAAAGGTAGAAATAAAACAACAGTTAAAAAAATTGGAATAGTAATGAAAATAGCTTAAAAAATAAGAAAGAGAAATTTAAATTACGTTAACTCTTTACTCCAGACATCATCACTCGCTTTGGTTAATCACGGCTAGCAAATTTTTGTTTCGTAGGAATTGTAAAAATGTACAAGTATCTAACAAGGAAATGTTTAATGCAAAACGATGTATTCAAAATAAAAGACGAAATTGTTCGCAGATAACGAGCAAGATGATAACACGATCAGTTTTAATTTATGATACGGGAAATTAAATGTTCAATAGGAACATCTACCACCTTAAATAATATAAAATATTCAATGAATAAATGCCATAAGTGTCATTCATCTTCATTACTTTATGAATACTTTATACTACATTACTTTATACTTCATTACTTTATACTACTTTACTTTATAAATAAATATAAATATGTGTGGTTTATAAGACAAACTGTATTACGCGATGAATGCCGCGCGCGGACCCTATATTACAGCAAACAGAAACAATTAGGTTGTTTTCTTTGTGATTCATCCATATACCTTCATTTGTGACAATTAAATGAAAAGGTAATGAAATGTAAGGTACATAAGAGCAATAATTGTAAAATCACTAAATAAACTCTTCTTTAACATTACTGAAAACTAACAATTTTTTTTATTTAAAATTGACCAAATAATCAATATTGAACATATGTTTTATGCTGCTGATAAATTTAAACCTTCTCATATAATGAGTTTTAACTTATATATTAGTGTTCTAATCCAAAAACTGACGTCTAGTTTCCTGGGTAACGATTTTTCTACTTAATAATAGTTATTTTAACAATGAAGTAATAATATTTAATTTATTTATATTATATTATATTTGACTGTAGTCATATATTTAATAATTTAGTATTTTTATAAAATAAATATGACGAAGAAAATATTAAATATAAGCAATAAATAACCACTAACACTATTCTTTTTGTTTTAGCTTGACTTTTAATACTACTATCAATATTAGTAGCATCATTCTAAATACATTATATATTATTAATATTAAACTAGATACCCTTCCCAATGTGTAATTTGCCTTAAAATATTTTTTTAAATACTGTACAAAGTATTATATACAATAATATAAAATTACACTGTTTAGAGCAAAAATAACAGTCTTTTATTATAATATATATACCTAAAAATATATGCATTTCCGACGATTCTATTTATTGACTTTTAAACAAATATTTCATCACAACTTTTAAAATAGTCGCTTATATCTACTTCAAAGAATATCAATCATTCATCGAAAAGCAAATATACAATTCAACATCATTAATCATTCATTGTTTATTTCGTAAAATCCTCTCTAATTTCTTAGATAAAACTGTAATATTTTATCTTTAATTTTCCTCTGTATACATAAATATTCAATATTTACAAAAGGCGATATACATTGTCAGCAAACAAGGATTTCTATCAATGAATTAATCTTATTATTCTAGGAAAGTTACAATCACACTATTTCAAGACAGGATAACTGAATATAAGCATTTGAAAAAATTTAATAAGTCTTGACAATGCTGTTCTCATTTGTTAAGTTGAGCAGTTTGCTCTGTCAAATCCACCGAGTAAATCAATTAGAAACGAGGAAGATCAAGAAAATATTTTATTTAAATATTATGTTTGACTTGGACTTTAATTTTGTGTCATAAATAATTAAGTGATAAGATCATGGTTGTATTGGCTTTGAAGACATAGAAATGGAATAATAGATAAGTTGCAATACTATATAAAGATAATTTTAAGAACAGATGTAAATAATCCCAATATGTATGCATAAATTAAGATTAGTTAAAAATTTAAGAAAATACTGATGATATTTAATACATCAAGTGTCTAACATGTAATTGAAGATTTTAATTCATATTTAATGATGCTTATAATGAACATAGAATTTCTGACCAAATGTATGTGTTCAGTCAGAAAACTTAACGACAAATATATTGACCTATTTAGTATATAATGTCTAAAAACAAAATAAATATTAAATATATTTAAAAATATCAAGACATTATATTTTCAGAACGAATGAATTTTAGGTAGCAGATGTTGAATTCGTGTATCACAAACGGTAATGTACAGAATGACCAATATTGATGAAATGTAAACATTTTCTCCAAAATTATTAACATAAGCCATTTTAAATTTCCATAAAAAATATGATAGACATCGTAAATACTTTCATGACAAATTAAATATAGACAGTAATAATAATTATTATTTTCACTGGACTAAGCGATAATAATAAATTATATAGTAAGAAATATAGTTAGAAGTTCAAAATATGAAAATTAGGTTATTAAAAAAGTATGTGAGGGCACATAATTTTCCAAAATAATAATTGCTTCCTCTACACGAATGCTTCACATTACAATCATCGTTAGAAAGGTCATTATATATGTCTAGTAGGAACGTTCTAACAAATAGATATCTAATTTTCTTATAGGATAAACATATATAAGATATTAAAAATGTGGTAAACCATTCCTATGAAGCAAATATTCAGAGGAAAAGTTACCAATTAAAATATTCTATTAATTTTCATCGTTAAAACTGAAAAGCGCTTCTCCAATGAAAAATAAAAATCTTAGGAATGTAAGAAATAGGCCACTGGTTCTCGGAAATATGATCTAAACATAAAAAATAAATTTCCTTCTCATTTACAGACATATAAAGGAAAGAACTTTTTTCTTACAATCAGAATTAAAAAATAATATCAAAACTAGAAGATATAACAAGTCACTTTTAGAATCTTATCTATAAAATCTAAGATTCTATGTTCTGGACACACACACACACATTACAGCATGTAATGTTATATATATATATATATATATATATATATATATATATATATATATATATATATATATATATATATATATATATATATATATATATATATATATAAGAAGAAAGAAGATGCTGTGATATGCAAATGATTAGCTGATTAGCTTTTCAGTGCATTCAGACAAAGCAGGCGCCAGTAGCGACACCTACATTGTGTTTAAATGAGGAATTTGTTCAGCCGGTGTCTCATACACAAATTGCATTTGAACATTGTTGTCTGGGGAAAAATTGTTGTGATGCCTCGTCCAAGAAGAAGAAATGCGTACCAGTACGTTTCTGACTTTGATAAAGGTCGAATTGTAGCGTACCGGGATTGCGGTTTATCTTATCGCAGTATTACTGCTCGCGTCGGTCGAGATTCAATGACTGTTAGCAGAATATGGAATTGATGGGTTCAGGACGGTAATACGGAACGCCATGCGGGATCTCAACGGAAACCTATCACTAACAGCCAAGAAGACAGGCATATTATCCGCATGGCCGTAATGGATCGTGCAACCACGTCACGAGCCGTGAGTCAAGAAACGGGGTTGTTTGGAAGACAACAAGTGTCTGCACGAACAGTTCGACGACGTTTGCAGCAGCATGGACTCTCAGCTCGGAGACCATGGCTGCGACTTCCCTTGACGCTGCGTCATAGAGAAGAGCGCCTTCAATGTTGTGATCAACGATAAACCTTGGCGTACGAATGGCGAGACGTCATCTTTTCAGATGAATCCAGGTTCTGTGTACAGCATCATGATGGCCGCATCCGTGTTTGGCGGCATCGTGGTGAACGCACACTGGCAGCGTGCATTCGCCATCGTCATACTGGCCCATCACCTGGCGTGAAGGTATGGGGTACCATTGGATACATGTCTTGGTCACCTCTTTTTCGCATTGACGGTGCTTTGAACAGTGCACGTTACGTTTCTGGTGTGTTACGACACGTGGCTCTACCCTTTATTCGAGCCTTGCGAAACCCTACATTTCAGCAGGATAATGCCCGACCACATGTTGCCCTGGCCAGCACGTTCTCCAGATCTTTCACCAATAGAAAACGTCTGGTCAATGGTTGCCGAGTGACTGGCTCGTCACCAAACGCCAGTCACTACGGTTGATGAACTGTTGCATCGTGTTGAAGCTGCATGGGCATCTGTACCTGTACATGCAATCTAATCTCTGTTTGACTCAATGCCCAGGCGTATAATTGCTGTTATTACTGCCAGACGTGGTTGTTTTGGGTACTGATTTCTCAGAATCTATATCCAGCCAAAATTTTTGAAAATTCAATTACTTGTTATTTCTAGCATAATATATTTGTCCAATAAATATCATTTTGTTATCTGCATTTCTTCCTGGTGTAGCAATTTTAATGGCCAGTAGTGTATATATATAATTTTTAATTGAATTAGCAAACTATTCATTTCAGTGCACATCTTATAATGACAAGAGTTCTTTACTAAAACTATTAAGTGAATATACTTTTCAGCGTTAAAAATAATGCTTTTAGTTACGGTTTACCATGAGAGTGTCGCATTGTCTACAGCAAAACGATGGTTTAATAAGTAGGAGTCTATTTTGGGAGTGAAAAGTCTATAAAGAGCAATGAAGATTGATACAGCATTTCCATATTCGGGTATTCATCTGTTAGAACATGTATGTGAGAATTTTTGTCTCCTGTAATACGAAGATATAGTCTGCATTCTAAGAAAAATGAAGATAAAACTCTGAAAGCCAAATATCTTATACCATCTTTCACATATTATGTTGTACACTATGGTGTGTCAAACTGCTGGTAACAAGGTAACAAGATTGTTATATTTTGCTATTCCCGAATCACTTTTAAAATAAGGAAAATAATCCTATAATATTTTTCCTGAGATCTTATTTTTTAAAAGTAAATTGAAGAGAAAGCATCTTGTATAAGTTTCCTATTTTAAATTACTTTCTTTTGAAGTAAAAAAAATATTGATACAATAAATATTTGTTTGGCTTATAAAAACTTATGCAAACGTTGACTGATTAGTGTTGCATTTTAATTTATGCAATTGGAGGAAATAGCATGCAAAGGTTTAAATATAATTACGAATCAATGTATGAAAATGATCTGCAAAATGGATAATACAACTGCTTTACATGACATGGAAATAAGAAAATTTTGAAATTGGAATATAAAATCAATATTTTAATACAAAAAATATTATTGGGAGAAATTGGAAGAAAATTGCATGTTAGAAACATATAAATATTTTATTTACAACGTTCTAGAGTTTTGATCGTTTTCTTATTAAACCATAAAATTGCATTTCGATTGTTTTAACAAACATTTTATCGGAAAGCATTCTATTTCACCATAGTTTTAACGTTCTCAGCGTATCTAATTCTTCAAAAAAAAAAAAAAAAAAAAAAAAAAAAAAAGGTAGTTGCTGATTCCCACTCTGTTTCTTACAATCATTTAAAATATATTTCAAAATATTTCAGCTTCTAAATCCAGTTTTTCTCATTGAAAATATCTACCAATTCTTATTAATAATAATAAGTTATATATTTCGTATTGATTTCGTGCTATTGTGAGTTAATAAAAAAGTGCATTGCAAATTCAAATTTCAAAGTTTTCTGATAATTAACATCAGGAACATAAATCGAAATAATATATGCATTAAGGCTAAAATCATTGAGGAATTAATGATTAACCATCTTAAAATAAATGTATAACAGTTTATTATTTATAAATGCAATTTTCTTTTTATATTTCCATTCAGAAAATTTGACAAAGAAATATTTTTTAAGGAGTCAAATCAATATTACATATGACTTATTCCATTTTAACTTTGAACAATAACCATACGCTCCGTCTTCAAGATGATAAATTATTTAACAACAGAAACATCAACAAAATGAACAACCTTTTGGAGTTAAATCAATAAAATGTGAATGAACCGTTTGACTTTGCGAAAGAGTCAGAAACCCACTCAGCTTCAACGGGGAGGGTTACAAGAATGAAGAAAAAAGAGGTCCCTAGACAATGTTATTCGAAAATAAAAACAATATATTGGAATTTGGAGGACGGAATGAAGTCGTTATTCTCCTCCTTTGAGAATACTTATGCCTTAACTAATCGTCGACGATTATTAGCAATTAGCATAATGTGGCTCACGGTTGCTAATGGCGATTGCTAACGATTAACAGTCATAATAGTTCCTAAGGCAATGGAGAAACTACATGGTAAAGCCATTTAGTACAAAATCGGTGATGTAATAAATGCCTTGAAACATAAAAATCTCGAATTAAGTCTACAAGAAACTCTTGAGAAATAAAAGAAAACAACTTGCGGAAACATTTGTTTGAGTTATGAAGTTTTTGTGAGAACTTGATGTCAGTGTTTGGTTGAAGAAGTATTAATATGAAAAGTTGAGTTCATTACTCTACACTTTATTTCCAGAAGGTTCTAAATTAGGTAAAGAGAATAAGAACAGAATTTGTAAGACATAGATCTTACATAATTAAATGTTACTAATACGTGTGTTTTCTTAAAAATAAATAAATAACTCTGTATATATATATATATATATATATATATATATATATATATATATATATATATATATATATATATATATATATATATATATATATATATATATATATATATATATATATATATATATATATATATATATATATATATATATATATATATATATATATATATATATATATATATATAAAGTAATAAATACAATGGAATAAAATAGGAAATCTAGCCACGCAAAAGCAGCTAAAGGGAGATTTGCCAATATAAATATAAATAAGATAAAACATGAAAAATATTGAAATCAGAAATATGAAATTGGAAAAACCCTAAATTATACGATACAAATGACAAGAAAAAGGCCTAGGGATCACGTCTTCATCAGGAGGGAGATGGCCAGCTATGCGAAAGAACACTCTTTTCTGACAAGCTCGAAGGACTAATGTCTAAATATCTTCGAGCAATTCCCCCGAAAAGTGCTCATATTAAAAGAACTTAGGTAAAAAATTTTGAATAAATATAAATACAGAAAATTAGAAATACCGACAATAAATGAAACATAAATGCAGAAAATTAGAAATACTCACAATAAATGAATCATTCGTACAATAGAAAAAATAAAAATACATTATACCAAAGTCAGCAAGTCAGATTGAATTTATATATGAAAATAGTAGGAGAGTTGCCAAAAGTAATTTTGAAATTAAAGTAAAGAAGCGTTGCCAGGAGTAATTAAATTTAAAAGTTGCATGCTATTTCAGGACATTTCTGTACATTGCATGTACAGGATTCTTGTAAGAACTTCAATTCTTGGGTGGCCCTTCTGTAGTTTTAAAAACTATGCATTACTTCAATCTTACAAGCGATTCCCTACTAGTGGTTAAGGTATCAGCCATCTATCCGGATGGGCGGGGTTCGATTCCCAATGCCGCCTAAGACCCACCGAGTACATACGATATACGTGCTCGTTAAATCTGTGGAATTGAAAGACCTGTGGTCGGTCGTTAAGCAGTTATCATGGGTGCGAAGGTCTGGAGAAAATTTCCTCCCCCTTCAGATCAATGTCAAAATTGAAAGTGGGTCCTCTGGTGGTGCCATCTATCGGAGAATTTTAAAAAGTGCAAAGACGTACTTTCACCTTTGTGGATGATTTGATTATAACAGTATATATATATATATATATATATATATATATATATATATATATATATATATATATATATATATATATATATATATACTGTTTGATTATAACAGTATATATATATATATATACAGAGAGAGAGAAAGCAATCGAAATAAAAACATTTCGATTACAGCCATCTATGTTAATTTAGATTTATGAAATATATTTTTTCTGTTTTTACTACAATTAATAACAATAATCAAAGAAATGCAATCGGAATAGTGAACATGTTTATTTAGAAATAATGAAAACCAATTGTAATTTTCTAACAAATTAATAATGATTATTTCATAACTGTTTGTTTATAAGTTATACAACAGTCGTTTTTGTCACACGCTGGCTAATTAATTTAAGAGTTACATTTTGAAATAGATTCCAAACCACAACAAACATCGACTTTGGAAATGAGAATCAAACAAATTATAGAACCGAAAAATAAAATGCTACTCTACTGCCAATCTAATGTATGTACTTTTGAATTAGGGCAGATACAGCAAAATATGAAATTGTTATTTAAGATATTAACCTTTCAAACAAACATTTCTGATATGGAACAGCATACATTTTTTCTTTGACGAAAAATGATATTTTTGAACTATAATAATTCTAATTTTAACTGCTAAGTTGTCGTAATTACATAAAAGGATAAATCATTGAAACTGCGAAAAGACGCTTCAGCTTAAAAAGCTGCATACTTCATTACAAATTAATGAATAAAATTTTGAAGACAAGAATATTTATCAAATGTAAATTTTTACAATTACATTTCTTATAAGATTCTGCAAAGTAAAATTTCATTTCGCTCTTTCTCATCCTCTCTCTCTCTCTCTCACACACACACACACACACATTCGCATTAAATTTCTCTTCACGATAATTTAAGACAATATAATTTAGATTATTAATTTATCAAAGTTTCTTTTTTAATGACTTCTGAAAAATATTTTATAAAACAAAGATAAATTCGATTGTAATTTTCAGAATGAAGTACAGAAATCATATTAGGAAGATTTATGATTTGATTACTTATGTTGACAAAGAATGTGAAGTACCAGAAATATTGCATAAGATTTCGACCATAATAAAAGAACTGCAACAGATCAAACACCAAATGATATTAAAGTATTAAATTATTTTTTTTTAAACTTATATGTTTAACTTCATTTAGAGGTAGTTCTTATTATTCTCAGCTTTAGACCCTATTTAAAAATAAGGGCAAAAACCTTTAAAGAATTTTGATACTTCAGCGCTCTTATAATTAATCAAATAAGATAAAAAAAATATTTGACGGGATCAAGTAAAAATTTCCTACATTCTGGAGATTTATTACTTTTTTTTTCTTGAAATGCAATTTGGTTTTAGAATCTCCTGACAAAATGAGTACAAATCCAACTACAGGAAATTAAAACTTTATCGTTTTTTTTTCCTTTACAATGCCTTTGATAATCCATGTAAGGATATCGGTTGTATAACTAGCTGAGTAGCATATGATTTTAGTAAAAACACTATCTATATTCATATAAAAATCATTCGAATAAATGATTTTTTTTACAAATTTTAAAAAAAAAGTATGTACCTTAAAAGAAATAATTGCATTCATTTCATTTTTATAATTTTCACATAAAATATTTTATTTAATTAGTTTTGTATCAGACTTTACAATCACCTTACTTCAAATGCATAAAGAAGTATACTTATAGTAAAATAAACATGAAACAACACAAGTCTGATACAAAATTCTCATCTTATCACTCAGAAATCCAGATGATTTGAAGGTTATGCCTAAATATTGCAACTTCCGTTTTATCCTATATTTCACGTAGCATTATTTAAGAATTATTTTTTAACAATTGCGTGAAAAAAGTTGTTAAAAACACAGAAACTGTGTTTTTATTTATCCGAATAGTTTAGTTTTAAATCATTTTTATGTTCCGAGATTTTATTGAAGTAAAATTTTAATGAAAACAAAAATTTGATCTATTAAAGGTTTTTTTATTTATATTGCATCAAAGTTGTTTTCATTTCAAAATAAATATAAAGCATGGATGAAATAGTCTCTCAAATAGAGCATTTTTGAAACATTCTTACATAGTATAGGAACTTAAAAAGTATTGTAAACAAATTTATCAAACCTAAATAAATTAAACTCTTTTAAAACCATAATTATATAATTTTAAATTGCTATTGCCTATAAATATTCCAAAATCTCATAATAACGACATAAATATCAGAAGCAACTAAATTCTAAGCCATTTACAATTCATATATATATATATATATATACATATATATATATATATATATATATATATATATATATATATATATATATATATATATATATATATATATATATATATATATATATATATATATATATATATATATATATATATATATATATATATATATATATATATATATATATATATATATATATATATATATATCACAGACATTATTGATTTTACATATGCCTTTGAAACACATTTTACACACAAAATTATTATACATTTTCACTGAATATATTTATAAAAATGAAAGAGACGCACGACGCACACACACGCACAGTTTTAATAACGAGTTTCCTGAAAAAAATAATAAAGCAAAAGAATTAATAATAGAAAAAATATTATTGCACATGCTTTAATTTTAAAAATTTCTCACAATTAACCCCAAAACAGGAATTAACACAATTCAACTAAATTTAATCCATATAAAAATATTATTAAATCTTAAATATATATTTTACATAAAAAATAAACAATATATTAATTCCATTCTCATATTTAGATTTTTCATTTTAATTTGAAATTACTTTCAAGATAATCATTTTACCAATTATTAATATATATCTGAAGAAAAAATATTTGTTACAAAAACAGTTTGATCTAGAAAAGAGAGGTAAGTTGCTCAACGACAGTTCAAAACATTTACATTGAATAAAATATAAAAAATATATTAAAATCAAAAATTATATACCTTATTTATTTATGATTCTATTTTATAAAGTCTTAAAAATTAACGCAAATATAAAATGATTCAGTCCAATGTGCAAAACATGAAACATATTGCTTTTTTAATCCAGAAAACAAAATAGCAAAGGTTAAAATTGCCACAACCGACGACTAACACCCTCGAAAATCAATCCATTTTTCATTTTTTATTACTATGGAAAAAATTTAAGTGATGCTTAATATTTAATATTTAAATTTTGAAAGTGAAAATAATAAGCACAACAAAGTAATAACACTATATTTTATGGATATTTCCATGGCAACAATTATTGCCCTTATTTAATATGTGAAAGGCAAGGCTATTGTTGTGAGCCACGCCCATGAATTTCTTAACTCTAAAGTTTTAATTCCTTGCATAAATCAATGTTTATAAGTTTATGGAGTTATAATGTACTTTAAGGAAAGGCGAAGTTGGTATTTTTTTCATTACTTAACTAATTTTCATTATTCAAGGCAGCAAACTTATGATTCTCATCAGATAAAAAAATTTCTAATTTACGCTGAGTAGAACTAGTTATATTCAATAGTAAAAGTATTTATTGTTTCTCCTAAATGCGTATCTCACTGAAATCAAACTAGTTTTCTACAATGATAATTTTTTGAATATTTCTAACTTCAAATTGATAAATAAAATATACCGCTTTGTACTTCAAGTACCAAAACAATGTTTTTTTTATAGAATTGATTATTATTTTGCTATTAACTTTACATAATAAATAAGTTATACCAAATATTTTAGAGCAAAGTTGAAAAATGAATTAAAAAAGCTTTTCCAGTTATATATATATGTATATATATATATATCTATATATATATATATATATATATATATATATATATATATATATATATTAGAAATAATATGGCAAATAAATTAATAAATTTAATCTACTTTTTAATTTTTTTATTTATATCATGTTTTTTTTCCAAATACTTTATTGCTTTCATTGATATAATAAAATAAATCAGTAGAAAACTCATCTTTTCATTCGAAGTTATATTAATATGACTTTTTGCTTTCGATACTCTAACGAAACTTAAAAGAAAAATTATTGTGAAACAAAAATAAACATTTCCTTTTTGCTTTTTATCAAATAACATTATTAAATAATTTAAAGACAATATTATGATTTTTAAATAATAATTTTAAATTACTTAAGTTACAGTTTAAGACATTCGAATCAAATATAAAACGTTTTTGGTTTAGGGAAAAATATTTAAACTTGAAGCTCGCGAGTTAAAGGTTCATTTGTGGTAAGATCTAAGAAAAGAACAATGTCGATTTTTTATTCAAAAGTAGCAGAACATTTATGTCTTGTTTCGGCATTAAATATAGAAATTACAGTTCTTCAGAGGTATTCAAGAATTAGATAACTGTATATTCACATTAAACAACGGTACGCTAACATTCCGTAAAATATCTATTTGAATCAACATAGCAGATCCAACAAAATAAAGCCTCAATATTTTTTCCAACGCGACGAAGTAGTGCTTTGATTTCCGTAATATATCTACACTAAATGTTTAATCTCGAGTCTATATCTAAATTCTCAGAGGGATGTAGTGAGATTACATGCCCTTCAAGTACAATCATGACTTAGATAATCTATGGAAAATCCATAGTATAATCCTAATCTAGAAATAAAACAAAGAGTAATGATTTTGAGAAAAGATAAATACATAACTGTTAGACAGTAAACTATTTTACGTCTTATAACATCTTACTAAACTCTTCGAACCTTTTTAAAGTTCTGGATTTACTTTATCATTTGGGAAAGCATATTTTACTATTATTTTATGTTTTAAAATGTATCATTGCATACATATATCGGTGTAATAAATATTGTAATATCTTTGCATTACAATGGTAGTGATAGCAAAAACAATTCTTTTTTTGGTTTCATAATTGTATCGATAATTTCTGACACAATCAGTAACCTTCTTTTTTTTAATGTTTTAAGTATTTGGTAAACAGATAAATCAATGATGTGAACGTATGCGTTAGTTCCATGAGCGGGCCATTCTCCTTTTGCATGGCCAAATTATTTTCTGTTTTTCAAACAAAAAACTAACAATAAAACTAATACGTTTTACTGAAATTTAAAATATTCAAATTATTACTTCAATCTAAAAATATTCAAATTATAAATGATTTTATCGTGATTCGGAATGGAAATTTTTTATACTTATACATCATTGTTTTCAATAAATAGATGGCTGTGTTTACTATAAAATTTCTATACATAAAATATCGTAAAATATCTTAATCTCTTAAAACATTTTGAAAGTATAAAATAAAAAATAATTTAAACATTTCATTTAGGATAAATATTTCCTGAAGCGTTCGTTTTAAAAAACAAAAATTATCTTTCAGTTGAATTTATAGAACACGTTTTGACTCACAGAATTCTTACATTTTCATACATAGATTTAAACTCTTTATATCAGGTTGGGATGTAAAAGTCGACATGTTTTATTACAAATAAATTACATATAAAAGTTATTCTGATAAAATAATTTCAAAATGGCTTACTATTTGATGAAAATTAAACTAAAAGCTTTTCACTATCCCAGTACACTAAACGCCACTTGCATATCACTTAACGATTAGTTCCACAAACTATAAAATTTATATCACACTTGTGATATAACCAACGCGATGAAGTATCAAACCTTTCCTTATATGGAAGTACATGCAGTCTGCCATATTAATCACAGGTTATAAATATTCCATTAACGCTCCCTAGTCCATGAAATT
The DNA here is from genome assembly GCA_030067965.1 of Latrodectus elegans. Lineage (NCBI taxonomy): Eukaryota > Metazoa > Arthropoda > Arachnida > Araneae > Theridiidae > Latrodectus > Latrodectus elegans. Next base: position 13,231,610 of record CM057810.1, read on the forward strand.
TATCCTGGTCTCGCAGTCTGGTCACAGTCGTTCTGGTGCATGAGTAATTCATGTCCTCGATCCCTTCTGCTCCCCGTCCGTCATCCTTGGTGGGAGGGAAAGGATTGTTATTAAATTGCATAAATCACTGCATTCTGTTGCAAGAGATATTTATTTGGAAAGCAAACGGTCGAATTAGAATGAGGCAAAGTTCTTCTATTTCTGTTAGTTCTTAAGAATTGAAATGATGGTTTGAAGAAATTATAGTTGTCTTCAGAAATGTGTACAAATGAAAATTGGTGTGGATGAAAAAAAAACATAATTTAGAAAAAACTAAGGGAATATCCTAAAGTTAACTCCTAAAGAAATTTTCATTTTGTAAATGTAGAAGTGTTCTGTAAGTTGAAATATGGAATACCATTTGACTCTGACTTTCATGCAAATATTTTTGTTTGCTAATACATAAATAAATGAATTAGTATTACAATTGTTGAGATTAGTTCCCCCAAATATTTTTGGAAACGTTATTTTAATTTTCAATCAAGCAAAATCATCTTTATAATAAGGATGTACACCTTAAAATCATAAAAAGATGGTTTGAGGAATTTCTTAAATAACTAATCTTATTCACTTCAGAATTTTTTGTACTTTAATTTTCTGTTTTTATTTTAGTTTCGTAAATAAAGGATGCTTTATTATATTGCATTATCAGTATATTAGTTTGGGGTGCCTATTTGCAAAGAACTAAAATTCATTTTTCTTAGGTTCAAAGGAATATTTAACATACAGAAAGTAAAAATGAAATAAGAATGAAACATTATAATTTTAATTTACTTTAAATTTTACAAGTAAAAAATCCTTTTAAATCATAAGTTTTATCAAAATTAATAATGTAATATTCTAATACATATATAAAATAATTTTATACAGAGACAATTTTATTTAGTTGTATATTTTTATAAATTAAGTTTTGTCACTAAAATCTATATAACATTTACTTTAATTGAAAAATATGTAGTATAAGAAGATTTTGTAAAGTAAGAGAGATCATATAGGATTTATAGTGGTATCCACCGTAAGAAAATTTAAGTAAAGAATGTAGACTCTTAACTGACAACTAGTTTGTAACAAAAAAAAAAGCATAGAACTTAGGCACAAACAAAGCACTTCATTCAAATTAGTAAAAATTTTGAATTATTCCATAACTCAGAAAAATGAATACTTTTTAGTTTTCATAAAAATATTCATAAAATGAAAATAAAAGATGTTTACAATAAAGCTAGTTAAACATCTATGCCACATTTATATTAGCCATGATCCTTGATACCAACTTCCAACCAACCTTCTAACCAACAAACGAACCAAAGCTTGGTAGGTTGGTTGATTTTTAATTAATGATCATTTTTTGAACACGAAGGCTAATTAAACCTGGACCAACATTCTAAAGTGAATTTTAAGTCATTACGAACAAATATTCTCGAGATGGGATACATGTTTGCAGTGTTTTGCAATTCTCACTTTAAACAGTAGGTGGACAAATGTTGAAGAACAATAGGTCAAGGATTATGTGAACATAGGTACAAAAAATCGTTATCATAATTGAATATTTCTTAGAAACCAATTACGTTTTCACTTGTTACAAAGTTTTAAATTGGTTAAAACTTAAAATGTAGTTGTGTATTTCTTCTCATATCTTAAGCAATAGAACAATTTTCAAAGATTATTGTAGTCACAATAATCACTCAGCAGCTAGCAAATATATTTTCTAATATTTTTTTTAATAAATTTGATTATTGAAATAAATTTAATAAATTTGTGATTTTTAATACATTAAATTTATTATTGATGAATTAAAAATCGAACTATGAAATTGAAATAAATTTTATAAATTTTATTTTTAATACTTCAAATTTAGTAATAAACAAACATTTATTAAAAAATTTCAATTCTTAATTATTACAATATTAATTATTAATAAACTGAATTTTACAGTTATTAATAAACTGGCATTTATTAATAAATTTAATGCATTAAGCAAATTTTTACTTGTATAAAAATTCTTTTTTATGAAATTTCAAATAACTAAGGTAATGTTTTAAATTGATTTTATAGTGTTTTATTGTTAAAAATACATTTTAGTAAAATTATAACAAGAAAATTAACAAGCTCCTTTAAGGATGATGAAAAACAACACCGATATTAAATCAAGTGGCACATTTCTCTAAATAAAAATTTATATATATATATATATTTTAACAGAGTTACGCTCTTTGAGTTAGTAAATCTCTTATTATTTTCCAATCATTGTTCAATAATAGATTACTTAGGTAAAAGTTTATTAATTAACGGGATTTATAGTGGTAAATCGTGCATCACGCTTCTTAGACTAAAATTCCTTCATTTAATTGCAGCCGCTAATGAACAAAAGACAAGTATTATACAACAAATAACAAGTATTATATGTTCCGTATAATACTTATATTATGTATGTAATACTTATATTATGTATTATATTATTATATGTTCCGTATAATACTTGTTATTAAAAAATGTAACTAACAAGTATTATACGAAACAACTCATTTTTATTCTAATATTATTGGTGAATTCAAGATAATATAACCATATTCATTACACATAAAGCTGAATTCAAGGGTTCTTAGTATTTAAAAAAAACAACAAGATTATAAAATATTTTGTAAATCAAACTCTCAAAGATAAAATCAGACAAATGAGGGAAGCGACTTAAGTGATTCAGACAAGTCTCCGTGAACCAAATTATGAAAAAAAATGTGAAAGTGAATATTCTGAAACAGATTAAGGGATATTTAAAATAAATCCGTGGATTGACTATAGTCTTGTGACTGTATCTGATATAATAATCTTCCGACAATTTTTTTTAATTCCAATGAAACTTTCAGTATTGAATATGCCAGGACATCGAAGATTGAAGCACTTCCAGCAGAAAAACGAGTACACCAAGGATATGATGGTTGGTGCACTGAATCTGAGCTGATAGATGCTTATATGACACACATTTAATACGGGTGTATGTATCAGTTATTGAAAATATAGTTAGAAGAAGGGAATGTGATTCGTTTCAGAAATGGCAATACTATAGAGTGACATTAGCTCTGGTGGACCGACGCAAAGACTTGCGTTACAATTCCACAGGCATTTTTTTAACATTTTACGTCAGATTCATCTTGATGCCACCATATCGAGTAGGACCATTATTCTCGATTAACTCTGCCAGACATCCATTAAGAGATTTTTTTTTTCATATTGAGGAAAAAGTACAGGTTCAATCGGTTGTGGGTGTGACGATATAAGGACATGTGGACACTAGAGTGCAGTAGTTGACAAAGACCTTGTGACAGGTTTCATCTGGACTCAACAACGAAGAACCTTAACGCGAGACACTCCTTCTTTATGATTTGAGGTGTCTTCTCTTATGATTACCGATTACCACCAATCTGTGTTGTTGGCAATTTGGCAACTAAACTATAAGTGGATTATTTGTTCTATCTGGTAACACTACTTTTTTTCAGAGAACACTGAATGCTATTTATCACAAAAATTACGCCAAACTGCCTGCAGTACGAATAAATTAATTTGCTCTGTCAGACACCTAATAATTCCCTAGAAACTTATCACTATTGTTCCTCATTAATCAAAAAATGTTTGAGACGTGACTGGGCATCGTTTATTAGACTGCTACTACCATGTTTAGAAAATAAACCGAGACAAATGTTTGAGTAAGAATGTAACTAGCTCTATCCCTCAGGAGAGAATCCACAGTTTTTTTATGTCTAAATCACTAAGGATACTTCAACAAATTACTATCAACATGATGTTGTCTTTCTATATTTATAAAGTCGTAATAATCATCACTTATTGTTTATTACAGTGTCTCTCTTTCTCGTCGATTGTTTTTTTTTTCTGTCCTAAATTTAGAAAACTAATTGCCACGCAGCACATTTATCTATGTATATACGTGCGTTAGTAAAAACATAATTTAATACATCAAACTTGCAAAATATCAAATACAATAAAATTAAAGGAAGAAAAACCTAGTACACATATTGCAGCTTCATCAATAGCAACTGAGAGTATTTAAAAAACGGAAGAGATTCCAATAACAGCGTGAGATTGACTTTAAAATTTAAGACTAAAATATTTAAAATATAATGCAAATTTGAAACAGTATGTTCAGTTTAGTTAGAAAATGTTCAGTTTTAAGCATTTAGATAGCCAAAATATTACTTTTTTTAGTGTAAAATAATATTTCAATTGACTAAAAAGTTTGTTGTTTTTCATATATTTTGAAACATTGTTGCAGAATATTCGTTAAAGCAAATGTGTTCCTTTTGCTTTATGACATACATTCTATTTAATCAATTAAAATTGAAATTTCAATATAAATAAATAAAATTATGTAATGTTTTTAAATAAAAGTAAATAAATTATTGAAAAAATATTATTAAAATATTTTATAACAAGCAAGAACAAATTTACAAACAAGTATACGTCTACAAGATAAAAAATGACATCGACTATTAAACACCACAAAATTTCACTCCAATTTGGTAAATTAAAATTTCATCAATCCAAAATAAAATTAAATATATAAGCGTAAAATTTGCAAAAATATAAGCAAAGACACTTAGTAGAATTTACATTAAATAACACTTTCAAGTACTTGAAAGAATTTTCAAAGATTAAATGGCCTCTTAATAAATGTAACTTATTTGATTTTTAATCATTGCTCTAATTTAATAAATAGTTAATTCATAGACAATCTATAATTACTAATGGATTTCCCACTTTTATGGGGGCGAGTAGCGATGCAATCAAACTACGATGTGATTACTGAACTTAATGAAAATCAGACATTTGAGACTTTTGATAACTAATTATTATATATTTTTATGCTTGTAACTCTGCACTATAAATTGTGTCAAATAATTTCATTATTTTTCATAAGTTTCCAGTGTTGATAGGAGATCTGTGGAGGATAAGACAATTTTACAGATAACACAAAATTAAAAAAGGAACCAACAGATATGGAAGGATTGAGTGCTCTTCATTTAAAAGAATATCAGCCACACAATATATGAAATCAAATGGAAAATAATATCAATTAAATCCAAGAAAGTAAATTAAATAATGATTTTTATTGGCACAGATGCCGTAAAATCTGTGATTCCGAATTCTCAATTTTTTGGTGATAAAGAAATGTTGCCAAGATGACGTATTGTGACGTGCGTGATGATTTAAATATTTGGGTTACCAAAATAGAATTATCTGCATAATTCTTATTGGTCTCCATGGGCATGACGTAATAAAAACGAGGTTGCCAGATACATAAGAAAATCCGCCAAAAATTAGCCAATCTCAGAATTTGGCATCATGGATTATACGGCACCTGTGCCTTTTTATTTATAACCTAGATGGTATTAAATATAATTAATATTGTCAAATATAAAATTAAAATAACAATTAACAAAAAACATTAAGATCACAATTATTTTGATTTATTTTAATTATAAAAAGCATTTTTACTTTTTTCGTTTAAATTGTATTTCATATTTTAAATTTCTTATTCATAAATTTTAAAATATTAATAAAATTATGACACTAATATATCTGTAGATAAATAAAATCCAAATTTAATGAAAATACTTAATATCCGCCTTCACTTTAAATATTTGAGTAATAATGTTTGTATTTAAAATAATTTTCTTCTTGTAAACCAATTTCGTACAAAATTTAACCAAAAATGCTCTTATCAAAAGAGAGAGAAAAAATCAAGTATAATAACCACATCACTGTTTTTGGCAGCCAATAATATCTCCATCTACTTCTTCAAAACGCTTTTTCTGATTCTCATTGATTTTACCACCTCTTTTATTTAGGAAAAGAATAGAAAAATCCGGAAACTGGAAGAAAAAAACTGGAAAAAGAAAAGTTCTAGCGAGTTTTCAGATTTCTTATACATTTCTGCCTGATATCCCTTTTTTCTTCATTCTAACGAGTGGCTTTATCTTAAAGTCTGGAAGATAAAGCTTTTGAAACAAACTTGGAAGAAATGAGCCAAAGTATATTAACTGTTTTTATGTACTTTATTGAATTGTTTTCATTTCTTTTCAGTTCTTTGAAAGGCCGAAACCAATTTTAGACTTCTAAGCGATAAGCGTATTTAAAATGAAAGAATAGTTTAGGGTAGATTCGCTTTAGTTTTGTTTCCTTACTTTATGTAAATGTAGATAACTCTAAGAGCAGTAAAACGATTCTTAAAACTTATCTTTGCTTTTTAAACTATTATCTAAAAATCTATAGATAACTATCATAATCAAGAAATATAATAAAGTAGTAATTGTATTTTTATGTCTATATCTATGTAGTTTCAAGCATAATTTTATAACTTAATATTTTTGTTTTTAAGGGATGATTTTTTAACATTTATCATAAGTTACACTGACATTCAAAATTATGAGAATTTATGGAATAGCTTTCATCAATAGTAATACAAGGATCAAGAAACAAACAAAATAGAAAATATTTTTCAGAATTCAGGTTCTTAGAAATAGAGAATTTGAGAATGAAAATTATATTAACTTGTAGAAACATTATGAATTTGGTAGAAAGCATAATAATCACTGAAAAAATCTAGTAATTTGTGCAATTTAAGTAAGATTATAAACTTGAATCCTTCATTCCATCTCACTTACTTTGCATGAAATAAAGTATAAGACAACTCAAATAGAAATGTCGTATCAACTTAAAATAATTCATTGCATGTTAATTTAGAAACATCTTACTGATCCGCATATTTTTAACACAGATGCATGTCATATTTAAACTCAAAAATATACATACATTTTACTTATAATATATATATATATATATATATATATATATATATATATATATATATATATATATATATATATAATAAAAATTAATATTATTATTAATTTTTTTTATATCTGACCCAATTTGCTTAGCTAAAAAGTTTTCTTTAAAAGAAGGAAAGGAAAGTTCGATCACTAATTTTGGGAATGGATTCAATATTATTCCTCATGAGCAAATCAATATATACTTGACAGGCGGCAATCTAATAAACTGTAATAAATTATTTCGCAAGAGTAATGAGGATAATCGGCAATATTCTTAAGTCCATATATTGGTTCTGAAAGCAGTGTAAACAGCCAGAAAAAAAATTCTGGAATTTTATTTCCCAAAGCTAGTATAAAAAAATATGAGATAAATTTTGATTTTTAAAAACTATTTTATAAAAATTTTATTTATAAAGAAATTTTTCCAAATAGTTGATTAGAAACTTCTCTAAATAGTTTCCAAATAGTTCAAAGATTAAAGTTTTTGTTTTTAAAACTATACCTTAAGTTTTTACTGCCAATGTATCTTATTAAATTCTTTATCCTTAAAAGAAAATTATCAGTAATTAGTTTTTACTTAAAAGTTTCCGATAGATCTCTGTCCTAATCTATAACATTGAAATCATTTATATCAGATCCAATTTTTAAATCTTTTTTTTTTAATCATAAATCTAAAAAATATTTTGTTGTCATCATATCTAAGAATGTATCATCTAAAAATTAAAAATATTCCTTTTTTGAGTAATTGATATCGTTTTAAGAATCCCTAAATAAATTGTAGAACCAACACTAAAATTATTTTAAAAAATTATATAAAAATAATCCTTTTTAAAAACATGAAAACTATCACAAAACATTTTAAAAGATTGTCCCACCAAGAAAGTGAATGTAAAATTTTAAATAGTTATATATACACTCTACCATTATAATAGATATTTTGAATAAATCTTCAAAGATTTATTATATTGTTTTTTAAATGCAATCGAAGTTTTTAAGCTTGAATTAGAGCGAGTAATGTTTGAATATAAAGTGCCTGAATATCTGCTACGATAAATCTGAGCTGAAACAATAAATAAAACAATGTCACTGGACAGCTTTATTAAACATTTCATCTGATAGTACACTTTGACTTTTCAAAAAAGAAATATTATAAGGAGTAAAATAAACCTATTTATTATATATGTTAATAAAAAGTTTTAATTCATTTTATTTATGCTGATAACCTGTTGTTTAACCTTTAAATTATATAATATTAGCATATTATGTAATTTAAAACATTCTTGAAAACTTTTTACTGTCACCGTTTAATTAAAACCATGAAGGCGTTTCATATTCTTCTATTTTTAGAAAGTTATTGTTGCACTATTACAACTACAAAATTTTCTTAGTTCTTTATGTTTTCCAAATTCATAAAAGTAATTATTTATTTGGTTTTAATTTTATGGATTGGAGTCTTTTCTTGTTCTGATAATAAAAAATATCATTGCTTTTTTTAACTTATGGTGATAAAAATTAAATAAACAATATTTATGCACATTTACATTATAATGGCACATATTCATGACATTCTGAACATTTTATGTTTTTGGATGACAAAATTCTTCAGAATACCGGGAAAAATGAAGCCGAAATGCTATAACCCAAATATTAATGTAACAAAAATATTTGATAAAGCAACTTTCCTTTGCACACATACATAACACAGGAAATTTTTTCGTGTAATTTAGCAATTGAGAATATACTGTAACCTTAAAACTGAAAATTCATGAAATTTTTAAATTCAATGTTACTGTAAACACAGTTTCAATTACTTCTCAAAATAAAAGGATGAAATGTAGTTTCTTCAAAAAAGAATATTTTGAATTCATCAAAGCTCTTGTTCATAAAATCAAATTAACCAATTTTATGCAAATTTTAACTGTAAGATAACTGTGTAAAAAAAGTTTGAAAATGACATTACGTGTCCGACCAATCAGAAATCAGGTCTGAGCATTTATGGCTAGATAAGAAAATATAAGATATCTAGATATTAAGATAGATATTATGTTAGAAACATTTCATTAAAATTCAAATGCATTCGTGAAACCTTTTCCTGAATTTGTTGAATCGGCATGTTTTATATGTAAAGTATTACTTAACATATAATATTGACCTCACTTCAATATTGATTTTAAATTTCATATATTTTTGAGAAATTTCATCAAATTTTATTTTGTTCCTAGTTTTTCAAATTATACTTATTCTCTAATTTTTTTATATTTAAATTATTTTTAATGATATTTTATTTAAATATTTTATCCTAAGAGGCATTCAATTAAACATTTCAGATATGAGCTAAAAAATAAAAATCTGCAAGTTTCAATCGATACTTAAGATTTTTACTATGGACTTTAAGCTTTTTGACTAAATCTGAACTTTAGATGGGGAATAATTTTTATTTATTATTTATATCTTTTTAGCAAGTATTAGAAAATTTCATGGAAACATGTTTAGTTATTCAATAACCTAAAGCTTGATAAATCTAATCAGTGGATAGCTTTCTTCCATAAAACTTCTTTTATACAATGCCACAGGTACATCTTTCACTGAAATGCATATTCTTTGAAATGTTGAGGAAAAAAAATCAACTGTTCCTTAATATACACGTTGAGTTGTATAGTTCCTTATGTAATTATAAAATATATTATAATTTTTTTCATCCTCAGCTAAATATTATTATTATTATTATTATTATAAATTATTTGAATAATTTTATAATACATTGCATGACTATTTTTAACTTTTTAGCAAATTTTCTGAAGGTGTCATTAAATTTAGTTAAAACTGTGCTCACTGTATAAAAACGCAAAAAAATGTCAGTATTTTGAATTAACATTTACAACCATATGAAAAATACATTCTTTATGCATACAGACATATTTGCAACGATTAATATTTGTTACGTTTTTCATTATTTCAAGTGAGAAGAAATGTTACGCGAATTTATTTGATCTAGTATCTAAATTATAACCTGACCGTACCTATGTTAAAAATATAAGAGCAAACATTTTGATATATAATCTTACAGAATTCTGAAGACATTTCTCTAAACATTCGATAACTGTATGTGAAATTTAAAATATTCAAACATTTTCGATTACAAATTATAGGATGTTAACTCTTTTTTCCTTGTATTCATCACTGGTGATAAAGAAGCTGAAAGAAGTAATCGACTGGGACTCTATAAATCTCATATTTTCGTTATAAAAAAAATATCCTTGATTTTTATTCCCTTTTATCTTTTTCCACCTTCTCCAATGTGGAACAAAAAAAGCAGTAATACGTTTCCATGATAATTTCTGGTGGCCTGTTTTAGAACTCTTGACAAGGCACTTGGGTGTGGTCAGACTAAAAATGACAAATCCGATTGGGTACTTTGTTAGATTTGCTGTTAGAACCATTAAATGGATAAAGAAAAAGAAACATTATTCCGAATGCTTCTGACGTTTCGGAAAGGAAACTTCTGGCACCAGGTAATCAGAATCTTCAGTTAGATTTATATATATGTTACTTTTTTCCCCGTTAAAGAAGGATATCATTTTTCTTGAGATACGAAAAAAAATTTGTTTCAGAGAGTATCCGATATTCCACGATGTATGTCACCTAGATATAACATGGAAGATTAGGGAGCGCTAAAATTAGTCTTCTGCATTCTTGGAATAATATGTAAGTTGTAGCCAATAAAAGTTTTCTATATTGGTTAATTTAAGGTGCATTCCACAACTTTCATTATACCACTGTTGTACTCTTTGATAATGCACGCTAATAAATGGCTGTCCATAAGCATAAGAAATTTTAAAAAACGCGCGATAGCAATTTTTAAAAATTTGTATTGATTTTTATTCTGAGTGTTATTGGTTATTATGAATTCTTAAAAAGAAAACATTTTATATGTTTAATAATTCTCATTATTTAGTTAATTATTTACGAAATATTATTCATAAATTTTGGCATTTAAATATAAGAATACTATTATGTTTCGTCGAAACTTCCACAATACTATTTAATTTTCAGCAGATTTAAAATTTTATCTGAAAATATTATTTTAATTTATTTTGACAAAACATTTGCTTTATTTTGTGCAAAGTTTCAAATCTTTTGGTAAAAAATATTTCAATTTAGATTAAAATGCTTTTAATCACTAATAGCATGACTTAAGAGGGAAGCAAAACGTTGCTAAGAATCACCGTTTCAAAGAAAGCTCTGATATGTTTTGGCAAGGAATTTCAGTAATTGGAAAAACAGATTTAGTTCTCTCATTCATTACAAATATAACTCTGAAATCTATAGCTAAGCATTGGCACAATATTTGTTAATATGTGTTCATTCTCTGTAAGATTTAAACGTCCTATTCCAGAAAGATGGTGCGTCTTATCATATGTATGAAAATATTCATCCCAATCATACAAAATTTCAAAAAAGTAATGAGTAGAAAACAAAGTAAATGTTTTGAACAACTATATCGATCTCCCTTCTTTTAAATTTAATTTTAATTGTTTGGGGGATGCTCTCAATAAATTAATGAAATTGAAAAGCAATATTAAATTTTTGATAATTTTGTTAACTCTATTTATGATACATGGAATGCATTAGATGCTGTTGTTGTTGTTTGCTTATCCTCTCTAAAGATCTGACATTTGTCAGATTAGCTCCATTAAATTGTTTACAGTTAGAAAGTCAATGACTAGCAGGGGATTTGAGGATAAGTCCTCCCGAGAAATTCCGATGCAATCCAGAATATGTTTCGGTGAGGCTGGATGGTCACAGAATTTTTTACAAGTGGGATAGATTTTAGTACCTCATTCAAACGATAAACATTTTAGATGTCCACTTGAGAATCTAGCCAAGTCAGTCTGAGATTTTTGGTCACTTTTTGTTTCCAGTAGAGTTCCAGAGAACCATTGGTGTGTGGGTGGAATTTGCCAGATTGAATGAAGTCTATATTTTTCATTAGAGTAAAGTTTCTGATGTGTAAATAATGAACCAGTGGGTGTATCTTCCTTACTGCCCTCTTTGGCCAGTCGATCTGCGGTCTCATTTCCACCAATATTTACATGAGAGTGAATCCATTGGAGATTCACATCATGGTTTTGGGAGATCATTTTCGGTTTCAGCAGATTATATAACCTTGTTTCATCCTTTATAGAGGAACAGTACTGAGAAGTTGCAGTGCACTGCGGCTGTTTGACAAACTCCAAAGTTCACTAAAATCTCAGTTGTTGGAAATGATAGCAGCAAGTCCCACCTTAATCTCAATCAACTCATTTCTGAAGACTGAACAGATGTCATGGTTAAGTTGCGTTAGCGTAATATCAGATTGAGGGGTTCTAATATATACTCCGCTCCAAGCATTAGGTGTAAATTATTTATATAATCAGGTAAAAATATGTCAAGTTGGATTACACGATGTCTATAAAGAAATGGTGTTGCAACGGATTAAATATTTTTAAAATGTTATTTATGCATTAGATATTCTTTGTGTCCTTATAAGAGTACTGCTTGTTCATTTTATTTGGATACATTTAATAGCAGCATTAGAAATCTTTTATTGCATTTAAAATTACCAATTTTGAAACATAAAAATAGTTTTCTAAATTAATATTATAATAATTTTAAACGAGTCTTAAAAAATAACTTGTTTGAATTTCGACTGGTATCTTTGAAATTAAATGCAGTTTTTATAATTAAAATCTGCTATGTACTAGTAAAGAAAAACTGAAACATTCTTTGCATCGCAGAAGAAAGATAATATTAAATAAATTTGAACTGCAAAATAATCTAAATTTTAACTTAAAGTTCTGTCTACTCTATGCAAATTATTGTTATTAAAAACAGAATACAGTTAAAATTGTTATAAATTATTTATACTTTATCGTGAAATAAGAGAATAAGATACAACGAAATGTGTTTACATGACATTCACACCAAATTTAGAATTAAAAATTGCTACATATTAAGTTGTCGCAAGTAAATTAAATATATAGATTTTTGCTTTCCTTGTAATATTGTATCTTGAATTATTTAACAATAGTTTCGAATCAACTAATATTGTTTTAATTTTCTTACTAATATCTAAAACTAACTTTAAAATTTTGAAGAAACTTCAGAAGAACTTATGTTTATTAAACACTAAATGTATACATAATAGATATAAATTTCAAAACATTCTTTTCATTCTTATCTGCATTTAACTGAAAGTAAATTAAAATTTTAAATTGCAAAATATTTTTTCAAAACATAAATTTAAAAAGGAAACAGAAACAATGTTTTTTTCTTATTAAGTAAATTAAAACAGCGCATTAACCAAAACAAAAAAAACTATTTTTATACTGTATTTATTTAGACAATTTGTTCAGTTAAGCATATTCAAATAAATATATTTTTGCCTTCACATGTGTGTTTAAAATCACGATATATCACAATTCACTAGATGTCATCTAAATTATTTTAATTGTAACCTACAGTGCCTCAATCAATTTTTTTATTGTAACTTAACGTACTTATTATGTAATATTACATTAAATAAACTTTTATTACATTAAACATTATTACATGAAATAAACTTACAGAATATATATTTCTTTTTTGACTTAGAGTAACTTTCTTTGCAAATGATGAGACTTTTATGTTTTATAGTTTTAAAACGAAATGAATTTAAATGGATTTAACATTTTAAAATATATGCGAAACATCACAATATACTCAAATGAAATATTATTCTTATTAATTATAATTACTGTATCCGCTTTTCTTCCTATTATTCTGTAAAAACATAAAAGTTTATGTAATTTAAATGTCACATTTATTGTCAGAGATAGAATTAGAATAACGCCATTAGTAAAAGTGTCATTATTTAGCGTAGTACAGATAAATCAACAACCAAATAGCACCATATAATTATAAAATAAAGAAAACCATCACAAATATTAATATAGTGACTCATATTGTTCTTGAATGTATCGGCATTGACATGCTCTGAGTTTGGAAAAAAAGTGTTGATGATCAAATTTCAAAATTTTGAGCAACTGTTTTCTATAACTTTATAGACACTAATTTTTATAATTTGTGAATAATTGCAAATAATTTTATAATCACTTAAAACAAGGGCACACCTCCTTTAAATACATGTAAAATATTTTACTAAAAATGTATATATATTTAATGATGAGGAATTACATAATATTCTGTTAAAAAAACAAATCATTCGGTTCATTTTTATTCGAATAATAGTAGATGGCCAAAACTAATCCAATATTTTCTATTTTTATCCAGATAAAAGATTATATCTGCGCACAAAACTCCTAATTCTTTAATCTAATTTCAGTTAGTTAACAATGATATTTTTTCACTAAAATCAGAGTTGAAAGGAATAAAATTGTAATATATAAATTACACTAATTTTTAAACTTACGAGCTAAAAATATGGAAGTAACAGTCGGAGATGTGCAATATGTAGCAATGACATCAAATGTCAATTTAAAGTTGACATTGCGAAAAGAATTAAAAGAACCAGAAAGGTAATATCTGAGCAGTTCCTTTATTCAATAGTAGAGACTCGAAACATAACTTTTAAGGTGTTTCATTTTGGGAAGTATGCCAATCGTCACGTATTTGCTGCGTAGGGAGGCAAATCATTAGGATTGCAGATCACACTCACATCATAGGCAACTGTTGTGCTATCCCCAAACGCTATTGAAAGGAAGAAAAGATTGTTGATTTGAAGAACAAATAACTACTTTTTGTATAAGCTGTTTACCTATGCCTCATAGAAGACATGAAATATTTTTCAAGCAATTTTCTGTATACAACCGAAGAAGAACAGAAGCTTACTTGAATTGCGGATTATCCATTAGAGAAATGGATAATCCGCAATTCATGTAAGCTGCTGTTCTTCTTCGGTTGTGTTTTAAAATCGTGTTTTAGGCGATCGTGTTGTAAAATCCTAGCTATTGTGACTTTAGGACCATGGTAGCCCAGTGGTTAGAGCATCGGGCTTCCGCCCGGAAGACCTAGGTTTGATTGCCAATGCCTTCAAAGACCCATCGAGTACATGCGATATACGTGCTCGTTAAATCTGTGGAATTGAAATTCCTGTAGTCGGATGTTGAGCAATTATCATGGGTGCAAAGGTCTGGAAAAAGCTTCCTTCCTCTTCAGAGCAATGTCAAAATTGAGGTCGTGGATCCTCTGGTGGTGCCATCTATCGAAGGATTTGAAGAGCAAAGTCGTACTTCCACCTTCGTGGTGCTCTTATTAAATGATAGGCGCAACTAACTGAATTAAATTTGAATAGCCAAGGCATAGCGACCTTGCCTTGTCCAAGTATCACTAGTAACAACAACAACAACACTTTGATGATCACTCGATTCGAATGAACGACGGATTGTTCGGGAAGACAAAGCTCATTATATTACTTCACGTAATGACAGATATAAAATATGCATGGCAATGATGGATTTCTCAACCATATCTCGAATCACAATACAACAGATTCAATCTATTATGCAGCATTCGGTGACGCTATTCGCAACTAAGTGAAATGTCCCCAAGTCATACATTGATTCATTTAATCTCGACTCAATACTACAGGCATTCGCGACATTTATGTGTGACCTATGAATATGTGCAATTTAATGGATAGAGACTGTTTCCACTATGGATTCCACTTCTGTATGTAACACCATGAAGGTCATATTCGAATATAGAGACACAGTGGTGAGAGACTGCAGATCTATTGCATTATGTATTCTTACGTAGTATCAAGGTTTGGAGTGAATAGTTTTTGTATTTCTAGTCCTAAAGTTCTCTAGTACGAATTGGTGTCGCTAAAATGCCAGTGCTACAGGTCCGAGATGCTGGAGTCCATGTTCCTAACAGAATTTCAGTGATTGCGTTAGCTATACAAATATACTTAAATTATCTCTACTTTTTTCTGGAATATCTTGAAGGAACAGTATCAAATTCTATCCTGAAGAGCTACATTTGATTCCTAATTAAGAAATAAAACATTTTTGTACAACTAGAATATAAATCCTGTTGCAGACATATTAGAACATAATTTTATGTACAAATAAATTTAAAGGCAAGGTAAAACTAAATATATTTTTGTATGACTTCAAAAATATTTAATTAAGCTGCAAATTTAGTACAAAAATAAACACAATTACATCTATTCATTAATATTTAATTGTGCACTTTTTTATTTTTATTTTCTTAATATTAAGCATGCAATGAATTAGTACTAAGTATTAGGTCCTACTTTATTTATTATTTCAGTTTATTAAAATATCTTCTAAAATCAAAATTTTCTAAAAATATGTTTATTTAAGTTAAAATAAACATATTTTAGAAAATTTTTGTATATTTAAGTATAAATAAACATAATGTAATATATTTAAGTTAAAATAAACATATTTAAAAAAAGAAACTTTTGTTTTAAATATGTTTATTCTATACTTTAAAATGAAGATATTATGTGGATTTTTCAAGGAAGTGGAATAAATCTATATTTCTGCATATCATTATTAAATGTTGTTTTTAAATTAAACTCAAATTCCTTTATGGTTATGCACTGTTATTTTGTAAAAATGTTTATCGATTGTTTTTTGCAAAAATATTAAATGAGTAATATATAAATTATGCAACTTACTCGAAGAAATCATTATTTTTTATCTTAATAATAAGCAAACATTAAAATTGTGTTTTTAAATAATTTAATTCCTAGAATAAATATAATGATATAATTTAAAAACAAATCATAAAGAAACTTCTATAAATTTTCTGATGTTTAGTCCCTACAAAAATAAATTGTACTTTTATTACACTACAAAAGTAAAATATAAAATTTCATGAAATTAAAAGCAAGTAAAAATATATCACGCTTCGGAACATTGAAAACTACCATCTCCCGCATTTTTTCTAAAAGTATTTTGAGAATTTTTATCTGTTATAGCATTATGAGCAGCATAAAATATGAAGAGTTTCAGTTAAGAAAGACACATACCGTCTGTCATATTAATCACTAGTTATAAATATACCGCCCACGCGCCTCCGTCCGTGAAATCCATCCAGGTCTCGGAGTCTGATCACAACCGTCCTAGTGCATGAGTAATTCATACCCCACCACCCTTACATCTTCCAAAGTAGGGGGTCGGTTTGCTATTAAATTGCATAAATCACTACATCCATATGGCGGAGAAAATGCTGAGAAAGAGTTTACGTCAAAGATAGATAAATTTATCGCTATCGTTTCTTCAGAACTCAGTAAAATGTAGTCTTTATTGACAATGCATATTTGTAAATAAAAAGAAAAAATCTGGTACCTACGAATATCTTTATCAAAACCAAACAAAATACAACATTCGCATCTCTCATTTGATGTTTCTAAACTGTGAAATATCAATTTAGTTATAGTTAATTGTATTCACATTTGAATCTCTTCTATAATCTATATAGCCCCAATTATTATTTAAAGGTAATTTCATTAATTATCCCTTAAAAGTTTCTAAATTAGAATAAGGATTACTCATATTAGTTGAAAATATATTAATGTATTTAATATTGTTAAATATGAATAAATATAAAACATTTTATCTATAAACACTAATAATTTTAATGCAAAATATTCAGTAATTTTGACCATTTAGTGTATTACAAAATTCAAAGTCTTGGAGTAAGGATACAGTAATAAAAAACTTAACCAGTTTTCATTAAAAATGAAACTCATTCTTTAGTAACTATTAATAAAATTTTGGCAAAGAAAACATTTTAAAAAAATACGATCTTTTCAATATGAAAGCTAGAAACTTTACTATTACTTTGGTGAAAAAAATATTAGCATTAATTAATTTTAATTATCAAAGTTACATTTAAAACACCACAAAAGAGAGACATCAAAAGTACATCTTTTACTTGAACATACAATTCAGGATTTCAGCAGTTGTAAGTTTGTTCTGACAAAAAAAAGCAACAAAGACCAAGCAAAATATATGAAAAACTAAACATAGATTTACGTGGTTCGTAAGCACAAAATTGTATTCCTGACTCAAAACCAGTCGATATGTTATTTATGCCATTCCTTATAACTCCACTATAAATTATAGTTTGTTATTATCAAAATTATTACCAAAATATAACAATATTGGAATCAAGTTAAAGAAAGCATTCCTAATAACTTGATTTATATATTGAGAAACTAGGTATACACATTCAAAAATTAAATTTTTATATAAGCAATTAAATTTATATATCATTAATTTTATTAATTAATTAAAATATTAAAATTATTAGTTTTATAATCATATAGTTTTATTAAATAATCAAATAAAAAGTTTCTAACATCAAAAACGTTAAATAAGTAATTAATGTGCTAGCTCAAATATTTATGAAAATTTATTATTCCAAATACTTAATATAAATATATCTGAATTTAATAAAGTATCATTTAGAAAATGGATAATTTTAAATTTAGAAAAATGATAATTTTAACCGTTAAACAAAATTGTGTGCCTAATAAATTCTACAGATTTTACTGCTGAAAAAGAAACGTTATTTTCAGTATACCTTCTCAGAGCAAATAAAGATACACGCATCAATCCTCAAGGATTAATTGCTTTTTCCGTAAAAAAGTATAACTATAGTTTATAATAAACCTATAAATCTTTTCTCATCAAAGAAAAAATTGTAGAGACAATACAAACAATCTCATGAAGCTTAGTTACAAAAATATTTTTATTTTATTACAAACAGTAAAACAAAACTTTAGTTCTACTGAGGAAAACAAATTTCATCTACTTTAAATAAAATGCGAGAAAATTATATTAATTTAAATCGATAATTAATAGCAAAAACTATTTAAAAAAAACCTTCTTTACACACACACACAAATGTGTGTGTGTGTGTGTGTGTGTGTGTGTGTGTGTGTGTGTGTGTGTGTGTGTGTGTGTGTGTGTGTGTGTGTGTGTGTGTGTGTGTGTGTGTGTGTGTACGTGTGTGTGTGTTTGTGTGTGCTACACGAATAAAATAAAATGCAAATGACATATATAGCATGTGGGAAATTTCTAATGATTAAATATTCAAGAAATGCGAAAGCATATGTCCTGAAGAATCTCAGTATGCAGAATAATAATCTGCGATAGAAATAAATAACTTACACGCCTGGAAATTGAATAAAAAACTAGGCAGCATGTACAAATGCATCTGGTCATGCATCTATCAGGTAAAGGTGCATCAGGTGCATCTGGTCATGCATTTGTGAAATAAAAGTGGATCAGGTGCGTCTGCTAATGAAATTTTAATGATGCCGAAATTCATGGGTTATTTAATGTGCAGACAAATGCTTTCGGAAACTACTAAGCAGACGTTTTCTGTTGATACTAGATCTGGAGAACATACTGAAAAACACGACAGGTGAAGCTTTTCTGCACTACGAAAACCTATATGGTGCCGACGACATGCGATCAGGAATTATCCTGATGAAATACAGTGTTTCATGGATTTTCTCCAAAAAGTAGATCTTTATAAAGGGACTTAAATAGATTAAAATGTAAAGGTTATTGTTTGCTTCAGGTGACCAGTTAGTATGACAAAGTCTAATGCAAAGAAGAGATATTCATCCACAACAGTGTTGCCAAATATGGATTCATCCACCATGATACTGTAAACAATATCAGAATCCGTTTGAAAACAGTATCATAAATTCCTGCCTTCTAGATTCCTAGTTAAACACTGCATTGGTGCTTCTGTTTATGATGAAGAGTGGAAAAGCTGAAGCCATGGTCGATAAATAAATAAATCTTGTTATCTTTGAACTATTTATCCAGACATTTCCTGTTTTATGGATAATCCCATAATTTAACACTCATTTACTCTTTGTTATTATTCGTGTAATAATATAATCACATATTTTACATAAAATGGAGGTAGAGAGTCGCAAATTCAAATGTTTCTCATATTCAAATTTCACGATATGTAAATTTTGACATTGATGTCGTATGCGACGCTGAGAGCGAGATTTGGTTTTCAATTTAATATGACACAAAACAGAAAAGAATGATCAATACTGAAGATGTGGAACCGTAATTTAAAGACTGGAAGTGAATAACGAAGATCAGAGGAAAGTTCTAGACGGTGAAAAACGCCCAATAATTTGACTCAAAGGGTTAGGAGATATCAAAATATGAAAGCCACTTTTCAACAACACATTCGTTTTGATATTTGTATCATAGTTTTGACATAAACTTTCAAACAACAGCTTCACTTTTTAAGGTTGTATGCATGCCGAACAAAGGTGCTTAACGTTTAACGCAAGGCACTATCAGCCCGCAGAAAGTGGACAACAGAGTATATAAACTTGTGTAGAATATTCTTCTCTCTCTGACGAAACTCATTTTTCGAATCATTCTAATAATAGGCCTATTTTCTTCTGGAGTGAATGTGATACTAGAAACATTCCTTCTTTCTTGTAGAAAGTATGAAATTTTGCTTTCGGAAAAGGGATAGACTATCCTGGCAATAAAGGGCACCCTAATCATTGTATAATTTGAAATGTAACTCTGACCGTTTTGATTAGTTTACATTAGTGACTTTAAAAAAAAGCTAACCATTTAGAATACAGATTTAATAGCAAGTCACACGTAAGAGAAAATTAATGTAGTAATACAGTAAACCTAGATGTTTGGTGATATAAATACTTGGGAGATTTCCTACGCAAAAGCTTTGTTATAATATCTTCGAGACATTAATTTTTGTTTCCTGAATTAATTATTTATGACATTTGAGGTACTAAATGGTCATTCCCTATAATTGAAGAAATATTTATTCAATGTTTTTAAAAGAGGTTTGCATCTTAACATCGATTTTCAAATTAAAGCAATAATTTCATGCTTTTTTCTGTAAACTCCATGTTTTTGAGAACAATATCTTTAAAATGATCATCTATATGAGAACAAAAATAGTTTATAACTATCTGGAAGGACATAAAAATTCACAAACAAAGTGCGATGTGTGAAAATGCAACAATAATTACATATGAATTGTGAAAAGTTTTCTTTTATACATCCCATGGAAATTTATATCAAAATAATTTAAACTCTGCATCATATGCATTGCAAATTAATTGCAGAAATTTTTCGTAACCCAAAATAATGTTACGCCATTTAGGATTAATTTTCAAATCACATTATTAAAGCCTTTTTAGAAAAATATTTATTTCATTCATTCATGAGGATCAATGTAATTAATAATTTCATTTCTCAAGATATTTCGTTTCTCTTATTTGGTTTTTTTTTATTATACATATAAATATGTGTATAAAATGCGTTTGTAAAAAGTAATTAAATGTAACATAATAGAGAAAAGTAAGCAATTTTCTCTTTAATAGTGGTTTAAATTTGAACAGAATTTTTAATTTACCAAACACTAACAAAAGAATTCATGAATTCTTTATGCATGAGTAACATTAAATTTATTTAAATAAATAGATCTGAATCAAATCTCTTTTCTTTATTCATTTTTCATAAATTATCTTTTATTCATTTTTCAAATAGAATTTTATATATTATATCAATCTTTAAGAGAACAAATTGTCTAAGTGAATAAAATGCATTTAAATATAAGAAACAATGCAAAATAAATCATTATTAAACATGATAGTATATTCAATGGATGTTTAATTCATTAAAGTGTATTTTCTAATTAAACATTTTTTATTCAAACGGTATCTTTAAAATAAACAGAATTTTAGATATTTATATAATATGCTTTTAAAAGAAATCGCCTTAAAATGAATGATAAAACACTACGCGCTCCAATAACCCTTAAAATATCCATTCTTCAATATAACTTCAGTAATCACATTGTTTTAACGCATTCCTTACTTTGAATAAAATCCAAAAGTCACTAAGAAGAAAAATCACGCAGGAAAAAGATTTAGGTAGTTTTGAGACTTTGTAGACTTTTCTCTTAATAATGTAACATTTTCCTTCCTGCATAGACAAAAAAAGTAAAGAATACTGAACTTTAGATATAGATAACAGAAATATTAAGCTTATTTTACTGACTGTTTTAAACCATTTCATGCAGCTATCTATTTTAATAGACGTGATTCTTTGTTTTTTGTGAAGATCTGTAGCAAGTAAAGCAGCATATAATATAAAAAAGCAACATATAGAAAATAATAAATAATGTACGTATTATTGACGTTGTTTCTTTTCTGGTGTTTTCAATAAGTAAACAACGATTGTATTGCTTAAAGTTTTGTAATTTATATCATAATTATAACCATTTTTTATTTACAATAACATGAATGTTTCAATTAGTGATAATACAAATTTGGGGTTCGATATAGAATATGGTACAACTTTATTTGGCAATATATTTTGGCATTGAACTTTCATTTCTGGTAATTCTGGTAACTCTAGCTTTATATAGCCTTTGTGTAGCGGCCATCCTGTTAATCACATCTTACCACCTATCTTGGAGTCAAAAAATTCGCCAAAGAATCAAGAAGTATCCGATCCGACGGTAAACTTTTTCTCAAATTTGTTATTTTCATTTTCTAAACAAATTAAACTGATTGCAACATAATCAACCAGCATGATTTTGACTGTGTATATGTATATATATAATTATATTGTAAATCAAAATAAAATAACTTATGTTCATAAAGCATTTATTACCACGCCAGATTACACTTTTGTGTCAAAATTTCCCAAAAATACGAAAAACTCCATTCATTTTAGAGCATTTGTATGAAAACTGCAACATCCAAAATTTAACGTCTCTTTCTAATTTTTTTCTCAATTGTTTGCTTAATATTGTTTTCAAGAGTGAAAAAAATTGTTCAGCAAATACTTTGTGGTAGTTGTACATGAAATTTTTCAGCCAATCATATGGGTGTAAAATGTAGTCTAGTTTTTCAATTAATTAATCTTATTATAATGAAAAAACACGATATTATAAATTTTCCACACACACACAGAAATTACTCAAGTAAATAATTTTAAAAACCTATATATTTTCTTGATTTTTCCGGATTGAATTTAAAGCAATATATATATTAATAAGTGCATATTAATAAATGCATTTTTGATATAATTTAGTTTATTTTACAATGAATTTTTTACTTCATTATTATTTTATTATCTAAATGCCTTTTTCAAGAGACTTTCAAATTTTCTTTAATTTTTAATTTATGTTTTAACGCAAAAAGAGAAAAACATAATATAGTACATAAAATTATAATTTTATTTCATTATTTAAAACAACCCATTTCCATACTTTTGAATAGATTCCTCTTTCAAAACCCAGTATGAAACATGTTTCAAATCGCAAATTAATTCTTAAGATGATTTTATTAAAATTTAAAAATTTTAAACTTGTTATAAAACAATATTACGCAACTTAATTATTGAAATCTATATATTAAGTAACTATCAGCTTGATATAGATTAAGAAAAAAGAAAATAATTATGCTTAACACAAAATTGAATTTAAAGGAAACTTTGAAGCTCTTTCCTATAAAATTTGCTAAAAATATAAAGTAAATTAACAAAGTATTTAAAAAATATCTTATACTTTTTTGCTTTAACAATGTTAGAAAGGAAACAAGATAGCTCTTTTTATAAAATACAAATTTAAAGATTTACAGAGCTACTCTAATTTTCTGTATTTTCACTATTTCAGTCTTTTGAATAACCTAAATTAAAAATCTTGTGTATTTTCTGGTGTATGTTAATCTATATATGTTAATCAGCTTGAGATGCAAGATTTATTTAAAGTCATTAAAAGGGAAAATATCAATAAAATTTTGATACATTTATCCACCAACGTAACATTTACCATGGTAATAAAAACAATTTATTATGAACTGTATTCAAAAATCACTTAAAGGGGTACAAATAATTTATTTTCACCATAAAAATATTGTTAACAATTCTTTTTGTCTTTGTCCATGAAGCAATTGCAATTATACAGTTTCATGGTAATTTTCTAGTAGCTTTCTTCACAACCTTTGACAAGATACATAGGTGTGGTCAGGAAAAATGACAAATCTGATAGAGGTGCTTTATTAGATTTACTGTTAGAACCATTAAGAGAATAAAGAAAGAAAACATCATTGGAATGTTCTTGACATTTCAGAATGGCAAATACTAGCAGAAAGTAATCAGAATCTCCAGTTAGATTTATGTATATTGCATTGTTCATGGTAAAAAAAAGTCTTCTTTTTCACGTGGTGCAAAAATATGAATTGTTAAGAAATATTCATGTTCCACAGTAAACATACGGCCCAGAAAAGAAGTTTTTTATATATATGTAAAATTCAGTCTGCGCGTAAATTTTACGGAAATGTTTGTTACTGTTGATAGCTTATGTTAATTCTAATTGTAAATTTTAATAACGAAAATGATTGTTTTGTTCCTTAACATAGAATTATCATTCATTAAATATATAAACAATTATTACTTTTGATAAAAATAACTATTAAATTGTACAGAGAAAGATTTATTTAGAGAAAGAATGATAAAAATATTTTCTTTTAATTAAAATTTTAAAACTTACTTTTAGAATATTTATTTAAAATAGAATCATTTATTTTCAGGAAATGGCAGGTGTTATTCAAAAAGTTCTAGAATAATCTCTCAAGTGGAGAAAAGGCATAAGGTGGAAAATTAAGAATGAAGTCTTGTTGGTTGGATAAACCTGTTGTTAGATAAATAAGACTGTTGGATAAATGTTTTGTTGTTGTTACTAATGACACTTGGACAAGCCAAGCTCGCTATGCCTGGGCTATGTGAATTTAAGTCATTTGGGAGCGTCTTTCGTTTAATCAGAGCATCATGAAGTGGAAAGTACGAATTTGGCTCTTCAAATCCTCCTATAGATGGCAGCACCAGAAGATATGCCCCCTCAATTTTGGCAATGATATGAAGGGGAATAAAGCTCTCCAGACCATTGCATCCATGGTAACTTCTCAACGACCGACCACAGGTTTTACTCTCGTTAAATCGGTTAAACAATTCGATACCAGACTCAGCTGAAGATCCATTGGCTCAAAATGAATATTCACTTCGATAATTTTCATGTCTCCCCAAGTGTTTTTATGGCATGGAAAATAGGATGCCATTTCAGGTGTTGACTTCGTCTCTTGATCACGGATAATTAATATCAAACATCTAGCTGTAGTTGCTTTTATCGATGGAAATATGCAACCATTAACATATCCCAATCACTTTATCTAGCCTTAATTTAAAGACATATAGTTAAAAAATTAACCCAAATTGTGGCATGCCTAAATTATTATTCAGTTGATACAAAGAAAAAAAAGATGCCATCATCATTGAATTCAGTTTAATTTTCGTTATTTAACAAGTAAATATTACCAAATATTTAATTGATGATTATAATTTGCAATAACTGTAAACTTTACAATATTTGAAATTTTGTGCTTATATTTATCAACGTCAACCACTTGCATATATAAGTACTCATTTGATTTTTTAAATATATAAGCAAAATGTTTTTATAAATTTTCATTTTAAGTTCATTTAAGTACTTAGAAAGATAAATTTAACATTTAAATAATACAAACATTACTCATCAAGAATAATTTCCTTTTTCTGTTTCCGTGTTTGGAGGCGATTTATCAATATAGTGAATCTCATAAATTCCGAAGTTTCAGAAGACAAAAATCACACAGGAATAGTAAAACAAATTACTTAAAAGCACTGGATTTTGAAAAAATGTGTTGCTTGTAGCGCAATTTCTTCAGATTCCACAGAGAATAGAGTTTCGGAGGCACGCGGTTCCATTACTTCAAAATTTAATGGAGTTTTGATGTTCCCTTCAAACAGCCATAAATCAAGAAATAATTTGTGAGACAAAGAAGCAGGCGGAGTAAATTATCAGCCATTCGTTGAAAGTGGCCACGAACTTCTGTGTTTTATCTAAGTCTCATCTCCTCGGGTTGTTTCATCCATCAGTTATCAGAAAAAAATAGCGAATAGTACTTTGGATTGATGAATAGATAGCAGGAAGAATAAAGCATAATTTTATTCATTTCGCCATCTTTCAAAAGATGCATAAAATGCGCTCTGCCCGCTACTCTTTATAATAGTTATGTTACTAGTGAATGCATCTTACTTTGATTAGACTCGTTGAAATTTCTGAAATGGGTAATTGAGGCCGATTCTGTAGAAACTACGTAACATTATCACATATCGGTTATAACTATAGAAATGTTCATTTAAATAGCTGGTAGTTTTTATCACAAATAATAGATTAGATTTGATAATTGTTTATCGATAAAATGCTTAAAATGGTTTTACTGAAGTTTCTGAAATGAGTAATTGAAGAAGATTTTTTAAAGGTGTGATATAGACTATATATAATTATAACATCTGAAAGCTTTTGGCTATTTTGAGGTAAGTTTTTAAGGCATTAAGTAGGAAAATAAATGATCACTTTTTAATAATACACTATTAATTTACTAAAAGAAGTTTCGAAATTGCGTAATTAAAATTAATTCGTTAAATACAATTAACATCTTCGTTTACATGTTCTTAGCGCCGGGATATGTTTGCTTGTATGGTGTAAAAAGTTCTTTGAGAAGATAAAAACAATCGTTGATTTCTTATTAGTAGAACATGACAATTTGTTTTATTGAACTGAAAAGAGAAACTAATGCTATATATAATTAACTGTTGCCTGTAGTGCCAATACAGAAATTAATATGATATTGGTGATCCAGTTTTGTTATTATTTAAATAATATCTTAACATTAGAATGCTGCCTTATAACATTAGTATGTTCGTATCCTTTCTCCATTTCCGAGGAATGTTTTGTAAGTATGACATTTAAAAATAGCAAAAGAAAAACCTGAAAAAAACTTCTAAAGTGCCTACCCTGATAAATGTGCATATCAAAAACAGAAAATTAACATTCGATTATCATTTTAATATCAGTTGATAGATTCAAATCAGACATCTTCCGTTCCAAAATAAGCAGCTTTCTTATCAAAACAAGTTAAAATCTTTAACTTAGTAAAAAATTAATTTTTACTTTATTTAAAGATAAAAATTACTTACTAATAAAACGGACGTTTATATAACAAGAGCTCAAAGTTTGAAAGTCAAGAAACTGACATAAAGCTTTTATTTTGAGTAAAAGCTTCATTAAGTAGGATAAGAATATTAAAAATAAATAAACTTTTTCACATAAAAAAAATGGAAAGAAAATTACATGCATTCTGTAATAAATATAAATTGACCATGTTTATCATGGAACGAGTTACTCCTTTGTCTTGATATAATCTAGCTACATTGAACTCATTACTAGTAGAATTGTGCAAATAAAATGGATTATTATAATAGGAAACAATTTTTCTGTTTAATTGGTTAATTGTGTAAAATTTGTGTTTAATTTATTAATTTATGACATTAAAAAAATTTTTTTAATATAAAATTTACTTTATAAAAACATATTTTTATATCTTAATAATTCTTAAAATAAATTTACTGTTTTTAATTCAAATATTATTTAAAATAAAAAATTATATTTAAAATTAAAAATTGCAAATAAATTATAAAGAAATTAATAAGAAAAAAATTAAAAATTTAAATATAAATATTTGATAAAATAATACTTCCCGACTGACTGATCTCGCTGGCAGACAAATAGTTGGCACTCTAGTTTATAGTGCAACAGTTCGTGGGTTCGATTCCTGCTTCAAACATAAAACTGTTAGGCATGGGCTAATTACTTTTCATGTGAAACAAATGACTGTTGAGCAAAAGCAAAGCAAACAATCTTTCCTCGCTGATTTTGATGCTTTAATAAAAGTTACAAATGCCTACATTTAATGATTTATATGTATTCGCGTTCGATACTCATATAAAATTTCGTTTTCCAATTTTTCATCTGTCATGTTATCAAAAAACATAACATACGTATATAAAATGTAAAAATATTCATTTTCATCATTCATTGTCATAATTCTTAAATATAACTCATTTAATATAAATATAAATAAGTTATAATTATGCAATAAATATACATAACATACAACAACAAATAAAAATAATTAATTTCAAAATAAATATACATAAATGATATTTATTCTACAATAATATAATTTACCAATTTATTTTACAATAACTATAACTTTTAAAACTTATTACGAAATATATTTTCATATGTTGAAGTAGAATAATTATAACATGCGTAGAAAGTTAAAGGAATTGGAACACATAATAAGATACTCGAAAATCATAATTTTGATATCATGTTTGTATTGTTTCCCTACTTTATAAAAAAAGTTTTCATTTTACTAAGAAGAAAACAATAGTTCTCAGTTTACAAGATTATATGAAATTTAAAATTACATTTTCTTTATTTTTTTTATTTTATTTTATTATTATTATTATTATTTTTGTAACAAGAGGTTAAATTTTCTTAATTTAATCTAGAATTTCTATACATTTTCAATTTAAATAGAAATGTTACTACTTTCCTACAAAAATAATTTTTTAATATTAATAAAAATCAAATAATCTTCTTATGAATTTATTATTTAATAATTTTAGTTGATTGGCTAAAAATGTGAAAAATATTGCAATGTATATACATTGTATTTTCCTTTCAATAAGTTTTCATGCATGACAAAAGAACACCAATTTATTTTTATCAAAATATTACTCTGATTTGTATAATTTGACCTGAAGTATCAATAAAAAATACATGTTTTGACGAATAAACTTGGAATGAAATCACAAATATTTTAGATTTTAAATAGAAAATTAAGTATATGATTTAGATATATTTTAAAGGTATTATTTTTATTTTTTGTGTGCGTGTATGTGTAGCTTGAAAGAACGTCTTTGTTGTATTAAAAAAAAAGTAAAGAAATCAAAAATGAAAAGATAAATTTAAGACATTTATGTGATAAATATTTTCCCTCTTATAATAGAGAAATGTTTGATATAGAATTAAAAACAATTACCAGAGATACGCTATTTTTTATAAAATTTATTCTAGTTATCTTATATTACTATTATGTGTGTGTGTGTATTTCTTCTCAAAAATATTAATAAGTTAAAGTAAAGTTTAAGAAAACAGGGAAAAATATGTCTAAAAGTATATTTATTGAGGATTTACTGCATCTACAAGCATTATGAGTATTTTTACATGATATTCGAGTAACGCAATAGATTCTTTCAGTATAAGAGTAAGTTTATCTAAAAAAAACATTGAAAATACAGTCAATGATACGAATTGAAAATATTTTTGTTAACGATGCAATTAAATTGATTATAATCTAAAGTTTGAAAATTTTCAGTTATAAACACTCAGTTTGAAATAATTCCAAAACATTAAATAATTCAAAATCAGGATATCCCCATGCATAAATTCTTACTTTGATTCTGCAGTTAATTTTATAGACCTCCATTACCGAATCCAAGAATATATCAAAATATATGTTTCCATATTTTAACTTAATAACATTCGGAAAAAAATAAAAATTATTCATTACAAATTATTCATGACTAAACTTATCAAAGTGTTTTAAGCAAGTATATGAGTAATATTATAAAAGTATTGAAACCGCATTTATAAAAACATTGATATTTATTTGTTGAAACTAGAAACAGTATGATATATATATATAAATATATATATATATATATATATATATATATATATATATATATATATATATATATATATATATATATATATATATATATATATATATATATATATATATATATATATATATATATATATATATATGATATATATATATAAATATATATATATATATATTACTATATTACTGTTTTTGATATTATTTAAACATACCGTTGGAATATGTATACATATTTTTAGTAAAATCTCGTACTTTTATATAGGGAGATAATTGAAAAAAAAGAAAAATATCTAAGAAGATATTTTTCTCTATTTCCTTCTTATGTAATCAGACGTGATTTACGAAATGCTACTGTACAAAAAATTAAAGCTTATATTTGCGCATCTACAGATAACTGTTTTTTTTCAACCATAAAAATGTTTCAAATAAACATTGAAGCCCATTTAAAGTGGACATCTTTTATGACATCGTTTCATATAAAACACTGCTGTTTTCATTTATTTTTCTGCAAATATTATTTTTATGCACATATTATCTAAAAATAGCAAATATCAGTTAAGTCATCGAAAAAAAATGGGGAAGATGGGGGAATTATGTTATTTTCCCTTTTTCTTTTATTTCTTATATTATTCACTTAAATTGGGTTTTTGGGATAGTTGGTTATAGCTTTTTTTCGATGCTGTAGTTTTTTTTATGTATTTTTTTTATTTACTAAGCACATGTAAGTAAAAATTATTTGAATCTTGACAACTGACTAAGGTAGATATGAAATCGCAAAAAGTCTATTATTCTATCTCAGACATTTACAGATGGCATTTATGAAAGAAAAAATAACATAAAATCGGATGTTAATAAAATGACAGATGTTTTGGACAAAGACTGAACATCTATATCTGAAGTCTTCAAACACAGAACATTCGATTTTATTTATAATCTTTAAGAGAATTTCATTAAAGAATGTAATGCTAGAAAACATATACCTTAATAATATAATGATGTCTATAAAGGTTTTTATTCTTTATTATTCGAACAAAAGAAATATATGATGTTAAAAATAAATTTCCTTATAATAATGAAATCAGAGATACATTTTTACATAAAATTGCTTACAATGTATATTTTTAAATACATATTTAAATGTTTGTCACTGTGGTTATTATCCACACATTTTTTATTAATTCTACATTTCTCTACTATTTTCCAATAAATACTTGTTCTTAAACCCAATGGTTGTGGTTTTTCCTCTAGCATAGTGCATGTTTAAAGACAATTCATAGTCGTAAATGATTATTTGTAATATTTCACATCATTATATCAAAAAATTAATAAATGTCAAATATGACTAAAGATTTAATATGATATTTGATCAAGAATTTGTTCAAAGATTTGATATTCTTTGAACAAATTCTTGAAATTTCATGTACTTATATAATTTTTAACATTTCATTATTTCAGTATTAGTAAATAAGACGAGAAAAATCATAAAAACAAATTTATTAAATTACACTTAATTTTAATTCATTTAATAATTACATTAATTCAATAATTTTATTAAATTTATTTTCTCTTTGATGTAAGAGATATCATTTACAAGATAATTAATAATAAACTATTTTCTTTTATTTATTTCTACATAAAATGATAACTTAAAGAGTTGTGTGTCACAAGTTATATCATAATTTTAATATTTCAATCAATGATAACATGTAATTCAAAACCACCATTTAAATTCCCTAAAAATATCCTCTATTATTGGAATATGTTATAATTTCAGAATCAATTATTTTGATAACATACGTGATTACGAAAAGAATAGTTTAAACAGTATATATACAACAGTGCATTTTTAAATTAAATAGAACATCAAAATGATAATGCTTTTACGATTATGAAAGAGCTTAATTAATTCATAAATTTTTAACAATCTGAAAGTAGCAGTTTATATTATAAATAAGAAATAAGTTTTTTTCATTTATTTTACTTTCAACAAATTATTATGATTTTAACATTTCCTCCTTTTTTGCGTAATGTACAAAAAAGAAGATTATTTGCATTTAGTTGGGTCATAAAGTTTTTCATTATAAAAACTCTTATTTACTTTACGAATTACTTTTATATCTATAATTGTTTACCTATATATGTAAAGAAAACGAAACTGAAAACATTTTTTTACTAAAACAATTTTTAAGAGAATTCTCTTTATTACGAATATGAAATTTATTATTCTGTATTTAATAAAAATTATAGAATCAAAAATCATTAATTATTTTCATAAAATTAAGCACTTTTTATCACTGAAGAGCAATAAATGCTTTTAAAAATAGTCACTTAAAATAGGATGCATTATTTATCATGTATTGTAATTTGTGCTAAAATATGATACTGAAAAACAAGAGGATCAAATTTATTTACACAAAATTTACAAGCCTCAAAAATTTTAAATATTTATAAATATTTAATAATTTACTTTACTTATATATATTTTAAAAGCAAATAGAGAAAAATCTCAATTATTAAAAACTAGTCCTTAATATAATTTTTTTTGAGAAAAGACATTGGTATATTTTAGATTTTTGGTATATTTTAGCATTGATATTCATGTAATAAGAGATTAGCAAATATTTTCTCATTTGATGGATAAAGAATTGAAAAAGTAAAATTCATTCCTATTGTAATAAAATTTTCGGTATAAAACATTTCATCAAAATTCGAAACTTTTTTACAGCAAATTCAAAAATTCTATGTTGAAATATCTTGCAAATTTCTCACCAAATGAAGAAAAGTATTACATTATAAAAGGTTATAACAGAAATAATCAAATCATGATTAAATTCAGTTCTAAAGTAAACTTATCATGAATCAGTAAACAAACTTGGAAAACATTTCAGAACATGGATATTCTGTATCACATTTCAATTTGAAAATTATAAAAAATATGCTCAAAAATGCGTATTAAGCACTTGATGCACACATATTTTTAGCATTATTTAATCATGGAAGTAAATAGAATGATAATTTGGTTTATTTTATTGTTACACTATTGTCACTTTCGCCTCACGAGAATTGATCCCAACGGGACCAATAATTCAAAATGGGCTGCTGAACTTTGCAAACATCTTCTGATGAGCTTAAAATTGAATTTAGGAAGCGCTCTAATGGTAAGTGACGGTATTACTAGCGATATCAAAGGAACTTAAGCGTAGATAAATAATGAATTCATATATAGCTACTTAAGTGAGGAAACTGTTTCACTCTTAAGTTTTTAGGTAAAAGTTATAAGCTAATTCTGTTAATAATTATATATTTTGCATACTTTAACTATTAACACTTAAATCATTAACTATTTATATATTCTCATAAATGTTAAAATAATATTCTCAAAGATAATATATTCACAGAAAAAATATTAAGAAGTGTATATTATACTGCATATTTCTAATATAATAACATTTTTCCATAGTTATTCAATAGTTATTTTATAATATTCTTGGTGTCCTTGAAAAAAGTTTTAAAATTACATCTAACCCTTTACCATCTATTCATAAATTTATACACTATAATTGGAATCATATAAATGATATAATTAAGCGATTTTTGTCAACTTGAAATTATTATGAATTTAAAATTGAAAATACATTAACTGTATCTTAATTCTGTATTAATATAACTAGATTTTTCTCATTTATTTTTTTTAAATTATTGTGATATGAATTACTAGTTTTATTTGCTTGTGATACGAATTAGTTTTGTTGTTATTTTTATATTCGAATATCAATATTATAGTTAAAAATCATGCCTAAAAACAAACATTAAAATATTATACTATCTTGAATAGGTTCAACTGAATTTGGAAATAGATATTCACAGTGTCGTATATTTTTTAATGTTAAAAATATATATACCTCAATATTATATTAATTATCTTTAATAATGTTGTTACAACAAAACCATTTATATATAATATTATACGATGCATTTAAATTTATCTTTGGTTTCTACATATCATATGTTTTAATATTACTAGTAATTAATTTTAATTTTGCCTCAAAATTTTAAAACAGAACTTACATTAATAATTGTTGATTATATGATTATATTCCTTGTAATTTTT
Source organism: Latrodectus elegans (assembly GCA_030067965.1). Classification (NCBI taxonomy): domain Eukaryota; kingdom Metazoa; phylum Arthropoda; class Arachnida; order Araneae; family Theridiidae; genus Latrodectus; species Latrodectus elegans. The sequence goes on from CM057810.1 coordinate 13,265,286, forward strand.
TTTAAAATACATTAAAAATTCTATAAAAATTAAGTGTAAAATTTCACTATTTTGCAAAATTAAAGTATATCCAATATATTGCATAGAAAATCAAAATCAAAAATGTAGTGCTTTAAATAAAAATTGATGTTTAAAATGAGAAATAAAAATGTTTAAGTTAAAATTAACATAAATATTCAAAATATTTCATTGCATTTCCTCTCATCTAATCCGAAAAGAAGTTAGACAGAAATTGATTTTTTATAAAATATTTAAACCACTGATTTAAAAAAATATAACGTAGTTTCCAAACTTTAATCTTTAATATGATAAATATTGAAAAACGTTTAATTAAATAGAAATTTAATAACGTTTTGTATATTTCATCTTTATTATTTTAAACTACTGTATACTTTTTAGCTTCTTGAATACTTATGTGCGAAACTGATGGTGATTTTTTTTCATATTTAAAAAATTTCATCAAAAGATTCTATTATTGATAATTTTAGAAAAACATTTTATAATTTTTAGACATTTTAAATAAATAAATAATTGAGTAGCAATAAATTTTTGTACTTTATATTAATAATTTCTATGAAATTTAATCCTTAATTAAAATATCTTTTTGTTAATTCAGGTGAATCTTAAACACATAGAACGTAAAATTTTAACGTGGCATAAAACGTTTTAAATTTTTTCATATATTATTACTATTTTAACATGTTTAAATTAAAAACCAAAGTAATTTCTTTTAATTTGAATGAAAAAAATTCCATTTAATTAGTTCTAAAATTAGAAAACAAATGAAAGATTTTCAGAATTTTAAAAAAATTATTTTCCTTAATATAATCTTATAAGGTTTGCTTAAAATATGTTACACTAAATTACATAATACAATATCATTAATACACAGCTTTTTGATAACTTGAAATGTAGTTCGTTTTGATAAATTAATGAAAATACAGGTATTAATATAAGATTGAAACAAAAAAGATTTCTAATTTACACAATTTCCTATGTATTTTTTTATTCCACTGCATGTGAATTAATAAGAGTTTATAAATAAACATGTAAAAAAATTAATTTGAGAGATGTAATTATAATTTCTATGTAAATAATTTGCAAACAATAGTTCTGAATTTATTAAATTATGGGCTAAACATTTTTAGTTTCATGAGATTTGTTAATTAAATAACGATATACAAAGAGTTTTATAATTAAAATCAATCAAATAAATATATTTAATTTATTAATCTTCAATATAATTGTGCAAATTTATATGAAATGGCTTTAAATATTACTGAACCAATGGAAATACTTATAAATATTGACAAGCAACGAGACACCAAATGAAAAATTCAATGTGTAATTATCACAACGTTATGAATTATTCCTATTTTTATTTAATTCATCGAAAAACACAAAAGTCATTTCAGTATTCATCAAAAAAGGACTAACAATAAAGTTTATACATACTGATTCAAAGAAGAAGTGTGTGTGTGTGTGTGTGTGTGTGTGTGTGTGTGTGTGTGTGTGTGTGTGTGTGTGTGTGTGTGTGTGTGTGTGTGTGTGTGTGTGTGTGTGTGTGTGTGTGTGTGTGTGTGTGTGTGTGTCTGTGTGTGTGTGTGTGTGTGTGTGTGTGTGTGTGTGTGTGTGTGTGTGTGTGTGTGTGTGAGAGAGAGAGAGAGAAAATACTAGTGTATTATTTCCTCAATTAAATCTTCCTAATCTTCATATTTGTATACATTTTAATGAATTTTTTTTTCCTTTTTTAACCATAAAGTAATTTTTCAGAATTTCGTAAATTAATGAAAATAATATTGTATTTCATATTCTGCTTTATAAATTATTAGTGAAACATATAAAACTTTAGCAAATTTATGTGTATTTTTACCTTAACTTTGTCAGACACAGGCTAACTACAAAAATAATTAATTTTTAATATTTATTTCCTTAGATAAGTTTTATATATAAATATATTCGAATCTCTAAAAACTAATTTTTGATTTAAAGTTAATTAAAAAAATTTTCTCATATTCGTAACGAAAAAAATCAATTATTATATTAATCTCAAAAATGTTAAGAAAAATTATTTTATTTATTGAAAATATTTTATAATTTATATTAGATAAAATCCTTCTTATTGCGTACAAAGTTAAGTAATTTAATTTTCTCGATTATTAAAAGAAAACTTTTGTTCTTATTTGTCAATGCATTTTCTGTTTTGAGCTTTTATGAAATTTATGAATATTTGATAACTACTAAAAATTTTATGAAGTACAAATTTAAAAATAGTTACAATTAGAAATATTTAATGTTTTGTTTTGTTGATTATTCATAAGTATTCTTCACATATATTTCTTTAACTTTTGAATTTGATTAGCTAATTTGTAATATATATGGCAATAAGTATTTCAAACATTACTCATTATATACAGTGTTTATGCATAAATTCTTTTAATTACATATATGATCTTTTTTTATAAAGTAACATGTACATAGTATTTTAGTGAAATTATTTTTCATTTAAAATGTTAATTCGTAGAGATTACTCCTCTATACAAATTTAATTTTACAAGATTTAAAATTTTATCAAGTTATGAATTTCAAGCATTATTGTATTTATTATGTTAATTTTTAAACTAATTATTGCTATTTATTAATTTTTCAAGATTAAAACTTAAATGATTTCTCTTACAAATAAGAACGAAAATTAATTTTGCTGTTAAATTTAAATAAAAAGAATATTAATGTGCGTCGGATTTATTTTACTTATTCTTTTCCTCATTTTCTTTTGCAATTTACACATAATATAAAGAGTGTTTAAAAATATTCATTTAGGAAATAAATTCTTTTAAAAATGCTCTTTCAATAATTTTTATGTTAAGAAAAATCTTATGTGTTAATTTAACCATGTTTTTAAAAGTTAAACTTAAGGCTTTTAATTACACATTAGAGTAAAAATCAATAATTTTCTTTTAGTTTAAACTAAAATATTTTTCTTTAATAACAGCAGAAGAAAAGACTTAAAAGATTATGGGTATCGAGTTCCAAAAATTAATCCAAAAAGCCAAAAAAACTATTGAGAAAATAATTTACCATATCCGAAATTTCACAAGTTATCTCGGAAATTAATTTTTCTTCGATAAAGTCATTCAAGAAAAGATGAGGACATTCTTTCATCAATATGTGTAATTTAATTTCGAAGCTGAATTAAAAATTAATCAAATTCTTCATACATATTTTAATATTAATTCTAAGGGAAACTTTATTGGCTAAAAAAAACTAATGTTTTTTTTACAGAAAGTTGTGTCGATGTTATTCAGAATAAGACAAGAAAACAATTTATTCGCTATCTTCTAGTTATGATACAGAAAAATAATTCATTTTGTTTCTTTAGCATAAAAAACAAATGAATACTTAAATTTCTATTCTTCAATTAGATAGTTCTTTGAATCTGGATGTCTATAAAAGTTCAAATTCCACTTTATTCTAGATTTTAACCTAATGTGATAAGTATTCATGTTTAACGGAAAACTTATTGGACCAGATAAACTTAATAACTAAGCAGTTTATGGATTATATATATATATATATATATATATATATATATATATATATATATATATATATATATATATATATATATATATATATATATATATATATATATATATATATATATATATATATATATATATAGCCTTTGTCTCAATTCATCATAATGTGCTGGTCTGAAATAAGATATTTCATCATGAAGTTATTGATAATAAAAGAAGAAATTATATGCATGACTATCACTTCAACCTATATTTTAAGAAAGAAATCGTTTTCTCCCCCCACATTTTAAGAAAGAAATTGTTTTCTCACCAACATTTTAAGAAAAAATCGTTTTCTCACCTAAATTTTAAGAAAATTATTTTTCTCATAACGTATTTACCTCAAAATAAATTTTAATAAAATTCCCTAAATTAAATATATTTTTAAAAATTTATATATAATAATCATAGGTATAAATTGATATATACATCATTGGTATAAATTCAATAAACATTGATATATACATTATATCAAACATATTACATGATGTTGTGTGAAAAAAATACGTGATTTTTTTATTTTGATGTAAGCTATGGTAATATTCTAGAAATCGCAGGTTTGTGCAAAGTATTAATATTTGTGTTATGGTTAAAATGTACCATGACTTAAGCAGTGGCATCTTTTTAAGGATTTTTAACAATGTGTGTAAATATTTAAATAAATTTATATCTAAGATAATTATAGCAGAGATAATAATAAAAGTGAACATTATCCACTAAGTTGTGGAGGATGTAGGTACTGGAGCTCATGTAGCAATTTATGTTCCCCAATTAAATCATTGTAAAGAATAGCAACCTTATATGAAATCGAGATTAAGATGGCGGCACTTTTAAATGACTAAAGTTAACAACATATAAGGATATAGCGATCATATTATGATTATTTATTTATCAGTTATTTTATTTTTAAAATATTTTCTATTTTAATTTTTTATATATTATTTTAATATATTTTGTATTAAAATATTTTTGAACAAGAGTTGATGAAAATATGCTGAAAAACAAGAAATAAAGAGACGAAAATTATATGTAACGTATAATTATAAAAAATCAAAATTACTTAATTTAAATTACACTTGATAACTTCGTAAAAATAAATAAAATAAGGAATTTGATAATTGGTAAATATATTTTCATATGTTTAATAAAATCGTTATTGTTAGTCAATTAATATGTAATGTAAAAATGTTTTTTCAGAGTCCTTAGAGCGATTATATATAGAAAGATATACGTATCAGCACATAGAATATTTCCGCGAAAAATAAAGTTTTAATGTATACGATTTAATCCCATATAATTTATAACCATCTCAACACTTACTATTTAGTCAGCCCTAATTTCATAAGCAAATTTTCCAGCATTAAATTTAAAAACAAAAATGCAAATGCTACAGATTGTTGTTATAAATTTCGTTTTATTACCTGGTAAGACTTTTTTCTTGTGATGTACCTGCATTCGGCAACTAAATGCTTTTAAATTTATCTGGCAACAGGGGAAAAAACTCAACAAATTTTACCATATTTGGCTGTTTCTTGCTATTGCAAGCTGTAACCGTAATGCTCACTTTATCTGAGATAATTAGTGATTTTCTGCCTAACAATGAATGATTTAAATTTTAACGTTAAGGGGACTCTTAGAGACACAGTCCCCTCTGATTTTCATATAACACTTCACGTCTTCATCTAACACCACGAGAGTGAAATTTTTTCGTGAAGAAATGGGATTCGCTTTGAAGAAAATCTTAAATTACTTTATCAAATTAGTAATCTTCATCAAATTAGATCTCCTATTCAGAATAAATTATCTATGAATGGCAAATCTATCTTAACTAGATTCTCTAACAAATTATCATTATAACAATAGAATATTTTACGTACAAAAATATGTTTACATATGATAAACTTTCATGATTTCAATAACAATTCTACTTTGTTTCATATGAAGGATTTTTAAAAAAATAACTTTTCTACAGATAAGTAATTGTAACACTCAGTTTCTCTATAGAAAAGTAATTGTAAATCCTTTGTTAAAATAACTGTAAGTAGAAAACAATATTGTTATAAGACAAATATAAGGTAAATTTAATTATGTAGTTGTAAATAGATAATAAAAAATAGAACAATAATACAAAACTACTTTTAATTCCTTTCGACATGCATTTATATTGCGTTCTACACTCCACCTTGCTCCACAAACGATTTCTCGATGACTTACGATGGAAATGCGCATGGCTAAATAACTTTTTTAGATAAATATGATGGAAAGACAAGCGTCTCTTCGTTGAAGCCATGCCAGAAGAGTGTTCAATTCTATGCATCACTTATTTACTATATCTCTATGGATTTTTATGGAAACCTTAGGTAAATATGGAATATATCATACACGCCATCGCCAAAAATCGCAAAGTCAAGGAAAGCAAGCAAACGTTTTTTTTTCTTTTTTTTTTAATTTTCTTTTCTATCTTTCTCGTATTTGTATTATTTTACTTAAGGCGCTCTTGGGAGATTTTCGTTTTTCCCGTCCGACTTATTGACTGTTTGTTTTGCTTATGCATATAAGCTTTTATTGTTTTTTGGCGACATTTCTCTGAGACAGATTCGAAATTGCGACGAATCGAAATTGTTTCTTCTGACAGTTACAGATGACATGACAAAAGTAAGGAAAGTAATTTTGATACTCGAAAAAATAGCAGATGTTTGAGATTAGAAACGAATTTCTCGTAAACATATGCTGTTAAAAAATCTAAGTTTGGAAAGACGCTTTGCTGCAGAACAACAAGTTTCTTATCGGTGTAAATATTCTGTAAATAATGATACTATGTTTATAATTGTTTGATATATATTATTTATAGTTTCCAATTTTTTAAAGACAGAAAAAATAAATTAAAATATTTGCATATGAACTTGATAATAGTAATAAATCTAATTCTGCATTTATCATACTATACAGACAACCTCATATTAATTCTAAAAGCTATACTAATTGTAATTTAAAATAAAAGTTAGTTTTTAAATTTGAAATTGTAATTAGTATAACTTTTAAAATTAATATGAGTTTGTCTCTATAGCATAATGAATGCAGAATTAAAAATGAGAAATAAAATGAATATTCTTTGCTGAAAATACCGAAAATTTATTTTAACGAAAAACAAGTCACTTCAAAACTTCGGATGCAAAGATGAAATTACTACATTTATAACTGAGAAAAAAGATTATTTACTTCCTTTTTTTACTAATAAGTAATTAAAAAATTGTATAATTCTATAAAACGCCATTTTTATTAAATTATGCATTTGCATTAGAGAGAGAAAAAGAAAGAGAGCGTAACATAATTCTACAATCATTTTATAATTTTTACAGGAAATCTTACTTTAAATCTTAAATTATGTTAACTTATCCAAATGATGATATAAGATGATGACTAACTTGAACTTTCATCGAATTATTTTTAACTTTGTCATCATGTTACAAGTTCAATTTATGAATTGGTGAATATCGTATTTACATAGAAGTTAAATGATAAAAATGATTATCATACTTCTCTTTGCTGTTTTATCAATGAAAACCTATTTTGAAAATAAGTGTCAAGCTGAAAATAATAAATAATTTTGGATAAAACTAAAATATAAATGTGAAATATTTTAACAACAGCTTATATTTTTCTCTTTGAACTTAAGCCAATACATATTTTCTAATGCATAAGGAACCAGCATATTACGTTCTTTTTGCATTGTTTCAAGTCAATATATTATCAAGAGTTATAAAATAAAAGATAATGCTTTATAATACTCAGTTTAGTATAATTTAGTTTCAGTTATGCAAAACTTACCTCTAATTCACAGTTTAAATAATAATTTTATATCTTACTTAAGTAAATATTTAATGTATTACATTTATTCAAAATAAATTAAAGACATAAGTGCAATAAGTTTACTTCAACTCAGCACAATTGCCTTTAACAACAATAATGCGAAATCTGTCATTTTTAGAGTTATAATCCACAACTGCATTTTTAAATAATGCATAAAAATATCCTAAATATCGTTAAAAATATTATTTACCAATTTTTTAACAAATTAAAGAATTTTCTACAAAATTCCACAAAAATATTTACTTTTTTTTCAAATTAAATGAGTATCATTACATTTTAGCAAAACTGTTAATTGTAACAATACATACATACATCATACAAAACTTAATGTAAACAACACATACATACATCATACAAAAAAACATCTAAATGAAATGGTAAACGAAGTCCTGAAGACCACCATGCAAATATTTTATAAAATATTTCGAATTTAATTACAATGAGGTATGAAAATTAAAATAATGGAAATAAAATTTCATTTCTTACACAAGTACATCTATATTTATCTATCTTCTATCTATCTATCTATCTATCTATCTATCTATCTATCTATATATATATATATATATATATATACATATATATATATATGTATGTATATATATATATATATACATACATATGTATATACATATATATATATATATATATATATATATATATATATATATATATATATATATATATATATATATATATATATATATATATATATATATATATATATATATATATATATATATATATATACATATGTATACGCATGTAAATAATTAATTAACTCAAACATCTACTTGAATCCATTATCACTTATATCTGAGGTACAAATTCTTTTATGAAACATACATCCTTTACCAAAGTATATTTAATTATATAATGTGTGTAAAGGAAGATTGAACTTCTCAATTAGGGAATTTATTCCTTGGTTGGTTGGGTTTTATGGCGCAAGTTCCAAAAATGGACATTCTGTGCCAATTTATTCCTTGGATAATTGCATTAGGGTATTGTCAATCATGATACAATTGACAAAGCTTAACATCTATTTTCAAACATTTAACTTATTTTCACATAATCTTAATTCCCAAAGTCTCACTTTGAACAGTACATCATTTATGCATTTTTTAGTTTACTCATTCTTCACCTCCGCCTGATACTTGTCAGAAAAATTCCTGTTCATGTAAGCTGACATCAATAGATAGAAGTTTTAAAATAATTTTACTTTTAAGTTTAGATCTTTTCAATGAGGAAATAATTTGTATGCATCATTAGTTTAATTGGAAGTAAAAATGAGGTTCGTATTAATCAAGGCTCATAATTGTTAAGCGTAATGAGTTAAAACCACATTTTTTGCCATTGTACGACACAATTTCGAAATTTATCGATTTAAATACGAATTGGATGATATTGTTCTTATAGTGAGTAAGCGAAGACAAGTATTGTGATCTACATTTATTCTTGTGAGGGGTATAATATGTTGAATATTAATTCAATAAAATATTCGGGTATTTATTTGGGCGAAAATTAATTAATAATCTTTTATTTCCAAACTGATTTCCAATTTGATTCTTTCATTTCTCATTAGGTATTCAATTTAACCACGTTTCCTTTGTGAGCAATATATGATGAAAATACAGGAATCCGGTGTTTATGTACGTATTGCTTCTTCTGACCATTACAAGTATGTTTCTTGTCATTTTCACATACTTGTACTGCAGGATTACTTGACACAAATTTTTAATATAAAGTCGATTTCAATCAAAAAACATCAAGATTTAAAACATTGAATGTATGCATTTCCGATAATAAACTCTTGAATTATCAAGTATAAGTGCTTCTAGTATATATAAGATTATTAAAATTGTTCCACACGCACTAGTTCAATTTTAAAATTACTATTCATAATTATTGTAAAAGATTAATTGTATCCCCTTAGACTATAAGAGTTTTAAAAAAGATAATATTTGATTCTTAATAACTCTCTGATGCATTTTAACTCTGTGTAACCATTTTTGTTTCTGGTACAAAAATCTTTGTTGTAATCTTATGGATTACATGTGTTTGAATGAATTCGAAACTCTCTGTGTATTGTTTGTTTATAATTATTTTGAAGTAAATTAAAACTGAGTTAGAAGCGAAACGCTTTTTAAAGACAGTTAATTTGTTTTACATTTTATTAAAACATATTTGATAAAAACAAAATACAAAATCATTAGTAACACATCAAAAATGATTAAAATTCACATAATAATCTAAATAATAAAAACGCATTTTTGAAATATTTTTGCATGTTGCAACACGAAATTATTGTGTAGCAAAAATTCAATGTAATTGTTTTCTGAATGCAAATAAGAATTCATTACACGTGGATTCATACGGTATAAAAAATAAATAAATCTCTGACAACATATCATAATAATTAATGGAAACATCATTGGTGAAGTTACTTTCCTAAATTGTTTGTTAAATTATTTTAAACAAGTGTAGTTTTTACTACTCCATACATAGGTTAGGTTTCTCCTTCTTCATAAGTAAAAAAAAATAGAAAATATAAATTTGAAGTAAAGATTCTCATGCTTAAAATATATATTTAAACTCATTTAATTTTGTTAAATAATTACAGCAAAATAGCTCATATACCCAAAGAATTGCAGTCTAATATCTGTTTCTTTATAAAAGGAAATACAGCAAATAACTTTTGCTGATACAGAGCAAATAATTTTTTATATATCAGTATTAAACAAAATACACCTCTATTAATATAAACCATACTTATCTTTACTACAACAAACAAATCCATGACATACAGATCTTAACCAGAATCTTTTACCATTAATAAAGCCCTATCTTAATACGATATCGTTTTTTAGCTTATCAGGTTAGATAGGTGGTAAAAGATACAGACGCTATTAGATGGATTGAAAAAAGAGCTTCTTTAAGTGCAATAAAGGAATATAAGTTAAGTAAGCAAGATGATTGATCATGATTAGCATAAGGAATATTTATTCCTCTTGATTTATACCTTACGCAAATAGTACAATTTTTATTGAAAAAGTTATAAAAAAAATAATAATTACATCTTGGAAAAGAATTACTTTTTTATGCTTCCTTTATCAAACGTGACAATTGTCTGTTTAAAAAAACTTGTCTAAATGTTTCCCTTTTTACACCACCTTGTATATGGAAATTATAGAAAGATTATAAATTGCAAAATTTTTTCTCATAGTTAGAGATGAAATGGTATTTTTAAAATAATTTAAAATTAACACTATAAATCTACAGTTGTATGCCTCGAAAATGTTTTTCCAAGACTTCCAAAGTAAAATAATATTTTTAGCTTTTAATATTATAAAATCAAAGAAATAAATCAAACTTTTTGATAACAAAAAATGCAATTAATGTTTCACATTAAAATGAGCAAATTCTTTGAATTATTTTAATGTGCTTTTCAGTCCTTCAGGATGTTATAAGATGAAAGGAAAGAATGACTTCAAGGAAAAAAGAATAATGCATAAGATTTATTTCAATTATGGTTATAGTTTTCGAAATCAATGATTTTCAACTTTGTTAATTTTTTTCTATTATATTACCTCAAATGTAACCATTTATTCTTAAGAAATATGAAAATCCATGAATTCGTTTAAACTTTTCATTACTAGCTTACACTCAAGACACTTTTCTTATCTCATTACTCTGGTTTTGATAAAAATTTGATGCTTCCTCCCATTTTCACTTTCTATTTCGAAATGATAAAATTTTCCTATTGTGTGTGGGTGTATGAATTTCTTTATAAAAATTTCCTGCTAAACTCTCCTCCATTTGAACGTTTGTGTTGTTCATTAGGAGAATCTGCACAGCCTGCAATCACAAGATCAAGATATACGACATCAAACATATTATCTCATTCAGGTTTCAAGATATTTTTATCATGTATGATTAATTTTTGCTTTATTGAATTATTGACTCCATCACATTCAATTAACATTTATTAACATGTCCTAATCTCTAAAGAAAGTTTTTAATGGGTTTTTTTCAATCTGTCAATATAATGATTTAATTAATTAGTCTTTAAGCAACTGGATCTAAATTCTTCATAAAGAAAAATAATTTATTATTTGTAAGAGCACATTAAAATTTAATTCTAAATTTCAATTTTAATTAAATTTCGTTGATCAAAATCTATGATTTTAAACCAGCCTCAACTAGTTTATTTTTTGGAAATTCTATTTAATTTTTTATTTTTTATTTATTTTTTTTTTACTATTTTGACTTTTTAATAACCACTTTTAAATGGTTTTTTTAATCTGTATCTTTCATTCAAAGTTGAAAATAGTTTTGGCTTACCATCAATTTTTAATGGATAATTAGAAACTTCTTAACTATTTAAAATATAAAGATTCCATGACATCTATGAAATATGATTTAATCTTCGAAAAAAAAACTTCGAGAAAATAAAATTAACTTGTTACTATAAATATAAATCTTACAAACTAGTAAAAAAATTTTAATTCATTCAGAAATCCGAAAATTTATTCTTGTAAACTAATTTATAAATTTATTTTATGTATAAAATTCTGTCATACACTTCCTTTATGTCAACCAATTTCACATCCTTTATAAGCCTTTTTTCCATTTTCCAGGATTAAAGATTTCTTAGCGTGCTATATTTTCTTTGGCATTTTTTACTCTTTTGAGGATAACTATCATATTCATGAGTTTGTCATCACTTCAAGAAAATATTGTATTCATACGTTTTGATTTCAGTTATCATAATTATTCCCCAGTTAACCGATAATTTTGAAAGTATACAATTTATAGATTCTTGTTTGTTTCTAATTTGTATCTAAAATGACAATAGTTCATAGTTAATTCTAATATAACGTAATGGAAAGTCTTCTCGTAAGTTATTTCGATTTCAGTAACCTATATAAGTAAAATATAAAACAATTATAAACACTTTCCAATTATCTAATACTTCTTCAAGATACATCAAGGGCATTCTGTTTTAACAAGCAATGTATTTAAAATAACTACTGCTAGAATTTAAATAAGCGATTCATTGTAATGTAAAATAACTTGACAAGTTTTCGTAAGTGGGTAAGAATTTAACTTTTAATCTTCCATGTTACGCTTGGAAGGAAAGGGATCAAAATTTTTATTAAATCGGCAAAACAAGATGAGAAAAGAAGTTTTTGCTTATATATGTTTTCTTATTTTTCCTTCTAAAATTTTTCTTCTATTTTTCCTTCCAAAAGTTTTTTATGTAAATAAACTAATCAGTTCAAAAAACATATTCATTTTTATACTGATGAATAATAATATGTTTTTATTAAAAAGGGAAACAGGTTTGTATTTATTTTACCATCAAAATTTCTATTTGCCAATAAATTTATTAAAGTTAACTTAATTCAATTATTTTTTAGAATGTTATCCTCGTTGATTGCTTATAAATCTAAAAAAACAGCAGTTGTGGAAGTAAACACAGAAAGCGTTCTTTTTCATGGAAATTATCCCGATATTTTCATACCTTCTCGAAAAATAAACATTTACAAAAGTTATATATTTTTTTAAAGTTAAAATAAATATAATTTCTTGGTTCAGATTAGATCTGTAAATTAATCCTTAGTGTATATTTTGGTAAATAGGGAAAAAAATAAACTTCTTAAAAAGCATAGCTGTTTCTGTAATCAATAATTACCAACTCTTTTTTTTATTCATAAATTAAATTAAGTTTAAAATTTTTTGGTTTAATAATTGAAAAAAATAAATGGAAAATTATTTTCTTTTTACCATTTTTAGGATAACGAAATCATATCTATTTTACCCATTGTAAAGTAATAAATACCGCTGTAAGATATGCTTAAAAAATTAATTTTTTGCACCAGCGAGTAACGCCTATCCTAATTTACAGTTGAGGGGGGTGTTTGATTGGCCATGAATGAGAAAAATATGCAAGTAATACAGAAAACAACCATTTGGAACTGCAATAATACGTAGTAATATGGCGTTTAGAGATATAAATACATTTAATATATAAATATAAATACATTTAGAGATATAAATACATAAATACCTTTTCGAATACAGCTAATAAATTTCTTCTTGATTTTTTCACATTTAATTTATCTTTATTAAAAAGAAGCATATGCAAGTTTACTATTTTTGGCTCTATAAATATTGTTAATTTTAAAGAAAAATTTTTTTAAAAAATATTAAAATAAGCCTTTTTTAATATATCACATGCAAAAACAGCTAATGCAGAACCTCTCTTTATTAGCTATAAAACAATCAAATTCACGAATAGATAAAAAGAATTAAAGTAGTAGAACTCATCTTTCACTTTAAATCTCAGTTTAAAATATAAGTTAATAATAATCTTAAAATATGATAGATATTTTTATTAAAACAGTAATGCAAATGATTGAAGAACTTAACATTTATATAGATGTCCTTTAAATACCAAAGACTTATTAATTTCTATGGTAAATTTTAATAAAAGTCGTGTTCAGTAACTACTGTTACTCAATTGCAAAAAATTATAAAACCTAAATTAAAACTAAATTATTAAATAAAATATTAACTGTTTTTAATGAAATTTAACAATTAAATAATTTAAGGCAGAAATATGCTATACATTTCTTAATTTCATTCCATTGAAATGATCATATCTTAAATTAAAAATTATTTAAATTCTTTAAAGTCAACAATGCTATTGATTTAATAATTAAAAGATTGAACTTTATCAGAATGCCTATTTAAACATACCCTTTTAATAAATAAGATTTCTTCAATTTGCAATTTTCAACTCTCATACGATAAATGCAAATAAATTGAGAATCCCATTCTACAAAAAAAAATGACACACAAAACAGCACAACCAAAAAATATAACTCACAAAACTGCTTTAATGGAGGAAAAGTGGTTTACAAAATTGTCAATCAAGAAAAAAATGTTTGAAGAATAATTAAATTCTGAGCAATGATTCTTAATATAATTGCATGGAAAAAAAATTGTAAATGCAATTCTTCCCTAACTTTTATCTTCAGAAAATAACTTTAAAATTGCTTACTATTTTCAATTTTCCATTTCATTGGGCGTATTTTAAAATTATCAAAATCAACCCTTTGACCTACCTTCAAATAAATAGCTATCAATCCTGAATTTCATTTTAATTATAAAATAGTTTGTCAGTTTTATAAGATTACATGACTATAACACGAAGATATGAATAATGAAACTTTATATGAGCCCTCCAACACACAGAGATCATATCAATGTACTAAATAATAATGCTATTAAAATATATTAGTCAAGCCTTAGAAAAGAATACAACTTTATAGATGATTTTCTGTTAAAAATTAGGATTTTAAATTTTAACGTCAAAGTTTATTGCAACCAAAAAATTTTAAAACTCGGCGTGGCGTGTACTAGCAGTAGAATTGATCTTTTCAAAGAAGGTCCCAAATTTGATCACGGTCACGAGTGTGTGTTCCTTTTTTTTTTTTTTTTTTTTTTTTTTTTTTTTTTTTAAAAGCACCTTTTGTCTTTGTATTGCCCTTCTGGAAGTTAATAATACTCAATCAATATTGGAAACTTTTATGGCAACTTTCGGCTGTTAGATTATCCACTATGTAGTGGCAAAATCGAAGACCAATTTTGCGGAGACAGATATTTTTCATGGGAAACACTTTATTTTCAAGACTTATTAAAATTTTGATTATAAATACAAAAAATGCAACTTCTGTATAGAATGTAACTTTGAATTACATAGTGCGTCAAGGTTTCTTTTCAAAATTTAATAAAATAACAAAAAATATTTATTTTAATTCCCTAGTTAGGAAATATGCGTTTTTGTTTTTTATTCTTGAAATAATATGATTTAATGAAAATTCAAAATATAATCCTAATTATAAACTGTATCCAAAGTATGCATAGTTATTTTTTAATTCTAAATATTAAAACAAAATAATTTTAAAATTGATATTTTCTTTTTATGAGAAATGTCAGACAATATGTTAAATCAAGTAAGTACAGTAATCGTTACATTTTAAGAAGAATTTGTGAATTATCAACTTGTTGCAACAAGTTATCTTGAATAATTTCGCATTTAAAAATTACATCGGCAATGAAAAACATACTTTTTTATTAGTTTGAAAAATTCCTTAAGTGTTTGACAGTCAGAAAAGCAAATATTTATTTACTTGAGCAATTATGCTAACGCTGTCACAATATATTGAGGTCTATAATATAATAAAAAATTCTAAATTAATTACATTTTATTTTATTATAAATATATTGTACACACTATGTCATTCAAAAAAGTTTTATTTTTAATTTTTGAGGATATTTTTATATAAATAAGCAAAATTGCGAGCTGAATTTAATGAGAAATTAGATTCTTCACGAATATCAAAAACATGCATTAAAAATAAAATGTAAATTATAACTTGCATTTTACTGAATGTCTTGTATTATTTTGTTTAGAATTTTTTATTTTTTAAATCAATATAACTTATAAACTGCAGGAATAAATGCTTACACTTCATGCAATGAAACATTCAATTCTCCCAAATATTTTTCAAAATTCGATAAGTTACGAAGTATTACTAATGTCATCACAAATATGAATTAATATGAATTATCGACGCTCTTGTGAAATTCAGTCTTTTTAGAAACAAATTTATTGAAAATAAGTTTTGTTAAATATGATTATTAAAGTATTTAAAAAATTTTGATTCCCTTTTGAATAAAAAAAATTGATCATAAATAAAAATATATAGAAATTATTCTAAGCAAAAATTAATGTTTTGTAGCCGAAATTGAAGGGATTTTCTATTTTAATCATTTTATTGATTAAAAAATAAAAATAAATAAAATATCCAACTTATTACTCAATAGAAAACTTAAAATCGAAATATTAATAATTTAAATTTTTTCTTAATTACTTTTCAAATGAAGTAAATTTCCATTATAAAATGGGAAACATAAATGTCAAAATTTAAAAAATCACTTTAGAGTTACTTTTTCCTTTCATACAAAGTAATCGATTCTAATGAAATAATCTTAAGATTTTATACATAAATTGATTCAAAACTATTTTATTTTTCATTTAAATTTCTTTATTTTACAACATCTATCATTAATTTTAAGGCCATGAACTACTTTATGAAAGATAAAATTCTGCATTAAGTTATATAAAAACAATTATAATAATTTTAAGCATTAAATACCGTTGATGTTCCTTGTTATTAAATGGATAGTTTAATGGTCAGTGGATAATTGAAGATCAGCATTTGATAATTGATGAAGATCATAAATTATCCAAACCTCTGATCTTAGTCATGATTATACATTACGTAGAAGTTCAGAATGCATCCTATAACCTTATGTTTATTAGCATTAGTTACCCTTAAAAATTGAGTAATAATTGTTTATTAATAAAACCAATAAAGTATTTTATAAATAAGATTGAATATTTTATAACCACAATAAGGTATTTAATAATATTTAAATTGAAAGTTAGAGGTAAGATAACTTTTAATTTAAATATGAATGCATAATAATTTGTTAAGAACAAAGTAAGATGTGTACTGAAATAAAGAGGCAGAAATCATATTTAGAATCCTGAAGTTATAAATCCATTTTATATATGTAATCTATACCATTCCTATTGAAAAGAAAAATCCTTTAGATTAAAATACAAAAAAAAGTCTTTTCTATATTAATGGTAAAATATATTTATAAAAATTTAAAATAGTATAAAGTAAAACTACTACAAATAAAAATCCTATTAAAATAAACAAAATATTAAAAAATTTTAAATATACATTTATATTCTCGTAAACATCATTGATTTTATGTAGTTAATATGAGAACTTGAAACTGAACACGTTAGACCGAAATACCAGTTCTCAATGCAAAATAATCATCTTAGAATTTTTCAAATTAAAGAAGCAGCTTATAAAAAATTATGGGACAATCAGTTGACTAATTTTATCTTTATTTTTTTATCCCAATTAAACTAATGTTGTGCAAAGAGTAAAAATTATTCCCCAAGTAAAACAGGATTAAATTTGAGGGTGAAATTCTCATTAAAACTTTGCCGCGTCAGATATTTTAATGAAGAAACCTGAAAGGAAATTCTTCACTAGAGTAGAGAGAAAAGTGAATTAAAAAAAGCGTAATTGATGTCGAATTCCAAACTTAAGCGATAAAAATGAGCGACGACATGTAATTTACAGTGAACTGTATTTAAGGTTTAGGCTAGCGAATGAAAGTACAAATAATTTAGAAATGTCTCAAGTTTATTTATTTTTCTTGCATTGAATATTTTGAGCTTCGAAAATCTCAATTCTCTTCATGATTAATTTCGTATTTTTATTTTGGTAAGATAACTTTTAAAAATATGATAAATCTGTAGTGAGCTAACAAATATTTTATAAACTATGCAATACATTTATTTTTGTTTTTATTGAAGTCTGATAATAAATTTCGCTGACTGCAATTCACTTTAATTATAAACAGGAAACTCAATAAATTCATAGAAAATTAATACCCCAAATTGGAGTTAAATATATAAATTATATTGAATTTAAAAAACTACTATTCAGTTAGCATTAAAAAATAGAAATTGCAATTAAATCAAATAAAAATGTTTCTGAGGTATAAAATGTAAATGAGGTATAAATGTCTTAATACAGGTAAATAAAATTACAAATAAGGCATTGGCTTATAAAGTTAACACTGTACATTCACAATTATTTATTTATAATCTTACCAAATAAATGAAGATTATGAAAGATTTTTAATGTTAATATATATTATTAATACATTTGTATATATATATATATATAGAATACTTTTAAATGAAGTTCATTGTTAACAATACCTTTATCTCAGAGTTAAATAATTTTGCTGTTCCATTTAAATTTATAAAAAAATAGTTTTAATATTACACACACACATATATATATATATATATCATATTCTTAATAATCACTTTTGAAATTGATGTTCAACATAAGATTTTAAACTTTTTATAAAACATTATATGATTTTACTACAACTTAATATATTGTTTTCTTTGCATATCTTCAAATCAGTTTTTAATTTCATTGCAATCAAACATTCTACTTCTTGTCTCATGAAAAGAATATAATATGCATTGAGATGAAATAACAACCAAGTATAACAACCATCGAAACAAGTCTGAAAAACTTATAAATCCAAAAGTTTAATATATATATAAGATTAAATTTATTACTGAAATATATACTTTGTGTGTGTGAGAGACAGAGAGAGATTTCCTTTTAAGCATTTTATAATTTGATTTTACATTCATTTCATCAATCCTATGGTTCGTTTACAGTGAAATAATTTCAAGTTAGATTAAAAACATTTTTAGAAAAGAAGTGCTGATAATTTAATACTTGTGATTTTATGAGAGTAAGCTTAAAAATGAATACTATTTATTTATTTTTTAATTGAAGAGACAAATCAGAAATAACATCAAAATTATTTTGATAAAATTTCATTTCAAATAAAAATATGGTTGTAATAGTTACAATGTAATTAAAAACTTCCACATATCAACCGTTGAATATTTAAAAATCTCTAAGTTTAGCGCTTTTCTCATAAAAAATCTATTTTTATTGTTTTGTCAAAAGAACATATAGATACCAATCTTGCATTAATGAGGTATGTTTCCTCTTATATGCTGATTTTTATAAGAAATATCAAGTATAGAATTATTTGAAACGTGTTTTATGATTCCGAATGTTTATTCCAAGAATTATTCCACATTTGTTGATCGGATGAACTCAAAATATTTCTAAAATTCAATAAATAATAAACCAAAAACATTTACGAAAGAATAAAAGTTTTAAGAAACAAATTTCATAATGCAAAAAAGCAAATAGCTAAAAGAAACGGTTAAAACCAGAAACTAAGCATCTGGATGAATGTGTTCCAATGCACACAATTATCAAGAACCCGAAAAAGAAATAAAATTTACAATTTCTATGGTTATTGAATGAAAATCCACATAGACGTAATATTACATTGAGTAAAATAGCTGTACATTGAGTAAAATAGCTTTAAAAAATTGAACAAAATTTATACTTTTTATAACAAATTCAATGTAAAAATTGGAACAATGTACTTAGATTAATGCAGTAAACAATTTAATACATATGCACGTTAATAATTTTACATGGTATAAAATTTAATTATATGAGTAATGTGATACAGGTACAAAATTAAAAGGTAATTCGCAAAGAATTGTCATTTTTCTAACGAATGATTGAAGTATGCTATAAAATGAAGATGAATGTCAAATATAAGAGAAATTTTTGAAGAGAGAAAAATTACTACCTTAATCTAAATATTCTCAACAAATACACTTTTACATGCATCCCTTATTGCCTTGGTGAAAATATTTCCATCTTTATCTTGTTATCTATATCTTGGTTTATTGGGTTTATATCTTACCATGAATATAAACTGGATATTAGAAATAAAATTAAACTGTGTTTTTATTGTCAGCTGAAAGATTCTTTAAGATTTATGTTATAACAATTTAGTTGAAAAATAATAATAATTATGTTAACTTAATAATATTTTTGTTAGTTTCTTCTTTTCAAACAAATACGATTTTTTTATTTATTATTCTTTTATTCTATTATTATTAACAGATTAAGGAATAAATGGGACAAACATGAATTAAGGAATGTTTTTTCATCATACATTTTGATGAAAGCAATTTTATTTGTAAACAATTAATCAAGAGTTTCTCTTAAAATCATAGTGTTGTATGCATGTTTCGATATAATGCTAAAATCGTGAATGACATTCCAAATTTTGCATATTTTTTAAAGTTTAGGTTAAAAAAATACAAGTTATTTTTATACCTTAAATTTTTTGTTATCCTATTAAGTTCACAAAGGCTCTTAATTTTCATAAACCAATCAATTACAGCAGTGATTTATTATCTTCAATAAATGTAATAATTTTAAAAACTTTATATCGTTCAACAGGAAAAAACAAATGATAAAGACATATAAAATATCTCAAATCTCTTAAAGAGTTAAAATGATTCAAGTATAATATTCAGTTCTTATAATATTTATTTCAATGAGAAAAGTTATTATCAAAAGCGTATGAATTTTCTATAGATAGGTATTTAGTTATTTCTCTGCAAAAAACGCTCAAATGAAAGTTAATCAAAACGAAACAGTTTCTTCTATCTATATAAGCACTCCTAGTAATAGAGCTGCCAAGTTTTTAAGTTAAACACAATATTATAAAAACTTTTGACTTTAGAATCTAGAAAATTTTATTTTTTAAAAAAAATTCCATTAACAATATTACTAAATACATCTTATAGTTTACATTAAATGCATATTATAAAATCGTTAAAAATATGAGTAAAAGGCTGAAAAAGTACTTGAATATTATCTAGAAGATATATTCCAATAAGAGCAGTGTGGAGAGACAATGTTTTGCTATAAATTCGTAAACACTGAGTGACACTCAGTTATTATAGGTTAAATGAAACATTTTACATTTAAAGTCAAACATTCCTAAATAAATAGGTAAAATGTTTTGTCATGTATTTTATTTTATGGATTATTTACTTATTTTGTTTGATGATTAAGTGATGAAACTGACCGTGACATGAAACACATGATTCAAAATCAAATGAAATGCTTACAAAAAATTTCATATAATGGCAAATCAAAAATAGATAAGTAAATTTAAAAAATTTAAGTATAATTTTCTCAAATATCTACAATAAAAATATCAGTAAACTCTACTTTATAAGAAAAATTTCAATTAGTAAAGCAATACAGCCAAACTATTGGGTTTCATTTTTTATAAAATGCTTTAGTTTAAAAGTAATGAGAACATAGCTCTATTATGATGTTAAAACCATCTGTTTCAGAGAGGAGTACAAAACTTTTATTTGCTGTCATTGTTTAAGGTTATTTTATTGTTAGTTTATTTGTTTCTCTTTTCTCTCTCTCTCTCTCTCTCTACTCAGTGCTTTAGTTGTGTGTTTCACAAATTTTATTCTTTACGATATTTTTCGATTGAACTGTCACTTCATGACTACTGAATCCCCCCCAAAAATTATTTCATTTCTTTATAACCGAAAGTTTATATTTGTCAAATAGCATTGTGAAATTTACTAGCATTAATATCTGTGACTGAATCTAGATTCAATTCAATATCAATGCGATAAAAATTCAAATCTTTTTAAGAAGTACTTATTCAATTAGAATAATTGATGATATTTCTATCTAAAAGAAGAAATTAAAAAAGTATGTTTATTCCTGAAACAATTAAATAAATTATTCTATAATGATGTTGTATATAATTGTACATTATTATTGTAACATGAAAATAGAGAATAGCATTTATAGATAAAGAATGACGTTTATGATGATCAATTTGAGAAAAGAAAAAAATTAATAATTGATATATAAGGGAATATAAAATATGATTACAAGCCATAAATTTTATAAAACGCAGAAAAGAATCTTGAAACAAAATCATTTTTAAATTCATTCTCAAAATTAATTACAAATTTAGAAGTTAATAATTTTACCCTACTTTCTCAGTATGAGGACACTTTCAAGAATCGTTAAAAAGCCCATGACTTATCTTTTTAAGCTCTAATGTTCAGCTTTTGTAAAATAAGTAAATTAATGTACATAATTCAATTCACATTACATATTCTCTCGACTACACTTAGTAAACAAACTACACAATAATATTTTCTTGTACATGATACATTTATATGTACACTATGTTATAATTTATGGGAAGAATTTTCGTAGATATTCCTCTTGATTTATATGTCACAAAAGAAAAGAAATTAGAAAAATTCCAAGCAATCCTTAGCATAAAGTAAAAAAATTTTTGTATTATGTAACATTTCAGGAATTATTCATGTTTTGTGGTTAAGCAATATATCTGGAATTAAGCGTTGGATATTTCCCTTTGAACTGTTTGCTTTTGTCGCAAAAAATATTTTGCTAAATAGATAGGCAATTCAAAATTGCATATACATGACCAATACTAATAATAAAAACATATTTATCTTTTCAATATCATCAATCTACTATAATTTATATGTTACTATTGTGTGTACAATGCTGTATACAAGCAATATAACAAAATTTCCAAATTTCCAATTAATGTCAAAAAAAGGTTTGAACATATCTTTGTAACATTAAAGATTTTAACTATAACCATTTTTTGTCATAAAGTAAATTAACATTACATTAAAATAAATAAATCAACATGTACACACACACACACATATACATATATTATATATATATATATATATATATGTATACATATATATATATATATATATATATATATATATATATATATATATATATTATTTTTTTAAAACTTTGTATTTACGAATTTTTTAGTATTCCAAATCCAAAACAATTCGGAGCAAATATTGTTATGGCATTAAGTGATGTCTTATAGTGCATAATTAAAAGATGATAACCATAATTTTAATAGTAAGTTTTATTGTATGTACTGTATAGTACCCATATTATTTAAAGATATATGTATATAAATATTTAAATTTTAAGTAAATGGCTAAAAGTATGATTATTTACAAATGAAGGAACAAAAATTTCCCATTTTTCAGATTAGTTTTTTTTTCTTTTTGAAAGACAGAAACATTTATAAATTATCTTACTGTCGTTTACGTAAACAAATGTGATGTACATAAACTTATTTTAATAATTGAGAAAAATATCTATTGAAATATTTAATAATTAGACATTTTAAATATTTTTATTAATTTCAAATAAAATGAGAGAGGTAGTACCGTTAAAATACGTTTGATAAATATGCGTTTATATAATGCAGATTAATCATGAAAAGTTTCAATGGTTTTTCTTTTTTAATGCTCGAATACTTTAATTGCTATGAATATTGTTAAATATTAACAAAACATTAATGTTCTTATTATTGTGAACATTTTACATTTAATTCATATGACATTTAAGATTATTTTTTTTTAATTTTTTACCCATAACCATTTTTATAAGGAAAATATATTTAACACGAGTTTTAAAAAGTTATTTTCATTGAAAAAGGAAACAAGGAAGTCATAGAATTTAAATTTCTTTCAAACATTCTTTTAGTAATCTTTATCTTTTTTAATACATTTTTTATGAATAATTAGACCAGGATGTTAAAGGAACCCAGAAAAAAATTAATAAAAATTAGAAATTTTGGTATTCCTGATGTCTACTATGAGGTAAATTCATGAAATTTAAAGAATAGTACAAAAATAATAAAACATAAACACAGTGAACCACATTTTCAAAATTCTATTCATGTTTTAGCCAAAATGTTATCTTTAAGTGCTTTTGTGAAAATATTAGTAATTATTATCTGTTGCATATGAGGATGATCCTTCTTATGAAATATTATCTACCTAGAAAAAATGTTGGAAATCCCTGATTCACATATGAACCTGAATCACTGCTTAAATAAAAATTTATAGGTATAATAAAAGTAAATAGTATAGAAATAACTCTTTTTCTCTCTCTCTCTCTCTCTGTGTGTCTTTGTTTTTATGTATAATTATAAAAATTTTATAATACTTTTACACATATATCTATATCAAGACAAATGTAGACAACCCAAAACTTTTCTTGAACGATTTAATTAATGATTCTACTTAAAAAGAAACATTAATAGTGTATAACAAGACTTATTGGACTTACGTAAGAGCAAATATTGGGGAAAATATATTTTTCTTAAACATACATCTAAAAAAAAGTGTAGCTTTTCAGCAGCAGTTTATTTATACCCATGTGTAGCACAGTAAAGAAATGCTAGAAACTTGATATCATAACAGATAAGCACTCAGGACTTAGAAACGTGTTTCCTATTAATCCATCTTCTTTAAAAACACAAAGATTATTTGCTATAAAACAAATATTGCGTTTGTTAAACACAATTCCTAACACAACTAATACTTTTTCAATCTAATCATCCATTTTGTCGAATATCCCATCATTTCTATTTTTAAAATAATCTATGAATTATTAGCCATTTTCTTCATTATCAAACCATTCATAAGTATTTTTTCTGACTTCTGCCGTATAAATGCATTCTGCAATTTTTTTTTTATTTGTTATACAGACTCATTTATTTTCTTCATTATTCACATTCGTAGAACAAAGAGAAAATGAACTTTAGTTTCTTTATATCTAATTAGTTTCTTTTTCCTCAAGATACCCATTCTGCATTTTTTTTTCATTCAAGTAGATTTTTTAAATCCCAAATACATAAAATAATCGCAAAAAGAGATTTATCTTATTAAGTAAAATCCATGGTATTGGCAATCAATGTTTAAATGTGTTTTCTTCTAACAGTTATCAAAGGAATACTTTTATTGCTCTTTATTCACAAACTACAATTAAAAGTTGAACTCAAAGGCCAATAATGATATTTTAGACAATAATGTTTATGAGGTAAGAATGAATTTTACTCGAAGCAAAAATTATCAATCAAATGAAACGTTAATTTGAACAAACTTATTTCTTTTCCAGAAGATTTTGAAATTCAGCAATGCTTTTATCTTTAGTGCAAAAATAAAGACAATTACTGATACTCGATTTATATCAAAGAATAATGTTTGAATTACTGACATGAGAGTCTAAATTAAATAAAGAAAAAGCTATTTGACACATATTTTTATCAGGACTGTTTGTGTCAATTAAGTTTTAAAATATAGCTTCCTTCAATAGATAGATAGTTAATGATACATATAAATTATTTGTTTTATAAGTTCATCAATTAAAAAAGACCAATTAATTGCCAGATCACAATTAAAGAAAAAAAATTTATGATAAAAGATATTAACACTAATTCTTCAAAGATATATATACAAAGATAAAGAATAATATATTTTCAAAATTTTTGATTATTTTTTCTGCTTCTATTTATTAGAAGCTAAAGACACATGTACGATATTTTGAAAAATGTGAATATAAAATAAAATTTAAAATATTTGAATCTTCAAAAATTAAAATTTAGTTGTTCTAAAATAAAATGCGACAACTCCACAATGTAAAATTTTTTTTTCTAAAATTATTCTTTTTGATTTATTCAAACTAGTATTTTAGAGTATTTTAAGAGGATGCAGTTGATTTTTAAAACATAACGTCATGAAAAATTGTTAATTCCAACATTCGAATTTTTGTAAATTGCCTTTTCGGCTGGCTAAATTTGTAAACAAAGAAATAATTATTTTTGAAATTTTTAAACCTTTTTACTATTTTTAATGCGTTTTCATCGTAAATGGTAAGGTATATTGTTTCACTTGCATTATATTCAACAATTCGAACTGTTTCATTCAGAAGGAATTCATTTAAAGGTTTTAAACACTACATTTAAATTACAAAGAACAAAGCCACTATTTTTTCAGAACTTTAACACTTAAAAAGTAGTGTACTTCTCATGTGTGAAACCTATTATCACAATTTGTAATCCTAATAATCATTGAATGAAAAAGTTATTTAATGAGTAGCGTTTTTAAATACTTTAAAGTAAACATATATTGCAAAAATTGTGCACTAAATAATACTCAAGAAAACATATTTATTGATGTTTTTTTTATTTTTTAAACAAGCAATACATACAAGATATGTCACGTAATTATTCCGATAAGAAAGGACAAGATTAAATAAATAAATTTCTCGGATACTTGATTCAATAAACTTCTCATCTCAGAGCAATAAATAGAGATTAATAATATCAACTGGAAATAATAGGTAATAAACAAGATAGACAAGCTTTTTTTATGGATGGAAAATATAAGCTGAAAGATATTAAGTGCAGCAAAATAAGAATAACAATTAATTAGCAATAAAGCATGATTACCTAATGATTGATCCAAGTTTATATATATCGAAGCATAATCCCTTTGCTGGAAATAAAATACCAGCTTAGTGTTGTCTCTTACATCCGACTTATAACAGTAGTGTAATAAACACAAGATGAGGAAGGGGGAGTAATCTTGGTTGATTTCAGGAAGAAAATATTTCTAAACATATATTAATTGTATGTGTTTTGATCAGAAGAGTACAAAACTTTCATTATTTTTGTACCTGCTGTTCCTAACATTGACTTTCATTATCTAAAAATACTTCTCAATTAATAGTAATTGATTGGTACATCTGTTTCCACTTATTTAGATATCTTTGTACTTAGATCTGATACAATATTACTGTATATCATGCATTTTAATTCTTACTAAATAATCAATCATCATGATAAAATTATTTATTATGAAATATAATTGTCGCAACAGAAGATTACCTTATTGAGAATTTTGCTATCATAATTTACAATTTTATTTTTAAAAAAAAAAAACTACTAATTTATATTTATTTCAATTATTGTTACAGGTTTCTTTTGTTATCGATAGAAATATAGATTTAATTTAAGCGCTCAGTGTTTAAATGCAGGTTTCGTGAAATGTCGTAATAATAGTTATAAAACCATATTGTGAAATACATTATTTTTAGAAACATAATTTTTTGAAAAAGATAAGTAAATCTCTCTCTCTCTCTCTCTCTAGTAAATCTGACCAGCAATAATAACTTCCAATTACTACATTTTACAGTTATCTTCAATTTTATTAATTTTTAAATAAATAAAATTGAGTTTCAAATACTGTAAGCATTAAATTGATAATTAAAAAAAAATTTTTTTTCATAATATATTGTGCCATAAACCTAGCACAAAACCAACTTCACATGATTGTTCATAAGTTTCAATTTTAAATGGGCGAAAATACAAATGAAAGTCTTTTATCTATCTTTCTATTCCTTTAATAAAAACAAATCTCTTATAATAGTTTTTTTATACTATATATATTGTTTGTCTACTCTAATTATTTTTCTTCTAAATTCGTTTAAAATCGAATAAATTATTTTTTAAAGTATATAAGTAAACATTTATTATTTGTAATTTAAAACAATGTCATATGAAAACTGTATAATGAAATGTATCCCTATAATATTTAAGTACTCATTAAATTTAGACCTAAAATATCTTGTCTGATTGGGATTTTCTAATTATACTATTGTGTATGATTAATATATTTATCAGAAGATATAAAATAGGTTGGAAAAATGTGTAAGAATGAGTATGCTTTATATGCTTTATATATATATATATATATAAGATCTGTATTCAATTATAAATGTCCATAGTGGACATTTAAGAAACAACACTGTAGGAAAATTAAAGTATGATAATAAACAGGGGGTCTTATATGATAAGCATCAATATAATTTTTTCACCAACCTAATTAGTTAACGGACAAAAATATAAGTATGATTTTATAATGATTGTATATTAATACGCGTAATTAATATATATAAATAAAATATTTTGTAAAAATTGTTTTAAAAGAATATCTTTAAAACAATTAAGGAAATTTAAAACTTTCACACAATATTATTGTAAACAAAATGATTCCTCGAAAATTTCGAGTGTCTGAGACAGATTTTGATTAAATAAAATTTCAGCATTTTAAATGCAGAATATAAAAAATGATCAATGTATAATTTGTTAAAAAAAATATTTTTTTCATGTAAAATTTTAAAAATAAATTAAAGACGATCCTATTTTATGGTTTATTTCTAAGAAAAGAGGAAAAGCGCTAATATGATTACATTCGGTATAATGGTTTAATTTTTCTCATAGGAAGTATTTTACGATTAAGCAACTTCATAACAAAATATATTAGCTTAATTTAATATCAGATCATATTATTATCAGGTAGGATTCAATTAATATTGGTTTGTGGATATTTTATTACTAATAAGTTATGATATATTTTTCCAAAAATACATAAAAATTTCTTTGACTTTTATTTGAAAAACCACTTAAATCAATGCAAACACACATAAAAAAAATTATATGAAAGCTTTTTTATGTTGAATCTTCATAAGAAAAAAAGAATTTTCTTTTTTCTACAAATAATACTAAATAACTAGGAAAATGCTGCCAAACATTGTTGAAAATGAAATTAGTCCTTCTCTTTTTAGCAAAAAATGAGCTAGTTTTATAGTTTGTAGAATAGTCAGTTTTTAATCATTTTGAATGCGTTTTTATGTTTCATTATTATTTGATTTACAGTTAGCTACATATCTTGTTTCAAACATATACTCGTTACTCAAACAAAATATCTTGTTCCAAACATATACTCGTTACTCAAACAAAATATCTTGTTCCAAACATATACTCGTTACTCAAACAAAATATCTTGTTCCATACATATACTCGTTACTCAAACAAAATATCTTGTTCCAAACATATACTCGTTACTCAAACAAAATATCTTGTTCCAAACATATACTCGTTACTCAAACAAAATATATTCAAAATATTAAGCTTAGAATCAACTTCAAATAATAAGTGCAAAATTTTATTTGTATATTATACAAATAAAAAGAAAAAAATACTAAGTTAATAAATAAAATCCATTTCTCAATAATGCTGTTCAATTTATATCAATCTTATAATATATCTTATAATCTATCAATATCTTATAATATATCAATATTATCTATATAAAAATATTTGAATGAATTTATCCATCATGGAGGTGATTTACAAAATGAATTATAAACAGTGAGGAATCAAAATTCACTGATGCACATTTCATTTGATTTTCCTTTCTTTTTCTAAAGAAACTGAGTA
The DNA here is from genome assembly GCA_030067965.1 of Latrodectus elegans. Classification (NCBI taxonomy): domain Eukaryota; kingdom Metazoa; phylum Arthropoda; class Arachnida; order Araneae; family Theridiidae; genus Latrodectus; species Latrodectus elegans. Next base: position 13,294,496 of record CM057810.1, read on the forward strand.
TGCGTAATTGTTATTTTAAAAATTATTGAGAATTTTTGAAGCCGAAAGTTATCATTTTTCTAAATAAAATAATGAATTATTACTTTTTTATAGTGTGTAAGATTATAGGAACGAAATATTTAAATTTATAAAAAGGTATTACTAGAAAAAGAAGCACCTGATTATAAACAAAGAATAGTTAAATAAATCATAATTCTTAATATAAATTTGAACATTAAATTTTAATTTTCGCTTTTGCAAATTTGCATAACTTTAAAGCAAATGTTACTGCAACACTCACAAATATATTTGCCTTATTCTCTTAAAAACGGATAAAGAAATACAGATAAATAAATGATGTATTGAATGTATTTCATATATTTGTTTTTCATTACGAGAACTATTTTATTTCATCATTGTTACTTCATAAGTTGCACAGTGAGGAAACAATTTATGAAACTGCCAAGAACACTATCAATTGAATAAATAGTTCTCACATGATAACTACTTAAACAGCACTAAAACTCTTTCTAACGCTTAAGAACAGATGCTGTAAAAACTTCACTATACTGACCTATTGATTATGACAAAATGAGCAGTATAATCCTTAACAGCTGGTATTTTTTATTGATTCTTTATTTTTTCGTTACGACTCTAATCACTGACAGATGTCAAAACTGTTCATCTTTTTTGGCCATCAACTTATTAGAAAAGAGTGAGATATTCTTAACTAAAATAAGCTTTCAAAATACTTGCTATGAAGTAACACAATCGTGAAAAAACTTCATTCTTTTAGAAATATTTAAACTTTGATACAGTGAAATAACAATAACGAAAATAGTTGTAAAAATGCAATCTTTTCTAAAATTATTCATTTTTAGTTTGAGCACTTCAAAACACTTTACTAGGAAACGCACTTTTAGTTAAAAAAAACCATTTGTAAGAAAATGATTAACTTTTTGTTTTAACAAATGTTCAGGCTCAGTCATAAAAAAGATTGATCTATATAGTTTGAAAACGCGATGTGTTTAATAACATTTAAAATACTATTTCATTGATATTAGTTTCATCTGCCTGTCGTTTACTAACCACAGCACTATGCTGATTGATGTATTATGTATATAAAGTTAACTTTAAGCACCATAACGTACCATAATTTAAGTTTAAATCAAACGCATGAACAGCAAATCTGAATGGCAGAATGCTAACCATACAGCTACTAGCTTAGCTCAAGTGGTAAATTACTAAACCCTCAATACTTAAAAGTTACCAAATTTTTTTATATTCGAAACTAATATTTACACATTAAAATTTAAAGTCGAATAGAAAATTTATTTTTAATCTTTGTAATAAAGTGACAAATGAAAAAAATAGGAATTCGATTAAAATTAAAAAATACTTCCGGCAAAATTTATTTTAAAATATTTTGCAACATTAAGCAGTTTAAAATAAAAAACAATAAATAATGAAAGCCTTTAAATGTTTTTAAAATTTTTGTTCTCTTCGAGTAAAAAAATAGGATATAAAACTTTACTTTAAAGATAAACATTCAAGGAAGTTCAGGAATTAAACTTTAACAGTTCATGTGAATTTGTAGATTCTTCTATTGCTGTCAGTTTTTTGTCAATTCTTATTCTCACATGATGCAGACAGGAGACTTTACTCAGATAATAATAAGTATTCATATATAAAATTTGTAACTGAAAATTTACTAACAGCTTACTTTAAAATGGCTTTAATATTACGTTACAATATTAAAATTCCTCTTCAAGTCAATTTCATTAAACATTTTAATTTTCTTAAAATTTTGTTTCTAAACTCTGAATAATTTTACTATTGGAAAAGATTTAAACTTAAGAAAAAAGTACACGCTTGAAAGTTTTCCAAACCGAATCATATATATATATATTCAAAAATCTCATCTTCAACTTTATGCATTACAACTAAAAACCAGTTATATATTAATTTGGTTATGAGCATTACATTAAATAAATTAACAGGTGAAACATAAAGTAAATATTTTATTGATAATTAATTTCAACAAGCATAATTTTTATTAAGAACAAGCCATTAACTGTTCACTGATAAATATTTGTAGTGGTTACATAAATATGTATTAATCTGTTGTGAAAAATCATTAAAGGTGCGACTGTAGCAAAGCTATTTTCATTTCTCAATGTAGGAAATCGAAATATCAATCAAACTAGGGCATTATGAGATTTCAAAAATTCTCAAGCTAGAACCGAATTTCTGAAAAAATGCTCTAAAAGTTTTATTTAAAATTCTGAGTTAAGAAGTCTGGAAGAAATCAAACAAAGATATCTGTATTTATCGCTGGAAATAAATGAAACTGTCTTAACTTAGAAGTTTTTAGACACCAAATTTTAGATTGTTCAGAAACAGGTGGTTCTTAAAAGTTATAAAATCTCACCAAAATTACCTGACCATTGAAAATTTTATTAAAATACGTATTGTAACTTGAACTTTATTTAATTCTTTACAATAGAAATTAGTTGAATAACGCGCGTATGAGTTACATTCTAAGATCATAACTATAATATTCGAAAACACTTGTGAATATCAATTTTTTTTAAAAAAAATTTAGAAACTAAGAAGAGTTACTTCCGAAAATACATTGCGCATTCTGGAAAATGTGGGCTTTATTTAGGAGTATTATAGCATTTTATTATTTGTTTGTGTGAATTTTTTCACTTTATAGCATATGTTTTAGTATCTATTTAATATTAATAAAAAGAGTTTTAATATGGTATTAAGAGGAAGCTTTTATATTCCAAAATTTGGTTATCTTTCATCCTCTGTCTCTCTCTCAGGAGCGTTCCTACAAAAAACTATACTTACTTTGCCACCCTCATTATTTTAACAGAACATTTAAAATTTCTTTCCTTTTTTCAATATTATCATTTTAAATTAAATTCATAATCATTAAATTCGTCCTCATGTGTGGGAAACAAAAACATTTCAATATTGTGTAATATTAATAATTATTATTAACTGATCAAAAAATATTTCTGATATATTTTTTTTTGTACTCGCAAAACAAATTTTTATTTAAGAACCATTAAAATGTGTGAGATAATTCAAAAAATTAGAAGCAACAGTAACAATTAAAAATGAACAAGAAAATGTTATATACTGATAAATCCATTTTCGTGTAAAATAAATATTGCTAAGTATATAGATAGTATCTGGATTCAATTCCAATTTATTTTCCAAAACATTTCATTAAGACTTTGATGGATAAAACAATAATATTATAAATTTGACTTATTTACCACAGTTTTATTTGACAAAATAAAAAATAATCGATTTTATGTTAGTATTCACTGTTTCTCTGAAGTTCATTTTACACATTACTGCTAGTGAAGAACTTATTTTTTTTATTAAAAATATATCAACAAAAATATGGATTTATGATGTAACAACGACAAAATAATTATAAAAAGTATCAGACATGCATTTTACGAATAGCATTTTGTTTAATTTTTAATATTTTTAATAAAATAATTTGAAATGTAAATAATTTTTAATGTACATAAATACACATTACTTTTTATACTTCTTATTATATTTTTCCTTTAAAAAAGATAAACCCATTTTTTTTTAAATTTTCTTCTAAAAATACACCAGAAATACACACTAAAATTTTCTTCTAAAAATACACCAGAAATACACACTGATCGAATAGAAAACTGAGTGAAATAGCTCTTGAATAACATTTTATTTTTTCTACAGCTTTTTAATGAGAAGTAAAATAATTAAATTAAAATATTTTTCTCTATATAGTTAAATTTTAAATACTTTATTCTAATAATTATCCCCAAAGTTTTTAATCTCGTAATTGCATCAAAAATTACGTCCAAAATTTTGTCATGAAGAGTAATAATTTATGAAGTTCTATTTTTTTATGATTTTTTAAAATTAATACCCTTGCGGTAAGAAACTGATTATATGCTTAAAAGGCTGATTCTTGCCTTTGGCTTCAAAATAATTAAAATATTTTATTAATTAATTTATTTATTTCGAAATTAATTTGTGTGATATATTGAACTAATTCACTTCATTTTTTCTCACGATTATTTTTGAAAAAAATTAAATATGCACACCAAGCTGAATAAAATTTGTTTTCCTCTAATTAAATTATTTTTATTATATTCAGCAAAATTAACTTTTTAAAGAATGATAAATAAAGTTTTGGTATTTCTTAATTAATGAATAATTTAATTAATGAATAATTTAAATTACTGCAAGATTTCGCATAAATTCTTAGCTTCAAGTAAGCTTAACTTTTGTTTAAATAAATGTTATTAAAATAAAGGATTACTTAAATTCAGAGTAAAAAATCTATTATTAAAGAGTAAGAGATAATATTTTGAACCATTAAAGAGAGAATTCTAATTAATACTTTATTTGATATGCACGTTATAAAACATTATTTTAAGGGTATTGTATTCAAATTTTAATCATTGATGCTACAATAATTAACATATTTCTAACATTAATTGTTTTCGTAGTTGTAACTGACATTAGCAATTTACAATGCTTTAACGTTATTATAAGGAAATTAAAATGCTTATGTGATAGATATTTTATCTAAAAAACGTTTGGTTGATAGATTTTCAAGCATCCACTTCATCAAATTTAGGAAAAAAAACCTTCTCATTCAACAACAAAAATAAAATTAACATTTTTGTATCATTCTGAATGTTTTATTAGAATATTTTAGTAGAAACATTTTATTTTCTTAAGATATGATACGGAACAATATGTAAGGTTATTCAATCCAAACATATTGCTAAAATTGAGAGCTTTGAATACAAATTATTAATTGAAAATTTAATTTTATAGATGGGTATATAAAAATGAGTGAATTAAAAGTTATAATTTCTAGAATAATAAGACTTATAAATTATTAATAATCTTATTAATCATAATTAATAATCTTAGAGAATAAGGATTGGTGAACAAGTGTTAATGTTTATCACTTGTTCATTAATTCTTATTCTCTAAGGTTATTAATATGTTTCCAGAACAATAATTTTCGTTTAATCAATTATATATTAAAAATTAAAGATTTTTAATATTTTTAAATATTATTTTGCCTGATATTATTTTATTAATAATGGTAGACACATTCACAGAAACCACATACATAAATATTTCATATTTATAATTTTTGTCACTTTCATAATACTGATGTACAACTAAATTAAGATAAAAATATAAATATTTCATATTTATAATTTTTGTCACTTTCATAATACTGATGTACAACTAAATTAAGATAAAAAAAAATTATGACATAAATTCTGAATTACCTACACTTTCCTAAAACATTTATAACAAACATACATGTATATACATACATAATGATGCATATATATATATATATATATATATATATATATATATATATATATATATATGTAAAACTGACAGGTATAGATAGCACTGTCTTAGCTTTTAAAATCAACAATGTATCATTTGTTGATTTTAAAAGCTAATAAACGCGCGAGACGAACATTTTTCATTAAATATTCAGAATTTAAATTTCTTCTTTTTTTACTCAATATAAATTCCGATAATTTTACCGTTTTAAGGGATATTTTTAACAATACATTAGAAAGGTTTACTAGAATAAAAAATTTAAATGAAATATAATTATGTACATGTATAAAAATAATATGAAATATAAATTTTGTCTGAGTAATTATTCCTTTTACTTAAACATAGCAGAGAATTGAGAAGTCATTATTTTACGTGCTTAAAGAAATTATCCTTAAAATATCTTAAAAATAAAACTTAATTTTTAAGTAATTTAGAATAAATATAAAATTTATCATCAGTTACTTAAAAATATATATTTTACTTAGATATTATAGAGGAATAAAAAATAAATTTTTTAACAGTTAACGTAAATCAATTCAATATTGAATAAAATCCAAACTAAATTATACTTCAATGAATGAAATGTTTTTTTTTCTTAAATACAAAAAAAATTCAAATTAAGGACTTCTTAAGCTCACTAATTTCATTAAGAGAATGTTTGGCACTGTGAAGCGATTTTATAAAATTCCCCATTAAGTTTTCTTCAATTATATATATTTACGAATGTAAATCTATATTATATCCTTTAAACTAAAGTTATTCTCATCACTGCAATATATTCCTTTTAAAATATTCATGTATTGAAAACATCATCATTTATTCAATAGGTAACAAAATCCCTATTTCAAGTTAACGCTATTCGGAAAAAAGGTAAGATATCTTATTAAAAGGATATTTTTCAAAAATCTAAGATATCTTATTAAAAGGATATTTTTCAAAAATCTAAGATATCTTATTAAAAGGATATTTTTCAAAAATCTAAGATATCTTATTAAAAAAGTACTTTTAAACATTCAGTCACGTGAGCATCTCTATAAGCAATTTTTTTTCTGTTCTCATTTTTTCCTTCCTTCTTTCCCATCATTTGCAAAGGCAAGGAATAAACAACTTCAATTTATTACAGTTTTGAATTCATCTAAAAAAAAAACAAGTTTAGTGTATAGGCAAAACTATCTTTCACAATGATAAATACAACTCTTTTGGAAATCTCTCTCGTAATAGAATAGCAAAGAATAAAACAACTTTTACTCCACTTTCAAAGTTCCTTCTGAATGCATGGTCGAAACGAATGATATCGATATTAATGTAAACGAAGAAAACGCATTGAACAGGTTAGGTTTTCATGCATAGCTCGTAGTCTGAACTCTGTCCTGACATATTCCTATCAATTGGAAAGGTAAAATCTGTTTGAATGGATTCTATAAATTTATTACGTTTATAGTGAAAATTAATCTACACACCACATAATTTACATTTCTTTAGCACAGATTATTCTGATTTTTAAAGCTATTACCGATTTAACATCGATTAACATCATATATATAATTATTTGTCTATTAAAATATGCAAATTATACATTTTTGTATATAACTGTAATAAAAAAAATTAGGCACAGATGCAGTATAATCCAAGATGCTAAATTCTTAATTTAACGATTTTTTGGCAGATTTTTTTGTTTAATTGTCAACCTGGTTTTTATTGCGTCATACAGATGGATACCTATGAGAATTATGCAGAAAATTCTATTTTGACAACCCTAGAATTTACGTCATCGGGAGACTTCACAATGGTCTTGGTTATATTTCTTCGTCATCAAACAATCCTGGCATCCAATATTATATAGCATCTCTTCCAAATATTTTCATTGTCTTTTTAATAAATATCATGTTTGTAAGTAAATTCACTTTGATATTAAAATTTACTGTCTCTTTTTATAAACATGTTATTAAATTACATAGTATTATCTTTGCAAATTAGAGATATTTAAAATATCCAGATAAACAAATTCTCATATAAATACAATATTTTTATTTAGAAATATATTTTTTATAATTATTATTATTTTATATATTACGTGTTATGCCACAGGTTAATATTTATATTTGACATATATATTTAATATATATAAATTTTTTAAATGTTTAATTTGAAATAAAATGATGCAGTACAAATTGTAAACAAAGATTTCTCATAGTTAGAAGCATCTAATCTTTTAAATATCACTTTTGCTTATGTGAATTTCCCAAACACATTAAATTATTAATTATATTCCATTTTTTAATTTAATCATAATAAACGCGAAATTCAATTCTACTTATCAATAGGGCTCTCTGAACTGGCGATTAAATTAAATATTTAAAATCATTAATTTTTAGGAGCTCTTGAAAACTATAACGAGAAATTCCAAAAATTATATTTTTTTATATACAAAGTGTTTGCATAAAATTAAATTCAGACAAATCATTCAATAATTATGAAAAAAAAAATAAATTTTTAATTTTTGAGTTTAAAAGAATTTGCAAAAATAAGTGTAATTGAGCAAGATTTTAGCCTTATCAAAGAATGCTAAATTGTAAAAACGGAGCTTGGAAAAGAAAAGTCGTCAATAAACAGATATTTCTCAAAATTACTTTAAGTAAAGACACATAAAGACACTTACAGTTATTTCTCAAAATTACTTACTTTACTTTTTGAGAAATTTTGATTAACATATTTCTTGTAAAATGTGTTAAATTTTTATTGACATATTGGTGCAAATTTATAAAATTAAAAGCTACAAAGAAAGTTTAAAATATACAAACCAATAAATAGAACTCAATATTTTATTTATAATGGATATAGCAAATATAAAATGATATCATCGTTTATTAGCGCTGCTAATGAATAAACTCAACCCCACCCAAATCCTTCTCGATATGTAATCAGAATCCTTCAGCTAGAATAAAGGTCGAACTTAGCTTTATCACTTTTATCTAGCTTATATAAGTAAGGAAATATATAGATACCAATGAGAGAGAGAGAAAAGGATGAAAAAGATCTTCAATAAGTGCAATAGGTAGACACATAAAAGTGCATGAAGTGAGAAAATCTAGATTAAAAGACACTTTTCTTTCTTTCTCTTTCCTTTACTTTTACTGTCGACTTCCATGTCTACACAAGAGAGATTTACAGTCATTGTTTAACAAACATATATGGCTCTTTACAGGCTTTGTTATCCGTTTAGAAAAAAATTTACAGTGTCTCGACAATATTATTAAATAATTCATATATAATATTAAAAGTTGTTAAATAAGATTGTTAAGGCTTAAACAAAAGATGATTCTTATTATATTTTTTAATTTTCTCAAATGATGATCAAATACAATTTTATATTCTTCACTGAATATATTTCAAATTTATATTTCGCGATTTCTAATTTGAATATTCTTAAATTTTTAACTTTCGATAGAATATTAAACTTTAATTAAATTTCGTAAATGAGAGAGATTAAGAGTAGGACTATTAATTAAATGTGATATATTTATTTTCTTCCTATTTTGGGCTGTTTCATGCTATTTATCAAATATGTTTCTAATATTTCTTTTCCCGTTTTCTATATGTTTCAATTAACTTTCCCATTTCATACCAAAGTATTTAATTCCAAACAAATAAATACTTATAAAAAATTATGAACTTAGAAAAAGGCTGAGTAGAAATGTAAATGTTTTTCTACGGAAATAGTTACAGAAGAATATTTTAATCTCTCTTATTTTAATAACTTATCGTTCAGAATTTAATTATCTGAGGTCAATATTTAGGAACGAAATTTACAATCTTTAATGAAGAGCAATTACTGGCATCATAACTATAGTAATTCTACAAATGTTAATTAATTTCCAGCGAAATCGAATTTTAACACTACACATTGTTAATTTTGAAATATCTTAGATACTTAATTTAACATTTTTATCTCTTAAAACAAAACATTTAAGTTACAAGAATATTTGTTTTATAAAAGTCTTAAGGATAAAAATGGAATTCCCATTCTTTATAATAATAATTTTTTCTATGATATTTAATGAAACTTTTACAAAAGCCAATATTATATATTTTAGAAACTAATCATAAGCTGTGTGATTCAATAAAAGATTAATTATGAAATTATAATGTTTCTCCAAATCACGCAGCATTTTCAACATAAGGGAAGATTGAATATAACAAATATGTTTATAATAGTTTCAAAATACAATATTTAATACCTTTTTATCAAATATTTGGTATATATAACTAAATACTATTGGCCACGTTACATACATCATAATATTTGTTTAAAAGATGCGATTAGGCATAAAAGATATTGTTCTAAAATTTAGTACATAAGGCAATGAAAGAATAAAATTGTTGGTATATGTTATTATATGAATGAGTTTTTTTAATTTTTATAAAATATTTTTTGTACATTTTAAGACATTTATAATAATTCTGATTATTTCTTATAAGAATTAATAATAGATTTATGTTTGAAAATATTAAATATACTTCTACAAATTATCTACATATTATTGTGAAAACTGATATTTTTTTAAATATTACCCAAAGAACTATCAAATTATTGTTTTCTTTCGAATTCTGATATTAACATTTTTAAATTACTTGAAAAATAATTTTAATATAGTTTTAAAATTACGTAAACATTCTTCATTATTTCTGAATAGATAAAACTGTGAGGGTAAGTAAACATATATAATCCAAAGTTTTGCAGTCTCAAGTATTTGAAACATTTTTAATAATTTACATAAATGATAAAGTATAGACGTTATGGTAAACGAATGAATTAAACAATGAAAACTACGTTTCAAATATAGGTAATATCAAAACAATTTTTGCTTTCCTAAATTTTATCAGGGACATGCGTGATATGTAAATTTTGTAAAATCAACTTTTCAAAGAATATAGGCAAATCATTTGTATTTCATTAAAAAATTGATTTATATAAAAATTAATTTTGTATTATATGGTCGATAGCTTAACTCTTCTCTGTCATAGAAGGAATTTGTAAATTCATTTTGTATATCTTGGTTTCCGAAAAGACTCTTTACAAACATTTCCCTGTATTCAAGATGCATTGATAAAGCAATAAACTCTGAAACATTCTGCCCTAATGGCCGTGCACAGTCTTAAAGAAATTATACACTCTGATGCCATTTAACGTTGTTCAACTGTATCAGAAATCAAACCCAAATTTATTCATTCTAAGCAATACAAATATTTAACATGCTTAGAAATTCATGGCCTGGATTTTCTAGTTTTAAACCTCATTTATATTTGATCAAAATAAAAAAAATTCAAATGAACTCCATTAATTTCTAAATAATTAACAGAATCTAAATAATTAATTGAACTTGACATAAAAGGGAAAAGGAGCCAGGGTAAGTATTTACTCTGTCAACAACACTGATTTATGAACAGATGTTGTTGCATGCCCCCGAGGTCAGCAGCGTCAGACCAGGTCCACGAGCGCGTACACCTTCAAAAAATCCGGCACCATATGTAGATTCTCCATCAGATATCTCTCTGAGAGACCAAGGCATATGAATAGATGTTGACAGTGTAAACACTTACCCTCGCCTATCATTTATGAATAAATACTAATGTAGTTAGTTTCATTACATAGCAAGTTTTTATTTCAAACATTACAATGGAGCACATATCCATTACAATATAACTAATAATGCTTTACTTAAAGTTAAGTTTTTAAAAAAAAATTTATAGAATATCAAAAGGTTGTTATATAATCCACAGCAATTTTCCTTTTTCATCCTATTTCGTTTTCACTTTATTTACTTCCGTACAGTTCACAATTTAAATCCAAAGAAATTTCAAATTTGTCTCAAAGAAACGTCATCGAAAAAAATCATCGGTTCAAAAGTAAAGCAAATAATCGATACAACTAAAAAAAAAAAAAATACTGTCTCTTGGGGAAATATGTTCCGGTAGAACCCTTAAGTGAAATAACACAAATACGCAAATGATGAAACATCAAAACACAGAAAAATTCTTTCCTCGACTGCACAGGATCTTGGTGATGCATCATGGTGGATATATTTACATAAGATGTACATGCACAAAAATCTATAGGGGTAAAATAAATACGTGAGATGAAATCTTAAACCTCGTTCTTGGCGGATCTTTCTCGGAGGGATGTGAAAGGTGTTCGATTGTCTGTCTGGAATGTCTCTCTGCTCAGAAGAAAATCTTTGCGATGAGCATGAATTTCCATTTTTCTTTTGCAGATTGTAGAGAAATGTGAAGTGATTATTGATTGAACGATGTAACATCAAAAAAATCAATATAAAGTGTTTCGGAAAATATCGATACGTGTGCATTTAATATTTTGTTATCTAATAAAATAATAATAATAGTAAATTTTATGATAATATGTAATACTAATGGAAGTTAACACGATAGGATTCCAGTGATAATTTTCTTACTTTGTCAAGGTTTCTGATTCCAATTAATTACTTAATTTTGAAAACTATGTTCATATATTTAGTTATTAACTTTTTTAATTGTATTGTACCATATATTTTTAAACATATATTAATATATGAGATTAAATAAATGAACGCAGTACAAATCATTTTATAAACAGATATTGCTAAAAATAATTAGAATGAAATGTTAATTATAAATATATTTTCTTTTAATGCATTATCGTAATTAATCGATGAATATTTTTAATCACATGCTTTCAAGATTGACAAATATTTCCAAAAATAATGCCCAAAAAGGACTCTTAGTAAAATATTGAATTAAAGAGTCTACAATATCTGAAATTTAATAATAGAAAAAGCACTAAAATGCAAGTTTTTAACATTTCACCTCTTTCATCAGAATTTGAAAATTCATATATTCAATTGCGCTCTCTCTCTATCTACACACAGATAAAAAAATCCATCCACAATTTAATAAATCAAGTTATGAATAAAATGTTGACACTTTGATTGATACGGACGCACCTATCTATTAATATTGATACTAACATACTAACAAAACTATGTTTTTAACATTTTCAAGGGAACTTCTATACTTTAATTTCATAAATTCAATACCTAGGACATATCTAAATAAAAATTGAATCATTAAATTTATAATTTGGTATGTGATACATCCAGAAAGTGATCCATATTCGTTCGTGACTTATTTCGCCAATGACTCATTGGTTTTTTTTTTAATTTATGAACAATTATTACTAGTATCATAAATGCAGCCTAAAAAATAGTTTTAACTACCATTAGTCTTTCCGCTTAGTCTGTCACGTATTCTGTTATTATCCACTTCAATTACTGTATTAATAGATAAACCCAATTTGAAAATTCGATATCTTTGCAAATATTTACCAAATTTTTGATTTTGGTTAAACATTTGAAATATTACAGAATTTAGAATACTAATGATTTAACCATACATTAGATAATCGCCATATATTTGTATTTAAATTATTCAAATAGATGAGAGACGTCACTTCATAACTAATCGACAGGAAGTATAAATAACAGCAAATTCGTTTGATTTTAAACACAAAGATTCAAATACAAATGTTTAATCTTGTTGTTATGTTGTTGCAATAAAAGAACCATCAACAATTACTTAAATAAAATAGGAATTAATCATTGCAAAATGCATTAATTTTAAAACAACTCAATTATTTAAAAAAAATTAATGCTATTTCAGAACATAAAAGCATGAAATGAAAGAAAACTTTGAGAATGTAAATGAACTCTCAATCTATGCTTGAATTTAATAAGAACTTTTTTGATGTGATATGAAAAAATCACTTTATATATATATCGAAATAAATGATGGGGAATATTAGATTAAGTTTCTGAGGTGAGTTGCAAAAGCATATTCTTTAATAAAATAAATGCAGAATTTAATAAAAAAATGTATTCTGGAAAGTATTTACTCTTATGTTTATAGCATCAACTAACTTACCATAAAAATTTTATTATGTAAAGAAATTACATAGTAATAGCTTTAACACAGAAGCATCGTTCATACTAGGTGCATGCTTCATTTTAGAGACATCGCTTTTAGACACGTTATTGTTATAGCGTTGTACATACAAAAATAGTATCTGTAACTGTTTGGATTTTATATAAAGATTTACTTCTTCCAAAGTATTAAATGTACACTAGTTATGTATGGACCATGATAGCCTAGGGGTTAGGTCATCAGCTTTCTGTCCGGAAGGATGGGTTGATTCCTAATGATACCAAAGATACCTCCAAGTACATGTGATATATGTGATCATTAAATCTGAGGAATCAAGTCTTTGAGCAGTTATCATGGGTATAATAGTCTGAAGAAAATTTCCTCCCCCTTCAGATTAATGTCAAAATTGAAAGAATGGATCCTCTGATGGTGCGATCCATCGGTGGAATTTAGAACATTTTCGTACTATCACCTTCGTGGTGATCTGATTAAGCGAAAAACGCATCCTACTGACTTAAATTTGCATAGTTAACGGTACAGCGAGCTTGGCTTGTCCACTAGTAAACTAGTTATGTATAGTAAATCATAAATGGAAGATACTAATTTAAATTATTTATGATTCGTTTTTTCCTGGCTCTTAATAATCCTTCCAAATTTCAGAAAGTTTAGTGCAAGTTTTCTTTAGTAAATATGATACAAAAGCATAAATAAACATTCAAAAACGATACCACAAGCAAGATATTAGGTGAAAAATGCCTTAACTTGTGCAGAAATAAAATCATTATTTTAGTTCCAACTTATTTTAAATGAAGTGAGTTTTAATATTAAATGCTTCCTTACCAATCGTCGAGCCGTACATGTGATACCAAAACAAAAAGCAACCTCCACTAAGTTCAGGGGAATATACAGGAGAAAAGAGGCGAGATACGTCACCCGGTTTTCTTGGAGCAGAGGCCTCTCCATATAAATAATAACCTAAAATGATAAATGATAATAACGTAATAGAAATAGAGTAAATATTGCTAATTATCACAAAATTTATTTCATTATGAAATTTTCTACATATTAAATATATTTTCCTTCTAAAATATAATATTTTTAAATAAAACAAATCAATGAACTCAGTTAGATCAAATACATTTAAGTGACTGGTCTCACTAAATTCAAAATTATATCGCATGTTTATCATAATAATCAAATTGTTTCTATAATTTCTTAAAATATTGTGTTAGACAGACTAGTGCACACTCACACCATCATGCATATAATCACAAAACAAAATTTGTGAGCCTACTAGATCAAAAATTTCATTAGATTAAAAGTGTGAAAAATGTTATGCTTGTTGAAAATAAGTTTCAACAAGATAATATAATGCTAACTACTAAAATTTATAAAGTTACTTTCATATTTTAAAAATATATATCATGTTTTCTGCAAACTCTACCTTACCTCCTTTTCCAATTCCAAATGTATGGTCATAAGAAGGTCCGGTTCCAGCGTGACCAGAGGGAGTAGAAAACTGATTCCTCTTCCAATCAAAATCGTGACTTGGGTCCTGCATCCAGCTGCAGATATTCGGATCTTCAAAATCACAAGATTTGTGGATTTCCGTAGCAGCCACTGAGAAAAAAAAAATTCCTGTATATCTAAACTATCAAGTTTCTCATATTAGGTAGCACACAAAACAAGAAATCGAAATCAATGTAGCAAAATGAAGACTTTCCATAAAGGATTATCCTAACTTTGCAACTTTTTACCACAAAAATGTTAATGTAGCAGAAGAAAATAATATTTCATCACCTTATAAAGTTATAAAAACCTAATAACGAAATTCCAAAATTGATCAAAAGCATTAATTACAAGTGGATCTATAAAAATATATTTAGATAACAGTAATATCCTATTTGAGCATTATATTTAGTTTATATTTCTTTTATGTAAAAGCCACAATATCCTGGAAATTACAATATTCGTGTTACTCACAGTAAATCTCTCAAATTCTGCATTAGAATTTTTTGTTTTTCCGACCATAATTACTAGTTACTAAACTATAATTACTAGTTACACTGTAATGAAGTAAATCTATAAAAAGTAGAATTATATAATAATGACCTCATTCTAATGTTCCCTTGCATAAGTATATAATTCGAAGCCTCATATCTAACATAGTTCACTGAATGAGAACTATAGATACAAATCTGGAAGTCTCTACTTCATTGGGTTAAGTTAGTTGTTCCATCCATTCTCATACTGATGAATCATCACAAACAACAGCACTTTTTCATGATAATAACATGTCAGATGCTATTATTGCATGGTATTACATTTCTGTGATATTTTTGCTGCGAGTGCATTTTAACAGCAACACATTAAAAGGGAAGATTTTTCGTTTTGCCCTTCAATAGTTATGATAAAGCTTAACAAGGACTGATTACAGAGTTACGATATTCAGAATGGTACTACGTTCGATCCGGCTACATCTAAAAGCTTTTTTTTTACAATTATAAAAGTGGTTGCTTAGGAGATTTTCAATTTTTTTTTTATTTATAAAAGTTGTTTTTTAGGAGATTTTCGGGTTTTTTTTTCCAATGTAAAAATGACCCCCTATTCATGAATAAGCTTCCTGAAAAGCTATGATATGCGATGGGTATTAAAAGCCTTATAACAGCCTTCAGCAGTTTGGATGACTTACAGGAGATTTTAAATAGTTTAAATTTTTTCTACAAACGCTTATCTTTGGGGTGAGTGGATAGAAGTATTCTCGTTTTCTTCCACTGCTTCACATGGATACGACCCACTATTTATGAAACACCTCGCTGGATGGCAAATGTGCAAGAAAATCTTAAAATACTTTAGCTGTTAGATTATTCAGAATTAAACTATGAATACATTTACAGGCTTGTATATTGGAGATGGTATATCATTATCCTCATATTCTTAAGGAAATATATAAACATACATATCATTTTTCTCTTCAACTTACATCAATAATTTTAAAGCAACAACCTTTTAAAATAACAAAGAGTACTCTTGTTTTAGAAAATTCTTTATCAATAATATTATTAAAAAGCTATAAACATTAGAAGAAAAATATTCTGATAAAATTTTAAATTTTCAAGTAATGTCAAAGAATTTTTAAGATTTTAAAAAATATTGTGCTTTTATATATTTTGACTTACTATCTAATCCTCTGAAATAAAATAATTTTTTTACGAAAACATTATAGATAAATTTTGGCGGAACAGATTAGTGGAGAGGTGACATCAACAAATTAGTGGAGAAGTGAGAAGACGTTGTAGGTAGCAACGCGCTGAATATATAATTGATTGCAATATACTAGAGAACTTTACAAACTGTAGTCTGTCGAATAATACAGTCAAATGAATCATTGTAAATTTTTTTTCTGTACTTAACAATAAATCCTTAATTGAACAAAATATTAAAACCAGAACGTAAATAAAATTATATACATTTTCTTCATTTTTTAAATAACCTCAATTAATTGAGCGTAGAATATTAATTACTGCTTGCATTAAACATTAATTGCACTGAACATTAATTTTAAATTGAATATAAAATTTGTTAACAAAAATAAGCTTATGCTTTAAGTACCTTTTTGTTATCAAAATTATAATCTACTTTTGCATTTTTTTTTCGAAAAACAATGGAGCCCTTAGTATATTCAATTTAATTTAGCATTCATTTTCAGAAAAACAATTTTTTTCATTTCCTTATGTATCATGCGACAAAAGTTGGAAAGCATTAGTTTAATTAGTTAAACATACATTTATTGATTTTATGCAGATCAATTCTGGAATTAGATGAAACAATAATTCAATCTCTTCATTGTTATGTAAATTTGATGCTTTCATTTCTATGACAACATGTTTCGTTTTATCTCAGTACTAAATACTGATGAAAGTCTCTTCGAAAATTTTATTATTACTTAATAACTATAACTTGTAATAAAATAAAGGAAAACATTTTGATGACGGAAGCAAAAACGTGCATAAACAATGAAGCTGTTTTGTATTTGAAGTGGGTAACAAATAATATATCAAGACATTTCATATTCAAAGTCTTTGAAGTTGCTTCGAAAAAAAAAAGGAAGTCAGACAAACGGAAGAGTTTTTGCACTTCTCAAGAGAAAACTTTACGATCAGAATGGCCGCCGCTTCCATTAGGAAGATTTTGAACACTCGATGCTGGTAGCAACAAATAAGGAAAAGAAAAATCAAGTGGGCTCTCTGAATAGAAGCAGGTAGATTGGAAGTTAAATCCATTTGAGTATCTTCTTCACCCAGGGCATTAAAAATACACTCGACACAATAAAATTCATAAATCAAATGAGACAACAAGCAGATAAAGGAAGAGGAAACAAAAAAGTGAAGTATATTGTCTCCAACGGTGATTAATGGCTCTGGTCGTTAAGAAAATCCAGCGCACAAAGCATTTTGTTTCAGTGAGTATAAGTAATTGATGCAAGATTACCCATAAAAGATACTTTTATACTGCAGTTATTGAATGATAATAAGTAGCAATTATCCCTTAAAAGTCACTTTTAAAATGTTTTTTTTTTCTCAGTTTTTATTTATTATGTATTTTTTAAAATATTTCGAAACGATAAACTGTATTATATTCAGAGTTTCTTATAATATGATCTGGAACTCCCCTATCATTCCTTTCAAACATTGCTTGTTTGACAAAAGCATTTATTAACAAGAATTTCAGCTAAAAAACAATTTTTGATTAAAATACTTGACATAAAATATTTTTTGTAGATTTCATATGAAATTTTGTTCGCTTTAAAAATGACATAAGTTATTTTGCTATTCCTAGAAATTTTCGATTTGATTTTATTTGAAAATAAATTTAGCTATTAAGATTTTTATTTAAATAAACCTGATCTTCATTTTTATACATGATATTTCTAATCAATATATATTGTTATTTTCATGACTAACATATATGCATATAAGGAATGATCATAAATTTGCATGAGATGCTCAGTACATTTCAGCGAATAACGTACATGACAAAACGTAAAGAAATTACGTTAATACATACGATAGAATTTAAGATTTCTATTTCTAAAAGCTGAACTTCAATACCTTTCCTAAAAATAGTGGGTTGGGTTTTATGGTGCTAGGTCTAATATGGGCAAGCTTAGATTAGATTACCGTTACTAGGGTATAATTTGACACTCTAAAACATTGACGAATAGATGGTGATTGATTCAATGCTGAATGAGACAATGTACTCTGATTTTGAAAGCAATTCATGGCAATATTTATTATTCATTTTAAAAAATTTAGTATCAAGAAAATACTTTTGAGTGAAGTTTCTAATTCACTTCGAAATGTTTATTATGAAAAGTTGAAGCTAGTGTTTACGTTCAACAAATTTCATTGAATACATTACAAGATAAAAGGCTATTCACAGCTGTTATTTTGTTAATTTGCAGTTATACATTCCTACATATATACATATTTTTGTGTATATATATATATATATATATATATACACGAGGGTCACTCTGAAATTTTTGAGATACAACTACTTTTTAAAGTTATACTTAGAAAATTTTAGGTGTGTTCAAAGTAGTCTCCTCCAGCATCAATGTACTTTTGTAGACGAATTTTCCACAGATTAAATGCCTCAAGCCATTCATTTCTTGGAATAGATGAAATAAATACATTTATAGCCACATCAATCTCCTCATCTGAAGGAAAATGACGTCCACGTAAGTTCGATTACTTTAATTTTGCTTTCTTGACGTGTTGGAACGTCAAAAAACGATATGTACGTTTCATCATCTGTTACAATTTTAGAAATGATGCGGTGACCACCATCATTTAGCAATTTAAGAGTTTCTTTACTGATTCTGGCATGCTCCTTATTTTGGTGCTCAGTTTGTGTATGGCTGTGGATCCAATTTTAGCTTCATTCTGTATCATTTGATATGTACAGCGATTACCATCCATTAACATTTTTCGTATGGCAGACACATTATCCGGGATTACTGCCGACGGTGGCCTTCCTGTGTGTTCTTCATCCTGAAGAAAATTGAGACCTCTTCTAAATTCTCTAAACCATCTGAATACAGTAGTACGAGCTGGAGATTCATCACCAAATGCTAATTGCAGCCGTTGAACGCATTCTTCTTGATTAAATCCTGCTTTAAAATCATTGAAAATCATAGCGCGAAAATGTTCTCGCGTCAACTCCATTTTCTCTTCTGTTTAAAATTTATTCTAAGCTAAACAAGTTGAAGTAAGTCAGTAAAAAATCGTCTTCTGTGTTAAAATACTTTGTATTTTTAAATTATACCGTTATTTTTATTTTGTAAATTCTCATCTGCGTGAATCTGAAACATTTCAGAGTAACCCTCGTGTATATATATATATATATATATATATATATATATATATATATATATATATATATACAGAGTAACCCTCGTGTATATATTTTGGTTCCATCTCATTTAAGTACTCTATACCTTGTTCAATAATTTTGAATTTTACATTTTTGGATTTGAATCTTTTTCTGAATATTGAAGAGTAAATTCACATAGTGCACATTAATTCGTTATACCACAGTCTAGATATTTAGTTGAATAAAATGCTTATAGATTGCACAAAATACATATTGCATTATAAATAAGCTTTAACAGATAATATATTTATCTGGACCTTCATTAATGTCATTCTGCAATGATAAAGAAACCGAAGAAACTGCCTTTCGATTTTATGAGTTTAATGTGTAATAAAAGCAAAAGATAAGATATTATTAACAATTAAATTTATAAGCAAATGTTGCTTTAAAATGAACAATGTTTCTAATTTTAAACTTTTATTTACACAAGAGCACAAGAGCGCATGGCGTTTCATTTTAATCCAGTGTTAGAACTGGACTCTACGAAGAGTAAAATACAAAATTGGATCCTAGTTTAAAAAATGGAAGGTAAATATTACTTTTCTGCGGTTCTACAAGGACATCGTTCAGCATAAATTTGAATGACTTTGTTCTATATTTCTCTCGTGCCATATGATACCAACCCTTTAACTTAAAACGTTTTTTTGGAACTAAGACACAATAGATGATTAAACGCATTATAACACACTTCAGTTGTTATTTAATGTGTTAAAAGAAAAAGAAAGAATTAATAATATACTTTCAAATAAGAAAAAAAGTACTGAATTGAAAGAATATAAAATAAAGTATTTCCTAGTAATAAATAATTTAATAACAATATTAAGAATTAATACGGATATTAACGAAAGAAAGGAAAAAATGCAAATAAACATTTTGATAATATATATATATATGTATATATATATAGATATAGATATATATATATATATATATATATGTATGTATATATATATATATATATACATATATATATAGATATATAGATATATATATATATATATATTTTTCTTTATATATATATATATATACACATACCTATACATATATATATACAGATACATATATATATATATATATATATATATATATATATATATATATATATATATATATATATATATATATATATATATATATATATATATATATATATATATATATATATATATATATATATATATATATATATCAATGATAATTAATATACATTTATTTGATGAAACTGACTATGTTGATACTATATACTCCATATTTAAATATGTATATATATATATATATATATATATATATATATATATATATATATATATGTATATATATATATATGTATATATATATATATATATATATATATTATATATATATATATATATATATATATATGTATATATATATATATATATTGAAATATACACTATGAAACATTAAAGAAAGAAAGAAGAATGTCAAGTGAGTGCAGTCAAAAGTAAGTCCTTAAACCCCAATTCCAAATCATAAATAAGACAACAACAAATATACAAAACTACAGATATATAATTGAAAATAAACAATATATAAATACAACCATAGAAAAAATATCAAGTTTAACTTATAATTCAAGTGTAATTAAGTTTCAAGTATTTATATTTGGTAATATATATATATATATAAACCAAAATTAGAAAAATATTCCATGTAGTCATGTAGTGCAAAATGAAGACTAGGAAGAGGAGTAATATATTTACAAATTATAATAAAAAGATTTTCTCAGCGCATAAAAACAGCTAAAAATAGAATTACCAAATATAAATACTTGAATCTTATTTACACTTGACTTATAAGTTAAACTTGATATTTTTTCTATGGTTGTATTTATATATTGTTTATTTTCAATTTTATATCTGTGGTTTTGTATATTTGTTGTTGTCTTATTTTATGATTTGGAATTGTGGTATAAGGACTTACTTTTGGCTGCACTCACTTGACATTCTTCTTTCTTTAATGTTTCATAGTGTATATTTCAAAAAAAAAATTTTGACACTATATATATTAGTATTTTTAACAAAGACATTGTTCAAAACACATGTAACTCCCTACTCATTTAATATTGTTTTTCAAATATTATAATAGTAATGTTTAAAACTAATAAAAATGTCTATAAGATCATAGAACAATGTTATAAGTTAAATCTATGATTCAGAGTAAATCATTTTTGGTTTTTGGGAGAAAGTTATTTCAAGTGGCACTTTTCTTGAAAGAATTTAGTTTCTAGTCAAAAATCAAGAAGTGTCATTAATGTTATTATAATTAGTCACAATACAATTTAATAGCCACTGTATTTCAGAACCAAACTAGTACTTTAAACTTTTATTAAGACGATTAATTACTTCAAATTTTGAAATGTATACCGAAATAATATTCAATTGATGAAATAAGTAAAACAGTTTGTACGTTTACTTGCTCTTCTTTAAATTGCTGCAACCTACAATTCCTAGTGGTCAAGAGAACAAGCAAAGATAGTTTTGTTTTAAGAAAAAAAGCTCAAAAGAAAAAAAAGATGAAAGGGAAACCAAGACATTAATTAAGGGTCATAATTCTCAAAAACAATCAATTGTCCCACAAATTTTCAGGCTTAATTCCAACCGAATGACAAAGAGCAAAACATTTTTCAGCCAACTTGTAGTGTAATTTACTGCAGTAATTCTATTTCCTTTTCTCTCTTAAAGCCCCTTGAATATACCTCCTGTTAAAAAAAGGGATTTAGAGAATCTCCACAAAAGAAAATCTTCCTTGGATTGCCGAATTTTGTGGTTGTACCAAATATTTGCTATTTGTAGGACATGAAACCATTTTTTAGGTGTTATGCAGTTTTGAAAGAGAAAAAACGATCTATGTTATCAGCAATTTAACAGAACTTGTAGTTAAGCAAGTTTTGATATATTAATCAAGTTAAGAAATTAATATAAATTGTGTACTAGTTATTTTTATTTTTCTGAAAGAAGGAAAGATCAAATGAACTTTAAAATTGCAAACATTTTAATGGCTTCGATTTTATTAAATTATACATTATTTCTTTTTAGTTATATTTTTATGGATTCGATTACGAAAGGGGAATATATATATATACATATAAATACCAGTACTAAAAATATAAAAGATTTAGCAAGTTATAGTGATATATTATAAAGAGTGATCAAATGAAAAAGGTACGAAACGGCACGGTAGGTACAAATATAGACTTTATTCAAAATATAGACCATAGGCTTGAGCACAACAATCCTACTGCTAAACAAGCCTCAGGATTCCTTGTTCCCAGAATTCCTGTAGCCGTGACGAGACCCAGTCCTTCACAGCGTCCTTGAGTACGTCGTCCGAGTTGAATCGCTTCTCTTTCAGGTGTTTCCTTAGTGGACCAAACACATGGAAATCGCAGGGCAGCATGTGCGGACTATAGGTTAGATGGTTCAACGAATCCCATTTGAACTTGGCCAGTTCCATGTGTGTGAGTCTGGAGATGTGTGGACGTGCGTTATCATGGAGCAGAACCAAACCCTTCGTGAGCAGCCCAGGTCTTTTGTTCTTGATTGACCTGCGTAGGCGTCGGAGTGCCTCACAGTACATATCGGAGTTTATGGTTTTCTGTGCTCGAGGAATTCCACAAGTATCGGACCTTGAACATAGAAAAAGACGGTAAGCAACACATTTCCTTCTGACGGTACTTCTCTGAACTTTTTAGGGGGGAGGTGACGACGAATGCTTCCATTGGTTTCTCGCCGTCCGCTGACAGAAATAGGATAGCACCTCGCTGCTCCTCAATCGTCGAATTTTGCAACATCCTGTTCTGATATGGACTGCCGCATCATCTGCACGCTACTTTTAATAAGAGCCTCAGCTTTATCCTTCTCACGCCCACGCATGCTCCGATCACAGCCAGAGACTCCAATCACATCCCGAGATGTCTCGCTACGTTCTCCCATGGTGGAATATGCAAATATTTAACTGTCATATTTCTACTTCGTTTCGTACCTTTTTATTTGATCACCCCTTACAATTTGCACATAAACCGAACTATGGAAATTTCTCCAAGAATATTTTATCAGATATTTTATAGTTACTGAAAAAGAAAAAATATATTAGACAAATCAAAATAAAAAATCATACATAAAACAGGGGATATTCATAAAAATGTGCATATCGTTAAACAATTTCTACTGCATGTAAAATTTTATTATTTACATTATAATACCACACACAATTCTTTCAAAACTTTTATGCAATTCTATTCAATCCATGATTTTACTGAGGGATGAATATTTAATCCTCATCAATATGTAAAATAATAAAAACATTTTCACTATTTCTCAATAGTTTTAATCTAGGCTAACTCAACTGTAATAAAACAATTGCTAGTACACTTGAAAGAAATAATGTTAATAACCATAACAATAATGATTACTATTTATGCAAAATTTTACGTTAAAAAATTTTCCCTTCAAGATAATTTCTAATATATAAGACGTTTACTACGAGTTTTTGGGAGTTAAAATCTATTCTGTTTATTTTTCTCAATTTTAAAATTTTGTTTATTATATTTTTGTGATTAGAAAACCGGTTGTTGTTTTTCCAAGCAAATTACCCATTGAATGTAAAACAAGGAATATTAAACTTCCTTTTATTTTTTCATATTATGTTTTTGAAAAAATGTGTAACTATTTGTTAGAAGACACAAGAAAAGAACTTATCCATAAATAAAAACGAATTATTTCTAAATACGAAACAAACTTTTACTTAAAAATAATGAGGCAAATTAATAATAATAATAAATTATAAATAAAAATGTTTACTTAAACTGTCTTTCATAAAAGTATAAGTTGATAGTTGATTTGTAGTATAAAAAGTATAATTAATATTAAATAAAAGGAAAAAAATTTTTGACATTTTAGGAAGTAAAAATGACACAAATATGATTGATAAAATTATTTATTTCAGTCACCAGTTTAATTAACTTGTGGTAAAAATTTAAATATTTTAGATAATTATTTCATTACAACAAAAATTAATAAGTGTAAATACAAGATTATTACTTCCTTTAGTTTAAGATGCTTTAAATGAGTGTCTTTCCCCACAATTGAGATTTCCATCACTTTAACATTTTATTTTTCTTTATTCCGAGTTCTAATGCCCAGAATACATATGGATTTAAAAATTTGCCTAAAACGAGAAACGCAATAATAGTCCAAAATACTTTGTACGAAACAAATTTATCTTTCCAACTAATTTTTTTTTCTTAAACTCAAATATAAATGGTAGTTATATCCTAGAAAGGCACTTACTGCTCAAATGATAGCCTGTATGTTCCATTAGGGAAAAAGATACTCTCACAATATGAGCAAAAATTTGAAGAAAAAAATAAGAATTCCTGAAGAATGATCCAGGTAAGATGGGATGTTAAATTCACAAGTGCATCTTCTTCCCACGGGGCATCAAATATGCACGACGCTTAGTAAAATGCATAAATCAAATAAGACAAAAAAAAACATGGTAGAAAAGAAGTGGAAATAAAAAAGTGTTATCCTGAGGATGATTAATGGCAGGATTCGTTAAGGTTACAAAGCTTTAAATTTCAACATGAGTTTGTAATTTCCGCAAGTCTGCTCATGAAAAGGACTTTTGTTATCAATTATTGGACTACTAAAAGCATTAGATCGAAGATTTCCTAACATGAAATTTAAGTATAATTTACGTACCTGCATTATGTAAATTATCTTTAATTATTAATTTCAGAAATATTTCTACAATTTTCGGAAGATAAAATTTCAATTTCAATATCAAAACAAGGAGTATTAGATTTTGCTGAAAGTAGTTTTTTTAAGTTCAAATGAAGTACCATTTGCATTAGGAAAAGCATATTTATTGTCATTTCAGTAATAATTTTAAATGAAACAATTGACAGTACGATTTAATTTAATTATAAAACAAAGAGCTAATGCTCTTTGTTTTATGCTCTTTGCTTATATTTTTCACCTTAGTCTCCAAATTCTTGATAATAATTTGAAACTATTTTGCCGAAATGCCGAAATTAAAATGAGTATGCTGATATTATGTAAAGCATACTCATTTTAGTTTTGGCAATGGTTTCAAAAACTGACGACAAAATTGTCCCTTTTTTTGCTAAAACCAACTATGTTTTAATTTTAATTCAATTTAATTAATATTTTTATTTAAATTTTAGAAAGAATTCTATAGCCTTTAATTCCCTTTTTAAATTAATAAATTATTTTTATCATGCAAAATATTTTTAATTTCATCAATTAACTTGAAAAATTTAAAAGCAATATTTAATATTTATTTTCAATGAAAAAATATTGCTTTGAATCAGTTAACTGAATTTATTATTTATACTTTGCGGAATTTTTTATATTTTTGTTTTAGTACCAGATCAAAATTTTAGAAATTATTTAGAATATTTTTCCTTAAACTATTTATATAAAAAATATATACACTTACAACAAATATTCTTTTATTTCGTTAAATATTTTTGACAACTTTAAAAAACATGATATCTAAATTTAAAGCGGAGAGCCTTAAATGCTTCTTAGGAAAGTTTAAAAACTCATTAAGTTTACTGTTTATTTATTTTAATTTTCTTAATTTAGAAGTATTTTGTTTTTTATTTTAATTTCAGATGCATTTTTTCAACAAAAAGCATACGCAACTTTTTTATTCCAAGATAAACGCATTACATATTATTCAAATCAGTTATTTTAATCAATCTACTGTTATATATAATGAACTATTAAACTAGTTCACGAAATAAAGACTCGGAGATTGATTAAACATTCTAATAAGCAAATATTAAAAATAACAACTACATAAAAATAAAGCATGAATAAATTAATTATATCTTACAACCAACAATAACAAATGAATCATTAAAAGAGCAAAATTGGAGATCAGGTTGATATCAAAATGGAACAGATTGTTCTCAAAAATGTGTATCTGTCATGAACATGAGAAGTTTCTATTCTAATACCAATATTTTTTTAAAAAAGAATGTTTTAATCCTTAAAAATAAACACGTGTAATGGTGCTATATGTGTGTTGGCACTAATAGTTATTATTTTCAGCAAGTAACTTCTTACAATATTAGCTTAAAAATTATTTGACAGAAAGAAATGACGATAGTCTTTATTTTATTTCCAAAACAAAGAACATTCAGAGTTGTCCAAGTTAGTTCTTGAAATTGTATAGGATATATTAATATTAATATGAATTGTTATTTTAATTTCCAAAGAAAGATATTAATTATTATTTAACATTGTTTTACATTTCTGATAGATTGTTAACATAACATTAAATAATTTGATTTAAAACTCATAATTTTTTACTCAAACTTTTGACAACGTTGTTTCTTTTAAACTCAAAACAAAATAAATAATTATAAATTAATTAAGCGAGTTTTTAAAATTCTTGGTATTCTATTTATATTATGTAAAATATTATTATAGTTTTTTAGCAAAGTTTATGATTAAATTTATTGAGAAAGCCTTTTCTACTTTCATATCACCAGCAAAAGAAAGTAATTATTGTAAAAATTTATAATTTGAACTCAATATATAGTTCATTTATATTATATATTTCTTAATTTCTGCCATTGTTTCGACAAAGATGTTTGCACAAGTAATTTAATCGTACTGATAATAATAATTAAACTGAATTAATATCAATCACATTTCTAGTTAAAACTATTATAATTCTGAATAAGAGACCCATTTGATCGTGATCTTATATGAAGTGAAATATGAGTCAATGTGATCTTATATAAGTTAACCATCTCAATCCTGCAGAGAAAATTTTGACAGTGTTAATTGTTTCAAGTCGATTATAAAACAGTTTAGAACAAACAAGTCTTTCCTATTACATTAAATGTATTATTTAAAAATAAGTTTATCCTACTTTGAAGATAAAATTACCAGAATTATTTCATAATCCCTTTCAGTAAAAGAAAAATTGAAAAAATGTATAAATTATGGAAATAAACACAATATTTCAGTCAAACTCAATTTTACTTTATCAAGATTCATACAAAATACCAAATTAAATATCGATAAACTTTGACCTTAATGTAGCTATTCTCTGAAAGATATTTTCCGAGAAAATAACAATAAAAAAGTAATGAAACTAGAAACTACAGAATGATATAAATTTAGTAAAATTAGGTAAATAAAATTGGTTATTTTCTTAATCTTTCTTTCTTTTGTTAGCATTTATTTGGAACACTTTTTAATTTTTCCCAATATTCTTATGAGTAAAATCAGTCGGAAATAAATACCAAATAGAAAAAATAAGGAGTAATATATATATATATATCGATCCGAGTTTACTTTATAGTTTCATCATTGATATGGTGTAGATGCAGAATACTGATGTGCATAAAAACAAAGTTGATAGGTTATGGCAAACATTTCTGGAGCTCTATATTTTTGGATGCTTGTAGCTAACAATGAAAAAGATAACTGCAGATGATTTATAATCAGTTGATTTTAAGAAAAGTTTATCGAAGTCTTTTAATCAATCGATCGAGACCAAAAAAACACATCTGTTGATGAAGAGCAGATAAGTTCGATTAACAAAACTATATTAGAGGATAGTTCAAGGAAAATAGAAGTTACAAAATTTCACCTTATAAGCAATGAAGTAAACACAAAAATCTTAAAGATTAAGATCTTTCAGTTAGTTGCAGTAGTTCGCAGCAAGCAAGAATTATATTTTCAAGATTTGAAGATAATTTAAATATGCAAGAGAACGATAATGCTCTAATTCCCAATCTTTTCCGTAATTGGTTCCTCAAATCCTCTTACAAAGGGCAGTGTAGGAAAATTTGATCGATAGTTTCAGGATTACTGCATTGACAGCAATCCCTATGCTAGAGATTAAATCTAAAGGACCGAATTGGTAAGGGAAGATCTTGTTCTCGATCTGGCTAGCCATACGTCTTCTAATTAGGATTATGTCAATGGAGTATAATTTTTAATAGATGAGAGAATGCTACGGCATATTTGCATTTTTTCCATTGATAAAATCTTTCCTTAAGGAAACGTTTCCAAATGTGTTGCTCCAGATCTTAAAGAGAAATAGATTAGGAAGCATATTGACTCATCATTACTGTTTGGCTAACGAGTCAGCGATTTCATTGCCCAAAATTCTTGAATGCTCAGAGATCCAAATTAACTTAAATGACAAACATTTTTTAACTGATTGCAAAATTTGTAATCAAAGTAGTTGAATAATAGTCGGTGATGTCCGGGAACAAACCGAAAAAGTTGAGATATAAGAAAAAGAATCTGTGAAAAAGGGTCATTTTTTAGTCTATCAAATATTTTAGAGACTGCAATAAATAGTACCCTGGCATCAGCTGAGAAGATAGAACTTATAGAACTAATTTTTCCTGTTATTGAGACACTATTAGTAAAATTAACAATAGCAATATCCGTATTTGATCCTTGTTTGTTATCATAAGTAAAAATCGGCGTATTTCCCTGCCATAATAGTTTGCAAACTTAGTGAAATAGTTTACAAATTATATCCTTTGTCAATGATTTAGTCTGAAAAGGGAGATTGTAGCAACAAAGGGAAATTTTTGTAGAAACTTCCGACCAGTCTATTGGAGTTTTTAATGTGCATGCTGTGTATTGATTCCTTGATGGTTGAGCCACCATAAAATCAATAAAATTTATATTAGTAGCGAATCATATTTAATGTGATTGTCGAAATGAAATACCGAATAACAAATAATTATTTTAAAGTAATATCAAATGATATTAAAGAAAGATATATTTTAAACAAAAAACACATCACATTTTCTACTTAAAAATATAGTTAATATTTCAACATTTCAGCAATAAAATATTTCCTTTTAATGTTGTTTAATGATATAATAGATAACTATATTCATAAACAAAAATGGGTAAAATTCGATTATAAGATGATTAATTTTGACCCCTTTTATACTTTTGACGCACTGATATATATATATATATATATATATATATATATATATATATATATATATATATATATATATATATATATATATATATATATATATTCTTTTTTGCAACATTTTACTCATAGTGACAATGAACTTTACTCTTTTACTTAAAATGTCACTATGAGTAAAAGAACCACATTTTACTCATTGTGACATTTTGGAAAGTAAATATATAGATGGCTATTAAAGCCTTTATAATTAACTTCTCTTGCTAGATTATCTGTTAAATACATAAATAATCAGAAATTTAAATCAATTTTGAAAATTTAATATGGCATTGTAATTTAAAATATTTCAATGCAAATATTCCAAATACTTCGCGTTTAAAGGGTAATTTTCTAAATACTACTTTATGTAGAAAATTACCCTTCAAACGCGCAATATATTGTTGAAAAAATGCATAAAAATGCATTGATTTATTTTTTTGTTCATCTTAAATCTTCCAGAATTTCACAAATACTTCATGGAAATTTTTACCTTATAATTAATTACACGAGGTGAATCATAAATTTCCAAACGAGTCTCTGAATGTCAATCACCTGTTGAAACAATTAATTCCTTTGAATAATTTCTATTCAAGTTTACGTTGTGAAATACAGAAACATACAATTAAAATTTCGAATTACACACATAATACTATAGGAAAAAATCGTAGTTACCCTTTTTAAAACTCAAAAGAAGAAAAGATTTTCCGCAATAATCACTGAACAAGTTTTCTTAACAGTAGGAAATTTTCAGATGTGAATTATTACACTGCAGACATGATTTTCGTGTTTACAAATTTTTAGGAATGATATATTAAAAAAAGTATTATTTCAAATTATTATTCCAAAATGAGTGATAAGAAACAGAAAACTTCAACAGTGAATTGGGGGCTCTCTTTCTGTACTTCCTTTTGTTTCCTGTTAAACATTCTTGAGTTAAAATCCACCGTTCTCTCCTAGAATATATAAATAACATTCTTGGCAATTCAATGAAAAGTTTGAGAAACTGCAATGAAAAGTTTCCCGAATGTTTGATGTTATACTTTGTTGTAATAAGAAAAAAATCACTTATATATTTCATTTTATACTGACAAACATTTGTTACAACATTGCTTTTCATTTAAATCTAACATGAAAAAGAACGTTAACAAAACTGAAATCAATTAAAAAAATATATCACAGCAAATGCTCTCGAAAAACCAACAAACTTTCATAAAAAAAAACTTTCTTCTTTTGACATCAATGTTTTCATATCGAGTTCAAAGGGAAAAAAGTTCTAATAAAATAAAAAAATTAATTATATATTATATAAAAATTGAAAAAAACTTACAGTAAATATAAAATCTGCAATAGCTTTGAAAGCCAAGGTATAGTACATGTTATAAAACTCTTTTCATTTTAAACTTCATTTTCATGATGTGGTCTTAAAATTACAAAAATTTCTATATTCTATAAAAAGTTTTCTACTTATTGTGCATTGATTTGAATGCAAACAAATGTTTAAATGAAAACAAATATTTAAAGGCAAAAAATAAAATGATTTTTTTCAGCATACAGATTACATTTTTTTCTTTCAATGTAAAATTAAAATAGCTTGTTTGAATTCCTAATTTCAAGTAAAAAAAAAGCAATAGTTTTTGAAAAACGTTAAAAAATTTGTGTGGCACTTTAAATATGAATTTCCATGAGTCAAACACTTATTCAAATAAAATTTTAAGAATATCACAAATTCTCTTAATTTAACATACAGAGTCAAGCAGTTAAAATAATAAAAAAAGAACAAATACAAAGAGTAATATTTCATTTAATTAAAACTCAAAGGCAATATAGTTATTGTCAATAAATAAAAATTATAGCCACAAGCAGATTTTTTTGAAAAAAAATTTCAGTCTCTATTCCAATAGAATGACAGAGAACAGATTTATCTGGCATTAGTCATTGAGTTCATTTTTCCGCTTCCTTTTCTTACACTGACATTCTTTGAAAAGGAGGTAGTTTCTTTTAAAACAAATAACATTCCCCGAGATTAAAACAAAAGCTCAAAAAGCTCCGTAGAAAAATCTCCCACATACTTGCTTTTGTTGTTAAGAAATTGCAGCAATTTGCAAGAGACGTGAGCCGTTTCTTGGGTGTTGCCCATAATTTTGAAAAGCGAATAAGCGAAATGTGTTATTAGAAGCCCAATAGAATTCTGAGACAAAGGATTAGAAATTATTGAAGTATTAATCAAGTCATAAATTATTTACTAATATTAGAGCAGTTCGTGAAATATTTCACTTTCTTAGTCTTTGAGAAAAAAAAATCTTCTTTGAGAAAAATATTGAGTTTGATTTGTCTTTGAACCTGTGCAATATTTAGTAATGTACGCATACCCTGTCACATTTGACACAAAATTCGGTCAGAATCATTCATTTTAATGTACATTTTAAACAAAATTTACGTAGAAAATATTAAAGATTCAAAACAATTATATTTTATCAAGTTTATTGCAAAATATAGAAGAAGAAACAATTTCTCAAAATTATTTCGTGTTGGTTTAGTTATAAAAACGAAATATGAAGAAAATAATACCCTAGAATGTTTTGGTTTATGAATATTGTTCTCGATTTCAGTCGTCAATTTCCAAAATCATAAAGGGATTGTTGAACTTAATAATAAATTCAGATAGTTGTTATTACGCCTTCATTCAATTAGATTAATATCAATTTACCAATGTATTTGACAGTGCTGATCTGCTTCGCATGGGTGAAATTTAGCGTTTTCCTTGTATTTTTAATCATTTTATTTAATGCTCTTTAGAAACTGCACTATGCAAATCACATTTAAAATTTCTAAATTCCCTTGAAACTTCCAGCATCAAATTTTCTTTTTGAAGAATAATTTTAGGAGTACAAAACCATATCTATATGGATTTTTAAAGTAAAAATATATTTTTAATATTACTCTTATGAAATCATTAAGTAGAAGTAATAAGAAATGGTTTACAAAACATTCTATATCTGAATAACTTTGATGAGTTTCCAAGTTTTTTTATTTTATACATCATTTTTCTCTACTTTCATCGAATAATTTTAAGAATTTGGATTTATTGGACTTTATATTTATGAACAACATTTCTATATAAATTCATACTTCTAAATGTTTCAAGACTTGAATCAGTGATATTTAGTTATAGTTAATTACCAATGATCTCGTTTATTCAATAAGAAAAATATAAGAAGTTCCTGATAAGCACAGAAAACAATAATAGTTCAGAAGCAATAGAAGAAAAACAGTCAGATGGGGAATCATAAGCGCTCAACAATTAAATAAAAATGTCGAGTTTAAATATGTTTGATCAAGATCATTTTAATTTGTAAATAATATGTTATCTAATATTTAATCGATTTTAAAAAATTTGTATAACTGAAATTTGTTGAATATAAATTACTTTACGATAATTTTGTGGATCATTTTGCATTACAAAATAGATTATGAAGTACAACATCAAACGAAATTTTGTGCATTTTTTCCCTCACAAGGAAAATTTTAATTTTTAAATATCTTCTTCCTTATTTCTACCGCAAATCAAATATGATCTTATAATGTCTAAAACTCTCTGTCCCAATCAAGTACATTCTGCTGAATTAAATACCTTACTTGATAGCCATCAAATATTTTTCATTCACACTTTCGGAAAGTTAAATATTTTTTATCTTAATAGAAACTTAAGAAACAGAAAAGTTATCAAAAGATTGTTTGTAACAAAAATATATTTCTCACCTATCTTGGACACAATGAGTGAAAATAAATAAATAAGTATAAGTTTAACATGTAAAATGCCTAACACACATGTACGATGCGAACTAAATAGTTGTTAAATAAACATTTGTAGAGTGCAATATGCAAGAAACTCTACTAATAGTTATGCTTCCAGATCAAAATTATTACATAATAGTCAACAGTTTCATGAAGAATAAAAACCATATTTGCCACAAATAGGGGAACATCTCCTAAATATAACTTACAATTATAAAATATCTAATGAAAAAGGATATATCTATTAATAAATTAAGAAAGCATGAAAAAATCTCCGAAGTAATCAGAAATTAGATGATTGAAGTAGGGAGATTTCTATCTATATCAGCAATATGAACTGAAATAAAGTCGGCCTTTTTCAGATAATGTAAAAACATGTACTAAGAATGGAGAAACAGGAGCAAAAATAAAATACTGAAATTCTAATTTTCTTAAAATATTTGTTCTTTTATGTCATTCGAATTAATGTTGTCTCAAAAGAAATGCTAGCTTTTTGTAATTTATATAAAAAAAACTTACAATAGCAAAAAATGAAAATATGTAAGATTGCACAATATCAAAAGCATAACTTCAACCTGTAATTGAATTAAATCTTTGTAGCATAAAATTCAAATTAAAGTTAAAAGTAGTTTTGGTGTAATAATAAAAAATAAAACGAAAAAAAATATGTACACAATAAGACGAAAGAAGTTAAGCATTTATAAGAAGATTTTTCTCATATGCAATTTAAATAATCATTTGTTATCAGTACAAATATAACATCTATCATTTTGAGCTAGTTAAAAAGCATGTATTATTATAAAAAAAATATGAAACATATCCAACACTAAATCATAAAATCTTTGAATGGTGTAAAAAGATTAATTTTCTGACACTATTTGAATTAAAATCGCCACATTTAAAATGTTCGTTTGTTTTTGGCAACAATAAAATATGTCACAAAATATAAGAAATTTTTAATTTTATAAAAAAAATCTTAACATATCAATTAAATTTGAAATATATGGTCTCTTATCGAATGCCTCTTTCTATTTAAAAATGGGTAAACATTAATGTGTTTGAAATTTTACCAATTTTTAACAAGTCATTTACCAGTTTAAATTTATACTGGTGCTGTCATAGTTTCAGTTGACTTATAATTCAAAAAGTTTTTATCGGCAAAGTCTTTTATTATTCAATCCATCATTAAAGAGGATAAAAGAAGAGTTTCAGCATTTCACTGAAGCGTCAGCTGCAAGTCATGGCAGGGCCCTTTTCTAATTCAACACCAGAGCTCATGCTTAATTATGGATCAGGAGTCATAAATTGTCTCCCAAAATCGTACACCTACCTTCTTTCTCCCATTAAATATGACCATCAACCGTAAACGACTCTTTTCCGTTTTAAGTGATCCGGAAATAAGATCTCAAACTCGCAGACAAGAAGATCAGTACTTTGAAGAACATCCGAAATAATTTACTTTTACCTCTCCCTCTCTCTTAAGGAGCTGATATACCTCATGAAGTTCTCTACCACATGAAGTTCTCTTTCTTGAAAGAAAAGAATTGAAGGATTGTCCCAACTAGCTTGATTTTTGGAAAATGTGATGCGATAAATACTGAACAGTTGTTAAATTCTAA
Organism: Latrodectus elegans; assembly: GCA_030067965.1. Taxonomy (NCBI): domain Eukaryota; kingdom Metazoa; phylum Arthropoda; class Arachnida; order Araneae; family Theridiidae; genus Latrodectus; species Latrodectus elegans. The sequence goes on from CM057810.1 coordinate 13,329,724, forward strand.
CCTCCTGTTCAATATTATCATACAGATAAATTCAGTTATTTTATAACATTCTACACAATAAATTCCAAGTCAATAGATAAATTATTCATAGAATTGTTATGAAATGTAAGCATATCTCTTATAATAATTTATAATAATTTAATTAATATCTTATTAGATATATATTCCTATATCATGATACGAGCAAATATAAATCAATGATATATTTTACCATGTACAGGAATGTATCATATATTACAATATATCTTACCATGTAAACATAAGTAGTATTCATGATTATTATATTTATAACTGATCGATATTAACACTATTGACAATAGATGGCGTTACTGCCCAATAGAATGAATTTACAATATCAAATAAGAGAGGATTTTAATAGATGTGTGAGGAATGGAACTCGAACCATCCGGTTCATTAATAACTTTCTTTATAATTTGTACTGTACTGGTACTATGCAACCTTGTTAATAATTATTAAGTATTTTCTTTGTAACTATTTTTTAATCATGTGTAATCTCTATATCATGTGTAATTTTTAATCATGCGTAATATATATATATATATATACATATAATGATGAAAATGAAAAACGTTTTGCATAATTTCAGTAATTTAAATGTTATTAATTTTACCAAAAAAGGTTTTTTTTATGAACAGATAATTTTTTAATTAAAAAATCTATTAAATATATACAATACAAAAAAGTAAATTTACTTTGCAAACAAGTGTATTAATTGTCATCTGCAGAGTGACTCTAAGAATATACTGAAAACATTTTCCAGACTACATCGAAAATAATGTTGAACAAATAATCATCTAAGTCTGGTTTAAAGTAAATTATTAAAGATAGAAAAGTAATCAGATTATTATAATGCCACAAAATAGGCTCTCAAAATCCATATTAACAAAATACAATTTATTTTATATTGTCCTTTCAGTAGTTATACATTATATACTTATACCTAACCATTACTTCCTTAAGGACTTTATTATACTTAATATACTTAAGGACTTAATTATACTTAATTATTAATATTATCATTCAAAATACCTATACTGTTTTCAAAATTAAAATAGAACGAAGCTCTCATAGATATCAGATAAAAATTTATTATAATTCATTTTATTTATGTTATATATCAGCAATAATAAAAACTAAATAACTAATAATTTTATTTCCCAAAAACCAATTCTTTTAAAAGAAAATAAATTTGAAAATACAAATTTGGAAATGAAACCTATGTGCTATTTTTACACTATAATTTATAATTTTAGTACTATTCTTTATTTGAAAAATAAACTGATTTAAATAAATAAAAGAGTTAGACTTTATTAAAATGACATTGATAAAAGTAATCATTAATGTATTGATCAGTTGCTGTCCAATCAAATTTACCACAGTTTAAATTTTCAAACATAAATTGCACAAGTTATGATCTTTACCAGATCAATGCCTGCAAACATGAAAAATTACGCATATATAGTTAAAGTCAAAACTAATATGTAGAGAAGAGCAAATTCTAGTCTTTTTCATGCCTATATAAGGAGATTGATAGATTTCATGTACATTTTTATATAATATCCTTTAAATCGTGTAAGATTTAAAAGGACTTGGTTCTTTGCAAATACTTCCTTCTGGATAGCCTACACATATCAGTTTGTAGATCAGATTTTACGATAGCCTATATCTAAAATGGAATCTAATTCAGGGACATTCAATTCAGCAAAGCAACACTTATAAATTTCATTACATAGATTCAAAAGGTAGCAAGTGGAAGAGAAAGTTTTCTATTTCGAATTGAAATGCTACAATTATTTGAAATATGTTTACTTTTAAAAAAAAATAATATATTCATTTTCATTTGGTTTTTAACATGGAAAAAAAGATCTTTCATTTTGAAAAATGCAAAGTAATACAGTACAAAAACTTCTACAAGTATATTAAGTATTGGCATTTAAAAATTTGAGATAATTTATATGCACATGGATATATTCATATGATTATTCATGATTCATACAAAATTAATTATTTTTTTACGAATTGATCGTTAATAAATATCAAATTTTTCTCACAAACTAAACAATTTTTTATTTACTTAGATAGCGCCTATATCTTCTTGAAGGAAAATTTCCTGATAACGAATTTCTTTAAAATGATTTGATTAGACTAAGATCCTACTGTAGAGAAAAATAACCATTTCTTCTAAATGTATAACGAATCAGAATCCTTAATCGATTAAGGATTTCCATTACAAATATAATAATCAAATACACTATTATTCACTTTTCCAGCGTATCTGAGCAATTCACCGGCGAATTTCTCTCAAAATAGAGAATACACTCTTTTTATCTTTCCTAATTCGTGACAAACATCCGCACAATTTCTTTATCGAAGTCATAACTGAAGGCTATAACAGTTTCAAGTTTAGGTATCGGCACGCTACCTACGTCGGCCACCTTTTTTTGTACGCTAGAAGTTCCGCCGCAGTTAGTTGTAAGGACGAAGATAAAAAAAATATTCGGAAAGCACATGAAAAAAAAGAGTAAGAGCTTACGAGTTTTTACCTGGCTCTCCATTTTATGGAGCTATCACCTGGTGATCTAGTCTCTAATTCCGCTCTTTGGTCAGTAGCTGTGCTTTTATGTACGTAGGAAGAAAACAGTTAAACTGGGAGGAAAATATAGAGGCAGAAGAATAGAAAATAAACTTTCAGATAGAGAGGAAAATAAAATGGTAAAGCCTTGAAAGTTTTTTCCCAAACTCTTCTTTTATTTTACTTCCTTTCTCGTTGGTCTGTTTAGAAAAGAATGCCTTTCCTTTGTCGGTTTTTAGCTCTTATCTTTATTCAACTGCAGCTAAAAGTAAAATCAGATGGCTCTATTTTAAACAGTATTTGTGTTTTCGTAATAAGTTTGGCCGTTTTGGAAAGAAACCAAAGTATAAAGATAAAAACTTTTTTCTACAGTTTTCTTTTTATTCATTCTGGGCGCTTCATTTATGTTTGAATGTAATTCTTAAAAATATTAATTTTTTCACTTACTTTACTTTATTAAAATATTTAAACATAAAAAAATTTATAAAAACAACTCTCCTCTGAAGAAATTTTAACTAAATAATCTAAAAATCAGTAGCATTATTTGTTTTTTATAATTATTATTATAAAATTTTAAAAAGATGAATAATTTATATTAGAATTTTTATTTTATTCGCAAACATTCAATTTGGGCAGATATTTTTAAAATTTTAAGAGCATGGAATTGTTTTCCACGATTTTTTTAAAATATTTTAATTTTCGTAAAATTTACTTTCTATTATGGCAAGAATTTTTAATGTAAAGTATCAACAAAAATTGGTTTAATTTTGAAAATTAGACTTCCATTAATAAATCAGAGTAAAATAAAATTTGTTTCACACTCATAATATGCAGTTACGGGCAAACAATTAAATATACAAAAATAATTGTATTTATGCCAGGTATTTATTACAAAGACAAACGTAAAATTTATAAAAATCCGTGTAGAAAATCATTTAAAGCTAAAGATGGTTTGACTCTTAAGATTATATTTACAAAAAATTTATAACTAAATGTTCATGAAAATAAATTGCGCTCGAAGTGTATCTTTTTATTGTAATAAATGAGGAAAACTGCGAAAAAATTTAAGTTAATCGTTTATACTAATTATATTAATATCAGAATCGAAATAATATTAATATTAGAGAATCAATGAATCATAAATTTATAATCATGAATTGAATTTTTCATGAATCATTGTGATGAATCATAAATTTACAACGAAGAATGTTTTACTGAATTTTGAAACTATCATGGAAATAGTTTTATTTTTGTGAAAATAATAAGAATAATGTAACTGCATAAAAAAAAATACTTCCAAAAATGCACATGCACAAAAACTTGTCGTATTCTCTTAAAAATTCCAGTGCATCGTAAAACATAAAAAAGCAAACCATACGTTAAGTCTTGACGAAATTTAATAAATGATTTGCTTATAACCAATGACTTAGTTTTTCATACCAATTTTGATATTTCTTATTGCATTAGATTTCTTACAATGTTTTCTTCAATGCCCTTCCCAAGCTATAAAGTACATCAGCCAACTCGCTTGCAATTTTGATGCAAGTACCAGTGATATTGTTATATTTGAGTGAAAACACCTCCTCTTCAAACTTTCTAACTATATCAATGAAGTTACTTCAGAAACTTCAAAAAACTTATCGTACGTAGTTATATCTAAAGAATCATTACCAGAATCGGAGATAGAGCTTGCAAACATCCGTACACTAGAATGATCGGTTTGCTCATCAGATTAACATGAATTACTGATTGAATGACTCTAATGCACTGAATGAAAGCGCTTTTCTTTTCAGATTATATATATATATATATATATATACACTCGCGTCCGTAAATTAATGATAATCCAAATTCATGTAAAGAAAGTGACAGAAGCAATACATCTGTGACTTATTTGTAAAGTGTCTATTAAACAAAAGGTAATGAGCTATATGTTTGACATCATTAATAAAAATTACGAATTTTACTCTCTGGAGCAAATTTTAAAAAGGAACCTATTTACAAAAACCAATATAACATGGTGGTATGATGGTTAATACATAACATGCAATACAACGCCTAGGCATGCTGAGTATCAAATTACCGATTTGATCTTGAGGAATAATTACACTACTCATCAAGCAATGCTCTCCGAAGTTCCGGTAGACAAGTGGAAGGGGGTTGACGGGCTACAATTAATCGGCCAAGCATGTCCCACACATGCTCTATTGGATTCAAGTCCGGTGAGTATGCTAGAAAGTCCATATGGGTGATATTTTCCAAATTAACGGCATTCACCTGCAATATTTGCAAAGTGAATGCGGGTGTTGTCATCCATAAACAGAAATTCTGCACCCATGGCACCATGAAACAAACATACATGTTGTTTCAGAATGACATCCCGATAGATGTGGCCTGTCTGGGTTAAATTCTGACATGCAGTTTAGTTCTGGAACCCAGAATAATTCCTCTCCAAATGAGCAATCCTACACCCTCGTAACGGTGTCGTTTAATGGCGTTCTCTTGGTGGTAACGGGTACCTTGCCCTCTCCAAATGAAAGTCTGGTGAGAATCAGACTTAAAGCTAAGCCTGGACTCTTCGGAAAAGATCACACAAGACCACTGTTGCGTGTCCACAAATCATGTTCTCTGCGCCATGCTAACTGCAGAAGATAGTAAGTTGTGATAAGTGGAGCAATCTAACAGGCTAATGAGTAAGTAAGATCAGTGTGCCCTAAGCATCTGTACACGGTCTGCCTTGAAACTGTGGTACCGGTAGCTGAAGAGAGCTGACGAGACAGGTCTTATATTATACTCCGTCTGTTTCTTTTGGCAGTAACTGCCAAATACCGGTCCTCATTCGGCGTTGTAACTCGAGGGGCGACGGTGTTGTAACTTCTACTCACATTACCATCATCTTGGAACCATTGTCAAAATCTGAAGATGACACTCTGGGTGATTCCAAGTTCCTCGAAAGCTGGGTACGTTCACATTCCAAACGGCCAATAATTCTAACTCCTAAAACATCATCTAAATGCTTCCTTTGAGTCATAAATATGCGGTTATGGCGCTGAAAGGCTTTTAAAGCGCTTGTGAACAATTTTACTTCTTTGCATCCTTTTATACACTTCTCTTACACTCTCGTCATTGAGACGTACTATCGGCGCCATCTGGTGGTTTCTTGTAATTTGCATATCACTTTTCAAGATGCGTGTGATAATTCTACACATGTGGAATTTTTATTTTAGAGTTCAATATTTGTGTAATTCTGAATTATCCATAATTTATGGAGATAAATAATTCAGCTTTTATTTTAATATATATATATAACTTATTTATTATTTGTTGTATATATATATATATATATATATATATATATATATACAAGTAGTTATATATACAAGAAGTTATATATATATATAACTTCTTGTATATTAGTTAATCGCTATCACATATAGATAATAACGATTATCCACACTTGTAATAATAAAAAAGTAATATAAGTGTAATAATAAAAATTATGTATTAACTTATGTATAATAAGACACACATAAGTAAGATATCAAAAATCCTGGAGACATTTAGGATTCAAAATATGCATCATTTAACAACTCCCTTATTTTCAGCCAAATTTTTAGTTTTGATTTTAATGTATATACATTTTTTTAACGGAAAAAATGTCCATTCATCATTTTATCACATTTTAATACACGATTTCTATTTAAAATTCTTTACTTGTTTATCAAAATTTCCTCAAACGAATTCGGTATTCCACTTTAATTGATAGTTCCTGATGTTTTTAGAAGACACTAATTTCTCTTTTCCTTAAATGAAACAACTAAATTTGAAAGTATCCTACGCAAAGAACCATAAATCCCCCCCCAAAGCTTTCAAGGCCCATCTTAAAGTGCATGTCTCGTATTTTAAAGGAAAATCACCCAATGCTCGTAACAATAAATAAGTATTTCAAAGCTACGGATGTTTACAAGTAATTGCATTTCGTTCGATTGCGAAAAACCTTTTAGAAATGTTGATAAATTCGAAATGAGTTAGCCGTTTCGAATAAAGCGACTGCCAGACTGGAAATTAGACCCCGATGTCATAATTCGAAACTATTTTAAAGCTTGAACGAGAAATAACCTGTCAGCATCGATAATCAACATATATTCACTCTCTCTCTCTCTCTCTAAAAAAATAAATAATAAATTACTTTAGTGCCTAGCACTAGCTGGAAGTAAACCTTATCTTGCAGGCGAAAAATAGAATACAAGTAAAATATATGCTTCTGACAAAGCCATTTAGTAGTTTTTTTAGAATTCATTTGTGAACGTATATGTGCTGGGGCTAAATGTACCTCTCGCATTAAATTAAAATACTTAAAATGAAAAGCATGTCGGAAGAGGGGTTTAATTCTTTTTAAAGCATACGAAGAGAAAACGAGTAAAAAGATTTTTCTTTTAAAAGTCGGTAAATGTAATGGAAATGTGACAGCCAATTCCAAGAAATATTAGCTTGAGAATTATTTTGTATACTACTCTTGAAAGTAAAAATAAATTCTTTATGAGATGAAGAAAAATATTCGATTTCTTTTTTAAATTAAAAATTGAATATATTTTTTACACAATAAAAACAATTATGCTCCAGAATTTCAGACTTATAAAAATAAATTAATGATATCCAGATTGTTTTATTACTTTCGATTTTTTTTTTCTAAATACTTATTCAAGCAAGACATATAATTCAAAATGAGAGGTTTGGTGTAGAATCGGGTACCACTTAGTTTGGCGATACATTATGGCGATAAACTTTCATTTCTGATAGTCTTAGTAACCCTATCTCTGTGTAGCTTTAATGTAACGGCCATATTGTTAATCACATCTTGGCATCTATCTTGGCTTCGAAAAATCCCCAGAATGGAGAGTTATCGGATTGTAAAAACTTTTACCCAAAATGAATTCCAAACCTCTACAAGTATCTACGCACAATATGGGTATCAAACTTGCGATATATTGATTTGTACACCAGAACACCATCCATATAACTGCTATCTCAACAAATAAATGAAAAATTCCTGAACTGCAAAATTTGTAGAAAAAAACAAGAGTTTCTTTCTATAAAGCAATGTTCCTTACAATAAAATTCTGGTCAGGAATATATCGTTAGGATTTTTGAAATCCTTAATGATTCTGAGATTTTAATTCTATCGGATTTCACTCACTTTTAATTCAATTAATGTGCGTGCATAGGTTACTCAATGAAGACATTAGATTTTTATATTCATTTGATGACAGATAAAATTCTTGATTACAAAGTTTATTTGCTTTATCTGCATGTCAGTGGAGACAATTACTAATATCACTGAAGTATGGTGCTCTAAAACAGACAGGATTATACCAACTTTCCTGTAACTGAAATGCTACAAATTTGAGTTTCAAGCATTTAAATACTCGAGTTATTAAAAGTTTAGATTCCATTTTATCACTAATTGTTTGCTGGAAGCATGAAAACTCGAATTTTATTTTTAAAAGTTTTCATAAGCAACAATAATTTTGCTCTGCTTACTTAGTGTAATAAAAATCTGCCACCGTAAAAAAATAGTTCGTATTTAATTACAAATTAAAATGGAAAAAAGACAAATTTTCGATTCTTTGTTTTCTTCAATAGCGAGGATTTTGGTAATATTAAAATAAAGACCGTACTCTACAACTGAAATTAATCTATTATAAATAAAATAATAATCTAAAAAAGAAAAATTATAATCGATATCATGTGATTACCATCGATACTGACCAATCATGGTATATCATTGATGATTCGTGCAATAATTATTGTATATGCAATAAAATGTTTGCACAATATTTAATATTATCTATAAAATAAGAAAATATTAATTACTCACAGACATTTACTCTCATTTCTAATGATTCATATGCAATTAAACTTCTAAAAATTACAAATTTATAATTTAATAAATTTTCGTTACATATTTTATTTAAATAAAGACAAATAGCAAAAAAAATGACAATATTGATTGTATTTTTTTGACCCTCATATTGATTTTTTAAGGATGAAATTTCTTTTTTTATAAGTTTTTCCATAGTATTTTACAAGATTTTATAATATTAGTGTACAGAAACCTGTTATTCGTTGAAATATTCTGCAAAATACTAAATTTAGTTAACATGATTTATATATGTATTTCTTATATTTACAAAATGAAAAAGCAATTATAAATCCATTCCAAAAAAAGTGGCCGTAAGCATAATCTTATAAGTTAACAACACTGTGTGAACGTAACTGAAAAAAAATGTCCATACCCGAAATAAGATTCCTTCTCATTTTATTTTTTATGCTACAACCCCAACTAAAATAACTTAGACAATGAAATATTTAGACAAAAAGTATCCGAAAAATTATAGAATATGCATTACTATAAATAATAAATATATTTTTAAAGTCGTTTTGATAATGAAATGAAAATTAGATAGAAAAATAATAAATATAAAAAATTACAACACGTTTTTGAGCCCATGTTTTACTAATATGCTTTTTATTAGTTCAGAATTAATTAAAAGAAAATTTTTAATTTTGGCGTAAGCAAGACAATAATCTTACTCTAAAGAAGATGCTTACAAATATTGCAAATATAAATTTAAAATTCTATTAAATAATGAAATTTAAAAAATTTCAATCGTCCTTGCCGATTTAAATAAATGGTAAAAATGTGCTTTGGGTCCCCTGCTTGGCGCATTTTCAAAAAGTCGCCAAGTGGCGTGTTTTTGGCGCGTTGTCTCGCGAAGTTGAATGCTCTGAGAGACACTACGCAAAATTGGCGTTTCTATGGCGACGAAACCGAAATCCGTGTTTTTAACGAATTTCACCGCTGGTATGGCAACGAAAACAAAAACAATGGTTTTTTTACGAATTGTACAACAAAAAATACACATAATTGTATAACAAAAAAGACAGGTTTGGCACAAGGAGTGTATTTAGGATGAAATAGCCAGGGTTACCACGCTTTGCGCGTCTATCATCCATTTGGCGAGAAAGGAGTACCCAAACCACAGATGAACCAAATAAATTATAAAGTAAATGTTTTTTTTTTTCTTTTTTGCTGTTTCATGTGTTAATGGTTTGAAATATGAAAAACAGCTTCCCAAACCGATACTTTGGTCATGATATAAGAAATCGTTTTATTAAAAATACGAACTTCAACAATATTCTCAAACATTTGATAGTGAATTTCGCCTTGTTTGCTGTCGCTTGAAGAATGCGATTTTAAGAGGGCAGCAAATTCGTCGATAAGTCGGATGTACAACGCTGTCTCAGTACAATAAGGCATAGACGAAACATTATCTAATGTCATGGATATTTTAAAGCAATGAGAACCGTAATAAAGTGGCGTACTCAGGACATCAACAGTAACGAAAGAAGCAACCACTCTCTGGTTAATAAATTTGATATATTTTTACCTTTAGAATGCTCTCAATATGCATTTGGCTAAAACAGAGACTGTGAATGATGATACAAACATAAAGTATGATTTGAAAAAGAAATTTCTATTAATAGTTTCAATTATATTTATAGCTAAAGAAGATTAGATGTGTAGTGCCTGAGCAAAAGTCAGGATAACAAAACGTTTCCTAACAAACAGGAGCAAACTTTCAATTTTCAAATATATCGCACAATATTGAAAACGCAACACCAAAAATGAATGGACAGAAAATCGTTCAAATTTTAGGGTAGACGCCAAGACTACTGAAATATACAAATGATGTGAAATGCGCTGCTGTCCAGTAAACATAGATATGATCTAAGGTGAGGAACTGGCAGAGGAGCCAATATTTACGCCATTATTGCTGCTTGGAAAATAATAGTTCAGTATGTGTTCCTGTTGTAAAGGATACCAATTGCAGAGAATGCCAAGCCATCACCAAGGATCGTCAGGAATCAGTTCAAACAGACAGACAAATTTATGAGGGGCATGAAGATCGAACTGAGAAGGATAACTGTGTAACGTTTGGGGGGAGAGGTGAATGTGCAGCCAGAGAGACGTCAGCACGCATATATCAAAGCGTCTGACTGGAGACGGTGACGGCCCAACAAAGCACGTTTGTCGAAACTCTGAAATATGTGCAATGCACCCTGGATGCTCCCATATCAAGCAGAACCATTTGCCATTCATTGATTGCTAGTAGCTTCACTTATAGCTTTCGTTAAGGAGACTGCCATTGACTCTACATCATAGATGCCTTCATCTGGAATGGTGCTGGATTAGAGAGAAGAGGGAGATGGATTGGCACAGGATCGCCTATCTCACACTTCTGTTTATTCAGTGATAATCTCCGTGTACGAATGTGTCGGCGAAGTGGAGACAAGTCCAATCCTGCACCAATATGCAACGTCACCCCACGCGACAACCCGTCATCATGGTTTGGGGCACCATTACGTATGATTCCAGATCCCCTCTAGATCGTATTCATGGTACTATGACAACCCAACATTACGTGGATGATGTGTTCCGGCCGGTGACATTCTCTAACCTTCAGGGATTGTCCAGTACCCGTTATCAGCAAGATAACGCACAATCTCATATTGCTCGCATCAGCCAGCATACCCTGTAAGGTATACAGATACTTCCCTGGCCATCGTGCTCGCCTAATTTCTTACCAATCGAACGTTCTGAATACGAATGGGCATTATTTTCAGGCCCTTCCACTGCCTTTTTCAAAAGAGGAATGGTTGACAAGACTTTGGCAAATGGTTGACAGGGAATGGAGAGCATTCATCAGAACATTATTTATACTCTCAATGATTCTGTCTCTAGACGTGTAGCTGTTTACTGTGGTCTTACAACCTAGTCATCCGACATTGTGCTCAGTCTGTATTAAGCTTAGCATTTTGAAATACTGATCATTTACTGTTCATTGCTATCTCTTTTTGTTTGCCGAGTTTCATCACTATCTTGAAACTTTTTCTTGGTGTTGCATTTTCAACGTCGGGCACTGTAAATTAATCAAATAAAAATGACTTTTTTTGTATTTTAAAGTAGCCTAAGCATACCTATTTTAATATCCATTGAAAATTTATTTTTGCTGTATCTATAACCTCAACTCGGCTATATTTATATGAGCACATTTATTAGACAAAATCATAACTTTCGATCAGAATTTTTTAATGTAAAATGAGAAACAACAGCTGAAACCTGAAAAATTCTCACACACCAATATCAATAAAAGTTCATATACCCAAAGCATCTATTTTCTTTTGTTCAACACGAGACAGGATTATTTACAGAATCTTCTATTAACATTCAGTTTTTTATCACTGAATTTCAGTTAGTAAGACAAACAGATTCCAGATTTGGGGGAATATGATAGGGGTATCTGTAAGTACTATGAATGCCTTAAAATTGAAATAAGCAAAAGTAAAAAGGGAATGCTTCTAAAATAATGTGTGTAATTTTAAACTAATATCACTATATTACTAACACATATTTTACATAATGATCAATAATACTTTCATTTTTAACATGTTTTTATCATTTCTCTTTTTTAATACATTTAAGCTACTTTGATTCATTACCTCATGATGTTCAACAAGACTACAACTCATCCTGCAGAGCTTATTTAGTTATTCAATTGTCATTGCAATCAAACCCAAAGGCTTCTACTTTGAAGTTCACAACCCCAACACTTTGCTACATGTAGGTAATATATATTTAAAAAAACTATGTATGCAAAATCAGCAATTATGTATGATACAGACACTCACAAAGACTTATCTGTAGAAGGGTAAAAGCGAGTTCTGAAATTTGGTTCCATGCATTATTCAACAACAGAAAATAGATGTCAGTTTTCTGCTTCTTACATACAGATTTCTGTAGGCAAACTCTATGAATTTCATCCATAGATATTTATGAATATGGCCTATTATCTATAAAAAAGAATAAATATGGCCTACTATCTATTAAATATGCCCTATTATATATATATATATATATATATATATATATATATATATATATATATATATATATATATATATATATATATATATATATATATATATATATATATATATCTTGTTTATTCTTGCAATATCAGAAATATTTATGAATCCAGCTGTCTCCAGTGGTCAGTGAGTAACTTTGAATGTATAAACATTAACATTTGACATCACATATTAATTATTAATTGTATAACAGATATTATATATATATATAACAATTGTATAACAGATATTATATATATATATATATAATATCTGTTATACAATTAATATGTGATGTCAAATGTTAATTTTTATACATTCAAAGTTACTCACTGACCACCGGAGACAGCCGGATTCATAAATATTTCTGATATTTCAAGAATACACAAGTAGGTAGTTAAATTACTTTGCAGTATGAAATTCTTCCCATAATTTAACTAATTAGGAGAAAATAATTTTGAAAAAATTAAACATTTAAAATCGAGGTGTAGATAACTCTTATTGAATAATTAACAAATATTCTTCAAAAGAGATTTTGAAAAAGGCATTAATATTTCATTTTTATTAAAATTAAACTACATATAGACAGAGAAAAAGACAGAGATTTTCTTTGATTAAAACACTCAAATTAAATTTATTTTTGACACGATTAATTCTGAAAATATTACGCTGGAATTCGCAAAAAAACCATAAAAAATATTTTGATTTAAATAAAAAATCTGTGCTCATTACATTTTTGCTGAGACTCATATATCTGATTTCATTTATTACTGACGAGAAGAAAGAAGTGGAAGGAAGGGGGTGGGACCCCCTATTGCCTTCAATAAAAAATAAACTCTGTTATGACGAACATCTACTAGACATTAACAATGTAGTTTCTGTGCATAGAGGAGCCATAAAGTAATTAAATCGTCCTACATTTCAGTTTGCCAAAGAAAAATAAATCGTAAATCCTGTTTGATTTGGCATTTATTCTTATTTCAACGTCACAGGGGATGGTGCAAAATTGCATTAGGAATTAAGAGTTGAGGAAATTTAGTCATGTGTATTTATTGAATAAATATATGATATCTTATAATTTGTGCATTATGCTACATGTAATTTTAGATTATAATTGTTTTCTGGTTATTTGCAAATTTTATGAATAATTTATATTCAATAGATTTAAAAGAGTAATTGAAACTTAAATATTTGCTTCAAACATTGAATTTTGATAAATATATAAGAATGAACTATATATATGAATGAACTTATTAAAATCTTATTCTTTTTACAATTATCAATTTCGACATTGAATTTTCCGACAATGAATAATAATTAAACTTTCGAAATTAATATAATTAATTGGATGATTAAAAAAAGCTTTAATCAAACTTTACATAAGAATCTGTTATGATACTTGCTCATGGATTGCCAACGCTAGATTTATGACAGGCCATGCTAGTCTACTGGTTAGGGCTTTGGCATTCCGTTCTAATGGTCTGGGTTCAATTCCCAGTACCAAAGACCCACCATGTACAAGTGATATACATGCTCGTTAAATCTGTTAAATTGAAAATCCTGTGGTCGTTGAGCAGTTGCCATGGGTGTTATTGTCTGGAGGAAAATTACCTTCTCCTCTAAATCAAAGTCAAAAGGAAAGAAGTGGATCCTCTGGTAGTGCCATCTATCGGAGAAGTCTTAGAGTAAAGGTGTACTTTCACCTTCGTGGTGTTCTGATTAAACGAAAGACATGCCTACAGAATTAATTTCGTTTAACCATTAGCTAGCAAGCTTGACTTGTCTAAGCGCCATGAATAACAACAACATAATTATGACAGACAAATTTTTCCTAAAATTTTATAGAAACAAAAATATAAATAAATAGTATTATTATTTTATATGATTTTTCCTTGAAAAATGCAGTTTTCTCTGAAGTCATAATTAATGAATTATGCAATTGAATTTTACTTAAAATAGAAATTTAACATCATAGATTAAAATTCAGGAGTTTTTAATTAATTATGTGTATTCATAATATATGTTTCTTAGAAAACTGCTGTATTTCTGAAAAATAAAATAAAATGCGCACTTTATATAACATAGTTTATATTAAATAGGCTATTTTGTGGGTTATTTTTTTTAATTTAACATTGATAGTCTTCCATTTATTTTATTTACAAAAAATTAAATTGATCTTCTAGAGGAAATTATGAAAATGAAGTATGTAAATAAAAATTTCTAAATATTTATTCTAAGAATAATATAAAATATAAAACTTTGCCTCCAGTAAAATTTAGAATTTACTTCTAATCAAAGGAAAGGTAATTACACTCTACTCTGACCACACGGCATCTGGATACATCGTATACATTTCACACGTCATAACTATTGATAATCTTGTTGCCCGTAGCAACAGAATTGTGACGTCACGGAATCAGTAATATATGAATCATTAAAAATGCAAAGTGTTGCCATTTGCTAGCTAGATGAAAGATTCTATCCGGACGCGATTCTGATTGAAAAAAAAATTTCCCTTTTTTAAAGAATACCGCGTCGAAAGATAGCGAAATAAAAGCAACTAGGGAATCTTGTTCTTTCATTTTAGGAGGTATGCGTGCGCTTATATTTGCGCAACAAAAATCAATAAAGCACGCCTTTTTAGGAAAATACCTGTTGAGTGTGAGACAAGAATAGGAATCTAAATTACTCTTTTGCATTATTAGCTGGAGAATATGCGTGTAGGCGTAAGAATTTATTTCAACTAATATCCTAAGATTATCTTTTTTATGGATAACGTATATGACAAGTGTTTATTTAGTATTCTATAATGTTATACACATTTTATAAAATTAATTTATTTTTCGAAAACAATTAGATAAACAGTATTCTTATAGCAGTTTAAATAGCAGGAGCAACGGTCATCTGATGTGGATTTACATTGTTCTCGTGTGCAGAAGGTAAGGAATTCGATACCTAAACCTAATAAAAAAATCCTCATGATGAGAGAAGGTAAAAAATTTCGTGAGGTTCAGCATTTCTGTATTGGTATGAAAGTGTGCCAACTGAGATGTTGACTTCGTGATTTAAATATCGCTAAAAAGTTTTAAGTTAGTAGTGCATAATAGCTTTGTTTAAAAGAAATAATCAGCTGGGAATGTAACACATTCATCTAATTTTAAACAGAAGAGGCCATGGAGAAAAGCATCGTTTTTTTTTTTTAATTAAAAGGTCGTTAGTTTTTTAACTAACCCACTTAAAGATCCGTCATGTGTTCACCAATAGTGACTGATGAAAGTGAAATACCAGCTCAGATGTCGATCTCATTACTTTATGACAGTTCAAAATTAAGCAGCAATTGCTACCGCTCATAAATTTTCAATCTTCAGAAATAGGTCATCGGAAGTAATTAGCAAACAGACAAACAAATGTAAATAAAAAATTTTATATCAATGTGAACTCAGAATTTTTTATAAATAGAGCTTTTATACTGATAATTTTAAGTTTAATTGTTATATTAGTTATTGCTAAAATATAATATTTATAATAACAGATATAATTAAGTTTATCTTAATAGTAAAAAGAGAGAGATTTATCTATTCACCTACTGGTGGTATCCCATTTGAACCAATTCTATCACTAAGAGCAATAAACATGAAAAGGAAGGACCCAATCTACCGCAAAAAGTTATAATCTCAAATGAAGATTCAAATAAAAATTATTATTTTTCAGGATTTTTTAAAACTTTCTTATTTTTTTAAACTTTTTTTTAATTTTTCCTTATTTTTTTAATAATTTTTGATTTAAACATTTTTAATATTTTCTTCTTTTTTTACTAATATGTTTTAAAGATTCGAGAACATAAAAAATCGGGAATGTTTTATGATTCAGAGTTTAAAATGTTTCAACATATAAACTTTTAAAAGCTTAAATTATATTTCTACTTTCAAATAGATTATCTCCTATTTCAAATATGAAAAACTAGAACACATGCATTTCTCAGTGAAAGAAAGGTTTTTTTTTTTCGAAAATCAGTTTTAATTAAGTTACAACCAAATAGTTTAATTGTAATTTTATTACAGTAAAAATAGAAAGTATTTTAAATGATTAAATAACATAGCCTTAAAATCCAAGGGGTATACGTGTGAAATATATGTTCTATCAATTTAACTGAAATTAGAAAATGAAAGATTGTTTCATAAGCCAGAAAATTATATTGATAACTTAGAAAGCAGAAAAGTACGGTTAATTATATTCAAAAATGAAATAATAATCAACAAAACAATTCTTCCGCATTGTAATATTTCATTATTTTAAATACATCTGCCACATTTTTTTAAATATATATTATTTTGCATTTAACAATATTTCTATTCTATCATTTAACAATATTTCAATTCTTTCACTTATCAATATTTCAATTCTTTCATTTCACAATATTTCTATTCTTTCATTTAACAATATTTCTAATCTTTCATGTAACAATATTTCTAATCTTTCATGTAACAATATTTCAATTCTTTCATTTAACAATATTTCTATTCTTTCATTTAACAATATTTATATTCTTTTATTTAACAATATTTCTATTCTTTCATTTAACAATATTTCTATTTTTTTCTTTCAGGTATCGAATGTTATTTTCAAAAAGCATTACTATTGACGAAATAATTTGGCGATTAAAAATTAGGAACTGTTGAGACAGAGTATTTTTAATCATATTAAAAAAATAATATTGCGTAGAAAACTGTGTATTTTCATATTAACTGGGGGATAAAGTCTATTAAAAAAACAAGTATATTCATGTGATATACTCGTAATAATGGATCATAAGAAGACAAAACTATATGTTTTCAATAAAAATTAAAATATGAAATCAAGCATATAAACTTTTTGGAATGAAAAAGTTGCTTAAATTAAATAATAGGTCACTAATAGTTTAGTGAGAAAACCAAAAATATACAAATTACTTTTAATAAAATATAAAATCAGCAAGAGACAGTTTTAATAATTTTCAAAAAAAAAGAAATCAAAATTTGCAACCAAAAAAAAAACATCAAATATTTTTATAAGCGTAGTTTAGAAAAGTAAGTATTTAGAGTAAAAACAACAAGAGCTGTTCATTTTCTTAATATATACTTCATTCTCTATAGTACAGTAAAGAAAATAATATATTTTTAAAAGTTTGATACAAAATATCATATTAAATACAATGCAAAGTCATACGTAATATAAAAGTCATATTACATACATCCCTACAGCTATATATTCTTATATTTTTCAACTGATTAACAAAAATATTCAGAATATAGTTTAATATTTGAGAAAAGAAACTATAAACTTTAACTAAACTTAAAAAAGATAACTGAATTCGAATATTAAAAATGGTAACTAAATCGTGCGTTTTTTGTGTTTACGAGTACGCAACAAAATATTTTGTAACTACGTAAGAAAAATACTCAGAATATGGTTTAATATTTATAAAAAAATAATTAAAGCAAGTGTTTTCTATGATCTTAGAAAGGGGTAGAAAATATATATTTGTCTGTAACATGTTCTCTTTGGGAAATATGGTTGTAATAGGCTAAAGAATTTATTAAATATATTAAGGTTACACATTATTCTCTTTTTATATTATTTTGGAAAGATTCTGGTTTAAAGAGTGGAATACATACTTTTGAACAAAAATTTTTAACTAAAAATGTTATTTTTAAATATTAGAATATACCAGAAAATATGTTAAAAGTGTTAACTCACTAAAAAAAGAAATTCCGAAAAAAGTATATTTTATAACTCTAAAGAGAAAAAGAAAAGATGAATTTATGATTTCTTAATTATTTATTCAAAATTATTCTTGCTTTTATACCACTTGAAATAGTGTTAAAAGTAATGAAACCTGAATACTATATCTTTTTTTTTTAAGTAAAATACCCAGAAAAAAATAACATAACAAAAATTTAATTGAAAATAGTTTATGTACCTATCAATATAATTCTGGAAATAGGGATTCCAATGCATAATAGATGCTCTTTTTCTGATAAATTTTCATTTGAACTAATAACTATAGATTCTTGCAGCATTTGTAATTGCCCACAATATAAGAAGTATTTAGTATAATTTTTGATCAATTATGAGGATATTTAAAAAGAATACCAAGGTGAATATAATTTTAATAACACAGAATAGATATAAATGGCACATTTTTAGTTACAGGTATTCAGTTAAAAACGTGTCTATGTAAAATTGAATGTAAAAATAAAGCAATGAAAACGAGTGATTGTGTTGTGATATATGCAGAGTGCAGCAAGAGACACTGACAAACGCTTTTAATAATAACTTTATTGTAAATAAATAAAATAACAAAGTGTGACAAATAATAATAACGGTAGACTTAAGCTGATAAATAAATTTAATTGGTTTCAGTTTTTTTCCCTTTGCAGCGACGTAGCGATGCCAGCGTATTTTGATATTTTTAGCATTGGGATACAGGTCTTTAATCTATTTCATTCGTGTTGGTGGCAACTGTTTTAGAGTTCAAACTTTTCTGATGTGTAGTACGGGCATTAGAACTCAAAATGAACCATAAAATATAATCCATTTTATTGAAATGCGGCGAATTTAGGGGCCATTCTTCATGTTATCCACGAAGTGTCACTTGCACTACTTTTATGTCCTCTTGATCAATGGATGTGAAACAGATTCTAGAATATTACAAATTTTGAATAATTTTAAAGCCCTCAAAAAAAACCCAAAAACTAAAGGTGCTTTGCCATTTGTAAAAACATCACTCAAAATCATAATCAATTTCCGAATTTAGCAATATTTATCAACTGCCGAGTAGAGAGCGTATACAGACCAGATTCTATCATTCTGGAAGCAGTGAGCTTGTTGGACGATAAAGTGTTTCTCATCAATGAAATTGAATCTTTTCCAACAATAATTTACACTCTGTTTCAAACATTGTTGGCATTCATTTGGAGTCGCATATCTGGCTGAATTTTTTGGAATTTTTAGGGCTTCAGTCCAACCTCTGTTTTTGTAATTTGCCATATTGATCGGTTATTTTCCTATTTCTCGAATGATTTTTCTCGTAGAAAACTCTCGAGTTTCATTTTTGATATCTTTATAATTATTGAAAATGCTTACCATACATTGTCGTTTATTTATTGGACGTTGATCATCATTTCTAAATTTTTTGAAATGACAGCTTACATTAGACTCTTTTTGTCGAAGCACGTTAAGCAAACAAACCCTCTCACAATGTCGTTTTCCTTGCTTCAACAACTCTAAAGTATTACATCTTGCGGTCGACATTGTACAATGGTCTCTCTCTATCTATATATATATTATATATATATATATACATATATATATATATATATATATATATATATATATATATATATATATATATATATATATATATATATATATATATATATATATATATATATATATAATATATATATATATATATATAGAGAGAGAGAGAGAGAAGTTTTTTTAGAAAAGTTCCTAGAAATTCTCTGAGACTTGAAATTTTAGACCAGGAATAGACTTCTATGTATGCATAAAATGAAGGAATATTCTTAATTTAGTTTTGCAATAAATAAGTTTTATTTGCAAAGAATGTATTCTATCATTTTATTATAGTTTAAAATTAATATTATATGCATAAATTGGCGTTAGTTCAACCTACCAAATCACAATATAATATCAACCATATTAAGAAAAGTATATCTTTTATACAACTTGATAAGATTTAAAATATACCTTTTTATTCTTTTTACACAAAAAGCATTAATTTTTAAATGAAAAATTCTTAAATGAATAATGACGATAGATGTTTTCTTTTGATAAATTGCTCTATTAAGGTAAGCTTCTAATATATTTTTTAAGGTAAGCATTGTTAAATAGAAAACATTTGATAAAGGTAAATAGAAAATTTTGAGGAATTTAAAAATTGCTCAATAAAAATATACATAACTCCATGGGTACAAATTTATTTTTAAAGCAGTTTTTCAAACGCACATTATAGCCTTAAAATTTCATTAACTCAAAGCACATTTTCACAATCACCACTTAAATTTTCTTTATAATACCTTATAGCAAAATAATTTACTTTCTTCTTTTAACGTGAAATCTTAAGATATTTTCCTATCACATCTTGGTAATGTTCCATAATTTCATATTTATACTGATTACTTTAGTTTAACTTAACGAAAAAGATCACTTAAAAATTTCTTTATACAGTTCGTGGAATAAAAATCCTTTGAAGAGTTAAAAAAAAATCGTAAATGGAAAGAATTGAGATAATATTGACTAAATACTTTGTTTATCTGTTTACAAGACTGTTTATCCATTATTCAAATATTGCTTTTTGAAAAATGTTTTACTTATAATGATTATTATCATTTCATCTAACTAAATAATACTGAAGATATAATAGATTAAAGTAGGTTATATTTGATATCATAGCTGGATGTTATTTTATTTTTCCTTGGGTCTATAATAGTTAAAAATAGATTAACATAACAGTAAGATTTTTCCCCATTCATTGGGAAGCCAAGTTGTTAGAGATTGCTTTAAAACAATTTAACATTGAAAACATGTTAATGACTTTTGTTCCTGAGTAATGGATGATATCTGCGCATCTCAAAAGAGAAAACTCACAAATCTTTTTTAAAGCCATCATTACAGATAGACATTCAGAATTCATAACAGAAAAACCATTTTACATTGCTCAACAGCAGATAAAGTTGAGCACAAGGCCTTTTACTCCATAGTATATCATTATGCCGCTAAGTCATAATGATCTCAATATGCTATAATTAATGCTAACGGCCATTAAAAGATCTAGATTAATTTGTTTGAGAAGTGATAACTTCCAAGCTTTTATAAATAACTCTTTTTATTCTTTTATTTTATGAGATATAGTATAATCACATATAATTTGTCAAATTTCAAATTTAAATATAATTTTTTTTAAAAAATTAAAATATAGTTGTTTTAATTAACTTTATAAATAAATTATATTTTTTAATTGAGATAATATTTATGATTGCAATTTATTTGAAAAAAAATGAGGATTTAGTTTTCATAAATTCGTAGTTTAAGTGGACACGAAATTCGAAGGTACTACCATTACTTTAAAAATCCTTCCTCAAATGTTTGATTTTACTTTTATGCATTTAGACTCTTTCAATGTGATATAATATATAAAACCAATTCCTTAAGTTACTGGTCGAAAGGACTCGACTTTATTCCTTGTTAGATTTCTATACGTCCCCTGCCATCTGCAGGAAAAGTGAAGAAATTGAGCTCTTGTGGCAGGAAAGCCAATGGCGCAGGCTAGCTGTGGAGAACTTCCACTACTTCTGTCCAAGCCTTGTCACTGAATCCATCTCATATCCGATTGAATCTGTGGCATGTTTTCGGAAGTATTCCGGAGGGAACGCGTATCACTTAGAGACTGAAAGGCATTAGTATTCCCCCACGGTTCCCTTCTCACTTACTATGATAGGCGGTGGAATAACCGATCTCTGAGTATTGGGAATCGAAAATTAAAGAGAAATGTGTGTGCTTAAGAGAAATGGAATCGGGAAATGAGTCGATACTTTCGTAATACTAATCTCATGAAATAATGTGGTAAATGGAACGGATATATTCATCTGATTAAAAATACTTTAATTGGGATCAAAGATTCAGGATGGTTATTTGCATTTCATCTCTAAATACATTTGTTTCATATCAGTAGTAACTTTTATTAAATAACTGTCATCAAAAGTTGTGTTTGCTTCTTATTGTCAATAAAAGGTATAAGGTAGAATTGATAGAGTAAATTTCTCACAAATAGACCTTGATTAAAATTAAATCTAAGTATGGATGTGATTGATATTTTTTTTTATTTATTTATTTATTTTTTCAGATCTTGCCTAAGCCTCCTCAGCACTTTTAATTGTCTTTAGTATTTATCAAAACAAGATTCTTAGTTTAAAATAATATTTTTTAGCAAACTGTACTATGCGAAACTCGAATTTTTTTAAGTTTGCAAACAACTTTTATCTGTCTATTTGAATGAATTAAGAATATAATACCGCATAGTTTGTTGATATATATATATATGAGCAGAGCCTCCTCACGTAGTATAGAGAGTGATCAATTCTTTTCATAGCTAATAATTCCCAAAAGTTGAAGAAATTATTTTTTTAATATCTACAAAGAACAATTAGCACCAACTCTTTTAATATTTATAACCCTCTGAAAACTGCTATTGTACATCATTACACAAATTTACATATTTTACAGAGAAATTGCATACAAATTTTATATAAAAAGTAATATTTTAGCAGCACAAATATTTTACGAAAAATAAAAATACTGAGATTAATTCCCTATTCTTTTTAAAAACACAACTTAATCAATATTTTTATGATTCAACAAAAAAGAATCTACAATCATTAGTAAATGTAAATGAGGCAGAAACAAAAGCATAGCAACATGCATTATTTTTTGTTTGATTAAAATATATAAACCAACTATAAATGATATTTCCCAACTTTATTTACATTTTCTTCTTTACAAATTAACTTTATAAACTCAGTGTATATCATCGATATTTATGAGTACGAGCAGTCAAAAACTTATCTCGAAGAATAATATTTAATGTATTATACATTGGTACTGAAAAATATGCACATTCTATTGCAAACAAAAAATTAAGTTTTATCATAATAATTATCTTTTATCATTATCAGATTCGTTTGTTGGATTCTCTTTCCATACATGACGACACACTGACACATATTTCATGTACGATCATAATCCACACATCAACTATAACTGCTAATGTTGAAAGATTAACGCATTTAAGAAATTTACATCGTATTATTATTTATTATTATTTATGACTCTATAAAGATATGATAATGGAAATGATTTCTTACATCTATTTTCCATACATGGAAACACAATTTTTAAAGTCAGTTTCAGTAAAAAAAAATTTTAAAAACGTCGTACCCTTAAAGTGTAGAATGAATCTTAGCGTTAGAAAAATTTTAACAATTCGAAAATAATTATTCTATCTCTATTTCAAATCTATCTCAAGTTTTATTGCACATATTCATCATAAAACATCTTAATACATTTAAATTTATAACAAAAAAATATTTTGGTTTTAGGTAATATCCTTCTGCTCATTTAATTGAAAATAGTAACTGCTTCATCAGGTTTATTTAAAGCTATCGTTAGAGAAAAATATATAAAGCAAGACATTGATGTGTCGTAATCTCAAGTAAGTATTTAGTATTTCTTCGACTATTACCTCCGAGTTTGGATTTATACCAAGAAATGATGTTTCAGTTTCCTTCTTTGGCCATAGAATCGTGTTAAATCAAGAAATAAAACTCCTAAAACATATCCACATCGTTAATTTGCTCATATAAAGCAAAAACATAATGTCGCTTTCCCATCGTTCAGCAGTTGCAGGAACAGACTTCCCATGTCAAAAAGTGAGGTCCTAGCAACTGTAACTGCATGCTTCAGCTGCATATTGAGACTTCAAAAAGGAAAGGGATATGCTGAATGAAGCGTCTTGAGACAGTAGAAAGCATAATGGAAATGAAATCGAAAGATTATTGTTAAGTTCATATGGTATAAGGCAATCGGGTATCTTTCACCTAAAATATTGCTAGGAAAGAAAAAGACAATCTTCCCAAATATCTATTTTCGTCACCAAACGTCTGCTATGATTTTTAAGCACGAAATCCATCAACAGTTCTAATCAAGAAATATGAAAGCAAATTTTAAGTGATAAATTTGCTATGAAATTGATCTCGTAATCAAATAAATATGCTTGTACTTTGACAAAGCGAAACGAGCCTTCTAACTGCCAAATGTTATTGTAAGGCAGTTGAATATCCATAGCAGAATAACCTGCATACGAGAAGATTTATCATTGATTGTGCGCAGTACTCATGTATCACTGGGAAAGAAACCTGGAAAACTTTAACCCCAGCAGCCTAGAATGCCGAAAGCAGTAACACCACATCCAACTCAATAATATCTGGGATGGAATATAGGGTGCGTCACATCAGAGAGTGTGGTTCTACAATGAACATCTTCTTGAAGGGATGTTAGTAGAAATGCATGCTCATATGTTGGATATATGGGGAAAATTCGATTCTTGTCTTTCAATTAATTACAACGCTTTTTGCTCCTTTCACATGTGGACTGTACCCTCACCCTAACCCACTCGTAACTTGCTATCAGTTTGACGATAGCAAGAAAATATTTATTAAAATTATTTATCAGCATGAGTAAATTATTTTCAATGATTATAAAAAAAGTTTATATGTTGTTCTTCAACCTTGTAAGCTTTAACATAGTCATCTACATTTGCAAACATACTTCGATTTTCTTGCTTTAAATTTCTGCTCCAAAATTCTAATTTTCAAAAAAAAGCATTAATTTTATCGCTGGTATACAACATATTCGTATATGATCCTTGAATCTGAAGATTCAAACTATGCAATTTCTCGAATATGTCGAACAAGTAGCCTAATTTCATCACAAATAAACTGTTGCGAAAACTCTTGGCTTCCGGTTTGTTTTCCTTTTCTAGAAAAATAGTGATTACTTCACTTATATTATAAACACGCTACAAAAATTACCCATGTGATAGCCATCTTGCATCCTAATAAAATAATGACGCCGAATGTAATGAACATATGCCTTTACAAAATACTGAAAAGATTCTTGATTTCAGGGGTCTCATTTTAATATAATTTACAGCGGTGACAACAGTACTTAAGACAATATTGAGATCATGACTCGTTTCTTTAAAAACCTGAGCTTCTCTGTGGATCATACAATGTATCCAGACGTACAGTGGTGATTTTTGTTTAACAAGTGCTTGCATACTTTGGAATCTTCCGGATATTGAAAGAGTACCATTGGTGCATATTCCTATGCAATTTTTCCATTTTATGTTGAACTTGTTCATAAAATCATTTAAGATAAGAAATAATACGATTTTTGTTGCTTTAAGTTCGATTGAATTGATGAAAAGTAGTTCTTCTACTACTGATATATCATCAAAAAATAGAATATGTGCAATGAAATGTGCATCTTTATTACTATTTGTTGCTCCCTCAAGCTGTGTTGAAAATAAATTGTCACGCAAATTTAAGAAAAGCTGACACTGTACATCTTCAGCTACATCATTAATTCGATTGGCAAGAATATCATTTCAAAAAGGTATGAATTGCAATTGTTTTGCAAAATTATATCCCAGAATAGTTTCGACGATCGTGATTGCTGAGGGCAAAATAAGCTGAGATTTTAGATGAATGCGAGGCTTTTAGATAGGTTATTTTATATGAAACTTTATAAGAAGCAATTAAAGTTTTTTTATACACATACGAAGTTTTTTAAAAAAATAACTTTTGTGTTTCTAATGATTTCAAATTTAGTTCAAAGAATTCTCTGGGTTTGTGCTAATACTCATCATGAAGCGTTTCCAAATGCCTTCTTAATTAATTTGGTATCATGCCATCTGTTGCCAATATTTTTGAGCAAATGATAGTAAGGAACTTTAATTCTTCATTTATTTCAGTGCTAGTAAACCCACAATTTAAATGTTCTACAGAATATTTTCTTGATTTTTATTTTCGGAATCACGGTCATCTGTATAGTCGTTTGATTATCGTCCAATGCTCTCTTAAGCCAGCTTAAAAAATTATCCATGATTCTGCACAAATTTGCTGTCGTTAATATTTAATACGTTAAATTGCAATTAACTCACGAAAACATCTATAACACATACACGATAGATTTGAAAGCGATAAAAAGATCGATCAACTCGAATGAGACTGACGCGTCTGGAGTTAGAAACTGGTGTTATCAATTTTTTTTCTCTCTATTAGGAAACATTTACTTTACATCTGCGAATACAGGAGACGGCATCTTGTCTAAATTGAAATTTTTCGTGAAACCGCTAGAATATCTTACAGGGTGGAGACAAAACCAATAAAAATAGCATCAAATTCTTGTTTTATCATTGCTGAACATGGGTGTTGTCAAATATAATTTAATTTCAACATTATTGGTCATTTATAAGGTTTAAAATTAAGGTCATAGTGTAGGTTTAGTGCAAAAATACTCAAAATATGTTATTATTGATACAATTTAACCTATGCAAGTAGCAGCGATAAAAATTACGATTAAAAATTGAGCAGCGAATTCTGAAAGGTTGAAAACTGCTACTGTACACCATTAAATTAAAATAAACAAAAATTAATTTAATTCAATGGTATAGATTGCAGGTGTATTATTCTTTATAGTATGTAGTAAGGATGGAAATGGTTTTAAGCACTTTAACCATCCCTATTGTTAATCCAAACATTAAACTTGAGTTACTCTCTTATAAGTTTAAATACATTTTATCAAAAGCGCCCAGAAGTGTTATGATGATTATTATTTAATGATTAAGACTTCACAATTAGTTATTCATATTATTGAAATTACATTCAATCATCATTAAGATTAAATATAAATAACAGAAGCTTCCGACTACTTGAAACGAAATGTAGCTGCTCTAGTTATTCTTGCCTTCGTACATAAAGATTACATATATGTCCAAATTAATCTTAGTGATTATTTCTGTTCATATTAGAGTGATTAAAGATTAGCCAAAACTTGACATTGACTGAAAATTAATCAAATATTTTTTTAATATATGTACCGAATTTATCAATACAATGTCAATCAAAATATTTTGTTAGATTGTATTTCAATACTTAAAATTTCCAAAAACAGAGCAAACCAGGCAATAATCAACAAGAAAATTACCCTTTGTATCAGATCACGAGGTGCCCTTACGACATATGATATCAGAAATATATCAATCATTGCTACCATCTGTCGGAACAAGGTAGTAACAGTGATTGTAAGGCGCGATGGTAGCACAAATTACCCTCTATGGGAACTAGATATGGGCGTGTTGTATATTCAATGGCTGTGTATCATTGCACAACACCCAGCGATATCGTCTAGGGTGTACGTTCCCTAGAATGATATCGAAAGAACTAAACGACGAATATTCTATTTGACACCTGAAGACACGTATAAGCCATCAGAATACTTCACACCGAACCAATAACATTGCTGTTCTGTGAGACTGAATCTGATGCAAACAAGCACATTTTAATTAATAGTTCATAATGCGGGTGCACGGTTTTGATAGGTTAACCTCACGTTATATCTGTCCTCCAGAGCATTAATCAAGGGAGGTAATTTCGATATTGCATGACATTCAAAACATTCCTCTCATTTACCCACCGATTATTCACATAATACTGGTTGGATTTCGATCATACGAATTGCAATAATTACAGAATTATGATCTAAACTCTCTATTGGAAATGATCCTGTTTCAATCGAGTTCAGACACTTGATGGTAAGCATTCTTCCGAGCCATAACATGATATTCTTGGAAAATTCCAACTTTAAAAAATTAATTCCTCGGGAGAAATTCACTGGACAATTCTCTTTTATCAGATATCATTTGTTTTTCCATCGCTTTTTCCCTATGAGCTGAAATGTTAATCATTTGCATATTCCAGCCTCTTCTTCCTTTCATATGATTCTAACGTTCGTAAGATCACTCCTTGCCCAAGTAGCAAATTTGATATAATATTTGAATGTATTAAAGCAAAAGTAATGAACCCTATTTATAATGTTTATAAAATATTTATAAGCTAGTGATTAATAAAAACTTTATAATTTCTGCACAAATATTAATAATCTTATAATCATTGGGTTTTAAAATGTTTTTGTGTGTTCAAAGATAATTTAAAATTCAATATTTCTTTTCTTATACAATATTAAAACTTGTCTTTTTTGTCAATGAACAATAAACATTGTTTAAAAATGAAAAATTACTTTTAATGAATATTTTGTTCTTGATGCTGAGAGATTGTTTTATTTAATTATGCATTTAACATTTTAGCTATTAATTTTCATTATTGGCATGTTCAAGTCTTTTATTGTAGTTATTTATACATATATTAATGGCTGATCTAATATCTAACTGATAAATTCTCTGCCCACCAATTACGCAGTTTATAAGTTCAATTCCTCCTATAAGGATGCATGTTGGTAGTAACGCGGAATTTATTTTAAGCTACTGATTTTGATCTAGTTAATTCTAATGTGGAAAAAATAAGCTTGGAATAATATTTATTTTTTGAATAAAATTTACCAAAACTTTCTGATTGTTATAAATTTTATTAAGTTGGGTTTTAGTTTTTCATTTTGGTAAGTATACAGTTCTTTTAATTAATATTCATTTTGTTCATAA
Source organism: Latrodectus elegans (assembly GCA_030067965.1). NCBI lineage: Eukaryota > Metazoa > Arthropoda > Arachnida > Araneae > Theridiidae > Latrodectus > Latrodectus elegans. Next base: position 13,358,628 of record CM057810.1, read on the forward strand.
AAGTAATAATTACTTTTTTAAAATTTTAATGTTTTCCATTTGTTTTTAATAAAAAAAGTTTTAATTTGTAGAATGATTTAGAATTTAATTGTTAAACATTATTATAAGGTGTCAGTTACTATTTAATACTCAGTTACAGATTTCTTAAACTAGGACAAAATTTATTTTTCAAACATAATATTTGTAATTTATTTTTCAAATATATTATCAGATAATTCATTAATTGTATTAATTAATGTTGTAAAATTTCACTTATTCGTTCAAGTATTTGATCTTTCAAAAATACATTTCTCACATTAAACCTTATAAAAATGTTTACTTTTCTTCATGTTTTCTGTCTAGTTGAATTTCTCAAAATCTAGATTCCTATAAATATAAGAATTTGCTTTGAATATTCATTAATAAATTATAATTCTGCCAAACAATTTCCTTTTAATTTAAAAATAATTTTTTTCTTTAAAAATTTCATTGAATAATGAATTACATCGGAGTCAAGACAAGTAAGAATTTTTTTCATTTCATTGTAAACATTTGGTAGATTAATAACAGATCTAAAGGTACTTTATTCATCAAATTGTTAAAAATTAAATGCATTTATTTCTCTCATTTTACGAATTTACTTTCAATTTTATCAACATTTCACAGCTTTACGCAGCTAAAAAATAAAATTTCGAAATTCCCTCAGGACATTCCACTATTGCTACAAAAGTAAATTAAAGCAACAAAATATTGCATGTTTAATGAATTACTTTGAAAATACATTCGAAAAGGAACGCAATTGGATTTTCAAGAGAAGAAACAAATTAGCTCAAACGAAGAATCGATGCGTAAGTTCCTAACAGGCAACGTTAAGGAAATAAAAGTCAGAGAACATCTCTGTGTTGCCAACAAGATCGTACAAATAAGAAAGCAAGAAGTTTATTGTGATAAGGAAAGCATTAATACGATGAGTTACAGTGAAAACCTTTTGTTAGGATTTTCTGCGCTTTTTCTTTCTTTTGAAGAAAAGGGCGGATCAAATGCTCTTTTTAACGAGCTCATTCTAGTCGGCAGAGCGCTAGATAGAACACCGTCACGAGGTATAAACTCTGTTAAGATATCGTAAAATCTAGAAAAGGGGCGGTGGTATTATAAAGGTCTGGGCTCCCATTTTTCAAAAGCTTAATCACGATTTTTTTCCATTTTAGATGCGTGACCAATGTGTTAGGTAATAGCTCTTTTTTGTTTTCAGGATTAGAACCTCATTATAAGTTGAAGTTAACTTGCTAGAAGTCAATTTGAGTTTAATAAAACGTATTATGGGACAGGAAAGGCGGTATTTAACGTTGCCATCATTTTCTCATTTGCTTAAAGTTTTAATGATAACTTCGAAAACTGAAAGATAAATAGTAACATATGAGCTTATATGAAGTTTACTAAGTAAAATATATCGTTTTACTATAAATATTTTATTGCAACTAAGAAATATATAAATATTTCAATAACTCATTTTACATTAATGATAAAATAGACTTTCATCATTATTTAATTTGCGAGATAGAAAATTCTTGTCAGGTGGAATTCAGTTGCTTTAATTAAAACATGAACTTATAGTGCAAATTTGAAGATAAAGTGAAAATGGTATAATATTAAAATATGTTAAAAGCTAAGAAACATTTAATGAGCTTCTTACATTCTTTTACAATCATATTTCTTCAATTTTTACTTCTGAATCTTCATGCTCTATCAAATAACAATTTTTAAATAAATTAGTTCATCACAACAAGTTATTAAACCCTTTAGTTCCCAATGCAGAGTGTCTACATCATGTTCTACATCAAGCTAATAAACACTACAACTTTCACTTTAGTAAGCTCTATTTGACTAATAACAAAGTGTTTAAACGCTGTAACCTCAATGATAGATTGCACAACATGATTAATAGCACTGTTTACTCCAGAATGTGAATGGAATGATTTAAAATTTAACTAAGATTTGCAGATTTTACGTAACAAATGAAATGTTATTGTTTGTTATATAAAATTCATTTAATGAAATGCCATCTAAAACTTATTCATTCCATAAATGTATCTACGCTATTATATATCTCAATATATATATATATATATATATATATATATATATATATATATATATATATATATATATATATATATATATATATATATAATCCAAATAAGGGAATAAATAATGCATTTTGTAATTTTGTATTAGTTGAAATTCCATACTATATTTATTAAATGTATTCCTTTTCAAAGACCAATGAAAAGTCTTAAAAAGGTCATATTTCATTCAATTTCATCTTATTCCAGTATTACAAAAGATTTCTCTCTAGACACGACATTTCTTCTGAATTCATTTATATTGTAATAAAAAAAAGTATAGTGGAAATGTAATAAAAGTATGATGGAAACAGTGTATTTCTTAGAACTGTACATATCTTTCCGTATATTTCATTATTATCAAAAATGTAAAATAAGAGCTCAAAGGAATATACTTAAGTATACTATATTATTTGAGAAATATATATTTCCAAAACAACTTTATGAATTGTGGTTATTTTCAGAAAGCGACTACCATCAGAACAAAAATGAAAACCTGAGCAATTTGAACGACTATCTCAAAATCATAACAATAAGTATACAAAATGTATTTGCATATAATATCAATATACATTATTAGGTAATAGATAAGATATTATTACAGATCATTTTTAAATCTGGTTCTAGAGGAATAATTTAATGTATATCGAGTTAGCATGATTTCCCCCATTTGAATTGTACTAGTTCGAATTAATGTTTAAAGAAGTTTTTTCAACTTACAGATTTCATTAGTAAATTCTTTTTCATATTAGATTTTTTTTAAGGCAAAAATTCAGAAATTTTGTGAAATTATTGAAATTGTTTACTTTTACTAAACATTTTTTCTAAATTGCATTTTTGCGTCATGAAAAGTAATTAATATTATATTTGTTTTTTAAAAATATATCTGATTTATGATATTACAGTAAGTGTGTATATCCTTAGGTTACACGAAATGTTTTGTAAAATTTTTATTTTTTTAATCTATGCTGCGAATATCACCATATTATAAGGGAAGAGTTTTTCTAGGATAATTAATTCAAAAATAATTGAATTAGATTATATTATTGCAATACGATTCTTACTTCATATTTATGCAGAGAGAAGCTTATCGCAATTGTAATTTTGTAATTTTAAATCCAGGTTTAAGCTGTTTTTGTTGTTAAGTATGACACTTGGAAAAGAAACGCTCCTTAGCCGACAGTCAGAAATCGTCTTTCGAATGTGTAAGTACTTTGAGTGTAATAGTGTGTAATCGAATGTGTAAGTACTTAATTACTTTGAACTAATCTCCTCTGATAAATGGCACCAGCAGAAGATACACTTCCTTAATTTTGACTTAAATCTGAAGGGGAAGGAAATTTTTTTTAAAACATTACACCAATGGTAACTGCTCAACCACCCATCAGGGGGCATTCGATTACGCAGATTTAACGAGCAAGTACATCGCATGTATTTGGTGGGTCTTTAGCGGTATTGGGAACCGAACCTAGCCCTTTCAGACAGATGACTGATGCCCTACCTCTAGGCTAACACGAACATAAGCTTAAGGGCCTCGGTGACTTGGATGAATAGGCCATTGTTTTCATTATCAGAAAGTAGTGAGCTCGAATCTCGGCTTAACCGAAGATCCGTCATGTTCGGTAAAGGCGACTGGGGCATGTTAAAATTGGGCGTGGTCGAAATGTCCTCCAGGTGAAATGACACCTCTAGGGATCAAGTATTGGGTATCTTCTTCTTGGTCCTTGCTTCAAAATCACGAAGACTCCACATGGCTGCTTCTATCTAAGAGATTAACTCAGAGCTAGGTACAGGGAAGCATGCTGGTGCAACAATGGCCATAAGGTTCAAGTTGATGAGATAAACTAGCACTGAATGACCTTGTCTAACACTCTCTTCTCCAAACTTTTACACTACATCAGTGAAGGAATATTAGATATTACGAAAACTTAACATGTATAGAATGTCTCAAGAAAGCAGTTCTTGGCTAGGTTATATATAAAAAGCCTTTTTTTTCTTTGGAATAAAAGAGTACATCTTTTACCACGATACTACCTCGGACTCGAATTCTTTACAGAATATCAAATTTCTGAAAGAACTTAATGGTAAATAGGTTAATAAAAGCATAGTTATTTAAATAGACTGAATCAGTTTTCATATTTAACAAATGTCTTGAAGCTAAGCAAGAGAGTTAACTTCAATTAGATTTCTATTTATTTGTAATAAGTTTTCTTCCAATGATGACATTACTACTTGAGGTATCAATCTCAACATTTGGTCACGATTTAAAACTTTTTTGGGCTTAACTAACTTGTGCTTCTTCAAATGCTTTTTACCATTGTCAATAATCTTGTAGAAATGTTTAGCCTTACAGAAAGCCATAAATGTAAGTTTCATACTGTCATTATGCTGATCTCGTCTGACCCCCAAAGTTATTCATAACTCGTTGAATTTTAAGCTTGAAAATATACTCTTATTTATTATAAAGCTGTGTTATTCATGTCTTTTTGCTTCAAAAGCCCAATCGTTACAGGAAAGTGCTGAAAGGTACTATGCACATTAAGTAATTATAAGTTTTAAGTTACTATGCAAGAGGAGGAGGGGGTGCGGAGTATAGAGAAGGGTGCCAACTCAGATGATTGACCATGCACTTTGAATGAAGAGCAAAAACACATATTTAATAATTTCAAATTGACAAAAATTGTAAGCTAAAACTGTGACATTATAATAATTAAAGCAATGAAAGGTTTTTATTTCAATTCGTACAAGGGAGGGTAACGTTATAAAATAAAGCATTTTTTACAACATTTTTTTCCTAAATATTCGAACACATATAACATCCCGAAAAAAAATTATTTCAAAAGTTATTTTTGATGTTCTAAGAGTATTTTTATTAATAAATAATTTCGTCCAGTAAACCATCATTTTTATTCTCACAATCTATTACATCTTTAGTTTAACAAAGCTGAGAACTTTTAAGTGTACATACCATTTCCCTACCGAATGCTGACCACAGCAATCTAGCAAGTTGGCGAAAAGGCAACCCGCAATGGCGCCACGCAAAACATCCATCACACAACAAGCACAATGCAAACTGGTCGATGATGCCGTTTATCTGGGATCCTCATCTCCAGAGCTTTTGTCACAAGGCATCGTTATGGACCATGACAAAGTCATCAGGCAAAAACGGCTGAATGCCGAGATTCCGCCAACAAATATTTATTTTCCCCTCTCGTGTCGTTTCTTACCCCCTACCTCCACTTCTATTGCTTCTTTAGTAACTCTCCCATGTTTTTCCCCTCCTGCTCGGCAAGTGTCCATTCATTCGATGCTGACGAAGAGTTTTTCGATCAAGACAAAAAAAAAACAACCCTAAAGAAAAATCATCTGAGAAAAGTCGAAGCTACGATCCTCAGAATAAAGCAGTCTTGAATATTGTGTTAAGATAAGAATACTCAGGTGAGATATGGAGGAAAAATGGCCTAAGTGTATTGATTCCTGCATTTATAGAAATTAGATCTCGTTCTTTATCGTTGCAGCTACTATAATTATTTCTTAAGTGTATGAATCATTAGTTTTTCCAGTGTTTGACCAGTCGGTTTTGTAGATGAATTATTTTGGAGAAAACATGTTTCGATTTCTATCATGCGTCACTAAAACATTCTAACAACTATAATTTTTTTATCATAATGGAACTTAACTTTAAGTTTTTGAAGAGAGTTGTGAGAAAATGCAGTTGTTCTATAAAGCTATAATTAAATGATCACTTTAGTAATCAAACAAGCGTTTATTTTTAACATTTATGTTCCAAATTATTGTGCAAGTTGATACCTGATTCATTAAAATCACAATGTGATTTTAGTAAAACTGGCAATTGATTTTCATCTAACATAATATTTTAATGCTTATATAAATGATGCACGTTTAACTCGTGGGACGTTATATTTTCTGGTGGTGCTTTGAGGAAATGTAATACTTTATGGGATTCAAAATATTTAGTGATATTCTCCTTTAATGAAATATTTGCCTTAAAATAGGAAATAACTGAATGATTTAAAATAAAACGATCAAATCTATAAAAGAATACATAGTGTTATTTGACCCATTTCATTATCTATATATTAGCCTCAAAGAATTTTAAGTTAGAATGTTTACATCGATATTCTATTATATTTCCCCACTCTTGCTTTTAGTTAAATTTGTTAATTAAAAGAACAACAAAATGGTTGATTCCCCGGGCTTGTAACTTTAACTTTACCATCTTTTTCTACATACATGGTTAACTTAGCCAGAATATTTAGTTTAAAGTGTAATCTGGACAGTTATAAACAACCATAGACAATAGCAATCAAACCCATGAATTAATAAAATTATGACTCGAATACTAACTATTTGGTTACCAGATCAGCTCATAATGAATTGAATGAATGCGACAAATATACTGGTCTTTTGAAAATCAATGACTTATTTCTTTTAATCTGTTTAAAAAGGTATTTCCGATTGTTAAAAAAATAGTTTAGTATCTTACAATAAATTAATGGAAATACGAAGCAAAATGAAGTTCTTTTGGCTGAAATCTTCTAATGTGATTTGCAATGTATAAATTCTCTATGATAATATAAAATTAAACTATTACTCTTATGCATTAGTCAAATGATATATATTATGTGATATATATCATTTGACTATATGTGATTTTGTGATTTTATCTGTGATTTTTAAGATATGTGATTTTTAAGTAAGTGTACAAAAATGTAATTCATTAGTATAAAGAAATATTTAAGAATTCTGACTGTAATGTGATCTAAGTACAAAATGCACACACAAACCCTACTTAAAAATGATTTTATTCACTAAATTTTGCGCAATTTGTTGCACTTTTGTTCTATTACGCGTAACAGGAATTTGTATAATATCAATAAAATATGAAAACACACGTCTCGTAATACAATTAATTAGTTTTTTGTAAATGACACGTTAATAATAGGTAATACTTTTTACTGATTTGACTAACTTATCTCTAGTAAACTTAAACGGTCATAAAAGCATTTTAACCAAGGATTATTTTTACTCATGAAACTGTTTAAAGTGCATTTATATGCACTTTAAACATAAAGAACCGTCATGGAAAACGAGAACTTGGTGAGATCGGTAAACTTCAACTGCAAAATTGCTGTCAATTTTTTTTTAATATTTACTGTGATTTAATGAATTGTAATTACTTATTCATAAACTGATAGACAGTTATCATTTTACTCCAGAACTGCAAATTTTTTTCTTTTTAATTCACCAATATTACAGTCATTTATATAATACGAAAGGTAACACTTCACTTCAATATTCATTCAATCCGTCATAGGATCCTTTGAGAAGAAATAGATGATATAAAATATCATTTATATCATTTAAATTAATTGTTTTCAGACATTCTTTGCACGTTATTTAAAAGATTCATTTTATTTATATAATGTAAAACATCAACTAATAGCTTTGAGTTGGGATCTCGTAAGATATTATTAGCCAAGTGGAATAACTCTTTGGCTTTGTTTTACCAGTTCTTGAATTCAATTTTTATCTTATTCGTACAGTCAGCAACTGAATGATCAATGTATTGGCAATTGTTCCTTAATTCAGCTTTCCAAAGTAGAATTTTTCCTTGATTGAAGGTGTTTGTAGCAATTTAGAATCCGTTTTAAATTTTATGTCCCTGCCAAATTAATCTTCCTGGACAAAAGTTAAATGTGAAGCTCTAGACCCTTCCACATATATATATCAGTTAATTCAGAAACATTCTTATTTATTTATTTTTATGTAATAAACAATTCCTGCCTTGAAAGAAATTTATTATTTCTATAAACTGTGTATCGTAAGCAATTACATAAAATTCGTTTTATTATAAGCCTTTTGAATCCAATAATACGGAGTAAGAAATTGATATCAATTAAACATTGCTGCCAAAATCGATTTATTTAATTGTTAGCTCTTTTAAGACGACGTATGGAAGAAAAATATATAATTATAGTATTCACAACTGTTCTAATTTGGAAGACTTCACACAAAGCGCTTACTAGAACGAAATGAGAGTTATCTGCACGAAAAGCATCTAAAAAGCACTCTTTACAAAGCCTACGGCTGGATCAATAGGAAAGCACTACAGACGATTCCAATGTTCAAATTATTGGAATTCTATCGAATAAAAGTATCAGTTTCCCCATCTTTGGTAATTTGATGACTCCGATACAGTATTGTTGGCGAACAAAAATATTGCAAAATGCTGCCAAATTTGTTTCTGGGGAATGTTGCGGCCTTTTTTCTTTTTATCGATAGCAGTTTTTTCAGATACCAAAAATCCACATAAAACGAGAAAATGATCCTCAATAAAAACAATGTTAAGAAATACTCTTTATCTGATATTGCTCGATATTTCAATCTTTATACTTTGATAGCTGACATTTTTCTATGAGAAAAATATAGACAAACTTTAGAGTGGAATGAAATCTATGGAAATATTCTCTCTAAATCCATTTCATATAATTAATTACAATTTTAGTCTATAAATAACATTGTCGTTTCACATAAATTTCTTTTGAGCACGAACAAAAGTTCATTCAGATTTGGCATATAAATCATAATCAATTTAAATAATTAAGTGTTTTTAGTTAAATTATGCGTTAAAATTTTAAATACAGCTCTTCTTTATTAATTGATTTATATTATATTAAGAGGTGGCATCAAAATTCTCATCTTACTCTTAATACAGAAAAATTATACTTGAAATATATTACATCCATTGAAAATTTTGATTTAAAGTTATGCAAATCATTTTGCTAATTGCGATATGTCCATTTTTGATTATCTACTTCTGCGGGAATATAAAGCGTCTAAACATATTTAAACTGTTTTCAGTCTTGATTTACAGTTAAAGGAAGAAGTTGATGCCTGATTCAGAACTTTTTCTTCAAACTTGTTCCATGCTTACTTTGTAACATCTTCCCTATTAGAATACAGTGTAAAAATTAGCGTTGAGCGATGAAGAAACCAAACCATTCCAGTATAGATGCATAGTTATGACTAAATATTTAATGTTCATAAGCACAGCGGTTTTTGGTAGGGTTTGATAATGAACCATAAAACAGTTGATCATGTATATGTTCCTTTCCTGACCGGTTAAGAGTACTTCATAATTTTAATTACGTTATGTGTGTAAATTCTGATAATGATGAAGGGATGAAATTGTGTTATTTGAAGTAGGAGATTCTAATTTCTATTCCAACTTACACATTGAACAAAGACTATTGATGATAAATGTTGGGCTCTTTGCATTCTGTCTCCACGTCGATTTAGGAGACTGCTTGGGAATTTAAGAAAAAAATTGATAAGAGATTTTTTATCTTAGAAATAATTCGAACTTATAAACCATTTCTTAGGAGTTTCAGAAACATTTATTTTCAAAGAAGGTTTTGAAATATTTCATATAATTTTTTGTTGCTTAAAAATATATAAGAAATGCGTACATCATAGATAGAATATTTTATACATAAAATATAATATTTTACGAGGTTGTTTCCTGGAATTCGATTTTAGACATATTTATCTTTGCATTGCTGTCAATTCATCATGTCTCTTTCGAGATGATATTGTTTACGCATATGTGTAATGCGCAACATTACACGTGTATTTGAATTGGAGTTGTGTTTAATAGCTTATTCAGTGAAATGACTGTCATGCGATGAGTGTGATGGCTTTAATGTCATTTTTGAATTATAAGATTGTCTGTCAATGGGGAGATGACAAGCGTTTTTTATCATCATTAAAATTAAAAAATTTCATACAAATAGAACAAAATATATGGAGAGAAGGTTTCTTCAACAAGAAATTTCAGTATGAACAGGAAAGAATGTCTTCTAGTATTAGCTTATGTTAATATAATTTCTAGTATAAACATATAAAGTTAAGTTAATAAATTATAATAACTACATTTTCCTTATGTACTTTTGTGCATTTACTCATTGACGGAAGAATGCCTAAAATTTAAAATTATCCAAAAAGTATTTTTTGTTTAATTTGCCTTACGCTCAAAAGCAAATACACAAACCAATTGTAGGAAAGTGTCGCTAAGCCAATTCAAACCAGGAAGAAGTCTTAAAAAATTCAAAAATTACTTTTCATTATTTTTAAGGGTGAAATTAGAATTTGACATTATATATGAAAAACCTGGTTGATTTTGACTCAAATCCATACTAACAGAACGATCTTAGAAACTTTGTAAAATATATATAACATTGATTTCTGATCACAAAAGGACAACTAAAGTTTTAAATGGCTATACAATTCGACTTTAACATTTTGTGGATGTTTAGATATAGGATGCGGCAAGCTAACTTCTTTGCTTTGAATTGCAATAACACAAAAAGTAATGAAGATAATGAGGTTAGCGAGGTCTCAATTCAGAGAAGAAATCATGAAGTTGTGTGACATTGTAGTTCAGTCGCCAACATGCGTTGGAATAGCAAACATCGAGCATTTGTCATTGAGGTCTATTTTTCCGGGTACCTTCTTCCAATGATAAACGATATGGCGTGACAAGTGCGTTCTCTCGAATTGATTCTATGTAATTTATTTTTGTATGGTTATTTAAAGTCTCATGTGTCTACACTGACAGCCAAGAAAACTTTGGAAAATCTGAAAACAAACATTCAAAGAGAAACGACTAACATATCTGCCGTGCTGGAGAGATTAATGACAACAGCACAATTAGATTTACCCAACATATTGCCAAAGGCGGGAGTTCCTATAAGATATTTAAAACTATGTAAACTGAAAGTTTAAATATGTAACTTTAGTATGCAAAAAGAAATATATCTTTAATATTTTTTGTGTTACCGCAATATACAAAGTAAGGAAGTTATCTTATCGCATTCTGTATCATACTTTTAGAAATATAGCTTAAAAACAGTTTAACTTTTCTAATAAAACAAGATTTATATAAATTATTATTTTATTTACTACTAACTTGTGTAACTGACTATATATCTTTTCCATTCATATCAAACTAATTTTTCAATTTTTAATTATATAAATTTAAAAATTATGGATAGCAAATCTTAGACAAAATAAGCTTGGAATCTTAATACTTCTGCAACAATTTCAGTAAGTTAAGTATTGATTATCAGCTTAAGAGTGCTATCACATAAAACAAACTGAAGATGCAAAAACATGTTTTCATTTTCTATTTTATCCTTTCAATCAAAACAAAAATTTCTTAATACAATGCATATGATTATAAATCTACAATATTTCCTTAATAGTGTACCTAACAATGAATCAGCCGTTTGGAACACCCTTATTAAAGGTTATTTATTTAATTAAGTTTTGTAAACAATAATATTTATAGGCTTTGCCCAGTTTAGAGTCTGCCCAGTTAAAAATATAGTAGGCTATACTGATATCGTTTTGAAGAGGTTTTGTAATGGTTCAAAATACACTTTAATCATGGATCTAGGAAATATTAATCATCATATGTAAATAAACAGACTATAAAGCCAAATACAAATTCAAACTCTAGCTTTGATAATAAATATCATTAACTATTCACAAATTCGAAAATTCATCTATTTTACAGAATTTTAGGCATTAAATAATGCAAGAATTCACTCTATAGTGATTTACTATAAGTATTTTATTCAAGATATTGCTAATGACATATATTATTGAATATTTAATGAATCCATAAATTCACAAGAATTCATGAAATATAAATTTGTCGTGATCTGACTGATAATTTTATTTAAATTTATTTAAGTAAGAGATTTTATATAAAAAGATATTGTTTTTTTAAAAGATTATCAATCATCAGTTTTCTTCATAAGCATTTCTAATATAGCTTTCGACAATGTATTGATATTCAAAATAATAGTGCAATAAAGAAATGGCATTGGCAGAATATTTTTAAACAAACATTTTTCAAAACGGTATTTCTTGTTTCTGTTTTGAAATTAAAAGAAAAATGTATTATGTGTATTCTAAAATTTATATAATTTCAAACAAGAAATGTTTGCATATTTGAGCCATACTATGCCAGATAATGGTGCACTTCCCCTGAGTTGTAAACCAGTCTAAATAATCATCAAAAGCTTTTAATTTGAGATAATAACTTATCAATGTTTATCTCCCACTCTGATTTTCAATTTAACAATTCACAGATATAATTCTTATTGCAGGTATATATGTTGGCAGTTCAGAATCTGCCTTAGATTTTACTGAATTAACTTTTGTCTTCAGTTGAACAGTTCGAGGCTTTGAATCCCACTTTGGGCATGGATCTTTGCAGTGGTTTAGAATCTACTTTGAACCGTGGTCCCGGTTTAATTAATCTTCATCTGCAAGATTATATCCGTTAAGTGAAAACAAAATAAACTGTTGCATTAGCCTTCTTAGTTCAATAAACAAATTAAGAGAAGTAAGCAAAACAAACTTAAATCTAATATTGGGGTAATATAGTAATATTTTCACCAGATAAGATAAATATATTTTTCAATGATGATTAGTTTCTTTTCATAAAAATGACATTAATCAGAAATATAATGCTTTTGGTATCGCCTTAATATGGAATATAATGTTTCACCAAGTAAAACTGTTTTGGAAATATAGTTGATTATAAATTATAAAATGGAACAAAATATAACATTTTCCAAGATATGAGGATTATACTAATCAGTTTTACATTGCACTGGCGAATCAACACTAAACTGAAGGCAAATGACCTACCTATATAAGACTTCCAAAAAAAATTCTAATTTTAACCGAGAGTTAACATTTCCAGTTTTCTGTCACAAGAGAGATTTTCTTGGATAATTTGCAATTTTTATCAATAAATGTGATTTTAGTTTAAAACATAAATCTGAAATTATTTAGATGCATTTCGCATATTAGTTCTCAATTGTTACAAAACAGTCCCCTTCCGCTATTACATGCAACATTGCATTATTCAGTCAACAACATTGAAGTTTTCAAAGTGTTTACTAGTGAAAATCAAAGTCGTTAGAATCACTGTAAGCTATATAATGGAAACTGAGCAAAATGAATTCAAAACTTTTCCCGAAACAACGTGGAAACCGTAAATTATAAAATACCACCTACTTGGCAAGAAATTCCATGTTAATTCAAATACTATAAGCATATTTTTAAATTCTAGGAATATTTTAAATTTTTTAATCTAGCACGGAATAATAAACAAAATAATTAAAGCAGTAATTTTAAGGAAAAATGTATTATTAACATATATTTTTTCTACAAAAAAATTATATCCAGAAAATTATTTTCAAAATCCAACAATATTGCTGACTGAAGAAATAGTAGGAAAAATTAATGTCTTTTTAATTTAGATCTTATTTGATCTCAAAGTGCAAATATGACAATTTATATTACAGTTGTTAAAATGTCTTCATAATTCATATTTTTTTTAATGTTTGATAAATTGCTTCCATTTTCAACTCATAATTCATAAACTACTTAAAACAGCAGTAATTCTCTTAAATGTTGGCAAAGATATGTATATAAATGATGTGTGTGTGCGTGCGTGCGTGTGTGTGCGTGCGTGCGTGTGTGTGCGTGCGTGCGTGCGTGAGTGAGTGTGTGTGCGTGCGTGTGTGTGCGTGCGTGTGTGTGCGTGCGTGTGTGTGCGTGCGTGTGTGTGCGTGCGTGTGTGCGTGCGTGTGTGTGCGTGCGTGCGTGTGTGTGCGTGCGTGCGTGCGTGTGTGTGTGTGTGTGTGTGTGTGTGTGCGTGCGTGCGTGCGTGCGTGTGTGTGTGTGTGTGTGTGTGTGTGTGTGTGTGTGTGTGTGTGTGTGTGTGTGTGTGTGTGTGTGAGTGAGTGAGTGAGTGAGATTATTCTTTCTTTAATTATCTATTTTAAATGCATTAAATACATGTATTAAAACTATTAAACTAAAAATTTTCTGTTTAAGTTTACAAACCTACATTATGAAAAACTTTTCCGTCAGTTTGGCAGATTAGATCTAAAAATAAAGCTGATTTCTTTACTACTCGGTCCATCTGTTTAAAGAAGTCTTCTCTCTAAACCTTTACAGCTACCTTTTATTTGCATGGGGATGCTGGCCGTATAGCAATCCCTTGTGTGGATAGTTTCAATTATTTTCTGCGGTGGTCAGAGGCCGTTCTTGGGTGCTATTGCGATGAAAGCTCTTTTATTTCCGCACTTTCGGGACTTTACTCCCTTTGTGTTGCCAGTGTTTATTACAGTCAAACGTTTCCTATGGCCTTCTATCACGGCAAGGGTTTTATGACCCTGATATGTTGCGTTGCTGGAAACGAATTCCGGAAAATGTTGGATAGAGTAAAAATGAAGCCGAAAGTTTGTGAAACTAGTGAGCATGTTATTCAGAAACTAAGCAGCTAATCTTGGACGAAAGTAATGTAAGGAATATAAAGTTTATTAAAATCTAAACAGGTGAAGTAAATCATTAAATATTAAATATAATGACATTAAGTAAAGTGTTCAACACTTAATGCACTAAAGTGTTATAATACGACATAGATAGTTAAAAACCACTTCCCATAACAACGTTTCTGCAAAACGTTTATTTCAAGGTATCATCTGCTTAAAAATCATTGGAAATGAGATTGTTTATCGATATACCATTAAGGCAGAGATATATTAGTTGCTAAAATCGAGTAGCTCCCATGTCCAAGCCAGCAACACAAAAAGAGACTAGTTGTTAAAAAATATTTTTCTTCTTGTGGTACGATGTGAAAAATTGGTGGAAATAATATCAATTTTGTCACTTTTCTCTATAAAGTTATGAAGATGGATCTTAAGGTAAGTGTTTCACAACTTCTGATATTTTATTGTAAAATTTCTTGGTGATGCAAATGCTTATGAAAATATCGATTTGTAATTGTGAAGAATAAGAAATATAGTTTAATTAGCCTTGAACATTTAATAATTCCAAAAAAAGTAGCTTTATTGTTTTGGGAAAGATAACTGCTATAGAGTTTTAGGATAGATATGAATAAGTTGTAATGATTTCGACGTCCGCGAGAGGGCACTGCGAGGTCAGCGAATCGAGATTAAAAACAGGAGATGGAAAAGCAGTCTATTCTTTTCGATTCTAGAAAAAATAATGATGGGACTGTTGAGAATGCTGGAAGTATGTGTTGTCTTTTATAAAAATTACACGTAAATTTATATTGTGTTCTGTGCAATTTTAGAAGATAATAAATAATTGGATGCTAAAATAATGTGATGTAAATTCGCGGTACAAATTTAATTGAGCATCAAAACAAAGTGTATATAAGTTAAAAATTATTTTTTAAATTCAATGTAAAAGGTCATTTGTTCGTTTATTTTTAAAATTATAAAGTAAAAAATGTAAATATTCTCTCCCTAAGAATAATATTACCACTGAAAATAAAAAAAGAAAATTCACTAAGTTTTTATCAGAGAACATCAATGAAATATTTACACATTTAAGAAAATATGTAACCCAGTAATATAAACACTAATAATTCTCACATTTAGACTAAGATTATCAAAATACATTAGTTTTTGTCAAATAATGTGAATTACTTTGATTTACAAACAGTGAAATTTTAAAAAATATATTACATTTCTTTTTATAAAAGAAAATTAACTTACATTCAAATTAGAACATTGAATCAGATTATGTTCTATGTATCTATCAATAGCTGTTAAAAATTATTTTTCATATCCCTTAAGTCTTACTGATTGCTTAGTCCAAAATTTTTCAACAATTATTTATATATGAACAACCCTTCCCGTAAAATTTAAGTTTCTTAACATTTTATTAGAAAAATTCGTATTGAAAGTTCATTGCAATCACTTTTGTACACCAAGCCTAATTTAAGAGTGGGGTTTATAATTTTTAATGAATTTTGAATCATGTCAAACTTGTATCTAATGGTAGGAATTGAGCTCAGAAACTACTACTAAAGACTAAAATGTTCAACATTCTGCTACCAGATCATTTGCGTACTGAATGAGTATATTACGATATAATATAATGAAAAGTTTTCGAAATATAATAGTATATTTTATATACGGAAATCGATGAATCCACAAATATATATTCCATATTAACAAAATATTACTTTTTTTATAAAAAGATATGCATAAAGTGGATACTTTGTCTCACCTTTTTCATTTTGTTTTTTCCTCTGTTCAATTTTCAACGTGCTCAATTATGGTAGCACTATCGTTAAGGGTTTGAAATTTAATTATTTAGAACAACGGGTAATTTTTCTTGATTTTGAAAGCTTTTACAAATGGAAAAATTATAGTTAAAACATATATATATATATATTCTTTATATTACTCGCAAAAATCATGAAAGGATTTTTTCTCGTCGTCGACGACACTCAGACATTCGGTGATGAACTTCGCCTTGTTTGCTGCCACTCGAAGAATGCACGATTTAAAGACAGGCAGCAAATTCGTCAACAAGTCGGAATTACGACATCTCAATACGATGTGACATAGATGAAACGTTATATGATGTCAAAATATTTTAAACCAATGAAAATTGTAATAAAGGAGCGTAATCATGATCCCAAATGGAATGAAAGGAACCAATTTATGGTTAATAAGGAATTTTAGAACTAAAAAAAGCTAGCTGTTTTTAAAGTGACAATAAAATGAATTTTAAAACTAACATTTTTTTAAAGTTAAAGATTTCTAAAGTTAAAAGAAATATAATTTTTCAAGAACCCTACAAAACTATTATCTCAAAATATCGATTGAGGCCTATTATAAATCACTAGTTAATTTTCGCTGCACATGAGTATTTCATAATTTTAAACATAACAGAGCTCCTTTCATATTATTGTCTGAACACACATATATCACTGCCCTTGAGTTCAATGACATGTTAGCTCCCTAACTGTTGCACATTGATTCGTTTTTACACAATATCAAAAGTGATTTTTTCTTCTTGCTTCAATGACACGAGACGCAACTGAGATTTTATGAAATTTATTTAATGGTGTATTTACTCTTTGTCCAGTACATTTTATTAATGTACTAGATCTAGCACGGCTCAACACGCGAACATTTTTCTAATTGAACAACGACTGAAATATTGCTTCTTTTAGCACGAAAACAAGTGGTCGTATCCTTTCGCAAGCTGGACAAGTGATTTGTCTTCTAACATCACAGTGATTTAAACCTAACTACTTTTATACTAACTTATCTAATTACTAAAAGAACTATTATTTCAAAAGTTACTTTTTTGTTTTACATTTGTCTAGAAGCGATATTTGGAAATGCTTGTCTGGTTTTGAAAATCTTATGCAAGAACACCTTGTTGTTAAAATTGTCATGAAATTTCTTGTTAAAAATTAAAATAATATGCATGCCTTCACATCTTATTTTTTTCAATTACAAAAATTTGATTTTCATTAAATCATTCCTATATAAATTAAAATTTTACTTATTTTATTCTCCTTTTCATTTTGGATTCTTCCTCTTACATTTTACATTGACTTTGCATCATTTAATGGCATATGTGATATTTGGTAATGTACAGGGACTAACTATTCTTTCAAATAAAATAAAATATTGTTTTGCTGTCTCATAATAAAACAATCCAAAGAGTATATTCCATACTACACTACATTCACCGCTATGAAAACATTCATAATTTTGCAAAGGTTGTACTGGCAAAATAGCACAAAATTGTATTCAACTGCAAGTTCTTATCATGAAAATCACGTTATTGCTTTAAAGGTGTCAAAATATTTGTATGGAACTCGAGAAATAAATGATTTTAATCACTAATTTTGATAAAATAACTATTTCTTCAAAACTTACGAATAAAATGGAACTCTCTCTTTGAGTGTAAACTTACAGTTAAAAGTTATTACTATTAGTATCATTTCCAAGTGAGTATTTTTTAAGATATTTTAGAGATTTATATATACAGGGTTAGTGAAATTAAACTTCCGCTACTCAAGAGACCCCGGAGGCCGTTCTACTAGTCGAAACAGAAAATATTTCGACAATAGGTATTTGAACAACGCGCTCAAAATTTCTTAAATAAAAAATAGTTAAAAATATCTCCACTAGATGGCGATGCGGACCATCTTCTTACAGCAACATATGTAAATGTCATGCACAATAAAAGGAAGATGCTGCTCATGCTACAATCAAGTGAGTATAGCAAAATGCCGACGTTGTTGGAGAGAACATTCTGGTCAAACTTTACTACTGCAACGGTGAGAATGTAGCAGCAGCTGTCAGAGAGTTCCGCCGCCTGAAGAAACAACCACGTGGACCGATGTCGGATCGTGCTTTCAGAGACATGTTGGTGAAACTTGAACGTAGAGGACAGCTAGGCGTTCAGCCGGGAAGAGGAAGAAAAAGGGTGATCAGCGTCGCCGTAGAGGATGTTGCTACAGCTCTTGAGGAAGGCAGCAGTGAATCGCTTCACAGAATTGATAGTACATCGACGATCTCACGTACCCTTGATATGCCCTACTCGACTGTATAACATATCATGCGTAGAATTCTAAAATTTTACCAGTATAGGGTTCAAGTGGTTCATCAATTAGAACAGCACGAGCCGGAAATTCGCAAAACATTAGCGCTACAATTCCTCGTGAGAATGGCAGATGATAATTCCTGGCCATGGAACATTTTGTGAGCGGACGAAGCCCAGTTCCATCTTAATGGGCATGTGAATACCCATAATTGTCGCATCTAGGTGACAGAAATCTCTCACTTATTGCACGCCAAACTCTTGCGTGATACGAAAGTGACCATATGGTGCGTGTTTACTGCTCCATTCATTATCAGACCATATTTTTTTGAACAAGCGACAACCTCAAGGACCTACCACCTGTTCTGTAAATGGGCTACGGTATCGTAACATGTTTGAGACCTACGTAATTACTACTCTCCAACAAAAAGGCTGCCTACAAGAAACCATATTCATGCATTCAAGATGAAACTCCATCTCATATCAAAACCCAAGTCCAACAATTGTTGAGGCGGACATTTACAGACGCACGGATATCAGCCGATGCTTCCCAATAACATGGCCTCCATGATCACCCGCTCTCACGTCCTGTGACTTCTAGTTATGAAGATTTTGAGGTTGATCTAGATATGAAGGTTTTCATATTGAACACGTTTTAAAACACTGACTTACGTATTTATTAATTTAAATTAGAGAAGTTCTTTAAGTTTAATAAATTGCAAGTGCAATATTGTAATTGTTTATCGTCCTCATTGTGTTCCTTTTCTGTAAGACCAATGGTTCTTCATTGTTATGAGATCTCAGCTTTTTTTTTTTTTTTTTTTTTTTAATTATAATTTTTTTTTTTTTTTATTTTTTCTGAAATAAAAATAATACTATAACTATTATTTTTATTTCAGAAATTTTGAGTGCATTGTCCAAAGTGTCTATTGTCCAAATATATTTCCATTTCGAATAGTAGAATGGCCTCCAGGGTCCCCGGAGTAGCGGAAGTTTAACTTCACTAACCACACATATATATATATATATATATATATATATATATATATATATATATATATATATATATATATATATATATATATATATATATATATATATATATATATTGTAACAAAGGAAATTATAAATGCTTGAGTAAAATGAATACGTTGAGATGCATCATACATCAAAATTTATCAAAATACAAGTATCATATCTATCGAAATCTCATCAATTAGTCATTATCTTAAAATATGAAGAAAACAATTTCAGTTGAAAAGTTATAGATTATAGCACCCCGATTCAAAGAAGATGATTGTTGAGTCGATTGCCTTCTCATTCATCTATGAGCTTTAATCCTGCACTACGGTAATAAATTGATCAGTGATATATTAATTAAACAAATCTCATGTAAGAAACTATTTGGACTATTCAGATTTTTATAAAGATTGCCATTGTCATCAAGATGTTATAGAACTAATGAAAACGGGGATAATAAATTTTTGTTGTTTCACTTGTTAAATACTTTTTTTCATATGAATATCTTCAATATTTACGACAAAAAAAATGCATAAAAGCAGCTTCTATTCTTTGTCTTGTAGCTAAATCATCAACATATAGAAAAGATGATAAAAACTACTGTGTTCACTTGTTGATTTTGGATTCACGTTTACTATTTAATTATTTTTGTTGAAAACGCTATTTTACTCTATAAAATGAGGATTTAAATATTGATTAGTTAGAAACAAATGGATTAAGATGTGAAACGTTTGAAATCTTCATTTTGTATTATTAATTTTTCAAATAGGAGTTTCATGTGTATTAAAATACGTTTCCAATTGGTAGCGTATAGGGAAAACCGAAAACGCATACGCTGCACTGAACAAAAACTAATTTTTCAAAAACGAAAGAAGTAGAAATATTATTTTATTTCAAAAATATTTTTGCCTCTGCTTCTAGCAGTCACACAGATGATAATTTTAAAAAGTAGAAAGAGACATAAGTATCCGTTTTCGAATACATGTAGTGTTCCGCAAAAATATGCATTGATATTTTTAAAAAATTATATCGAGTTTAAATCATCATTAATTATGGCTTAAGCTAGTTACAAATGATGTAATTAAAATTTGAATCTGTGTTTTAAGGTGGACAAATATACCACCACCCTAATATAAGTTTCATTCTATTTTGTGCAGGCGTTCTCAGTTCAAAGACAAAGACAGCCAAAAATTTGGCTAACACACAAAATAAAATTTATTTATAAAGATTATAATATGCGTACTTGTTGTTAAAATTATAAATTTCGTCAAAATAATATTTTGGCCAAATGTTATACTATACAAAAAGAAAACAATTTTCACAAATATTTTGCAAATTTTTAATAAACAAAAGCGTTTAATTTAATTTTATAAAATAAGTATTCAGTAGAAATATTTCTTTCCCACTTTTGACCTGAAATGAGCGCATTTCAATCTGATTGCTCTATCACAAGCTTTTTCAAGAAAACTGTGTTTCACCAATTTTTCGTTTCCGTCTCAGAAATTCTTTCATTTCAAGAGTTCAAATTTATAAGCTGTTTAATGTTTGTAGCTTCTTAAAATATTGCCATATAAACAAAAGTTACAAAAATGTTTCTTTTTATATCCCTCATTTTATTTTTACATGCATTAAAAAAATTTCTCAAAAACCCTAAAAAATTTTTTTTAGATTGTGTTATTCTTTCAAAACAAATATTAAAGAAGTTCATTGTTTCAATAAATTTCGCAAAATTTTCAAGTTTCAAAAAATATGCAAATTCTTTCTTTTCCCTCAAGAAATTCAAAAATCTTTCTATAACAACACCAATATTTGTCTTTAAAAAATAAGTAAATAATAAAAACAATTCCGGGAGTTCGCCATTTCGGTAATTGCTTGATAAAAACAAAAAAGAAATCCCAGATCCACCAGCACAAATTTGCTCAATCCGCACAAATTGGCTAACGGTTTTTCCTTGGCGAATATTAAGCCAGCTGACTATGCAAAAATGGAAGAAATGAAAATAATTTTTGTGCAGCGTCAGGAAAACTATTCGGCGGTGTTAAAAAGAAAAAAGTGGTATAAAAAATATACATAAAAGAAATCTAAACACAATCAATTATTCTTCATTCTGTCTAGAATTAATATTTGATCATAAGCGTAAAACCTCATAAAATTTGTATGTGGAAAAAAAAACAATTTTCTTAACTTGAGAACGTAGTTCTTTGAACTGCTCCTATCGTAAAAGCAAGCTTTAGAAAGTTTAATAATGAAAGAGTACATTTTTTTTTTTTAAATTTATAACTCTCAGAATCTGCTAAATTCCCTTCGTTGTTTCCTTAACCTTTTTGTGTTATTTTTTTTTTTATTCTTTTTTTTTAACTTTTATGTTCTAATGACGAAATGCTTTTATTATTCATGAAAGATAAAATCGTAACTCTGTGTGCATTAGACCTTTAAAAAGGTTTCAAGTTAACGCATTTTGTACCTATAGAAAAATATTTTTGGATTTAAGAAACTTTTTTGTTTTATAAATGTTCTTAAAATAGCTAGCCGAAAATTCTACTTTTGGGACATAATTATTTCTCATATGCTTAATTTAACTGAACTTTCTTCTTGCGGAAATTATAAACAGCTATATAAAAATATAAATATGTTAAAATTAGTGTGTGTATTTTATACTATCATTAGTTAAATTTACAATGAGATATGTGTGTGCATTTTTTTATGATCTGCTCTTTAAATAGCAGAAAATCAATATGCAAACAATTTAAAGCTTAAAAATTTTCAGTTTAACTTATTTAAAATAAAATTAATTATTATATATTTTTGCTGTTCTAAATTTATTCCTTTTTAGTGATTAATAAAATTACCCAATTAAAATAAAACAGACAGTTTCAAATATTTTTTAATAATGAATTTGTTTCATGGTGATTACAAATTTTAAATATTAGGTTATTTTGACAAATTGCTTAAGACGACAGATTATAAAAGTTGAATTTCGTTACTTTTATTATCGGGTACTAATAGACGTGGCATAAATGCATAACATAAGCGCTGGCTAATAACAGAATTAATAACAGATAAATAACAGCTAATACCTTTGATATGGAAATTTTTAGGATTTTATCTAGAGACTTGAAAGATTTACTCTTTTCTATTATTAACTAAAAATCAAAACTAAGCATTGAGAACAACTTCCAATAACTAAAGGTGCAAAAGCTCGAATAATTTTCTATATATTTTAATAAATGCTTATACAATATTTATATAAAAAGAATAGGCTGAAAGCCTCTAAAAATCTAAATTCAATAGAATAAAGCATCATAGGATATTTATCCCTTCAAAAAAACCTATACGCACATATTACAATGGAACAAATTCTAAAAATTAAAACATTCTTTTTTCAACTATCACAAAATGAATATAAAATCTAACATGCGCTTATCGCGCCAACTGTTGACAATAAAGGTTAATAAACAAATATTTCGCCACAGACTGTTAAACATCATAAATAATGAATATGAATACAGTTTAATAAAATGTTGAACATGAATAAAAGGCTAAGTGATATCAGAACTGAAAGTTAAATGAAGTGGTGTCAGTTGAATTTTCTGCGTTCTCTTATTATATTAGTCGGAATGGATATATGCTTGATAGATTTCCTTTCTTAGAATATGTTTATACAGTCCAAAGTCTATCTGTTATATCTTGGAAGGCAATACGTGTTGGATATTCAAATATTTTACAGCAGCCTTTCAACTGATCAGCTTCTTGCAAAGTGTTGCAAATTATATGCACTCGAGATGAAATAAATACAGTAGAATTTCAATTATCCGAACTCCGTCCATTCAAATCGCTTTCAGAATTTCAGAAAAATAAATTAGACTAAAGAAGAGACAAAAAAAAAAATGAGAAAAAAATCAAAAAGCTCAAGAAAAGGAAAGTTAAGAGAAGGGTGGAGATGAGAATGAGTGAGAGACATTTTCTAAAAATTCCTGGATGTTCAGAAGTTAGTGCTGAGGGTGTAAAAGAATGGATTATAAGTCAGACACTAGATTTCAAACTGCAAATGATGGCAGACTTACTGAAAGTGTCGAGGAAGAAAATGACTTTAATGTCCAAGTTGAAGCAGACACGGGACTATCAGCTTGTGAAGAATTTGATAGCTATGAAACTGCTTTGAAATAAGTTATCCCAAGTGTGACTTCATGAAAATTCTCAATGTCAAATGAATGCGCGATTTGGCTGCCCGAAAACGGATGAAGGCATTGAAACAATTTACTCTGATTAAGATATTCAACAAGCAAAGGCTTTCAGGTAAAGCACTGTACAGAGATAATGCCTTAATGTGCAGTACTTGTAAGCACCTTAACATGCAAAATTCTTGGTTTGTCACATAAATGATTAAAAGCTCTTTCTTATTAAAAATATGTAGTTTTTCTCCCATTTTCAACATACAATAATTAATTAATGTGAACTCTTTTTTCGAAAGAATCCAATTATTCGAATATTTGATTATCCGAATGAGGTACAATCCCAACTGATTCCGATAATTGGAGATCAACTATACTTTGAGGTCAGTAAAGAATAGTTTAATATAAAGAAAGCTGCTGTAAAAAACTTTTTATGTCTTTTACAGATCAATCTTCTTGAGGAGTTATTAATTAATAAAGTATATTCAAATTTCGGAAAAAATAAACCCGATAAGCTTCTAAGGAATATAACATCAGTTTAGTCATAAGCCTCACATTTTCCTTTACTATTCCTATGAGAAAACAATGCACTACGTTATAGTTAATTTCCGACACTTGTGTGAATAAAATACAACTCTATACAAATCTAATTTCTATTACTCTTATCTATTCTTAATTAAAATTCAAAAACAGTTGTGTACAATGTAGTTTCTCACAACATGACGTCCATTTTGATGACATATTTCAAATAAAATAATAGATTTACCTCATGATATTATTGTTCAATTGGATCACTTGTTTAATAAAATGAAGTTGAATAACAAATGAAAAATAAATTATATTGGTATGAAAAATATACTAAAATTCCCCGTTCATACATTATTCCATTTCATTGGACTCGTCATATGTTTTTCATTTAAGCAGCGTTGAATTATAGATAATAGAAATAAAAGTTTTTACAAACCTCATTTCAATAGATAATTTTAAAGTTAAAAATGATTTACGAAATAAAGTTTTCAAGAAGCTTATGACTTAAAACTGGATGAAATAAAACAATCTTCTACAATTAAATTTGCACTGTACTTTTAAGTATTTTTTTGATTTTTAATTTTAAGAATCTTTTTCTGCAAATAAAGTAAGTTTTAAAATTGCTATACAATCATTTTGCTGCTATTATTTGAATTAAACTTTTGTTCAAATATTTATATTGTTAACAAAATGAGAGACTCAGTTCTATTTTCAGGAAACACCTCAGTGGATAATTTCTTAAAATATGCGTTCATCAAAATCAAAAGAATTTAACATCCAAAAAATATTTTTGTGTCCACTTTTTATTTAAAATTTAAATTAAGGTAATTACTTGGAATACATTAAATCCAAATGAAAGGCTATTAAAGGCATTTCTAGGTATTACAGAATTATAAGAAATATTATAATAAAATACATATGTTAAAAAATGTAAAAATAATATATAAACAAATGATACAAATCATATGATACGTAAAAAAGTATCTTAATATCTATACAAAAACAATCAAAAAAGGCAACATTTACTCCTATTATATATATCGTAATATCTTATAGAATCGATGCCAATATATTTTTATTTATTATAATTTAACTATAAGGTTTCTTTAAATAATTTTATTTTAGAAGTGATTAAATATACCTGGGGGAAAATAAAATCTGATATTGTGACTAACTGAAATTACTGTTTAGATAAATGAGTCAGTTATGTGATATATTGATTATAATTTACTCAATAACGTATTGTGAAAATGATACTTGGTAAATTCAATAGTTTATCTGAGCTTATTGTTGATCAACAAAGCAAATAAAGTTAATAACGACACAACGGGTGGAAACCTAATATTTATTTTTAAGGTGTACAAGAGTAATCGAATTTTCAAATTTAAGGATTAAATGTAAAGGATAACCAATAAGAAAACATGTATTTAATTTTAAAGCTAGCAAATATTTCAGAAGGAAATGCGCTTCGAAAATTCCACGTTTCTGTTCAAAAATGGAAAACCGTATTTTGCAAAGTTTGCCTTTGATTAAAAAAAAAAAGTCTGAAAAGTCTTCAGAACTCTAAAAAAAAATCAGAAAAAGACTCTCAGGCAACGAGAATTGGCTTGTAAATATTAAAAAAAAAATTTCATCGCATGTTAAATGAGATCAAAATAAGATCAGGAGACATGATGCGTACACAAAAATATTTGTAATAAGAAAATAATGAGTAAATTTACTCTATTCCATTTATTTATTTAAACTGTTTGTTTGGTCCAATTTTGTTTGCTTGTGTTTCTCTCTGTAATCAAACAAAATAAATTTGAATACAAACTTTGAGAATTTCAGATGTAAATATTAAAATATTTAAATTAATTCCTTCAGAAAAGCATACCATAAAATTTTAATTCAAGTTCTTTTGAATTTGTAAAAGAAATTTCTACTCTATCTTTGTCTACCTTAAAAGTGAATATTTCTTATAAAAGTAATTCGATCCAGATTCATTTCTAAGAAAATTTTATTAAAGATTTTTAACACTAATTGTCAATATTAATTATATCTAGGTAATATTTAGCGGAGAAAATATTTAAACTATATTTGTAATTGCATATTTATAATTGCATTTATTGGCGATATTTGTTTAAATATTGAATATACGATTCGCATTTCAATATTTTTTACAGTAGTAAAATTGACACATCACTTTTCTATGTTTAACAGTAAACTTTATAAATATTAAATCTCATCGATCACGCAATATAATTATAAAAAGTAATAATTTTAAAAGTTCTTTTGTTAAATTACATCAAGTTTTAGATGATACTAATGATTTGACCACCATTTATCAAATATTCTGCAGTACAAATTCTTAACATCTTATTAGGCTAAGCAGTGACATATGGTCCGGTTGTTGGTTAGGACATCTTTCTCTTTATTGGAAGGTATTCGAATCCCGGTTTAATCGTATATCCCTCGTGTTCATTAAAGGCGGACAGGACATGTTAAATAGCTAATGGCCGCAATGTCCTCCAAGAGGTATGATAATATCTGGGGAATATTGGAGGTGACAACGGGGAGTATTTTTGCTTGTCCCCTGCTTTTAAATTACGAAGACTGCCACCCAACTGCTTCAAACAAATTGATAGAGCTCAATTCAGAGCTAGATACAGAGAAGTATACAGGTATAAACAACTTGTTGATATCAACACATAATATAATGTATAGATTTAAAGGAAAAAAATAATTCCATTTACTAATTTATAAATGAATCCCCAGCTAAATATTCGATGAAAGAGCACATATAGTTTCCTTTAGTCGCTAACAATTGCTACTTTGTACACCGGTTCATCATAAATACGCATAAAATACCAACAATAAAACTAACCTTGCACACACTTTCAGAAAATCTATTTGTTCTGTTTAATATCAAAGCAGTCTTACCGAACCATAACATCGCATTGTTCTTAAAAATCCCTGCTTAAAATTCATCAACAAATTACTTCATAAACACTTCTCTTCATTTCGCCTCCCTCCTTTTGACGTGACGTGACAAAGCTAATCAAGAGAAATTACTGCATTGTCCCCCCACCAACGTCTCCCCCGACCCCTAAGGGTTCAAAGTCATCTAAAAGGGTCCTCGACACCGAATGTTCTCGGAAACAACCCCCACCGTTCGCAAAGCGTGGAACAGCCGCGTTTATGGGGCATCAAACTTAATCAGCCGCTATTTAGATAACCGATAAATAGTCCAGGGGGGGTGCCGTTATCTGAGAATGAGGCCTCCTGCTCTTGAGGACCTCAGATGGCGCCTCCTCCAGCTGGACAACCTGCGATAAAGACGTAGAACAGTGATATCAGGAAAAAAAAGAATGAACGAGGAATGGATGATTATAAGTTGTAATCAAAGAGAGGAAATTGGATTACTTTGGTGAATTATGAGTCAATGATCTGTGAGAAAAGAAATAACATTTGAAAGGGTTATCATTTTAATGCATAATGTTTAACAAAAAAAATTTTTTTTAGAAGTTATGTACGCTGGTAACTCATTTAATTCGATGATTCTAAATAAATTTAATTTATAAATTTTTAACAACACAATTCATATTCAGTTTATTTTAAATAACTAATTACGGCTTATAGTCAGTAAGACAATTTATAACAGGTTACGTGTGTATATATAAATGGATATTATTTCACATTTATTTTTGAATATCGTTTTCATAAATTTTTCGCTAAGAATTTACCAAAAGTAATGCAGTGAAATTCGAGATACAGGTAGCATTACTGAGAAACTCCAATTTAAAAGAGTCAAAAAAAAATTTTTTTGTAAGATAATAATAAGCAATGTCAAATATACCTCAATTCTAATTAAAATTGTATAGTAATGAATTTATTTACTCTCATAATGAAGAGTATGCCAATAAGCCATCCGTTTAATAATATTGAAGAATACGTGCATTTTTTTTAAATATTTTTTGGTAACTTTTTTTATATTATCATATTAAAAATCCATTTTTTCTCAATCCGCATCGAATAAATTTATTTAATTATAAAATTCTGAAAGGAAGTCAAAGCCTAACACACACAAAACACTCTTTTAATTATAATGACTTAAAAATTGTTAAAGAAACCTAATATGTAAAACTATAAAAAGAATATATTAATCATATCTTTCTAAATTCTTTTGACATTAAACTAAAATAAATCTTTTGAAGATGACATTTTTCTCTTCCAATCACATTCTGTCAAACAAGAGACAGTTTTTACAACAAACTGTAATGTCTCAAGTGCTGCTGTGTCTAGCCTCGAACGAAACGTTAGATCATTTTAGTCCTGCTAAAAACAAAATTTTTAAAAAAATCAATTTTTTGGCCTTTATAAACTTAAAATATCATCTGCAAGCACAATTTTTAATTAATTCTGTCAAATAATTCTTACACAACGTCCATACAAGAAATGTTTTCGAAAAGCAACGTTTTCTATGTACACTCAAAGCTATATAAAAAAATCTTAATATGAATTAGAGGATATATAAAATGTATAGTAAATAAATATTTAGTGAAAAAAATTATATAAGACAGTGCACGTTGTATAATTATTAAAATAAAAAACCTAATGTATATAAATATATACCATCATTAAATTTCAAGTTAATTTAATCACAATACACACAAGAATAAAAGAGAAAACATTTAAAAATTTAATTAAATTAAAAATATTATATTTTAAGTATTGAAATTATTTTTATGAATTATATGTTAAATTGATAGTTGTGTGTGATATTCCTTTGTACTTAAAGGATCTTAAGTGTTTAAAAATGAACCTGTCGTATATTTTATTCACAACCTGTCGTATATTTAGATCAGTTTGAACACAAAATACAAGATCAAAGTTATGGACTTCACGATTGCTCTTTCATATCATTATGTATTATCAGTGATAAAATTTTAATATATCTTTTTATTTTCTATAATATTCAAAGAAATCTGTATAAACCTGAAAGTACTAAAATGTTTCCCTAATTTCGAAGAACTAAATTTCCTAAGAAGATTTTATAAATCAAATATTTGTCTTAAGACCAATCAAATTTCTAGGATATTATTTTATGCTTGAAACTCAGATTTGAACTCATTTTCGCCCTCTTCGGTAGACATGTTTTTGTTTTTCTTAATGCTCTGCCGATCATGAATACTTTAAAACGAGCATGAAAGGAGTTCCGACTTCAATATTTCACAATTTGTAACTGAAAAGAATTTTCAAGAATTCCACATCTCATCAAATTACTTTTCAATCGGTCTATTCTTGAAAATTCATTTCGTATATGCAAAATAAAATTTCAAGAAAATTCGTGTTCAAAAAACTACAACTAAGTGAATATCATTAAAAAAAATCAGTAAATATCGTTATTTTTCTAAATCATTTTTTTTCCAAAAACTAAGTTCCTAATATATATATGTATATATATATATATATATATATATATATATATATATATATATATATATATATATATATATATATATATATATGTATATTAAGATCAATACAAAGAGAAATTTGTTATTTACTAACATGAAAGAATTACCTTATCTAGAAATAAAATAACATTTTACAGTGTTTGCGTTGAATGTAACTTACAGCCGCACTCGAAAAATTAATGGCTGTTTTGACGGAACTTTGACACATACTCACACATGATAAATTTTGAACGAAGTTTAAAAGGATGTTTAACCTAAAGTCAACAAGAAAACAGACATGTGCTTTTGATGGGTGGTTTTGCAGCATTATGTTGTTGTGGTTATAATATCGGATGTTGTTTAATTATAAATAGTTAAAAAGACAGCCTTCAATAAGCCAAGTCAATTTATCGAGTTTGTGAGTGAGACTATTAATAATAAATATTAAAAATGACCATTACTTTTACGAGACTCTAAGCATCATTATAAATTCATTAATTACTTTATCATTTCATTATATAATTATTTATATTCAATTAAAATACGACTTTATTATCATATTAAAGATAAATGCAGATGATAATTATTTCTATTCAATTGATACATTCGTGATAAAGTATTTTAAAAAATATTACATTTTTTATTGCATCAATTCGGAGATTAATTTCCTTTCGTAAGCAAATTAAAAAATCAAATAGATGTGATTAAATGAATATAATGAATTATGAAATTAATTTATTTTTTATTTATAAACAAAGTATTTAAAATTTCTAAACTCTAAAACCTGCATTTCATTTTTAAAATAAAATTAGATTTATTTTTTTTTCATTTTAATAAAAGCAGAATTTAAACTAATGGCATATTTTTGCTATATAAACTTTATCAAATTAGTTAAAACAGTTTTGATTGGTGAAATATAGAATTATTAGTTAATGAGATCATTTGTGTTTACTCTTTCTTATTCATAAATTTAATACTTAAGTTTAAGTTATAAGACCAAATATTTCAAGATTGCTATGCGATTTGGCATTATTTTTTGGCATCACAAGCAAATCTGCAAGTTAATAGCAAAATTTGTTAGGAATGCACCGAACAACGAAATAAATCAAATTTCTTCATCAATCGAATCAAAATTTCTTACAAAGTGTAAGATAATACATTAGAACTCCAATCATCCAAACTCCGTCTATCTGAACCGCTCATTATCTGAATCATTTTTTAGAATTTCAGTTAAATAGTTTAGACTAAAGAAGAGAAGAAAAAGGTGAAGATGAAAAAAACTCAAGAAAAGGAAAGGTATGAGAAGGAAAACAATTAAAATTCCTTAAGTTTCAGAAATTAAACCTGAAGATATAGGAGAAGAAATTATGAGTCAGATACTGGATTTCAAATTGTAAGTGATGTTCAACTTATTAAAAGTATCGAGAATGAAAATGACCTTGATGTTATAATTGAAGCAGAAAGAGATGTTTCGCTTGCAATGACTTTCATTTACAGCTGTGTACATGCATACTTGCATTAATGTACAACACTTGTAAATATCTTCACATGTAAAAACGTTGTCTTTTCATAAAATTCTTTTTCTTTAAAAATATGTAGTTATTTCTCCCATTTTCAACTGTCAATAATTAAAATGAAAAACTTTTCAAAACATCCATTTAACGAGTTTCTGATTATCTGAATACGTATCCCAATCGTTTCGGATAGTTAGATTCTACTGTATTTTTTTTTTCTTTTAAGCTGCCAAGTCAATGCTATACTTTGTATCAAACGATTATAATAGTTACAAGTAATTCAATAACATGTCTCCATTACTTTTACGCATTTTAATCTGAAGATAAAATTTGAATCTTATCTTAACAGATATTAATATTAATGATTTTTCTTCACATTTAAAATAAATTAAATATAACTGAAAAGAAATTTTCAGATTTAGAAATTAACATGATGTTTTAACACGTTTTTTTTTCTTTTATATAAATTTATTTTACAATAATTTTAAAATTCTGATGAGCAATGAATATTATTATTAACTGCAAAATATTTTTTTTCAAAAATCAATTTATTACAATTTATTAAAGGCGATTACATGTTATTTCAATCAATCGTAAACTGATAGAAGATATTCCATGAATTAATTTCTCCTTTAAACAAAGCATGTTATAAGGTTTACTTTATTAAAAAAATTATTACATCAATCCGGTTTTATATACCATGTTAATTGAATAAAGAATGCAGAGAGCAACAGGAGGTAAATATGAAGATTGGAATTTTATTTCTTCTCTTGAAGGAAGCATTCTTTTCCAGTTTATTGACTTATTTATGCATTTTCTCTATCTCTACATAATTCTCTCTTTCTTCCTCTCTTTCTCTCTCTCTCACTTTCTTTCTCTCTCTCTCACTTTCTTTCTCTCTTACTCTCTCTTGCTATGTCTTCTGTTCTCAGTAGAATAAAAAATTCTATATACATTTTTTCTACCACCTCTTATATTTTTTCTTCTTTTTATATTCTTTAATTTTTCAATTTATCAATATAAAACAATTTTAAGCATTCGGATACAAAGATTGATGTATCATGTTTTACATATTGAAAAGAAAAATATTCAAAAATTTAATACCATAAGTTATAATCACGTTTATAAATGAATAAGTATTCAAAAATTACTAGACATATTTTCTAAGAAATTATAATATATTTTACAAACTGACATTTAATTTGAAAATGTTTCTTTGCAATATTAATTAAAATGGATGATAAAAATCAGAAGCCAGAGTATTTTTCTTCTAAGTTAATCACTTTTTCTACTAAGTAAATATTTTAGGCATTGGTTTCTTGGCTTTTATAACTGTTCAGATAATATATGTTAAATATAAATCACTCATCTAACATAATTTCTACCATATATGGTGAACTTATAGCATATATTTTGGGAACCGAATGGTAATAAGCGCAGTAAGACATATCTCGTGCCGCGCACTTAATAATTGGAGTGAATGGATGATTGATGTAAAATAATATTCAGAAATGATTGGTATATGAGAATCAGATAAATAATTTTCGAGTTTGAAAAAATTATTTTTTGTCATTTCCGTCCAAGTTTAAAATATATTCTTAAATAAAACTACAGATTAAGAATTGGAAAAAAATGAGAGTTTTGCTTGACCAGTCCATTCATCAATTCTGTATCCATTATGACAAAGGTCACTGAGACCAATCGACAATATTCTATTTCATAGCTAAGTTAAATTCATCTTAGCAAAAATCTTGAAAATTAAAGTTCCATTGTCCAAAATGACTAAGATTTGAGTAGTATCCCTGCTTTTTTGCGTGATAAAAACGAATGGTGAATATAAAAGCAAAACATAATATCAATTAAAAGAACAAAAATGAATAGAATATATACTATATATGGATTCAATTAAAAAATAGTTGAAGAAGGATGTTAAATAAATTCTGCCTAAAAAAGGAAGAATAATTCAGAATATATATTCTTAACAAAATGTAGTGGAACTGCAGACGGTACTAAATGATTAACGGATTAAATCAAAATTCATAACACTTATCATAATTTTGATCCATGGTCAAATACAAGATTAATACTTGCATTCATGTGTCCCTGAGAAAAAGGACAAAATGTTGTAGAACTGCAGACGATACTAATGGTTAACGGATTAAATCAAAATTCATAAAACTTATCATAATTTTTACCCATGATCAAATAACAAGATTAATATTTGCAGTCATGTCCCTGAGAAAAAGATCAAAATATAGTAGAACTGTAGGCGATACTAAATGGTTAACGGGTTAAATCAAAATTCTTAAAACTTATCATAATTTTGAGCCATGATCAAATGAAATTATGACTTGCATTCATGTCCGTGAGAAAAAGAAATGATCTTTTTTAACTCTGGTCCGACACAATTTTTACAATTTTATATTATCTGACAGTAATTAAAGAATTCTTTATCAGACAACTTTTGTTTTTATTGTCTAGCATTTTGGAATATTGGAATATGAGGAGTCGATATTGGCTAATCCATACTTGTGATATCTATTCTTTTTATGACATTAAAAAAGCAGTTGACTAAATGCTTGTGTTATAGTAGCTCTTAAGAACAAAGTCTGGAGTAACACATCGAAATAACATATCTTACAATAGATCTTTATAAGTTACGACGAAAATCTACATAAAATTCCAACTTTTATTTTCTTTACAAGTCATCAAAATCATTGAAAATTTTTCTGTTCAAGATAGAAGTATGATGAAACAAGATCTCCAACTCTCACCATATTAGCTGATTTTTAAAATCGCGTATAACACTTATAGATTCGATGATGAGATATTCAGTTGTAGAAACTTTACTCTAAACTAAACGTAGATAGGATATAAATGAGTAATTATCCATTGTATATGAGTACAGTTAAAGCGAAACCACTTTAATTAATGCACCCTATTTGAATGTCATTTTGATTAACGTGTCATATAATGAAGTTGTTTTTTTAGGGCTTACAGTGTGATACTTGCAAGACATTTGTGTATACATGTAGATGTATTGAAAATGTGGTTTTGATAAGTTTTTGTCCTCAAAAAGCAGTATTCACTAGAATAATTTTTTTGAATAATCATTATCATTCATAATCATGATTGCACCTGTATTTCTTAAGACTTTCCAAGATTACGAAATGATTTTTGTTCACTTCTAATTTCGAGATTGCACTTTTTTTGTAAATAAAATGCATCCTTTGTTTGGTCAGTTTTATTCTGTTCTTTGATATTTACAGTTAATTAAAACGGAACACATTACTTTCTTAGTTCTAGACATTGAACTTTAGGATTGGAGTATAATCTTTCCTGAAATCTTAGTAATGGGTGGACATGATTCCTAGGAATGGTTGAATTCAGAGACTAGAGTATAAAAATTGAGGGCTGCTGCGTTTATATTTTCTGCGTGCATATTCATCAGGTGAAGAGCTTTAGATTTTTCTTAGCAACAAATGAATTTAGTCTAATTTCAATGAAAATTTCTTCCTGAAGAAATTTGATGAGATTTATATTAAAGAGCTCATGAGGTGGGCGTTAAGGAAATTTACATACATTTTTAGGTTGGTAACAATCCATAATGTTATGTAAAATCTACGGATGTTTGGAATTTAAACAATATCTAAATGATATTAAAGAAAAGTGCATTTCCAATTAACAGAAAATAATAGTGATAGAATAGCTGCTAAAATTTTTAATTAGAACTCAAATCGAAACAGTGCAGAAATGAAAATGTAAATATAAAAAGTGTGTTTGATATTAAACAATTATACTATAAACAATCCCATTATAAAACAGTGATTTACTTTATTAAATATCGTACGATATAGATATGTTCAGCTGCACATTCAAAAATATATATTCAAAGTATCTTATTTTCAAAACAAAGAAACAACATGTAAGAAATTGTAATCCGATTTAGAAAATGCGTGTATGTATATACATATATGTAACTTCAAGTTCCATATCCTCTCCCTATAATACTGCTCTATAATGCTCTACATATTGAACTAGAGATCATCAGAATTTTCTTCTCAGTATAAGGGATTTGATATACAAAAATGAAAAAAAAGAAAACTGAAATTCTGAACTTTTGAGAGGAAAGGAAAGAGAAAAAGAAGAAATTTTGAGAGAATATTGTTTCTGTTTATATATTTAAATCTTTTCTTCAATCACTTGTGATTAAAATACAAACAAAACAATTATATTTAAACAAGTATTTTTAAAAAAGATCATTAGTTTAACATCTTTTTGAATGCTAAAATTATTTTATTATTTATTTCGTAATTAGAATTCCAGTTTTATTTAGTGTATGTTGACATATTTATACAGTAGACACTCGCTATTGCAAAATAGTAGTAATTGATAAAATAATTTATACAAAATAAAAACACAATAGATATTATAGCAAACATTTTACCAAACTAACTTTTTATAAATAAGCTACTGTTAAAAAATATGTACCACACAAACTTATGGAAAATAAAACTCATACTTAAAAACAATTCTTAATTTCATTTTTTATTGATGAAAAGCAAGACAAAAATTTTTTTCTTGTGTAAAGAAAGTGTCTTCATAGTTCGATGTTGATATCGGAAAGTTTATATTGTTCTCAATCATTTAATAAACCGATAGTTTTTACGTACAAATTACAATTGAGTCCACACTTTAAGAAAATCCCCTGAAATTAAATTTGGAGCAGCATAGTGTTATTTTTTCGAAATCCATGGATGAATAACTCATCTTCACTCACGTCATGTCAGGTAAATGTGCTTGCCTTTCTTCTGTTTAGGTGCTAATAAATCCTGTTTAACAAATCGGTCTAAATATGGCTTTTCGTGCAACATAATTTCACGCATTGGTTGAAGAATACACACACACATTGTGCCAACAATATTTATTTAATAAGATGATTCCAATTTAAAAATGATAATTACCTTTTATTCTAAGGCGTATGTTGTTTAAATTCTTTTGATATAGCAATAATACAATTCACGTAAATCTCGATATTACAACGTTATTTATAAAAATGTTTTCTTAATGTTCCTTGTAAGACAATAATATTTTGAAAGGTAAACACAATTAAATAAATAAATACAATAAACTAAAAAAACACAAATATTTTTATTTCTATGTATTGTTTTTCTCAAACGTGTAAATTTTCTCTGAATTTATTGATATGCA
The DNA here is from genome assembly GCA_030067965.1 of Latrodectus elegans. Lineage (NCBI taxonomy): Eukaryota > Metazoa > Arthropoda > Arachnida > Araneae > Theridiidae > Latrodectus > Latrodectus elegans. Next base: position 13,395,104 of record CM057810.1, read on the forward strand.
TTGAAAGATTTGAAAATCATATACAATACCCATAATGAAATACAATTTAGAATTTATTCTATAAATCTGTTCTTTTATGTATCTGTGTGATTTTTAATTGTATTTTTACATAGCTTTATTTCATAATATTAATCACTTCATTTAAAATATTATTTTTCTCATTTACTTCTTTTATGTGCATTCAAAAATTATTTTTTAAATAACAATTGTCCGTCAACTTAGGCGACATATTTCTGTAACCAAGTAGAAAAAGAAAACTACTTTTAAGACATTGTGGCATTTCATTTAGAACAGTAACAAGAAATAACAGAAGAAGAAAATTACGCAAACAAAGAATTTATCACTTCTGCCCGAGTTCAGAGATACGAACAAAAACTATTCGAACAATTTTTTTTGTTAGAATAAATTTTTATAAGTTAGTGATCAGTATAAAACAGAAAACGAAAAGAAATTCTTTTTCTTACACGCTGACGTACTTCTTTTAAAAAAGTTAAATTAGTTTCGTTTCTTATCAGTTCGGTTTGGCATTCAGCCAAAGGCGAATTTCGGACACCCTGGAAGTAGCTTGTTCTTAAGCAGTAAATTTATTTCGCCCTCGTCTTGTGTACTTAAGGATGACCAAGTTGAAAAGCGTTCTTAGGAGAAAATTCCAAGCTATAAATCGATTTTTGTTTCCTTTTCACGTTTTGCGATGCTTATCAGTTGAAAAGAAAATCCGGATACTTTTTGTTTTTGAAACTAGAAGACATCGAGTTTCTCAGAAAGTCGAAATAACATGCTAAAATGTTAACTGGACAATGAGATATACTGAGATATTAAAGTATTATTTAGTTACATTACTGTAGAGTTTCAAACTGAGAAATATTGTTTTAGTAGTATAAAAAATATGTTATTTTATATACTAAAATAATTAACTAACAGTCAAAAATTGGAAATAATATATTGAGTTGTTGCTCAGAAAGTAATGCTGTTTTCATTTTCGCTGTTTTATGAATTTTAAATTTGAAAAATTTCAATAGAATAAGCAATATTCTTTCTCAGTTGATTATATACGTTATTTTTCTTATTCAAAGATGTACTAGTTGCTTCGGTTTTCCAAGTTTAAATTACTCTACCCTTTTGGCACAAGTGCCGTATAATCCATGATTCCAAATTCTAAATTTATTTATTTTTTTTTTTTTTTGGCGATGAAGAAATGCTTCCAAGATGACTTAACGTGACGTATACGAAGGCGTAAATACTAAGGTTACCAAAATATAATTTTCTGCATAATTCGTATAGGTTTCTATATGTATGACGTAATAAAAACGTTGTTGCCAGATACAAAAGAAAATCCGCCAAAAAATCACCAATCTCTGAATTTGGAATCATGAATTATATGGCACCTGAGCCCTCCTCTTATTTCGTATTTCAAATATGTTATATGATTTCAGAAATTATGTCAACGCAATTTTTGCTAAGTTTTATATACATTTATCTTTTTATTTATAAAATTCTTTCTTTTGACTAAAACATGAAAGCTTTATTACAAATATAAAATTATTGACTTATTATTTATTAAAAAAATATTTCTTTAATTACTGTAGACTTCGACATCTTAAAACAAAATAAATTCAATAAAAGTGTAAATAAATAAAATTGTCATAAGGAATAAAACCCATTGGAAAAGAAAGTTATATAACATTTTATCCTCATTCAAATAGAAATTGGTTGCATAGTCAAACACACAATGAGCATATATTAAATAATACAAATGATTAGAAGTTAATAGGCATGGAAGCAAGAATCACATTTTAAAATATTAGAAAATTTGAAATGACCGAAGGTAAATTATATCTAAATAAAAGCGTACAGAGTAATCTTGCGAACAAATTTAATAATGAACTTTGTTGTTGTTTACTCTGCTTAATAACCTTTACATAATTTTTTCTCAAAGATAAAAGATAATGGGAAATTCTGATCACGTATAGTAATCATATATTTCCCAATTTCCAGAAAGTATAGTTCAATATACTATCATAGTCTCAATAATTGCTTAAGTTTATATTTTAACATTTAGTATATTTTTGTTTTATGTTGTTTTGTTCATCAAAATTATTTTAAGTATTAGAAAATATATCAGTTTTTTTTAAATTTAATCAATCGTAGTACATTTTGTAGTAGTAAATTTTAGGAATTTTTTTCAAGAAAATAAAATGCCATCGACTCTTGAAACGAATTATATATATATATATATATATATATATATATATATATATATATATATATATATATATATATATATATTGCATTTAGCCTAATAATTGGGTATTTACAGATATTTTAACGATTCTGAGCAGTATTTAAATCTGTGCACGGTATATTCTTTAACTATATTAATTTTATATTTATTTTTTAAGCCACAGAAATTTCGTTTAATAAAATAATTTTGGATATACAAAGGCCATTTGAACGAAATATAAAATTCTTGTTAAAATATGTGTATCTTGCTCTAATATTGTGTCTTTAAAAAACAGATATCGATATAAACTCTCAGAAATACAAATTGGGAAGATTTCATTTGATTAGAGTAAACTTCTTTCCCTATTACTTGACTTTTTTAAAACTCAACTAATCTTACAAGATTAAAATTAATACTTAAAAAAGATCAAAGTAAATCCAATTTAATCGGAACGGAACCTTTTCTTTTGATAATATTCTAAAAGAGATTTATTTCGGTTAAAGAATTTAAAAAATCTGACGTATTAAACAAATTATAAACGAATTAAATTCATCAAGGGCTGTAAAATATTCGAATTTTATAAGAGTGTAGGTGGAAAAAGTAAAAAAATCTATTTCATTTTACAAAAACTTTAAAAAAAATATGAAATTATAAATATAAGAAAAGCTAATTTATAAAATTTCATATGTATGTGATATACATTGTAAAATATAATGCATTCTAATATTTTTTTACAAATTAAATTATGTCCATTTATACATTGAACAATAGTAACAAAAGAAATGAATTGTATCTTCATGTTTTTAAGGTATGTTTGCTCAAAACCAATAACAACAACTAAAACATGCGATAAATAAATTATTAAATAAAACTAGCAATATTAAAAAAAAATACTCAGAATTATAGATATCAAAAACAACAGGCAAACAGATTAAAATTAAGCAATCATTTCATAAATATTGGTTACTCTTGCATACACAAAGGCTAAAATATTATAAAAATGGCAAACAATTATAATTATATACCTGTTTACTTCATTTGCAAACAATTTGATAAAATAGTATTTATAAAAACAAGAACGAGAAAATAAACAGAAAATTTCAGTTGTAAGCATCTCTTTTTTCCAGATATTACCTTGATAAATACTTTTCCATGAAAACACTAACGAAATTTTATTCCCTAAATAAGGCAAGATAACAAATAACAATTTAGTATAATACAGAAATGTTTTTTCATTTCTGCAAAAGTAAAGGGAAAAAAGAGCTTATTTATTTAGCAAATAATTGGGGAAAATAATAACAAAAAAAAAGAATTTTCTCTTGAAGTACATAAAAACTAGCAGGCTTAGAAATAAGGAATGTCTCTTTATTTCATTGTTTTATACAGATTGTAAATTGGCTTTTTTCTCTTTTTCAGCAAATACTTTTTGCTCGTTTGATATTAGATATTTATGTATGTATGCATTTTTCGTTTGTAATTAACTTGCACACTCTTATTGAATAGCTGATATTTTTTCTTAACTATTATTTGAAAGATAACTAATTTTATTTTCGAAATTAGAGAAAATTTCGCAATTATTTTTAACTGATTACGCAAGAGTCAATAAAAAGTATCCTAAAGTAACAATTTACATTATGATTTGTTTCAAGATTTCCCTAAAATTATTTTGTAATATTTATATTAATCGGATAGGTTCATAATCGAATTTTCGGATTGATTCATTACATTCAATATGTTTCAATTTTACCTATGTTTAATGAATAAAATAATTAGAATTAAACTCTTATTTCCTGTCAAATGTTTGGACTCTTACTACAGTTTTGAAAGAAAATAATTGCGTATTAATATATTAGTAATTTCAATTATTTTTGTAAAAACTGGAAAAAAGGAATATGGAGAAAATTTAAAAAAAAAAGTAAAAAAAAAACTAATTGTTTTTTCTTAAGTTTTACTGTTAATAATTTTGTTTTTCAAATGAAAGAAGTAGGAAAATTATATATTGTTCAATATGATAAAAAGAAAACAAAAGGTATTGTTTCATAATGGCTATATATTTTATGTTCTCCTCTTAAATACCGTGTAATATATCAGAATTATATGAATGAAACAAACCATAAACATTCAGGAAATGATAATGAAATTTATAAAAACTAGCTTTTAAATAATTTAACTATTTTCTAAGAAGCTGACAAATCTGTGCCATTAATCACAAAAGTTAATTGTAACTTAAGTTTTATTTTAACCAAATCAAATATTTTGAAACACTGAATTAAATATTAGCTATATATTGAAATTTCTAAAAAAGGAATCATATTTCTTTGGTGAATGCTTCATTATAACGACTAAGAATTAATTTTATTATTAAAAATGGGATTTATAAGTGTAGGCTATTTGCAGAGCTAAACATACTAACTGTTGTTGTATATAAAGATTTAATAAAAGCATCCCAGGCGGGATTAAAAAATATTTTGGTATACAAAAGCTTTATATTAGTGTCTACATTTTTATTATTTTTCATTTAAAATCTCCCCAACATTTTATTTTTTGTCATCAATCGCGAAAATGATGTAAGAAATTGGAGTTGCAAAGTATTTTTTGCTAGATGATAGAGAATTCATAATTCAGAAATGATCAGTCTTCCAAATTCTTTAATAAGATTGTCACACTAATTACGGTAACCACACACAGCAAGCTTTTAAATATAAGTTCATTTAATGTTATTTCAGTTTAAGGAATTGTGTAGTTGAAATATAAATAATGATCATTGTTATCATTGACCTACGTTTTTAACTGTAACGTAGGAATATTAAAAAACAGTCCCATGAAAGAGGCAAGAAAATGCATTCTCAAAAATGAGGTTTTTCAAAATTTTAAGTCGTTAATGGGCATTAAAATTTTCATTTTTTTTCTATGGAGCTATGTTAAGGCCAACCACGAGTTCGTGGTGAGAGTATAAATTAGAAGTTTATAAAAAGGAGCGTCAACTGCATAGCTGTACTTTTGGATTTATTTTTATAACTTTGTTTATACAGTTTTTTTTTTCATTTATGGGATTATTAATTTCATAAAATTACTTTCTAGATTAAAGGTATTTATTTAAAATTTTACTTTCATTCATGAAAATTTTGAATAAGAAGGAACTAAAAGCATAATTTTACTGAAAATTATAAGCTTAATTAAAGCTTGTAATTTCGTGCTAAAATATTATCAATAAGCAATTTCTTTGATAAAGCTGCCAAACTAACCATGGTACCACGCACAACCAGATTTTGAATATAAGTTTCTGTAATGAGTTTTGATAAGGGAGCTTCTTATCAACAAAATTTATATACTTTATTTAAACAGTCAATGTAAAATTCTCGTAAGTTTAAATAATGTGGAAATTTAATTGAAGTTAGCTTTTTGCAATTGTCCTCGGTATTAGAATTTGTTGTCATAGACATTTTGCCTCCTTAACAGATGCATCCTATGTTACACACTAAAATGATGTCTTATTATTTTGAACGCTTTATTCAGTGACAAAATCAACGCTAGAGCTGGTGATTAATAGCACAGCACGAAAAAGTTAAGACTGAATCCGATTGAACCTGCTATATTCCTATTATAAGATCTACACCAGTAAATGTTGAGGCACAGGTGCCGTAAAACCCATAATTTCAAATTTTGAATTTTTTTGGCGATGATGAAATGTTGCCAAGAAGAAATATCGTGACGTACGCGATGGCGTAAATGCTAGGGTTACCAAAATAAAATTTTCTGCATAATTCTTATAGGTCTCCATATGTATGACGTAATAAAAACGAGGTTGCCAGATATATAAGAAAATCCGCAAAAAAATCACCAATATCAGAATTTTGAACTATGGATTTTACGGCACCTGTGCCAAAGTTGAACTGTCATAGATGGCATTATAAACCAACTTATTATTTTTTCCTCATAATATAGTAATTCCAGATATTTTGTTTCCTTAGGATTTCTTTTCATGCTGTAGCCAAGAGAATTATACTTTACAAAGTAGTAAAATTTAAACTACAGTTACTCCTATTGTTTTAATTTAGGTCTAACGTGTCGATTATCTCCGGTGTGATTGCTTATGGTGGTTTGAAATCCAATTTAAATAGCAAGTTTTGGTTTGGTTATTTCACCTTTTCATGCATAAAAATAAATATATTTATAAAATATCCTTAAAAACTAGAGTTTTATGAGTTCAAAATCTTAAATCCATCTGTGTCTGTGTGTGTGAGAGAGAGGGAGAGAGAGTCATTTCATGCCATCATTAATCTTTCTATATCATTTAATTGACCCAAAATAAAAAATCTTTATCTACAATTTCTTCGAGAAAATTTCATTTTCCCTTGGGACTATTTAAACAGCCTTACAAAAAGATAAAATTCAGTACAAAATGCTGATAAAAGCAGAGGTGCCCAATGACATACAAACCCAACTCTAAGAAGAGAAAGAAGAGAGAGAGAGAGAACATAAAATATATGCTTAAAAATATTTATTAATGAGTTAAAGTATTTAAAGAAAAGAAAAATCTGTTATTTAGTTTAATAAATATGTATAAGTAATTTTATGTGCTTTATCAGTGGCGTACATATACGAATTTCATTTCAAATCTACTATGAATATAAACTAATATTAAGTGTATGTTCGCAGAAGTGTGAAACAAATTTCATCGCAAAAACAAAATACTAAAAATAAATACTGAGAAAACAATGCTTGAACACAAATACTGAGAAAGTAGTTTAATTTTATAATTTCTCCCAATAGGATATTTCATGGTATTATTATTTTTCACATTTTAACATGATTGTTTCATCTACTCTATCGAATAATTATCGTTTCGTATTTTGTGTCTTCATTCGAAAGCCCAAGGAAAGTTTTATAGGTGTTAACCAAACTTGTATATTTCTAAAGCAGGCTAAAAAATGCTTTTCTAGATATTGTCTGAAATTTATATTTTATTTATCGTCAAGAACATACTTTTATATAAGTTAGGTATTATAAAAAGTGTACACTTATTATGACTTGGTTCGAAACTAAAAAACTACCAATTCGCTTACAGACTTTGTCCCATCATTTTTCGGATATTCCCAATTTTGAAGCATGATCAAATATTGTATCTGGTATTTGATTCAAGGTGTTCTCTCCACCTTGTACTTCATCTGCAGAGAGATATAGACCTAACAAATATTTACCACGTAAAGAATTGTTCAGTACATCAGTCTTTGATTGGTCAATGAAGCACAAGCGAAATATATTTCTCTACCAATCGAGACGCAACAGCTTCCATCTCATTAATAATACAGCAAAGAAATTTTTTCTTCTAATTACTTTTTACATGCATGTAGTAGTGCTTAAGGATAGTTTTTATCCAAAATATGCAACGCTAAATTTAGAAGACTTACTTTAGTATTTTTATATAACAAAATGGCCATAGAATCTAAAAGGACATAGATTTCAGTTTTTTAAGAAATATTCAAAAATTTCTTTTTCACTGTAATTTTTCTTTAATTTCTTTTCTTTAATTTTTAGCATGCATATATGCTCTAAATGTTTTCTTTAATTGATTTGCATTCAAGATAAAACTTTTAACAATAATAAAGCGTCTTTTTTTTCTTAGAATAGTAAATTCGTAATTGAAATTATTTTTTTTTAATAATTCTATTAAAACTATTAGGGAATTGAAAGTAACATGCCTTTAAAGTTTCTAACAGATAATGTTATTAATTTATCATTAAGTGGATTTTTAAAATAATAATAATCAATCAATAAATCACAAATGAAAATTTCGTCCTTGTTTTACATTAGATCCATAATTTTCTATTTCCTTTTATATATTTCAGTTGCAAATGGCAATTATAAAAGAAGTTTTTAATTGGAGAAACTTAAATAAACTGATTAAAGAAATTGAAATAATATAAAAGTAATTAAAATAGGGCTACATATAAATTAACTGCAAATAATTCTTGAGATGTCCCCTCTGTAAACATTTTACCTTTAGATAAATGAGCAAATATTCATGGATAAATCAGGATTAATAAACATATATACTTATCTAATTCAGCTATATTTAATGGAGAAAATGATTTATCTTATTCTTATACATTGCACAATGTTTGCTATGTAAAAGTTTATTGTGATAAAGTTTTCTTTTGATTCTTTATTGAAAGTGATCGCATTTGGTATAACAAAATATATATGTAGTATTGTACTTTAAACAGAATAAATTGTTATAATAATACGAACAGATGTTGAAATATTCCTGAAACAATTAATTGGTGATCTGTGAAATAATTATCCCTCTATAGTATCTCATCAATTTTAGAGAAACTAAATGTAGTCAAAAATTAAAGAGAAACTGTATTAATTATTAATTCAAACTTTTTCTTGGAAACACATCTCTTCCTATTTAAAATTTAATGTGAATAAATGATTCTGGAATATATTTCGTATTCAACTTTCAAGGCAAGATGAAAATTAGACATGAAGTATACTCTAGAACTATTGTCCCCCATTGAGCGATATAAGCTTTTATGGAGAATATAATAGATTTGCCCGAAGGTACTTTCCCTCATCAAGGTCAATGTAACAAGTTGTTGGATTTGCGATATTGGAGTAAACGTCCCATAATCAACTTAAGTACATATCCTAACCTTCTCAACTGATATACTCATACATCAGTGAGTAAACCAGTTAAGAATATGTGCACAACATCAAATTAAGGTACCTGCGCATTACATTCCCTCACATTATATTCTCAAAAAAATTAATTACATGCTTTACCTAAACTTCCTTGCAAAAACAACAAATAGCAATCACTTTAAAATAAATTAATATTGATTTGATAGTAGAGATTTTAATTATCTAACAAATAAGGGGGTGTGAGTTATAGAAATGATGACAGTAATATCTCATTAATCTACACCACTATATTTTTGGTGTTCAAGACAATTTAAAAATAAAACACTAAACAATTCCAGTTATATTATTCATTTATTAAACCCTGCACATTAATCTGAACGCTGTCTTTTAAAACATCTAATTTAAATATATTTTGATTCAATTAGAAGTTTATTACATGTATACGATACATTGAAAATATTTCACTTTGTTATTCTGAAAATGAAAATTTATGAATTTAGATTTCTTCAATAGAATTATGATCTTGTATACCAACAACTTTCTAATTAAAGATCAATAAATAGCTTCCTAAAGTCACGAGATACCTCTTACTGTTGCGCTAGATGATCAAGGAAAGATTCTACAAGTCAAGAAAATAAATATACAATTACTGCGTTTGAAAACACTCATTGTTATATTATGGAAGTGAGAATAAACAAGCCTTACAAATTAAGTTCTTATAAGATAATTTATCTATGCAACTTCACATGATTTCTACATTTTCTGGAACCTTCTAAAATGCTTCTCAAACTTATTCCTACCGATTCTTGGCCCAATAACATCATGTGTCATCATCATAAAGAGATACATAAATAGTCTCCAAGCTTATTATTTCAATTACTATTTTAAATAAATAATTATCTTAATTTGACTTGATAATCGAGATCATAACATAGAAAAACATCCTACACCATTATGAAATTGTGAGATTGCACAATACTTAGCATCATAGGCTGTCTCATACTCTCGAACTTTACCTTCAGTTTTTCTACGCAATAATCATAATTTATCTGAACAAATAATGCATTTCTGGATGTACAGGATGCAATCCATTCTTTCCAAAATCCAGAAGAGTCACTGAAATTCACAGTGGTTGGTTTTGTGATGCCCCCTACCAACACAAATCTATTTCGCCTTTTCCACTTGATTATTTTCAAGAAATGGTATGCCGTGATTATTGTTGCCATTGATTGTCTAACTCAGATATCGATGGTCTCGATTAGTAAGTGTGATCAATCATAATTTTGTACATGACGAAAAATAACGACGGAAATGATATTCTAGGCATATTCTTGATGCTGTATGGATTATTTTATATCAACTATGGTAAGGAAAAATTAAATTTTTTCCATACCATCAAAAATATGAATTAGAATTTCTGTTTCTAAGTCACATAATTATCGTCAGATGGTCTTGCGCATGATAGAAATCCTTTAATATGAATCATCTTAATAAAATGCAGCCCAGCCTGTACAATGGATATAACCTACAATTTTCACCGAGTGGGCTCGGGTTTGAATCTCAAGTAAGGGTTGTATGTAAAAACTAAGGGAAAGTTGGGATTTGTGCCTGTAATGGGTCCTCGTTTAAAAATAAAAACAATGTACCCACTTGTTCCTGTCTGGAGCCATCGTCCTCTTCAATAAATGCTCTTTACTTCTGCTTGTTGTGATCCTTTCTCGTGTAAACCAGATAAAAACACACCACAAATAAAAATCTGACTAAAATAAAAGCCTTGACTGTTTAATATACATTCCTTATACATAATGTTCAGGTCCTCAGAATATTTGAAAGCTGCTATCCCTTTTTTTAACCTTTTGATTAAAAAAATTACTTTTAATTTTAATTCTGCGTATGCTTTTATTTATTTGTGAATCATATTTGATAGAAAAAACAATATGAATAATTTTTTTTTACTTGCATGATAAACGTATCGCGAGCTTCAAAAAATAGATAAAAAAAAATTCATTACTTTAACAAATGTTTGCTGTTTATGAGAAGCGGAAAACAATTCACGGCTCGTTTTTCTGAAATATTGCACACATTTTGTATGATTTGCACTTAAACATGGAAAGCAATATTCTGTTTTTCACTAAGAATGCTTGTCCACATTTATTTACACAGTCTCTGGTGGAAGTATATTATATTTTCTAAAATGTATTTTTGAATATTTTGTTTGGTGAAGTAAAACATAAAATACTTATTTTTTCATTTCAGTTGAATACGTGTTTTTACAGTATGGGCTTTGATAGAAAACTTGTACGATTGTCTTATCCTTTCGAGATTTTTTTGAGAAAATATGTACGCTTTGTATTAAGACGTTACATGGTGCTTATTATGATTTCTCCGGTATCTATAATTTCCTCACTTCTTTAGAGTTTGTTGGTGAAAATTTTAAAAAATTAAATTTTTTTATAGCATTATAAAACTAAATACATTTATTTTTTAACGCATTTACTTTGCACAATATAAGCCAAGAAATCAAAGACTAAGATAATGTATTAAAATTTTGCTAAGTTGTTTTTGCAGATCTATAAAATAAAGCTATTTGGAGGGGGGGTGAAGGTTCGGATCATTGTACTTGAATGTCTAACTTAAATTTTAGAAGTGCAAAATCGTTACATGTATCGTAATCAAGCCTCGCAGTTTCACATTACAACATCAAGCATCGAAGTTTCACTTTAAAATAAGTATTAGATGTATGATAATACAGACTCGTAATCATTTATATTTCCTTCATGCTAGACATATACTTTTGTGAAGACCCAACAAGCAACACATTTTTAAATTCAATTATAGATCTTATGATTAATAAGTTCAGTGATACAAACTATGACTGAAAATTCTTTATATAATGATATTTGCATACAATTTTCGTTACTATATGTTGAGGCAAACAGCGTGAAATATACAAAAACATAGCAAAAACTTTAAAAATAGTGTAATAATAAATAGGATTGAAAATTGTATTCTTGGTAAGTTAGCTTGTACCCCTACCTGTTTCTGACTACTGACCAGAAGACAAAATTATATTGTTGGCTGTAAAAACAACATAGATATAATTGAAGGCAGCTTTTACTTGTAATTCATTATCACCTTATTGCCGAGGAAAATTGCTATGATACAACGAGTATATTCATTGGAATCAACAAAACTAAATACCATGATTGTGTACTTGAAATAATCCAGTTTTATCAGTTTAGTGGAGGGAAAATGGAAATTGTTAACATCACCAGATTAGACATAAAATGAATTGCTTTGTTCCATGAGGAGTAGATGTGTATTAAGCTACTTAATGGCAAGAATGTACCAATATTCTTCTCTGCTGTACCAATATTCTTTTAGATCATGAAGTTGGCTTCTTTGATGCAGACATTTTGTTGATGATAAACGCTATACTCTCTAACAAAGCACGAATCATCCTAACAAACATTAACAAAAGAAGAATTTAGAAATATGACATGGACTGTTTATTGCCCGGAATTAAATCCTACGCAGATGAGTTTGCAACTGAATGATTTCTGCTTTAGAATTCAATTCAAATCTCCATGGGTTTGTCTAACATCTTAAATTTTGATGCTTGAGCCACGTAGCAAACAACGTAACAATCGAAAGCTATTATAAACCCTTTTGAACATCAGCCTCATCTTATACTTTATTGGATGACTTTTAATAAATAACGTGCCAAATTCACACAAGGAAAGGAACTTGGATAACTTCCAAGCACTCACCTTGTTGGGATAGCCTGGTTTTATGCTAAAATTTTATTTTGAAAAATGGAGCTTCTTGGGTTCGATTTCAGCCTCAGCTATTCAATGGGAGATAAATATTGTATTTGTGACTTCCATGTCTCTTAGGGGGAATGCGTAGAGTTTTCGGTTTTTCTTCTTTGAAATATATGAATACCTCCTATCTATTAAAAAAAAAACCTTTTTAACATGTAAAGATGTGATAGATGTTCAAAATGCTTTACCATAACTTTCAGTAGTTAGGTATTTGCCATATTTTAACAAAGCATTCCTACTACAAACCTGCAAAAAATTACAGAGGCGTGGCATCTATCTGCAGTTATTTAACAATGATCGCAGGATAAAATCCGAGAAACTTAAAACTATTGAGAGTGCAATCTTCCCACTAAGCCATAGTAAATCTAAGTATGAATGTATATAACATACTATATTATAGGTCATGGTCGGGATAGAATTTTCGTGCAAAAAATGAACTCAGAAAAATCAACAAACCTAAAAGGATTCTAAGCAATGCAACACACCTGAAATGCCCTTAACCAACATTACATTTAAAAAATTAACTTTTTAATGGTATGCAAGAATTCAAAGCTGCCTTAAGAGGCAAATGGAACAAAGTTCGGTGTCCGTAGAGGTCACACTCTTTATACAAACATAGTGGTGTAGGCAACCCGTACACGGTAACGTTAAATTAACGGGTTTGAAATACCCGCCCATCACCAAGCACCTCGTAAGTTCGAACCACGGTCAAGTGACGAGGTCACACCTGAGCTGGCACTCTCCTCTCCACATCCACGCTACACCAGCAGACTCTTTATAGATAGACATATATGTATCAATATATCAACATGAACAAGCAAACTTTTATATTGTAACAAAATATCATCTGTCATATCATGCACCATTTTGCTATTTCCTTGCGTTATATCCAGACCTCGGCCATGGATTTGGAGTTAATTTAAAACTGTAGATCCCAGTCTAATTAGCATTTATGCCATCAAAAATGCCCGTACAAATACAAACGTTCCATTCGATCTTATTCTGCAATCTCTCTGAATAGAAAAAATATAAAGTTTTATGTGTTCTGTAAAATGTAAGAATGGATATAAATTCAAAATGGATATGAATATTATGTATAGTACTAATATGGAACATGTACTGCATGCAGCTTTATATACTGTAAAACTTCAGATTCATTTAGCAACACACAGGTAACACATTGGACAGATATTAACCAAAAAGACAATTAAATCGAAAATTTTATCTCTCAAATTCTTCACAGAAACAAACTCTTTTTGCAGAAATATCATACTGACTCTTCACTTTCAGTAAGAGTTCTTGAAATATTTATATCATTGTTAGATGTCACAATATATTTACTGTGCTAGACAGTCAATAAATTCATTAATCAAATGCAAATCTTAAGCAAGATTGATTAAAATCCATAAACACACACACACACACACACACACATATATATATATATATATATATATATATATATATATACATATAGATAGATATAACAGCTGTTTATCGTTTTGTGTTAGTAAGTATTGATCTCTCGATCAAAATTTACATACAAATCTTTTTATTCAGATAAACATCCGAAAATTTAATTTACTTCTAGCAATAATATCATTTGGGGAATAATCTACTATTATTTTGGGATTGGGATTTTAAAATAAAAGATTTTACAATCATAAAAACCAATTTTCTGTTTAATAATAAAATTCATACGGAATAAATTCTGAAAACATTTGCTTTATTGCATTATGTGCTTCCAATAGAGTACTTATACTTATTTAAAATCACCGAACCACGCAGTTTTGAGCATCACGTGAAAAACAAAAACTGGTACTTGTGATGGTACATCAACTGTTATATTTTTTATTCACTTTCTATAATTTTTTATGAAATTTTGAACAAAAGTGGAAATATGAACCAATTTCCAACGACTTAAGTTCTGAAATGTTTGCCGCCCACGCCTCTTGTGTGAAAGCTTCTCATTTTCCAGTGATTTCCAAGAACATCTTTTCAGAGAACAAAGAAAAGGAGTTAAAAGAGCTGTTCCAAAATAATTTCAGTCACTGATTTCAAAAAGCTAAAAGAGCATCATTCTGTTTGAAGTTTTAAAAATGAAGGAAGTAAATAATACATTACATATTAGAATATATTTATAACGTGAATAGTATTAAAATAAAATTTAAAGTAACAAATAAAAATGCAATTTATGAGCAAAACATTAAATCGAGATACGTTTTTCATATGCTGAGCAAAAATATAATTATTCATTAACATTTCACGCTTTTGTCAAATATGCTCAAATTTCATTGCTTTTACAATATTATTATTTATGGGTGTATTACCACTTCTTGGTTCATAGCATTTCGTGACAGAAATGCATTTCCTTTTAATTCTTGTTACTAAATCAAAGCATATTAAAAATTGCTTATAAGTTGAAAACCATCAGTGTTTGTATTTTGGGACAATGTGAAAAAAACTTCAATCATTAAATGTTACGTGCATGACAGTATTTTTAAAAATTATTTCTCAATTTTACCATTATTTTTGTTTGAATACGATTATTGGAGCTTTCATTTGAACACCATAGTTTTTACTACAAATTCTAGATGTCAATACTATTTCTTGAACAATTAAATTCTTAATGTCCTTAATAGTTTTTAATACCAAATCAAAGAATGCCCAACTATATAATATTCTAACTACCTTCGCATAGTTGTCTCTAGAGATGACTGTTCATAGACACTGGGACGTTTGACACTATTCACGTATCATAATTAGGGAAAATCATCATGCCATGGAAACCGACAAACAATCATACGAAACAGAGAAATGCAACACCCATTTTCAGTTGCTCAGCAGTGACTGGGAACAAACCCGTGACATTTCACTCTGAGTATGGGTATATTACCGCTAGTCCAAAATATAATAGTTTAAAATACTTTTTTTTAAAAAAAAATGCTTTAATTTTTGGGGGAAATTATTAATTTAAATAAAAACAGAAATATAACTTTAGAATTTGAATCCCAAATTTTCCAAAAGTCAGATTACTTGATAGCCTTGATAAATAAAAGCCTGATTATTATAAGGACAAAATAGGTCCACAGCTTGTTTTCCCATGTGATAATCAGTCGTATTTTCTTATTGAAATAAGTAGTTGCTACATTCTTCTTTGAGTTCACTATGGTCTAGTTGTAGGATCGCACTCTTTTGAGAAGAAGGTAATTGTTCGATTCCAAATACTGTTTAAAAAATGATATAATGCTGTTCTTATAATTTCCGCATCTGTAGCGCTAATTGATCTGAAACCACGCAGTGAAGAGCCTAACAGCCGAGAACTACTGTAAGTCATTTTAATAACTACCACATAAACTGCTTATACGGGAGGACTATTTTTAGATAATTAAACAAATCCATATGTCCAAGGGAGTAAACCCGTAAAATACCGACGTAACCAACCTAACAGAAAAAAAAAGTATGCAAAATGCAGAAGTGCCACTTCCAAATCAAATTTTTAAAATCAAACCTTGGACTTTCTGCTCATAAGATCACAATCATCAGGCCACGATAATTATAAGGATACGTGTTTGAACACCACATAGGGAATAGTCCAATGTCCAAAGGCTATTATAAAGCCTATAAATATCCTCTCCATCAATTATTTCCTGGGAGGGCTTTCCACAGATTGTGTGCCCTAATCACATTTCACAAGGAAACTCTCAAGTAACTATTCCAACAAGTATACATGCAGAAAATAGGAATGCAACATTCATCTACTATAATCCAACAGCAACTGGAATCAAACCCGAGACTTTTCGGTTTGGTTTAGTTCTTCAAACTTCCTCCTTTATAAAACCTTAATCATTAAAAAAGTATACACAGTGGATATTAAAAATCTTTAACTGCAACAATTAAAGATTCCCTTTTATACCGACCTAATTTTTTCATTTAAGGTAATTGAAGATAAAATATGGGATTCTTTTTTTATCACAAAGCGGTATAAAACATTCCTTTTATTATATATATCTTTACTAATATCATAAATTTTTATGAAGATTTTCATAAGATGCAGTTCACATATTAATTTACTTTATATCCTATTCTTTGAATTCCAAATCACATGACTTAAGAAACACTTTTTATTAAGTAATGAACGCTGTCAAAAAATACATGTTTTGAATTTTTGGAACTAAATAACTCTTTAAAAAATCTATGGATGTCAATGTATTTATTTTAATTCCGCTTATTGGTACATAATTTCAAAATTAACAAAGTAAATTTGATTAAAGTGCAAGCCTAAATGTTGATTACACTTTATCACCAGTAAAAATCGTAAAAACCAGCTTCTTAAAGTAATCATATTTGAACCAAACATGCAAATTATTGCATGGTTGAAGTATTTTTAGCCGCTTCTGCAGTGGAAGCGGTAAATTCCAAATAAGGGAACCGTGATAATAAGATACCGTAAAACTAAACTAATGGAACTAATTGATTTTTAGCATTTTCCCTCAAAACTGAGTTCACCTCAGCGTGCTAAATTATTGATGAGTGGGAAAGTAATTGAAGGCTCTATTTGTTTTAGAGGTTGGTTTTGCTAAATAAATATTTTAGTAAGTGAATTAGCTCACGTAAAGAAATTTCCCGGAGAAAAGACTGGGTTGCGGTTTCTTGTAGTTTATTTTTTGAATCGAATATGTTTTTTGCGTTGTCATAAGTATTCAAGTAAAAAAAACTTACATATGTGAATTTACATTTATGTAATAAAATGATACTAGTAAATGAAATAAAAAATAACTGCTCATATTAAATTAATTATATTTTATTAAATATTTGACATTACAAAAGCTGAAAAAAATATTATTATTTACTTTTAAATCACAATTAATAATGTAATTTTAAAATTTTACACCTGTATAAAAATTACGAGTAAGAGAGCAGCAAAAATGACCCAGATGATCCAGGATGTCAAATTTTGAAAATTTTGGCGATGAAGAAACGTCGTCAAGATGACGTATTTTGTCGTGCGCAATGACGTGATTACTAGGGTTGCTAAAATAGAATGTTCTGTTTAATCTTCATAGGTCTCTATATCTATGAATTAATAAAATACAGATTGACAGATACATAAGAAATCCACCAAAAAAAATCACCAAACTCAGAATTTGGCCCCTTAGATTATACGACATCTGTGCCGAAAAATTATTTTCTACTTTAGTTAAAACTTTTAATCACAAATTTTTGTTAAAAAGCGTGGCAATTAAAATA
Organism: Latrodectus elegans; assembly: GCA_030067965.1. Lineage (NCBI taxonomy): Eukaryota > Metazoa > Arthropoda > Arachnida > Araneae > Theridiidae > Latrodectus > Latrodectus elegans. Next base: position 13,413,047 of record CM057810.1, read on the forward strand.
CTTTATTTATTTGTAATGGAATTCCTCTTCATTTATAAATTAGGTAAAAGAATTGAGTAAGAATATATGTATGAGATACATTGCAAAGTCTAATGTATTCTTAAGAATGAATAAATATTAATCATTTGTCTTTATGTTTTTAACGGTGTTTTATTATGAGTATTAAGAATTTACTTATAAATATTAAAAAAAATTACAAATATTTTACCTTCAATTTCTTTAAATGAAAAAATTTGGTCGGTATTTAGTTAGCAAACACTTCAAGTTCATACATTTTTAATGCATTTTGGTACATTTAAAATAGAAATAAAGAAATTATTGGTCAAGTGCTGGAAACATTTCAAAATATATATTTAAGTTGGTTCTGTGTGTGTCTTTTTACATAAAAAATATATGGAAAACTAATCTTTCAAAAAAAATTACTTATACTTTAAAAAAAGTTATGTAGCAGATTAAAATAAACCGCATTCGCAGAAAACCCCGCATTGTAACAAAATATATGAATAAAATATTTGAGAAGATATTCTTTTATATCTGCGTAAAAAGATAATAATATCACTTCTTTTTTGCCTATTTTTTATTTATTTGTGATTACTATATATATTATCTCTTTACACTCTTAACTGCTTTCGTTGTGAATATGAAGTAGTAAAAAAAATACAGAGTCTATATTTTTAAGAACTCACCCATGCATGTTGGTACAACCGAGGACCAGTGTCTTCCATCACAGTACAAAGTAGATGGACCTTCTAGGGCATACCCTGGTAAGCAATCGTACATGAGTACTGCTCCTCTGTACATTTCCGTCACTCGTCCATTAGGTACTTCCGGTAGCTTGAAACATCCCCGTGCTGAAAAAGACAACAGTTCCGTTAACAATGATGATTCTTCCTTCGTCTAATGATAATTACTTCTTGCAATTAAAATAATCTTATCTTTTCAAGTGAAAGTGGAAATTTATTTTTTAAAATAAAAAGACTATAATTATACAGACATTTCGAGATAACTTTTGAAGAGGAAAGTCATTAAAATAATAAAGTTTAAGAAATTTTAATTGTACGAAATGTTCATGATGAGTATTTTTGGAGGTTTATAATCATAAATTTTATAAGGATAATCATTATTTTTTTATAAAATATCACTGAACTGTTTTAATGAATAGTGAATTCGTAAGAAATTATGTTTTTGGAACGATATATTCCGCATATTTTATTTTTTATTTTTGTGATATATATATATATATATATATATATATATATATACATATATATGTGTGTGTGTGTATGTGTGTGTGTGTGTGTGTGTGTGTGTGTGTGTGTGTGTGTGTGTGTGTGTGTGTGTGTGTGTGTGTGTGTGTGTGTGTGTGTGTGTGTGTGTGTGTGTGTGTGTGTGTGTAACATGAATGTAACATTTATTTCCTAACTAGGAAAACTTTGCGAAGGAATTTGTTGAAGACTTTCTGCTGTAGTAATCAATTTTACAACATCGATTATTTACAAGAAATCCCTTAGGTCAACAATTTCAGACAAATCACGTTATTGCTGTTTTTCCCATGTGAAACTAAGCAAAGTGATTTTGTGAAGAAGCATTCAAAATAAAAAAAACATCACGACCATATGTATTAAGACGATATAAAAGAGATACAAGTTATGGTATTCCCTCTTGGGGGGAAAAGAAGTTTATTACTTCCTGGAAGGAAATTTTACATTTTGAAAAATTGAAGGGAAGTAAAATTGAATTGAACTTGAGTCAACATTACAAAGATAAGCTGTGTGTTCCCTCATGATATCAGCAAATGCTTTCGAAATTTTACGTTATGTTTTAAAATGTTTACGTTATAAATTTCATACTTTAAAACAGAAATAAGCGTCAAATATCTATATTCAATGCTTACACCTTATGATCTTGATCTTATTATTATCTTGATTAAATCCAATTTTGTACTTCTTGGAGTTAGTTGTACAAATATTATATAAAAGAGAGAGTAAATATAATATTGGTGCCCTGAATATTCTATATTGCTCTCTATATTCATTTGTACTTTCTACATTCAATTTCTTTATATTATATCTGTTAGGGTAGATGCTTTTGAAATTTCTTAGTTTTTCTTCTTAGTATACGTAAATGTAGACAAATATATAGAAATATCTTGATTGACGATGGATGTTTAAATGAATTTAAATAATTTTGATTTGTTTGGTTCTGTTTGTGTGGTTGTGTGGTGTTTAGTTCTAATTTGATGCTCTATGTCTATATATATACATACATACATTTATTTTTTATTATCATTACAACATTAAATACAATATAGATCGTATCTTTTCCTTAAATTTCATGAAACAAATCCAAAATCTTAATCGAAGCAAACCATCCCAAGTTACTTTATTTTGAGTACCGTAAAAATATTTCCTGGTAAGAATGAATTGGTACAAGAATATTCGCAATGTTTTTCTAAACCGTTTTGCTTTCTTGTTTCATTTTAAATTAATTTTGAAGTTACATTTTTTTATTTTGATACTGTTAAAGATCTTGCCTTAGGTCCAGTAATTTGCTTTTGAATATTTGTAGTTAAAATATCCATACAACCCTTGGTCCTCTCATCTATAATTGCTTAAATCGAAATACCACAAACTGTTATAGAATTATCTATTCAGAAGAGCACGTTTGACATTAGACATTGATGAGGCTTATTTTACTTACGTTTTTTATAACATAATATTAATGATGGTTCGCTTAGAATTGTAAGAATACAAAAATCAGCAACTGTACGTTAAGCCTCGTAGTTACCAGATGAATCATGCACATCTGCAATACTAAATTCTGGTGCCATTTCATTACGAAACTCTTCAAATTAAGATATATTGTTACATACGAGGGTTGCTATTTATATTTCTGGCCTAATAATGAAAAAACAAATATGTAGGATCGAAATTGGTTTTATTGTTTTTCAAAATATTCTCCATGATGATCAATACACTTTTGCATGCGTTTGAACCAATTTTCAAAGCACTTTTTCCAGTCCGATTGAGGTAAATCCAAAACATGCGTTTTGAATGCATCAACCGCTTCTTCGGGGGTCGAAAATCGTTGTCCACGTATTTTATTTTAGATGTGGGAATAAAAGAAGTCATTGGGTGCCAAATCAGGACTGTACGGCGGATGACCCATCAGTTCTGATCTTTCGCTCCGTCAGAAATGCCTTTGTTTGAGTCGATGTGTGAGAGCTCGCATTGTCATGATGAAGAATGATTCGCCTGTTCTTCTGCTTTTTTCGAATTTCTCCTGATGACTTCTGGCAAACAAATGGTCGTACCATTCAGAATTGACCGTCCTGCGTTGCTCTAACGCCACTGTTGCCACATGACCGTTAATGCCGAAGAAACAGGCAATCATTTGTTTCGATGTGCTTCTTCCTCGAACAACTTTTGTTGGTTTTGCCTCGTTTTGGAAAGACCCATACAGTTGATTGCTATTTTGTTTCCGGCTCATATGCATAGATCCATGATTCGTCACCTGTGTAGATGTTATACACAGCCTTTGATGTACCTTGAATGTATTTTTCCAACATTTCCTTTGCACCAATCGACACGAGCCTTTTTTGAGCGTTTGTCAGATTATGCGGGATCCAACGCGAACAAATTTTTTTTTACGCTCAAATGTTTATGCAAAATTTTATTGATGCTAGTCATACTAATGTCCAAAGACGCCTCTATCTCACGGTATGTCACATGACGATCTTGCTTTATCAGTTCACGCACAGCATTGATCTTTTCTGGCACAACAACGGATTTTGGACGACCTGCACGGGATTCGTCCTGGATCGAACATCGACCACGATTAAATTCGTTATACCAATTTTTTACAGTGCTGTAGGATGGCGCTTTATCGCTGTATAAAGAATTAAGTTCATCGAAGCACTCTTGTCTTGACAATCCACGTCGAAAGTTATGAAAAATAATGGCACGAAAATGTTCACGATTCAATTCCATTTTTTGACAGAGAAGAACTTTTCAATTTACTATCAACAACAGAAATAAAGCTATAATGGTAAATTGTCTGCTGAATTTATGTTTAAAAATATCAAACTTTCGATTAAAATCGTCTTCGGTCGCCTAGCAACACTTACTGTTGCCAAGGCCAGAAATATAAATAGCAACCCTCGTAACTGTGTAAAATGCCTATTAGACTAAATGCATGTTTTCCATAAGACATTGAAATATTTTAATTAGCAAAAAGGTATGAATTTCAATGCAATTAATCTTTTTAAATACCTTGCAAAGTTTGTTTTAAATTTTAAAAATAGTAGACAATAATGTAATTTTTTTCATTTAAAGTAGTATACCAATTCTCAATAATGATAATAACAAACAGTCGATCAAAGTACTTAATGTAATTTAATTGTTAAAAATTATGAGTGGCCAACTTTTCCAAAACTCTTCACGATTATTAGCTTTTAAACTTACACCCTATTCAAACATTTAAATGTCAAGTTGATACATTTCGTTTCGCACATAAGATAAAATGTTTTATTCATAAACAAACAAAGCCTGCTGCTAGGAATTTACGGTCCTTAAATTCTTCAAAAAAAGTAAGGAACACAAGCCTCACACTCTTTGATGAGTAGGAGTTTATAATAGATGGCCTCGTCGTTAATTTACTTTTTGATTGATTACCAAGCTTTTAAGATGACATGCTCCCATAACAGGTGTCTGAAAATAATGGAAAATTGTTTCCTTTTTCTTTGAGAGGAGAAATAATTTTCTCCACTCCATAGGCGTCATTTTCTTCTCTAATGGATTCCAGCAAATGACTCGAAGAATTTTTTCCCTCCCCTGAAATGAACCGGTATTATTGACTTAAGCAATAAAAGTAATTTTAAAGTCAAATTGAAAAGTTGAAAATGAACGAGAAAAAGCTGTATCAATTACGATACTTTTAGTTACATTAATTTTTGTTTTATACAAATGAAAAATGGGAATTGTTTATCTTAAGAGCTTTGTAATTTTTAAACGCAGATGTAACAAAGTAGTTTTCTTTCAACAGACAGCTTTTAAATGAAAATGATATTTAGTTTGAATAGAAAGTTAATGCTGTTATTTTTTGCTATTGTGTCATATACATTTGCAATTAAAATCATGCTGATGACGAGTTCTTCACTACTATTGATTATAATTTTTACTATAGCAAATAAAAACGAATAGCATTATAACATTAAAAGAAAGATTCATTTTTATAGTTGAGAAAATTAAAATCGGCAATCTATTTTTATAACTTAAAATATGTATTCAAAAACTACTATATAGGAAAAATGCAACAGTAATATATATATATATATATATATATATATATATATATATATATATATATATATATATATTCCCAAAAGTGTACTTATTCAGGAAGATAAACATGTAAACATGTGATATTGAATAATGGCAATATAACTGATTCATGTCTTGAAAGGGAATCAAAATTATGTTATCAAAATAAAAATGGATGAAATCACCCGATTATCACTGAAAACGATTTTCCTGTGTGATTTTTGGTCTAAATTTAATTAAAATTAAGGCACAGATGCCGTATAATCCGGGAAGCCAAATTCTGAGGTGGGTGATTTTTTGGTGAATTTTCGTATATATGGGGCAACCCCTGGTTTTTATTATGTCATGGATATGAAGAGCTATAAAAGTAGAGAAGAAAATTAGCAACTCTAATATTTACGCCATTGTGAAGGTCACAATACGTTATTTTGGCAGCATTTCTTCATCGCAAAAAAAATTCAGAATTTAACATCCTGTATTATATGGCATCTGTGCCAAAATTAATTCTATCTGTGAATAATGTGTCACCAGTTTGATATTACCAATTAATTTTGAGCAAAGCGAGCTTAAACAGTTGAAATTCTTGCAAATTATACATTTATTTATTAAATTTTGCAGTTAAAATGCCAAAAGATTCCTGAATATTGAACAATACATTTTGTTGTTGCTTATCTCCAAGGGTCTGATGGAGTCAGACCAAGTTTAGGTTAAGTTAAGTAAAATGTATCTTATTTTAAAAAACACATTTTACTTAATTTAAACTTTCACAGTAGCATCACTGAATTTTCAGCGCGTTTCGATTTTAATAAAAGTTATGACAAAAACCATGTACATGTAGACACGAATACAGAGCATTACCTATTTATGCAAGCTCCAACTTTTTTCTTTTTTTCCAGACATATTTTTATTGCTATTTAAAAATACAATCAACCAAGTGCATTTTTAAACACTGCATACGAATATTTGTTCATGTGTAACGAAAAGCAGGCAAATAAATCATATGCGAAACAAAGGCCAATTTTTAATGCTATACATCGTATTATCCGACTAGCATCGGTAATAAATTTTTAATTCATTTGCCTAATCTAAAATTACTTTTTACATCTGGAAGAATCAACTTATCTGAAAAATACTGATAATTTGCACTACTGGCCATTAAAATTGCTACACCAAGAAGGCGACATGCTATAGACGTGAAATTTATACGAAAGGAAGAAGGTGCTGTGATATGCAAATGATTAGCTTTTCAGCGCATGTAGACAAAACAGGCGCCAGTAGCGACACCTACATTGTGTTTAAATGAGGAAATTGTTCAGCTGGTTCCTCATACACAAATTGCATTTGAACGTTGTTGCCTGGTGAAAAGTTGTTGTGATGCCTCGTGTAAGAAGGAGAAATGCGTACCAGCACGTTTCTGAATTTGATAAAGGTCGAGTTGTAGCGTACCGGGATTGCGGTTTATCTTATCGCAGTATTGCAGCTCACGTCGGTCGAGATCCAATGACTGTTAGCAGACTATGGAATCGATGGGTTCAGGACAGTAATACGGAACGCCATGCGGGATCTCAACGGCCACCTATCAATAGCAGCCGAGAAGACAGGCATATTATCCGCATGGCCGTAATGGATCGTGCAACCACGTCACGAGCCGTGAGTCAAGAAACGGGGTCGTTTGGAAGACAATAAGTGTCTTCACGAACAGTTCGACGATGTTTGCAGCAGCATGGACTCTCAGCTCGGAGACCATGGCTGCGGCTTCCCTTGACGCTGCGTCATAGACAAGAGCGCCTTCAATGGTGTGATCAACGACGAACCTGGGCGCACGAATGGCGAGGCGTCATCTTTTTAGATGAATCCAGGTTCTGTGTACAGCATCATGATGGTAGCATTAGTGTTTGGCGGGATCGTGGTGGACGCGCACATGGTGACAGCGTGCATTCGTCATCGTCATACTAGCCCATCACCTGGCGTGATGCTATGGGGTGCCACTGGATACACGTCTCGGTCACCTCTTGTTCGCATTGACGGTGCTTTGAACAGTGCACGTTACATTCTGGTGTGTTACAACCCGTGGCTCTACCCTTTATTCGAGTTCTGCGAAACCCTACGTTTCAGCAGGATAATGACCGACCGCATGTTGCCGGTATTGTACGGACCTTCCTTGATACGGAACATGATACGGAACTTCCTTGATTCCTTGATACCTTCCTTGAACGTTCGGCTGTTGCCCTGGTCAGCACGTTCTCCAGATCTTTCACCAATAGAAAACGTCTGGTCAATGGTTGCCGAGCGACTAGTTCGTCACCAAACGCCAGTCACTACGGTTGATGAACTGTGGCATCGTGTTGAAGCTGCATGGGCATCTGTCCCTGTACATGCAATCCAATCTCTGTTTGACTCAATGCCCAGGCGTATAACTGCTGTTATTACTACCAGAAGTGGTTGTTCTGGGTACTGATTTCTCAGGATCTATCCAGCCAAATTTTTTGAAAATTTAATCACTTGTTATTTTTAGTATAATATATTTGTCCAATAAATATCATTTTGTTGTCTGCATTTCTTCCTGGTGTAGCAATTTTAATGGCCAGTAGTGTATATGTATATATCACCTTCAAAGGTTATGACTGAAAATAAGAGGAAAAAATTTCATTTATTTAAAACAAACGATGAATTAACATCACAAACAAACGATGAATTAACATAACAAGATGATGATGCAAACTATAATCAAGGAAACAACAAAATTTCGCTACATTGATATAAGAACATAAACTATAACTAACTATATATATTCAGTAACACAAAAATAATCAGATTAACAACTACCTATTTGCTGTTTTTAATATACTTCCGTAATTTCAATCATTTCATTTCTATTCGATGATTTTTTTAAAATAAATATTTCATTGTGTTTTTCTTTATAATTTTAAAGAGCTTCCCAATCATTATGCAATTTTCCATCTTTCATAACAAATACTCAACAGTTTCCACTAAATTAAATTATTATAAGTATTTTGTTGATTCGCTTTCATAAAATATATTTACCACTTGATTAAGTGAATATATTTTAAAATTAATTAAGAAAAATAATTAATTCCATATTCTCGCCTTTCCAGTCTGGAATGTTGGGGGAAATGAAGATGAGATTTTTTTAAATGTGTAATTTCTTTCCAGAAAAATTCATTAAATTGCTTCTATGTACTTAAATTTATAAGTGCAGTTTATAATCCTCTAGCTAACAAAATTTAATTTCCGAAGTTGTTAAAATTGAATTATATATTTAGTTATACAAATTCTTAAGGAGCTTAAATATAACAAGATCTCTTTAGAAAAACAATTTTAGTTAATAATCTTATTATTTATCACATACCAGCGTTCATATTTTGTTTATACCAACAATTGTTACACAATTAATACTTTTATACGCAGTAATATTATATTTTTAATATTTTGTTTCAGCTGATTCAGTTTTGCCTAATTATATTTCCTTTTCAATCAAAAACTAGTTTTTAATATTTAAAATTAGTGTAAAATATTAAAAATAAATAAAATGTTTAATTTTAGTAGATTGAATTATATAAATTACAAATGAGAGAGAGGAAAAGCAGAAAAGTATTCTTAAGTAATGATACTACCATCTCTTATAATTTTTATTTGGATCATATGAATATTCTTCCTTTGCTATTCTGAATATATTTTCAATAATGATAATAGTAGCATTTTCTAACTGTAAAGTTATTTTACGGAAGATAAATATTAATTCAAATTATATGCAAGAAATTTAATTCTAGAAAACTGAAATCACATTAACAAGAGCAAATTTCTTTACGGTGACCCAATGAATCATTAAGAAAAATGGGAGCGTTCGCACGTTTTTACACTAAAATTAAGCTATAACACGGTCATATATGTAGCCAAATAGTTTTATTACTAAGATAAAAAAAAATGTCTAAGAAATGCTAAATTTACAACTTCGTATTTTTTCATTTAAATATTATTTCTTTGATTTACATGGATGAGTTACAATCATATGTATATATACACCTTGACCCATTAAGAAGTAAATAAATGCGTTAAAAGTCTTAAGAAAAATTCTCTTTTTCTATGCTAAATTAATTTATTTTATTAATTTTTGAAAACGAAAATATCACAGTGGTTTTTATATGAATTTGAGAAAATAGTTAGCTTTTAATTGTATCTTTCTACATTATTTTAAGTAAAACTTTTAGTTTTTATAAGCCTTATTAATGTATATTATTTCACATGCAATGTCTTCAATTTCTATTAATCTTTTTTACGTGATCACAAATATTAATTTCCTTTATTTTAAGACAGAAAACACTCTCTCAACAAAAACGATTTCCAAAGAAGAATCGCCCTTTCTTATGCTTGAACTTTAAATTTGATGCAAATTATTGTCGTTGACTGAGTGTGATGGCTTGATTGATTAGCGATCGGTTTTGTTCTCAAGCAAACACCATTGTGCTAAAATTGTCTCCAAATCTTTGATAGCCCTTGTGTGTTCCACGGTAAAGATATGGTGTGATAATGTGGAGAGGAGTATATAAATTCACAGACTTCAATCTCGCCATTTGATAACGTTAAAAACTACAAAGCATTGTCTTTACATTTGTATTAGGATGTTTTCTAAGGACCCTACGATATTAGAGAACGTGATGCATTCCAACTTTAGAATGCTGAATTCTAAACCAAATGGTTTACACTGTTTTTCAATCTGACAGTTCTGGTTTCCATTCCCAAAACGAATATAAATATTTGTTGTTATTCAAAATTATTTTAAAGCTACATGCCTGGTTAAATTGAACTTAGTGTGCCAAAAATGATTATGAGACAATGAAAACAATTTGGGCTATTTATTAGATACTTTGGTTGAAATACTACTCCATCTTATTTTTAAGAAAGAAATTGCTCAAGTAAATTATTTATTTAAACTGAATGAGGTACTGAATTATTTTTTTAAATTACTTATTACAGTAAGTTTAATGACTTATGGTGTTCTTTAAATAAATGGAAATTCAAAATAGAATTTTTGAACGAAAACTTATTTCTTTTACACAAAAAGAGTTCTATTATATATTAGAAATTTTTTAGCTTCTCTTTTTTGATGAGATTTTTCAGTGGATTATTCTTGAATGAACTAATCTGATTTCATTCTTTGATAGAAATTACAAAATATTTCATTCAAATCATTAAATCAAGGGTTTTGTAAATGAAAATGATAGCACATAAATAATTCTATTATTTATACTTTTGCTACCAATCATGTCATTTTTTGTTAAATAAATATATATTGTATTCCAATCATTTAAGAAAAACATTTTCACAAAAAATATCACTGAATGCTTGCTTGGTTTGTTTTTCGCTCAACGGTCATTTTTTGCACACGAGGGCTAATTAGACCGGGACCTACGGCTTAAAGTGGATTCCGAACCACTACAAACATCCATGCCCAAGGTGGGATTCGAACCCACGAACTGTTGAACCAAAGGCAAGAGCGCTAACCATTCGGCTGCCAGCTCGGCCACTGAATGCTTGCATTTTTCATGAAATAAAAAAAGGCATTTAACTTCATACACACACATTTTTGGAAAAAAATCGTTGCTTACGATTAATTTAAGATTTCTATGTACATCTTTATAAACGTGTGATTAAAGTTTTCTACTTAGTGTCTTTTTAAAAGATATTGTGCAATTAAATATTTCGAGTTTGAGTTGGAGTACATTGTGCATATCACATGTGTATTTTAACTGGGGGTGTTTGCACTGATATTTGGATTTTGAGTGATAGTCGCAGCTCCATTCAGCATTTATCTGAATGGTGGAGGCCGGCTTTTGAATCGCTTGATTGTTTATGTTCAGATTCCATTTCAGTAGATTCCATCGCATGCGTATGTGCACGTTCGGGCTCATGGATCTGGTTTGAGTCTATCGCCAACCAGGAGGGATAAGCCCCAACAAAACACACACGTGTATTTGATTACTATATAACTACAGAATCTTTGAGAATATATACTCTTAGACAGTTATAAGTACCATAATCAAAAACTTTATATTGTACTATTTGTTTAATTTAAAGTGAGATAGGATTAAAACATCAATCCGAACATCGAAATAATGTATTTCAATGGATAAAATCTGAATCGAGAAAATATTGTATTACACCTATTATTTTCCAAAAAAAAAAAAACAAATTAGTAAGTAAATGCAATCAGCTCGAAGTAAGAAAAGTACTTCACTCACTACATAAAAACTGCATTTATTTTAAAAGAGTTATTTAAAACTGATTAAAGGAACAAAAAGGAACATTTCACATTAGTACAAAATTAGGAAATCTTTGTAAGAATAAAATTACCAATTATTATGTCTGACGGAAAGAAGACGTAAGCAATGGCTTCCATGTCTGTTCCTAATATCACATCTCGACCAAGACATTATCCAAATGGCATGAAATCATTTTTCTAACGATTGACCCATTTCTTCCTGAGAGGCTGTCTCATTAACAATGATTTAGATTATCCAAACACTGTTTGGATGCGATGAGGTGTGTCAGTTAATCAGCTTTGTCACTAATTGCGATTATTTCTGGAACTCGTAATGAGCCAAAAATTAATGGATGCTACCAATGGCATTACTTATGGAATAAACGTAAAAATCTTTAAACTGTTTCGAAGCATTAATCACATATATAATTAATGGAATAAATTCATTCCTTTGCGAACAGCTAGTTAATATCATTTGGAAAAATTTTAAATTTTTTTTATTTAAGTACTCTTTTTAAAAAGAATGATTAATGCTTTTTAAATATTTTAATGAAACTTTGGAGGAATATTTGCGTTCGCAGAACACAAAAAATTGTAATGAAATGAGAATTAATAGTTTTCAAAGATGGGGATAAACAGGCGTTAATTTTGCACGCTTCTTTTGCATAAAACCGTTTTCCCATTGTTATCTTTCATCTTTTATGCAATTAATTACCAATAATTATAGAAAAGTTTAAGATTATTTTAAGTGTATGCAATTTTGATTATAGATGAGGATGAAGTATAGAATACTTTTTGATAATATATAGATTACAAATTTTATGAATTCAGCTAAATTTTTTCTTTATTTTGTAAAATAAAAATGAATGAGGAAATAAAATTTAAATTGTCTTGCTTTAAATAGCAATAAAGGAACTGAATCAGGTTAAGCACTTTATGCAGCTTAATAAGACATAGAAAACGTCAATAAATGCTTAAAGTATAAAATATTTTATCTTGGTGAGAAATTTATATTCATTCTATGTACTTATTTTTTTCGATTTGAAAATATGATTTTTTCATATCTTTTAAGCACATATTCTGTAGAAAAAAAATTCATTTCTAACAAAAAAATATTGTTTGATATGACTTTACAATATTTTAAAATAAAAACCAATACTTTAAATTTTACTCCCTATAAGGAAAACGTTTAGAGTATTTAGAGTGAATACTTAGCTGATTGAGGGTTTTTATAAGCAGGTTCTTAAACATTAGTGACATGATTTTTATTTAAGTAAATATGCTCAAAAGAACATCTTACAAAAAAAAATATTGCATATAACGCCATGAGTGGTGTCTTGGGTGGCGTCGACATAGGAAAAGAAAAACGTTGCTATTTCCCATTCATCACCATTTGTGCGCAAAATGAATTTAATGTTATAAACTGCAGCTGATCATATATTTTGTTCACTTAAAAGTATAACCGGTAATGTAACCTTACTCGGATTTTTAATGGGTTAAAGCTTTTGATCGTAATTCTATTCACTCTTTACTTTATAACACCTTTTTTTCAAAATGATATGTAATCGCTTGTTGCTTATACAATTTTGACCAGCTGTAATGCAAAGTCTGTTCAGTTATTAACAAGAATGACATATTTGTCATATTAATAACCAAATACAAATATCTAATCAGGGATTGTAGAGATTGGCATGCAAATTATGGTCACTAAGATGAATGAACTCTAAGACAGATTAAGTCGAATAAAGTAATCTTATTTATCCTTCATGTCATCTCAATCAATGATAAACACAGCCAGATAACTGATGTAATTGACAGCATCAGTTAATTTCATTATTTTGAATACTTAAACTGTGCATCGCAAACCGCTAGTGAAGAGTAAATTGTTACCACACACATGGCTTCCTCCTGTAAATAATTCAAAATAAGGAAGAATAATTTTATTTTTTATCTGAGATTTCTTAATTCAATTAATCAAAAAAATTTCCAAAATTTTTTTTATATGTTTATGTACAATAAATAAATTTGACTAGTCATATATTCTTTCGTGGTGTAACAAATTTTAAGACTAGCAGAGTATATAAATTCATGAATTCATTTATCACTGAATTACATTGGAAAGAAATGCTCCATTCTTCATTTTGTTTACAATTAATGGTACTTATGTATATTTTAAAATAAATTATAATAAATATTTAGAGAGTATATGTACTCTAGTGCAAATTTTTTAGACTTGATAGACCATAAAAGATTTATTCAAAAATACCGAAATTCGTAAGTTAGACATTTCCAATTTATAGTCATTTCAAATATTTAAATTATAAAATTACACATTTAAAGTCATTAATAGGAATTTTATATTAACAGATTTTATCATAATGAATTTAAATTAATTTTCAATTAAGATAAGTAATTTTATTTAATAGCTGTGTAGACCAGATAATGGTGATTTCTTTATTAAAAGTATGCAAAAAATGAGATAAAATATAAGTAATTTAAAGCTCAGTTTTTAATTACTTATATTTTATTTCATTAAAAATATATATAATTATATTTTATTTCATTAAAAGCTCAATTTTTAATTACTCATTTATTTAATTTTCAATAAACATTCCAAAATGTGTATATGTTATAAATCCTCAAGCAATTCAAAGGAGAGCCCTTTAACTTAATGTTTTTATAAATTTTATTTTTCACTCGATAAACTTTTTCTTGAATAAATTGAAATACCTTCAATAAAAATCAATAGTATTTATTGGTACGCATAAATCAACGGCATACATTTTAAAATTCATTTGAAATATCAGCTTTTATTATTCACTGCTTAAAACACGAAAAGGTATTTTTTGTTTAAAATTAAGAGGGAAAGGATAAAAGTTACACATGCAATTAAAATAAATTCATTTTACCTTATTTTTAAATAAAAAGGTTATTTCATAATATTTATAATTTATAAATTTGTATACAATTTTTATTAAAAATATTTTATATTTTTTATGTTTTTAAAGTGTATTTTTAAATATAACTGCGATACCAATTAAAATATTAAAATGTACCGCAGACTTTAAAATCTTTTTTTATTATTAAATTTTAAATTTATTAAATTTATTTATTAAGATTAAGATTATTATTAAGATTATATATTAAAATCTAAACGGAAAGTAGGGTGGAAAAATTTTGCTCTATTTAAAATAAAGCTTAAAATGGAACTCTTCTGAAAATGAATTCAGGTTTCTAATTTTTATTCAGAATTTAGGTAAAATAAAAGATTCAAAATAAAGAATAAGAAAGAAGAATTTGATTATTTGTATCTGAGATTTCTTAATTCAATTAATCAAGCAAATTGCAAAAATTATTTTTTATAATTACATAAATAAAAAAAAAATTTGTGAACATGAAAACATGTTTTACTAATTAAATTGTTTTTTAAAAGATGTGAAATGTTTATCAAAAAGTATTCTTATTTGGAGTATTTAAATGTTGTTGTTGTCGTCATGTGCCAGTAAGCTGGCATTATGGGGTGGGCTGTGCTTCACTTTTCCAGCTGAACTATACTTTGACGTGGAGTCCGACTTCCTCAGTACACACATGCCATAGGTACCAGTTTATAAGATTGGTAACCATTCACAACCCATTCATACAAGGAAAGAACAAATACAGAATAGATAGAGACAGAAAGTACATCTATGCCCGAACAGGGATTTGAACCCAGGACTTCTGTATCCGCACTCATGCACGCTAAACTCTAGACAAGTTGAGAGTAGTCAATTCTGTCGGAATAATACATTAACTTTAAAAAACCTTTCAAACATTTTTCAGATCAAAAAATATTTAAATGTTCTTATAAAGAAAAAAGATATCATTTTTTATAAACTTTTGTATACATAATAATCTATTTTATTTGACACTGATTGAGATAAGTATTATAAGAATTCGAGATAGAGAGAGTTTCTGATATATAATATATGCCTTTCTTATATAAATTGTACACATTTCTTATAAAATTTTTAATTATTAGTAAAAATTATGGATATACTTAAATCTTTTTTTTATCTTATTTGAGATATTTATCGAACTTGCTTAGATTTATTTAAATCCCTGCTAAAAATCAATATGTTATAGAGTAATATAACTCAAAATATATAATAAACAAAGGAAGAGTTTCGGTTGCATAGTAAGGAAAAGAGTCAATCCGGTTACTGGAAGATATCGAGTTCTAGGCATGACCAGACGAACAGTTAGCACTTTGTCCTTTCATTCAACAGTTCATGTGTTCGAATCTCATTTTGGTCATGGATGATTGTAGTGGTTCGGAATATTATTCACGTCCCGTTTTAATTATCCTTCCTGTGTTCAAAAGATAACTGTTGGGTGACAAAGCAAACCAAACCTAAACCTCACTAAGCCGAAAACGCGTCGTACTAGGAGAGTATATGCATGCTAAAAATAGCATGAAGTCCAGTATCCCTCTATAAACATGGCGTGAAAAAGAGAGTGCCAGATTACATGTCGATCTCGTCATTTGACCATGGTTCAAATTTATGAGCAACTGACTGTATTCAATGGCTTCTTAGTAATCTGAAATATACAGCCGGAAATGTATTGCAAACAAACAAACAATTAAATACTGACATTTATTTGTATGCTGATGATTCGAACCTTAAAATAAAAAATTTTAGCCAATAATTTTTAAACAGTAAAAGATCCCACAATCAGTAAATGAAAATTTTATTGACTAATAACCAAAAAATGTGTCGTGGAAATTATGTATGAAAACAAAATCTTAGAGATAACTGTTGATTTCACATAGATTTCATCGAGCTAAAAACCTCTCTGCTATTATAAGTAGTAATAGGATACATTTTAATCTAGCGATAAATACCAAGTGTAACTTACCACAGTTTTTTATCTGTAATAGAATTTAATAGCAATAGAGCACAAAACTTTACAGTAAAAACATTCATTAAAATATTTAAAGGCAAAAACTCAATGCATTTCTCAAAACTTTTTCATCCCAATTCCAGACCACTTCTACTAAAATAAATCTTTGCTAGTACAAGAGGTGGTATTGATTATATCTTGTATAGTTGAGCCCTCAATGGATATGTCACCAAATTTTTGAATGTAGATGGGTCATTGTAACTTAGGAGCAAAGACCAAGCAGAAGATCCGCAAAATTGACCTGTCACGTCTAGAGGTATCATTTTATATGGAGAACATTGCGACCGCAATTTAAGATCACCTAATGGATCTTAAGTTCGGTCAATATAGAACCCACCATAATAATACACTTCCAAACCAGGCCATTGATATACATCATAAATTATCGTGAATGAAGTTTTCTCGGCAACAGTTTAAGAATTAATTAAAATAAAACTTAAGTGAAATTCGCATATTTTTTTAATTAATTTAGATTTTTATTTACATACAAGAAAATCCTATTTAACACTGGTATCCCACTTTTAGAAAATTTTCAACAGGAAATCTGTCTTCAATTTAGTAACACTTCCACATTTCTTTTTTTTTAAAAAATGAGATTTGTAAAATGTCTTTCACAGAAACATTTATTTTATCAAAATACTATGACAGCTTTCTTATTCATTCTGATATAAAACATTTCTCTCCCTACGGAGTCAAAAGAATGAGTCAAAATCGAAAATCCTCTCAATCGAGTTTTCTTTCACATAATAAAACAATAAAAATATCTTGGGAAAAATTATTAAAATTATAGAAAACAATTCAAATAAAAATTGTCGTCTTTGTATATATTTACTCAACACAATATAATATCTTTATGAAACTACAAAAGAGAAAAGAATGCACAGTAGTTTTCATTTCGTAATTGGTAGCGATAATTAATGCCTGGTTTTATTTCTAAGTACTAATTTCTATTTATTTAAAATATAACTCTCCATTACGTTCTAGGATAACAATTCCTTATCTGTATACCCAAATTTGGTATTAATTATAGTAAATTATTTTAATTTTTCACATTATAAAATTTTATTCTCCACTGCACTTTTTTTGACAAATATACTTGAAAGGAGAGGCATGTAAATTCAATGTTGTTGTTCTTCTCGTGTGCCAGCTATGCTGAAAAATTGGGGTGCGCTGCTCCACTTTTCCAACTGAACCGTATTTGGTGTGGAGTCTGACTTCTTCAGTACGCATACATGCCAAAGGGACCCGTTTATAGGGTTGGTAACCATTCACACAATGAAAGGACAAAGACACGATAGATAGAGAGAGAAAGTACATCCATGCTCGAACCGGGATTCGAACCCAGGACCTTCCGGTCCGTAGTCAGGTACGCTGACCACTAGACAAGTTGGCCGGTGTATAGATTCAATATTTCATTTATATTTTATCACAGTCAAAAAAATTCAAGGAGCTGAAATAAACTAAAAAAAACTTCATAAAACGGACATTAATATAAATAATACTATAACAAAATTATTATAAAAATATAAATTATTGTTCTCTGTAGAAAATAAGAAAGGAAAAATCGGAACTAGATGGTTTAAATTTCTTATATGATCAATCAGAACATGAGAACCCTTGCCAAGCTTAAAAATTTAGCAACGTTTACTATTTCAAGTTCATTATCAACATTATTCAATGCTCATTATCAACGTTCATCAACCAATTGACATCGGCATTCTGTTCTTATAGACTAACAGATATAGTCTCTTGTAAGTCATTTGAACCATCTCTTGGAAATTAGTACTTTCTTAGATAGTGGTCCGTATATGTAGCAAGATAAAAAAATATGAATAAAAATAAAAAAATAAAAAATCCATTATCGATTCTGATAGAAATGAATGCAGAAATCAAAAAAGAAACATACATCCTTCAGGCTTATGGTTTTGAAGTAGCAGAGGGCTTAAAGTAGCAGAACCACGCTGATCGAAGAGGAAAATTCTGTGTTTGAACTATGGCAGATGTATGGTTCGTTTATTCTTTTTACCTGCTCATCTGTCGCAATAAATGTTTGGACTTTTAGCCTTACAAAATGTGTATGCAGCCCACTATCAAAGACAAATCACTGCTGAAGATAATACCATGAGAACATTAATATGATTTAAATTAGTTCTCTGAATTTAAACAATACATTGTACGGATCAAGATATTCTTCTTCCCTTTAATTCTGCATTGGTTCAAATTATTCTTGTAAGCCAGCTATAAAGATGGTATGGATTTAGGATTCAAAGTAGGTACAAATCTTTTTTTTTTTTTTCTCCATGCATCCACAACAAACAGGCTGATTGAATCAGTTGTCTAAGTTACCCTACTTAAGAGTTGATTTACTGACTGTTCATTAATGGCTACAAGGACGCATTAAATATATCTTGCTCTCAATATGAGAAAATATCTCTAGTGGAGACAGACCAAATCTGGAGGTCTTCTGTTTGGTCATGGCTTCTAAATTACGAAGACCCACCCACTACCAGTGTCCAAGATAGCATATCTACTGGGTATCCCCACTATATTAAATACCCTCACTTCCTCTACTTGTAGTGCTGTAAAATGGTGGAAAAAATGTTTAACAGCTGGTTATTATAATAAGGTATCAAATCTAGCTACCTTTCGTGAATATGAACAGTATTTGAAAACTAGATTTCTGCAACACAAAACTTTTTTCATGCTTCGTTAAAAATTTTTTTTACTATAACTTATACAATATTATCAATTAAATAAGTTTATTTTATGAAGCGTTCCTTCATATATATTTAGTAACATTTTATTCATTTCATACCAGTGAAGGTAACAAACAGAACTTTTTTTACAGAACGTGAGAAATGTTATGCTGATAAATTGGCCAATATAGACCTAATAATGAAGAAACAAATGTAAAAAGTAATAAAAATAAAGTAAAAGAGAGCTAAAAAAAAGAAAAGAAAAAGGAGAAAAGTATAATTTCTAATGATAAAAGTGAAACTATAATTCACAGGAAGGCAATTTTTCTTTAAAAAGTATGTATAGTCATTCTTTATTTCCTTTGAAAAAAGACCTGAAAGAAGATTTTCAGACGATAAAATACATAAAAAAAAAAACTCATTCATTGAATGTCAAGTAAATATGACAAGTTGCATTTTTCGTGGAAAATATTGCGTGTTGTCAATGGAATTAAATTCTCGTAGGACATTTGAATATAAACATTGATTAATATTAACTGTAGATAAAAATTACAAATTAAAGTTGCTTTAAGTATGAGTTTTTGAATCCCATATCTGTTTCAGAATTCAAACATTTGATGTTTCAAATACACGGTTTCAAGTGATGTAATACTATGTCTTTAACAGCAAATTGGTGAAAAGTGTTATATGATTCTATTTTTAAAGTATTGCATGAAAGATATGGGAGAGATTTCTAATTTCCGTGTAAAAGTGTCTAAGCTTAAGTGGACTGATAAATGATAGTTAAATAAAGAATTATTATACAGTTTTCGGAATTTCTTTTTAATTAGAGTAACAAAACATTTTTAAAATCATTTAATGTTCCATTTCTCTTTGTTTACGCCTATATTTGATTGCAACCTATCATTGGTTATAAAATCTCATTATACCTATGTTTCTAAATATTTGTTCCTTCAAATATTTGCAAATATAGGTTCAAGTAATTATAATATATACAGTTATTTCAGCGTAATTTCATGTTTCTTTATTTTAGTATCAAATAAGATTTACCTTTGTTTTTGATAGTTCAAAGTGAAATACATAGTTATGTTAAAGATTTCAAAAAATGTTAAATGATTTGTAAAATGTTACAATTCTTATTCAAAAAATTTTATATACAGTTCACTTTTAGTCATGCTTAACATGAAAAAACATTCATTCCGCTAATAATATACCATTTATAAGTTTGAATTTTTAAACTCAAATCGTAATATAAAAAATCCATTTTCATATTTTTCTAAACTTTAGCTATATATAATACAAAAGTAATAATTTTAGTTTTTGTTATAATGTCTTGATGTTTTTCTTTCATATTGCACACTAAAGTTAAGCAAAATAATGCGAATAAGTTTGATATAACGATCGACAACGTCTTAAACTAACAATACTTTAATTTTTCATTTCTACATTGTGTGCATAATTTTCGCTTAATTTTAATTCATATTTTGTTTCATTCTATTCGCCAACCTTCTCGCTCAAAGGAAAAGTCATACAACAATTAAGTAACGTAAAAAAAAAAAAAAAACTCATCATTCATTAGTTTCCTTCCAAATATAATCCTAAATTTGAATAAAATATTGTTGAAATTTATATTTATTTATATTTTTATCTCAGTTTATTTCAGAAATTTTAAAGAATGTGATTAGCTGGGAAAATAAATTGTTGTGATCTTAGCTCATAAAGTATAAAGGATAGCATTTCGATTTCACTATCCTACAATTTTGGTTTTAAACTTTGGGTAAAGTGATTGGAGTAGCATTTTAAGATTTTTCGAACTCAAATTTTCCAAATTCCTTCAAAAATTTATTTATTTTTTTTAAATAATGTAAAATACGAATTAAATTTGAGTATAATAAAAAATATTTGTTAATAATTAATTTTTGTTAATGAATATTTCAGATAACGTTATTTTTTCTACGAAATTTTTCCATTTTCTTACACATGAAATGTTTAATTCGATGGAGCAATTTTCTTATAATGAAATAACACTTGACATGCTCTGCCATCTACTGTTCAAAGTGTCAACTAATACGAAATATTCTGTTTCGAAAAAGGAATTCTAAAAGTTTAACGACTGTATTTTGAGTGAATATTAAAAGCCTAGATTATTCATTTCAACTATTTAAATGCTTTATTTTAATTATAACTCTAATGGTTATCTTAATTACAAGTGAATTCACTTTTAAAAATATACTTATTATAGTTATAAATTTCGATGTTAAAAATTTTATAATTTTTATATCATTCCACGGGTAAATTAGCATTGTACAAACCATTTGCTTTTGTATGGATACTTGGCAAAAAATGCAACAAAAGATACTCACTAAAAATTTTTGGTGATTGTAATATGTTGTTTTTTTTTTAAGATTTATAAATCAAAGAGGTGTAGAATTTTGATACCAATTAAATTTAGCATATAATCACTCATTATTAGAAAAATGAACATATCGGACTGTTTCAATTTTAATACAGTACATTTTAAATTTCAAGAGCTTATATCATTCTTAACATAATCATCAGTAGAAGATAAAAGATTGTAAGGAATCAAACTATCGGAATTTTAAATAAATTAATTAATAAAAATTTTAATTAATCACTAGAAATAACTTTAATAAATAACAAACACTTCAAATATTTATATCATTCTTAGTATAACAATCAGAAATTATATTCCAAATTTTAAGCTGTTATTTCATTCTTAGTTGAAATGTCAACGGTAAATGAAAAAGTTAAACTAATTTTGATTGGAGAGAGATGGAACTGCCAATTTTGATTAAACCAATCAAATTCTTACACGACTCTTACAGATAATATAACAAACTATATATTTTAAAACTTCAAATAGTTATATAACCATCTTACGTAACCGAACAACAAACAATACGACAACAAAAGATTCGTTAAAAATATTCATAAAATGGAACAATTCTAATTAAATTACTAAAAATATTCCCTAAATTGCTTCCAATTAATTTTGGGTGTTATACATCGTATTTTAATCATTTCAATACAATTCGTCTTAAAATTTTAGTTTCCATTAATCATCAATTTTATTATCAAAATTTTCTCTTGAGTACATTTTTTTCTATTTGTATGCATTCCTTTTATAATATCCGACTTCTCTTCGGATACACCTTTTCAACTCTATTAAAGGTGGGGTGGCGTCATCTTATACAGTAAGGCATCCAATGGGTGTGCCATCTTCGCTCCGAAAGTGAAAGGATAAAGAAAAACCTACAGAAAGAAAGGAACATCCATGCTGAAACCAAAACTCGAACTTGGGATTAACTGCTTTGAAATTAGGAACGTTATCCTCTTTGCCAACTGTCGACGAATACTGTAAATATTGTGCAGTTTATTTAAGAAAGCTAATTATCTTGTGAAAGACTATAGCTTCAAATTATGAATTGGATTTGTTGTTATAATATCATAGGGTAATATTACTGGAATCTGTAATTTACTATGGATTCCAACCACACTCAACAAGTGTTTACTTCTGTATAGAGATTAGAACCTCGAATAATTGAGTAATGTCAAAACCATAACCACTCAATTACCACTTCTATAGTTTAAAAATATAGAAAAACACTTATAAATTCTCTATTAAGGGTAATAGAAATGATTGTTTCATTAGATATTTCCTTATCTATTTAGTTCATTCTTGAAATGAAAAGGTCTATCTTAAAAACTAAATAAATAATATAACAGTAAATTAGAAAATTTTTTATTGTTTTTCAAAATAATTTTTTATTAAATTCATATTTTTACAAAGTAGCTGAAATTCTAATATCTAGCAGAAAACAACTTGTCATTTCCTAAAATCTGTTTTTACTAGCATATTTATTCTAAATGTCTAAGTCATTATTGGAATTTAGTAACTTATGTGCTGTTAATACATAAAAATTCACTTTATTGTGGCTACTTCTCTTTTCTTATATAAAAGAAAAGAAAAATATCTGCAGTTCAACTTCTTTTAAGCAAATTATCCGTGAGACAAAAGTAATTAATTTTCCTCTAAAAATATTGAAGAAATAAAAAATAGTGACCTCCGTTTATGAAAAGAGATTTAGTTTAAATAAAAATTCTATATGTAGTGTACAAATTTCGTAATAATTATGCCAAAAAATAAGTGACTAAAATTTAGGTTAAAAATAGACGATGATAATTGAAAAAGAATTGAAAACCTATATTTAAACGTTATTTTTATGTGCAATTTATTCAGTCGTCATGAAATATTTTCAAGTATTAAAAATAAATTGACTCTTAATTGAGGATAATATTTATTGCGCACGCGCGAAATTGTTGCGTTAAAAATATAGCAAAAAATTAGCTATGAATCTATAAAATCTAAAGCATTAAAAAATTCTAAGAAATTTATTTATCAATTTGGGTTATGTAAATTGATTAAGAAATTTCATTTTTTATTACTCTACTTTTCGTTGATTCATGGATTTTTTAATTTCTTAAGTGAAACAATTTTGAGACACATTTTATTTGATTAGGATTCAATTAAACCTGCTTAAATATAAATAAGAAAAGAATTTATTAGAATTCAGTTATCCGAAAAATTAATTTAATGTAACCAAAATAGGCAATGAACATAAACTTTATGAAGTTATATATGTATACATATTTGTGTTTATGCATCTTTAATTTAAAAGTAATTTTTGCACATTACATTGAAATTTTTATTCTTATTAATTTATTTTGTAATATTTAAATGCACTTATATATATATATATATATATATATATATATATATATATATATATATATATATATATATATATATATATATATATATATATATATTTATATATATATATATATATATATATATATATATATATATATATATATATATATATATATATATATATATATATATTACATGTTAAATGCAGTTATATTTGACATGTTTATGCTAAACTTGTTTCTGAAAATTAAGTTAATGCTAAACAGGTATGATGTTCAAGGCAAATAATTTATGTAAAATTCCTTTTTTTTTATATTTATTATTATGTAAATATATTCCTTTTCGCAACTTTTTTAGTTGATTTTTTTTTGTGATATTTGATTATACTTTCATTTTTCATTCAAGTTATTATTTGCATTGCTTTTCTCTATGTTATCTATTTCTTGATTAGAAATAATATGGCTACAGTAGAAGAATTTAAATAAATATAGTTAAGGCAAAAATTCATAAATTTTAAAGATATTTGTATTAACATAACAATCAATGAATTTTTTTAACTAAAGCTGATTTTACAATAAACATAAATACAAATTTAAAAAAGGAAATGTAAAATACTAAAATGAATCGCATAAACATTTTGTCATTCAAAATAAAGAACAAAATATTAGAAAATGTATAGCAGATGTGATGTATTTGCTTGGTACGCATGACAAATATATAACATTAAGATTTTCTCCTAAAAGATTTAATGCAATTCCACATTTAAATTAGTTTACAAGCTTCAATTTCCTTTTAAAATGACTGCATTATACATGCACAGCTCCCGGTGACATTTCACTCTACACTACCTTTATTACTTTCTGGGAAATTCATTCAAATTACAGCATTTAACATTTTCAAGATTTGTGTGGAAACATAACCGTCTTCAAAAGTATGTCAATTATCTTGAAAGGCTGTTTGCTTCATTTCAGAGACTGGATCTCCCCAAAAGCAGCTGGGTGACATAATGACACTTTGTGGCTTGAGACAAATATTAATTTTTATTTTAAAGCACAGTTTTACTTTAGCGTGAAAAGTTTCCAAAAATGTCTTTTTCGTATTGTGTGTTGATATCAATTTTTTCCTTTTTTCTGATGAAAATCGAAGAAAGTTTTTCTCCATTGGAAAAAATGCATTGTTTAACTTAAGATTGATGATTACTTCATATTAATTCAAACACTATTAGAACAACTTAGTTATTGCAGGTTTTTGTAATATAAAAATATACAAATCAGAAAATGTATCATTTATGTCAGAAAATTTTGAGGGTATCTGTTCCCTTTATATTTTAGCTTTACATTCAAGATAACCTACTAAAACTAAGGGAGATTAATGTAATTTGCACTATTTACCTATTGAAGTATCATTTTAGTACATAAATTATTTCAGTTCATTCTCAAATAATTAATTTGGCTTAAAATAATAGAAAATGCACATTAACTTTTCCAAACCTTCGAAAGAAAAATTTAGAATGGAATTCTAGTTAAAGTATACCTATGATTTCATAAGAATTTAATTTATATTTAAAAAATATGAGTTTCCTGATTGTGTTGAAATTATTGATTATGAATTTTATAATATTATGTTATTAAATTCTAATAACTTTTCAGATTTGCTCTATTTTTAAAAATACTTTTATTTTGTTCGCTATAACCATAAAATTTCGTATTAATTAATCATTTCAGTTTTGAAAAATTCTTATGTTACAGGTATTAATTATCTATATGTATAAAGAAATATTAGTAATAATTAAAATTTTCTATATTTATTAACGAACAGCTGGAAAGAGAATGAGAATTTATTGATTACACCCACCGTCATTAAGAACATCAATCAGAGATCATAATTCAGAAAAATAATACTGAATTTGAGAGTGAAGGTCGGATTTAGAGAACTCGATATTTTTTATAGGAGGCAAATGTGGTATATATATACATTAAACATAAATTACGATTTATTGTGTTCGGCAAAAATTATTTTCATGAAACAAAAAACATTCTAAAGTTATTTATGCTTCAGAAAAACAAAACAAAAAAAAGAAACAAACATTTTTGCTTACAAAATATTGAACCTTCAGAAGTCAGTGGCACAGTGTTAAGCAATTATTCATGCTAGGAAAATAATTCTCAAAGTCAACTTAGATGTCACCAGAGTCGCGAATGGCGGACTTTCCTCTTCTAATCATAATACAAATGCCACAACAGAACGGAAATAGCCTAGCATGGTGTAAACAGATCAAATGAAATTGGGTCTAAGACTACTTGATCGACGCCATGATCAAATATTTGGAATAATGAGCAATTTAAGTTTAAAATGCAGTCGGACGCACTAAACTTATGCTTCTAAACACTTAAATATTTGATATCAAAAATATGGAATATGTGTGTGTGGTAAATCGCAAGCGCCCCCTTCAGTCTACAGGAGCAGTTCATAAAATACACAGAAAGATCTCAATGAAACAAACTCTTCAGATTCACGCTGAGGTATTCCACGTGATGCTACTCAAATTTATTTTTGTACTATCACACAGTCATACACTATACATTTTACATTTTCTTATTGTTCTCGTTTAAAAACTTTGCATATAAATCACACAATTATATGCTGTTTTTAGAAATATTATTGATGTTTTATAAATAAAGAAAAACTTTAACCAAAATAATAATTTTGATACGTGAATGATTATTTTTCTTGTTTAAATATTTTGCATATTATAGTTCACACAATTGCTTGCTATTTTTAAACGATTATTAATGCTTCATATTACTATAGGAAAACTAATTTTAAAATGCTACTTTTATTACATGAGTGATTATTTTTCTTGTTTAAATATTTTTCATATAAGTTACAAAATTATTTGCTATTTTTAAGCGGTTATTAATGCCTCATAAATGCAAGAAAACTATATCCAAAATGATATTTTCTCTATGTAAATGATTATTTCTTGTTTTCAAGCTGGTTTCTTTTTATTGGTAATTTAATAAATAAATTTAATTTTACTAAAATATCCTTACTATTGATTTATTGGTTGATCAACATATTTTGTGAAATATTGTTAAGAAATTTACTCTTTGTACCTTATAACTACAAGAATACTCAGCCTACTATTTATAGAACAATACATTCTATACATTATATGGATAAAAAAATGTTCTTATTCTTGATTACCTAAGTAAAATCTTTCAATACTTACAGACGCACATGGGTACGGGATTGTTCCACTGACCCCGAACACAAGTGGCGAACCTTTTACCGGCTAGATCATATCCGGGATCGCACACGAACTTGGCGATCCTGCCTCTGTTTCGGATCTTCACTCGGCCGTTCTTCAACTTGTTCCTGATGTAAGGACACCGATTCCACGCTGAATACAAAAAATCTAAAATGTAAGTTTTGCAAGGACATAATATTTCAAATGTTTTTTATATATTTTTTTAAAATTTATGTTCAAGAAATAAAATTTCTCAAAAATAAAATTGTAAAAAATCGCATTTAAATTTTAAATATAATATATATACTTCAAGCAGTTTTAATGTGAAATTTCAAATTCAAATTTAGTTAATCAACACATTAACTACTAAAACTTAACTATACATCTTCATTTCTTATAAGTAATATTAGTTATGTTATAGTTAGAGAGAGGGAGTTTTTGGTTATATTTATATTTCATACCTTTTATATTACACTAAACATATAAAGTACAACGTCATTCAAACATATTAACATACTATGCATTCTTATGATTATAATTATGACAGGCATGTAATTAAATGAAGAAAGAAAGGGAAGCGTTGAATAATGTTTCCTTACTTCTAACGGATTGATGGCCACTTTAAAAAGGAGAAAATAACATGCCTTCGTTCTTGACACGAACAAATTTCCGGAGCGGAATGTTTCACAGAAATATTATAGTGAATTCAAACAACAATTCATTACGATTTAAAATAGAGAATACAGATTTTATAATTTATGTTAGTCGGAGACTAGTTTACTGGTGTAAGTTTCATTTCATGCTGTGCAGCTATTCCCAATTCAGTAGGGCAAAAATGTGTGTTGTGGGTAATCAAAATAAGAATTTATTTATATAGATTTTATATTTAATGTGCTTTTTTTATTGTGTTCATTATATTATCATTAATGTGAGACACTGTTATTTCCTAAAACTTAATTTTCTAGACCGGAAACTCAATTTAAAAAATATAAAAAAACGAACTCGCATCATCGTACAATACAATAAAAAAAAGTGATTTAAAATCATCAGTTTCTAATGTGTGTAAAAAAAAAACAGATATATGTTTAAACCAAAAATGACAGCTATTTATAAACTAACACAGCATTTTAGCAGAACTAGTGATGTTAATGGTATTAACTTCCTGAAAACAGACAAAATCCAATTAGAAAATTGCGGAAGTTGCAAAAGAAAGTTTTTTTTGTCTTCTTTTGTTATTTCGAAAGCAACTGATCAGAAATAGTTGTCCGTTTGACTGCCACATTATTTCACAATCGAAGTATTTTTAATATCAATTCAGAAGTTTAAAAAAAAAAAAAAAAAAAAATCTTGATATTGTTTCTGGTTTTCTCGCAAAACTACGCATTTAAAACCACAATTAGATCTGCTTCGTTTCCCTCCACATTTCTTGGGAAAAGGAAATAATAACTCGATGCAAAAACAAGTAAACTAAAACGAATATCGCAAAAAAAGTATTTTTCCTCAATTTTTTTCCATCAATATTTTTGTGATTCGCAGTAGTTAGAAAACAGTCAATTTATACAATTGTATTATTAAAATATTAATTTGTTTACTGCTTGGTATCTTCCTTTTTTTTAATATTTACTGAGAATCAAAAGAAATCATGTTTTTCAAATTAGATTGGTATTCATAAGTTGATAAACAACTTCAAATGAATTTCTTAAGAAAAATTACATCTTTTTCAGATTTTTTAGAAAAACAACTGCTGAAAATAACATTTGCTTCTTCGAAATAGGCTCAAAAAATAATTTTTTTTTCTCTTTCCAAAATGAATTTCCTATTTTTTAATGTACAAATCAAAAGAGAAAAACAAGCAAAATAAGAAAATATTGATATTTTACAAACGAGGATGCTCACTACTTTATTAAGATATTTTTCTTCAGTTATTAAAGGAGAAGAAGATTATTGGAAAAGATTTCAATGGTGTGTTGTAGGTTGTGCCAAATAAACACAATAACTGTTATACCTGAAAACGTAATTCTTGGTGCTTAATTTGCAAAAACTCGGTATTTCTTAGAAAATTCCTGAAATGCATTTCATTTTTAATTTTTAAAATATACTAGATAAAAATAATATATCTTCAACCTATCAAAATAAATGGAGCTACTATAACAGTTAAAATTTCAAAATTAATTTATGACTATTCTATATAACAAAGGTAGAGCGGTAGACGAATCTATTAATTTACGATACCCCTTATAATCCATAATTTAGTCTTGATATAAAATTATATAAATGAAAAAATATAAATCACCTATATTTAATCAACATGTAAAATTGTTAATACTCGTAATAAAAATAAATATTATTTTTTTCCGGATGAGTCGTTTTCTTCGTGATTGAGATCCTTTCCATATTCTCGTAACGTATGTTATGCTCTCAATCGTTTAACTTAACTATCTGATAATTCTTACGAACAAAGTAAATCTTTAAGTAGTCGTGAACTGAAATTTCGTTATCTTAAACCTCGTAGTAGGTCGCCCTTTTTTAACACGAACAAAAATCTTCCTATCAAAAGTCCATTCCAAATCCAGCATCTACCTTCTTACTAAAAAAAATTCAAAAGTTTTCTGATTTTATATCTTTCAATTAATAATCAGCAATTTCGGAACAATTAATCTCACTTGTCTTTCTGATTTTTCATTCTATCTGAAGAAAAAAAATTTGATCCTCTAATTCAATGGTCCTTTCCACGAAGGTTTTTAAGAGATTTCCATCGTATATTAAATTCTAAATTTTTAATATTACAGTTTGCACTTTTCTGATGGAGCTAGGTCACAGCATAAAAAAATTAAAAACACGAATCAAAAAGGAAATATGTTCGTATACATCCTTTGAACTGAGTTTGTGGAGCAGATTAAACTCTAAAAGAAATCAAAATTAATCCGGTATAACAAAGGATTTCACATATTTGAGTTACCACTGCTTTTATTACAAATGTCGGATTTTAATCCTTATTGCAACCGCAAAACAAATGGAATATAACATCTCATGTACATTTGTAAAAACCATGATTTAAAAAATTGTTGATAACAAAAAGTATTTGAGTTTACTGTGTTCTTAAATATAAAATTTTAATTATGAATTTTATTATCTTATTCCTTCTTAAAATTTTCATTAGTTATTATGTTTATACATTTTTTTATTATATGGAGTCAAAACAAATTTGTTGCTTTTAATATTTGATGCCGCCAAAAAATAGTTTTTAAAAAGAATTTCACCAGAAATTTGAGAAATGTTCTTGGTGCATATATTTTAATGCATCTCATTAACCTAATTGTACTTAGAAATAGGGCTTATTAATTGTATTCATAATTTAATAATGAAGAGAAATAATTTTACAATTAATGTATGAGAATTGCACATGGGACTTTTATTTGATAAATTCTATTTATCTTTGATTTCTTTTTATTCTTAATATTAATGAAAACGATAGCTATTATCCACTTTTGAGGTTTAAAATGGAATACGTCTCGGGAGGATAATTAAATACTAAAAATAAATCACATAAATATCGTTTGCGATTAAATTTTTACGCGTGTTCTTGAAATAATATTACTCCCTTCTGATTAAGTAAGGAAAGAAGAAAAGGGATTCCCTACTGTAGAAATAATCAAAGTTGAAAAATTTCGTATGTTCCTCAAAACTCATGGGGATGGTTTATCATTTCAATTTTAATTTTATACGACGTAACTGAAATTGCATTTCATTTTTTAAAATTACTGAAATGAAAATATTTTGACACATGAAAAGCATTCGCTCTAATGCTTTTTTATCGAAATAAATTGCGAAAATTAGAAGAAACAACCTGGCGTATTTTAAACATTTTTGATAAAGTAATGTTTTATTCATTCTGTAAAAATATTGTTCCTTGAAGTTAAAAATATTATTCAGTCAAAAAATTTTTTTTAATTTTTTTTACATGATAAACTTATTGCAGGCAATTTGAAAAATGTGCTTATGGCAAAATGAATTTTTAAATTTATTTTCAAAAGGAGATACACGTCTATGAATATATTTATCAATTTCAAAATTCTGTAAATGTCATGGCTTTGTAACACGTTCGATTCTGTAAATAATATTGTGAATAATAAAATAGAGATAAGTTAAATTAAGAGGGGAAGAGTGTCATTCTCGTTTAAAAGGTGTGAATTCGATGCTTGATTTAATCATAGGTCTTTGATCTGAGAATGTCTAAATTCTTCAAACTTTACAGGTAAAGGCTTCTCAAAATATCAATTGTCTTTTACTCGTTAATGTTTCGTACGTAATCATTTTCTAATATCTGTGTCCACTATTATGGCGTGAAAATTGAGATTAAGTGACCAGTTATTCATTCTGTCAACTGGGCATGCTCTGAAAATACAAGATAATTGGCTACAGCTGTCAGAAATATAACAAAATGAACAAGAGGTAATAAGAGGGTTACTCTGAAATTTTTCAGATACGCGCAGACGAGAATTAACGAAATAAAAATACGGGTTACGAAATAAAAACGGTTTAATTTTAAAATACAAAGTATTTTTACTACAGAAGACGATTTTTTACTGACTTCAACTTGTTCAGCGTAGAATAAATTTTAAGCAGAACAGAAAATGGAGTTGACGCGAGAACATTTTCGCGCTAGGATTTTCTACGATTTTAAAGCAGGATTTAATCAAGAAGAATGTGTTCAACGGTTGCAATTAGCATTTGGTGATGAATCTGCAGCTCGTGCTACTGTATTCAGATGGCTTAGAGACTTTAGAAGAGGTCGCAATTTTCTTCAGGATGAAGAACACACACGCCGTCGACAGTAATCCCGGATAATGTGTCCGCCATACGATAAATGTTAATGGATGATAATCGCTGTACCTATCATATGATATAGAAGGAACTTATAACATTAGATCCACAGCCATACACAAAATTATTCATGAAGAATTACATTTGCAAAAAGTAGTTTGCCATTGGGTTCCCCATAGTCTAACTGAGAACCAAAGAGAAGAGCGTATCAGAATCAGTAAAGAAACTCTTAAATTGCTAAATAAGGTTGACCACCGAATCATTTCTAAAATTGTAACAGGTGATGAAACGTACATACAGTTTTTTGACGTTCCAACACGTCAAGAAAGGAAAGTATGAGTCTTTGAAGATGATCCCACGCCGACAATGGTGAAAAAACAAAGCGCACTGATAAAAGTGATGTACGCCGTTTTCTTCAGAAGTACGGGATTGGTCAAAGCCATCAAGTTGGAAGGACAAAAGACAGTAACAGCAAACTGGTATACCACTAAATGTCTTCCAGAAATTCTACAAGAACTGAATGTTAAGGGAATAATGTTTCACAATGACAATGCATCTTCACATACAGCCGGATTAACAGTTGGGTTTCTTAAGCAAAAACAAATTAAAGTGATCGAACATCCGCCGTATTTACCTGATCTAGCTATGAGCGACTTTTGGTTGTTCATTAATCTAAAAAAAAACTTACGTGGACGTCGTTTTCATTCAGAAGAAGAGATTGATGTGGCTATAAATGCATTTTTTTCATCTATTCCAAGAAATGAGTGGCTGGAGGCATTTATTCTGTGAAAAATTCATCTACAAAAGTGCATTGATGCTGAAGGAAAGTACTTTGAACACACCTAAAATTTGGTAAGTATAACTTTAACAACCTAGTTGTAACTCAAAAATTTCAGAGTGACCCTCGTAAAATAAAGGCGTTTATTTTATCGTGTAACGTTTTGTGTTGGGTTTATTTTATTGCAATAAAATAAACATGTTTTATTTATTATGTTAGTAAAAAATTAAATTAGTAATAATTAAAACTTATAATTTGTCTGGTTGCGATCTGGTACCCCTTGTTTTCTTTTTTTTTTTTTTTTTAACCGCACGATGTGTCTAATAAGAGTTGATCACTGTTACTACACAGAAGCTAAACTAAGTACCAGGGTTACACGAAATTAAACTTTATCGCTAAACCAAGATATGCCCAATTCTACTCTGATCTCAATTTATATATCAACATCACACTGAAATTACTGAAATTTTAGAAACCAGGTCGTATATAAAGCTCTCCGAGACAACTATTCAACGGAGATCCGAATTCAAATCTATCTCGATATCCACAAAATTACTCCACATTAATTGCTCATTTATGGAAAGAAAACTACAGAAGCTTACTTGACTGCACGAATTTTTCAATCAACTATTTAAACCTATTTTAAACTATTTTGAATAATATTTTAATCAACTATTTAAAAACACAAGAGATTTTAAGAAAACTATAAATACAAGACATTTGCTTTTAGAAAAAAATACGTATACTTCTTTAAGGAAAATTATGATTATTGGAATTTTATTTTTAAAAAGGTTATTATTAAAAAAATAACGAAAAATATAATTTGTGAAGTGACTATGGAAGAGGAATGAGATAAAATGTCTTTATCCAGTTACTAAAACAGTATTGTTACAGAATTTTTTTCTTTCCCTCTATCTTATCCAACACTAAAATAATTAACTTGTATTTAAAATTTAAATCCTAATTTGGCAAAAAAATATAATCTAGTTAAAATAGGGAATCAAAAGCAATTTTCAGAAAAAAATGTAAGGTTTTCTTCCTCAGACCTCATTGTTTTGTAAATTATTTCAATGAAATATTAGTTTGCCAATAATATTTATCTGTTATGTTATGATTAAGTGGGTTGATTATATACAAACAATTCTACTACTACTTATTACTGTGCTCTTTTACTTTCAAAAGAAAACAAAAAAAGGAAACTTTTAAAGCCGACTAAAACAAGGTATTAGTCTAAAGATTTAAAATAGAATGTTTACAAATATTGCAATTATATTAATTTAGAATTCTATTATCAACTTTATCAATGCGTTTGATGATATACCTATTCTGCACTTGGATCTAGGTGAATAAATTCTGCCATGCTTTACCCTTGAAAAGGTGGAGACTTTATCAACGAGTCTCCACCTTTTCAAGGGTAAAGCATAGCATTATTGAGAGACAATAGTATCAAGTTTAAAATAGGATGTATCAAAATATTTGTATCAGTTTATCAAAATTTATTAATCGATATTATATTTTTCAATGTGAGCTGAAAGCAGTCTAGCATAGAGCTCCAAAAGTGCACTCTGCAATAAATAAATAAAATTATATTAATTAATGAAATTTTCAAAAATTTAAACCACCCGTGCCGTTAACCATAAAATGGGTGCTTTGTCTTTCTGGCTTTTATCATTTTACTTTTTCTTCTGTTCTGTTGTTTTTGTGTTAATGGTTTGAATCAATGTAAAACGGCTTTTGAAACCGATGCTTAGATCTTTTTATAAGAATCATTTTATTAATGAAATGAACTACGAAAATATTCGCAGATATTCGATGGCGACATAAATGCATGCAGAATATTAGAAGCAACAATCTCTCGGATCAGAACGTAGATCGAACCCGAGATTTCTACTCGAGAAGCTTTATCATATTACTAGCCCATAATTAGATCTACTTCTTTCTCTTGTTATTTTACCCTTTTTTATATCACTTCAAATAACAATAAACAATACAAAAGAATTATAAATAAAAAAAATGCTAAAAAAGTTGCTTGTGTTTTAATTATTTGACAATGCATATGAAAATACATCGTTTCCTTTGACTATTTATTGCTAAAGATAATATTTGTGATAAATACTATAAAATAAAAAAATGCAATAATTTTTGCTTTAAATATTGTAAATTTATTCTTCTCGTGTTAAGAATAAGTTAAAATGGCTATCTAATATATCGATAACAGTTACTAATTCTCTGTAGTGACGATTTCTTTGAAATAACCTTTGTTTTACTAGGAAAAAATCTTTTTTAAATACATTGCTAGTACTTTGAAAAATTGTTCGTTGTACTGAGATATTCATTGTATCATAATGTTCACATTATTAAAACAGAAATTAACATTATTTTTACTTTAAATGTTATTTTTCCTATAGGGAATTGTTAAATTCATAAATTTCTAGAAAATGAAATATCTATGAATGAGTAGCAAACAGTAAAAGTTTCAAAAAAAGTGTTATCTTATGATTCATAAAGTGTAAAATATTATATTTATCTATTTTGAATTTTTGGGAAGGTTACATGTCTTTAGAAAACTTAAATAAAAAATTAATTCTGTTCTAAATCAATACTTTTCCTCTGATAATTTGAAAATATTTTTGTCACATATTTATACATTTAAATGTAGAAGTCATGTATTTCTATACTTTCAAATTAGTTCTCAAGAATAAAACAGTAATTGAATGCAATCAGTTAATCTCACACTCAAATGACACTATTGAAAACTATGCATTAACCTCAAACTCAAATACCACAGATGACTAAACACATACAGCTGTGGAAAAAGATCTCATTTCATTTTCTTATTCCTTTTCATTGATCCTTCCTTAAATACTTAAGTGCAGACAAATATGATTTTGAAATCATTTTTGCAGATAATTTATTCTCTTCTGCAATTCACGAAGTATAAGTTTTGACTAGGCAAATAAAAAAAAAACCCATCATTTTCTTAATCCATATTCTTTTTAACAAAGAAAAGTTTTTACGGTTCTAAAGCAATTTTTAAGATAAAAAAAAAAACGGCTGATTATCTTTTTGGGAAGGAGATAATATTTTTACTTCCTTAACAAAAATGATGTCTCAAAAAACATATAATTTACTTAATGGCTGATCTTGAGAATGGAAAAAGGAAAATCATAAAGCGTAGTCTCAAGCAGTTGGGGGGGGGGGAGATTTTTTGCAGGCAATCATCTTTACTTAATCAAATCGCTGCCACCACCCTCTCCCCTTCCTTAAAAAACTTTAATAGCAAAAGTTTTGTAAAAATAACGGGGAGAAGGGTAGAAGATAACGATCTTTTGTACTATAGTTACGGTTCTGTTCTGTAAACTCCCTATATCATCGCAAGTATATTTATTTTTGATTAAATTAAGGAGTCGTGAACCTCTTAAAATAACACTATATCTTTACAAGCTGCCTGTTTTCTTAGATTTCTTCAGGTTGAGGTATTTATCTTTGCCCGGAAATTACCCCTATATAAACGACTATAATATTTTTTGAAAGTCATATGTAACGCTTGCTTTGATCTTTAAAAATTAAATTTTAAACAAGGGAATTATTAGCGGAATATATTATTACATTCTTAAAACAGAAAAATTTAGTGTATTTCTATTTAATTACATTTTCACCTCAGTTATTATCTGTAACAAAATGGTTTGAATAAATTAAATTTCCGGATTTTAAATAACCACTCGGAAAGCAATAACAAAATTTCTTGAAGTGTATTTTTTTTTACCTTCACTCCCATTTTTGCATTACATGAACACCACTCTTGCTTGTTGCACTTTTGCGTTGGCTAATAGAAATGTCGATATTTAATTTATTTTGCAATATAATTATCTCAGATACGTTCTTGAACTTTTCATTATAAATTTAAAAGTGTGTAGCTTTGAAATTTGCGTGATTAATTTGCTTAGGGATCCTTATAAACAAGGAAATGATAACAAAATCTTATTCTCATATAAAAAAATAATATAAAACTATGCTTATTAAATATATATTATTTACTCTTTCAGAATTATTGATTTAATTTTGTACAGAAAAACAAAGATATAAAAATTTTTTAATTAATTGCTCCAACATGGTTGCATAGCTTCAACATTTAAATGCATTTTGAATGAAATAATAAATTTAGAAAATGAGTTTTATGCTAAGATACTAGAGAGGATGTAAATTAAAGTCAGTCATCTATAAGTTAAATCTGAAAGTCTCAAAGTTTCAGAAAACTCAGGTAATTTATTTGCTTTGTCAAATATTGTGAATCACATTTTGAAACAAGTTTTTATTTTAAACAAGAAATAGAAATGTGATTGTTAATTTCTTAATCATAGAAATGAAATAGTTATTTTGTTCCACAATGATTAACATTTACACTCCTTATATATTATACCTTAGATTGAATCTCAATTTATATTTCATTGTCGATTTGATCGAATTCAATAACATTCTTAAGAATGTTTAAATATGATAAACATTAGTTTTTTACGAATATTCTTATACATCAGTTGTTACTGGTATTAAGTTGTTAACATATGTTTATTAGAAAACTATTCCTGACATCCAGATCTGTATGTTTTTTAAATGGTTCTCAAAAACAATTTTAATTTTCAAACAAATAATAAATTATATTAAAATTTTTCTCAAAATATTGCATCACACTTAAATATTCATAAAACTATTTTTCTACGCCTAAATCTGGGTGTACAGTAATGTATTTGATATCGATTGCAAAGTCAACTAATTCGATGTCTTTGTGAATATTA
Source organism: Latrodectus elegans (assembly GCA_030067965.1). NCBI lineage: Eukaryota > Metazoa > Arthropoda > Arachnida > Araneae > Theridiidae > Latrodectus > Latrodectus elegans. The sequence continues at coordinate 13,450,665 of CM057810.1, forward strand.
AGAACCATTTCCTTATCATAAAACTCAAAATTGCTAAAACACTTTCTGATATAACAAACTTTTTCATTATAAATGAAGTCAAGAATCAAAGTACCACTAATAGGAATCAGTCAACACTATTACGTGAATTAAATATTAATAAATTATGAGTAAGATGATTTTAGAAAGACGACTTCCGTCGCAATTTTAACTAGTGTTAAGTCTTAAAACTGAAACTGGCGAAATATCATTTAAACTCTTGAGTAAATCAAACAAAACAATGTATTTATTTCTTCAACTACATGTTAATTATAACTGGATTTTCCAATGTTCAATTAGGAGCTGGGTCAAACATTGTCAGAACCTATTGTTGAACAACTATCATTGTGAGAACATGAATAAGGTAAGGACATACGGGGCAATTGCCCCTGGCGTATAGAAATTGCAATCGTCCCTGGCGTATAGAAATTTGGAAAATGAATTTTATGCTAAGGTACTAAAGAGGACGTGAATTAAAGTCAGTCATCTATAAGTTAAATCTGAAAGTCTCAAAGTCTCGGAAAATTCAGGTAATTTATTTGCTTTGTTGTAAACCTTTGTTGTTGTTGTAAACCAGAGGGAGACTCCCAAAGAAGTTTTGCCATAGGCACAAATTAGGCTAAGTCGAACCCCGAAAAATGTATGCATGGAACTCCTTTTTACACTAGTATTTCCCCATCTTAAATTCAAAAAATAATCTTGTTTGAGTTGTGAGTTATAATTGTTTGAAGTTGTGTATATTTTAAGAGATTTAAAGTATTTCAAAATAAAATTTTAGTGTTAGAGAGTGCTGTTGAATTGCTTATATAAAGTAGTAGTACTTTATTCAGAAGAGTTATTATTAAAAGTTCAAATATTAGAATATGAATTATATAGATTCTTTTATTTAAATATCGTGATAAAACTTTTGTTCTCATTTCCATTTAACATTAATTTTTACAAATGTTTTATTGACTATATAAAATACATAAGACGCATTGCCAAGCATATCATATGAACCAAATTAGATAACAGTATTTTACATAAATACTCATTTAAAATTTGATCTGTGAGCAATTATATGCATGAAATGAAACAATTAAAATTGTCTGTAATTAAAATATCTATCTTATTGTATTTCTTCACTCTAAAGTATCCAAATGAAAAAAACGTGCCTAATTAGGTACACAAACATTATTTTTTATTTCGCTTGCTGTTTTTTCTCTCAACCAATTCGCCAAATAACTCATATAAATCATTAGCTTATGAAACTAGTTTATTCAATAATACAATTTTGTGTATCATACAAATTTATTTTAATATATAAAGTATAAATAACTTAAAAATTAAAATAATTATTTTCCCTTTTCTTAATTATCCATCACTGAATATATAAACATAGTAGAAAATTTTAAATGCATATATATTATGTATACATAACCTTCCCACACGAAATATATTTTTAAAAAATCATTTATCTGTACTATTCTAATGCCTCTAAAGCTATATAATTATCGTACCTTTTTTAAGGAATGAATATCCAGAATTATATTTCTGTAAAGGAAGAAGCAAACATTTTTGTACAAGTCAATTGCATCATTATAAGTAATATTAATTTAATATTAACAGCTGTGCGTATATTCTGTAATGTGTATGTGTGACAAATGTATTTATTTTAAGAGTCCCTTTGTAAAAAATGGATTTTATACTCTTCTACACTTCCTCCAAAAGATTAAGGTTATACATGACTCAGTGTTCAGCTCAACAATACGTGAATTCGATTCTCAACTGTTCTATCAAAGCATTATAGTATTTTATCTTGTTTTTAAAATAATTGATTTTTTAATGGATGATTTTTGTTATCCTAAGATGTTAGTCGCAATCGTCTATTTTCTGCAACAGAAAGCAACTGGCTTCTAAATCTTGTGAATATTGAAAGAAGCGCTAAAAATATAAACATACATTTACATTTGCAAAGGGGTTTTGTAATAATTTCGGTCATCATCAATTTCCAAAATAGTAGTTTTTATTTAACTAAATAGAATTTATCTGTCCAAATATTACCCGAGAAATCAACAGGAGAATACTAGGCAATTATTTAAACACGCACATTTACAAAGCATATTATTAATTATCAATCAAAACTAAAATAGAATCCCCTTATATTTTGATGAAAATGATGATAATTTTACTAACTTGATAATAAGGGGTCTTTATCTAATCCACATTTTCTCACATTAAAAGTACCCTAGAGTTCTAAGATAATAGCCATGAGAATAATTTCTGTGAATTTATGGATTATTGGTACATATATATAGACTATTATTAAGATGAACTTTTTAGGACATAATCGAAAAAAGAATAAATAACACTTAATGTAAAAGAGAAACGCTGATTACTATTATACTCCACGGAAAACCCACAAAATTGGGCTTACGTAACTAATTTTGAACATAATAACTTCTATAGAGTATATTAGTTTCTTTTAATTAAAATATATTGTGATATTTTAGAATAATAAAGATTTTCCAGAGGATGAAATAGTATAATTCAATTATAATTTCACAATTTGATTAATCAATTTTAAAACAAATGAAAATGTTAAAAGTATTGGATTTAAATAACTGTTTTTAATTAATTTTAATACAGGTTTGTAATTTGGCATATATACGTTGCTACTGATCATAGCTTCATAATTTTTAAAATTTTGAAAAAATTGCAAAAAAGTTTAAAAAAAGGCTAAATTCTTTTTAACAATATCGTGAAAAATAATAATGTGAAAGAAATTCTTCAAGTTAATGATGTAATTCATAAATATCATTAAATGTCTTCGTAATTTAATAATTTCATATAAATAAAAATTTTTTCTTTATTATTAATTTTGAGGCTGTTTATTAGTATTTAACGTATGTTCGAATCTCTTCTAGGATTTTCTTAAGTAAACTAAACATGATTCTTACAAATTGTTATATAGATCCCTATATACTAAATGAACTTCGATTCGCAATTTATATTGTACAAGTTTAAAATAAAAACTGTAAAAATAATTTTAAAATATTTTTATTTAGTTTTATCGTCTATACTTTTTAATAAATTCCATGATTGTATGAATATAAATCTCAATAATTTAGGTTTGCACACATTTCTCTGATAATGAACAACCCCTAAAAGTGAAGATGAACCCAGAAATTGAACCTTATTTAAATACTACTTCAAAAGAAAAAACAGATCAATCAACTTCTAAATCAATACCTAAAGTTTGAAATTGCAAAAAGAATTAACTTAGAACTAGTTGCAAAAATAATTCAAATATGTAGTAAAAGACAAATTGTTTCACTTGTTTTGTTAATCGATATGTTTTATATTTACAATAAAGAATAAATCGTAATCACGCATCATGCTTTTTGATGACAATTTGTTTAGAAAAGAGTAGAAAATAATTTTTAAATGTTAATATGAATATAAATTGTTGTTTATCTCATTTCTACACTTCTTCTTTCCGCCAAGTTTGTTTCAAATGTCTATGCTTTATTTCTTGATGATAAAATAGTTGCCAAAATAATGGAATTGGAAATAATCAAGACATCAAAAAAATATTTCATAAGAAAAAACAGATCAATCAACTTCTAAACCAATACGTAAAGTTTGAAATTGCAAAAAGAATTAACTTAGAACTAGCTGCAAAAATAATTCAAATATGTAGTAAAAGACAAATTGTTTCACTTGTTTTGTTAATCGATATGTTTTATATTTACAATAAAGAATAAATCGTAATCACGCATCATGCTTTTTGATGACAATTTATTTAGAAAAGAGTAGAAAATAATTTTTAAATGTTAATATGAATAAATTGTTGCTTATGTCATTTCTACACTTCTTCTTTCCGCCAAGTTTGTTTCAAATGTCTATGCTTTATTTCTTGATGATAAAATAGTTGCCAAAATAATGGAATTGGAAATAATCAAGACATCAAAAAATATTTCATAAGAAAATGCGATGCAATGTGAGTATAATAATTTTAAAATATGATTAATCAAATTGTCGTTTAAAAAAGTATTTGTGCTTCCATTATTCTTTCAAATATAAAAATTACAAAAAGTGATAATTTAAAGTATAAAACAAAATTATACAAAAATATTAAACAAATAACTAATGAAAAATATCAAACAAAAACTGCATAAAAGTCCGAGTGTATGTATTTTAGTAAACTTTTGTGTTGCTTTACCATCTGTCACTCATAATTTCGCTTCATTATAATTATTCAAAATTTAATTTATTTAATAAGTCCTAAGGCATTAATTTTTAATAAGTCATTATCGAAAATTATAATACTCGTAAAAAACAGTTGTACTTAAATTATTGCACAGTTAAATTAATTTATAATCTATTATATTAAATTACTTTTTAAAATTAATATTATATGAATAAATCATAAATATACATATATATCATATAAAAATCCAATATTAATGAAAAATTACATTTTAAAGATTCGTTACTTTACGAAAAAAATTATTTATGATTTCGTAAAGTAACGAATTTTACATTGTTATTCATTATAATTCTTTTACATTGTTATTACAATAGTTAATAAATTAAAATTGTTATAATTTGTTAGTAAAAATTTAATTATAATTAAAATTATTTTTATAAAATTGTAATAATTCAAAATTTAATATTTTCCAATTTTATTTTAAAATAATTTAGTAAACTTATATCGAAAAAAAATTATCAATTAACGACTGAAATAAAAATAATCTTACGTGAATCGTCATCCTCATCGTCTAGATATATTGATGAATTTGAACAATGGCATATTATGGCAAAAATCACTAACACAAGTTCTATGCACAATATTTTATCCATTAATGCTTAGTAGTATTAGGCGCACATATAATCAACTTTTTATGTGTGTATATTTTTATAATTATTTAAAATTATTCACTGCTATCTAGTATAATTGTTACCAAAGCAATTCATACATAACAATAAATCCAGTGAACTGTAGGAGAAAGGAAGTCTATAAAAAAAGTAATTGTAACTGGAGAAACTTAATAGTGTGTAAAAGGTTTTAAATTATCGCCAAAGCAAAGTTGCTGAGTATCGAAGCGACTGGAAGTGGTGAGGAAACATGCCTTGCCAAGGCGTAGAAAGGGACGGATATCCGGTCAGGAACTAAGTGACTGATATTGAAAAAGGAATGTAAAATACTGTTTTTCAGTTGGAATAGAACTTGCTTAGATGAGAAATAGCCATTTTTAAATACTATTTAGAAAAGAGACTGAGCATTAAAATTCAAGATATAGAACATTGAATCTGAATGTGTTTTTGCTAGTTCGAATATCAATCTAAATGATCAAACGATTTTAGATGAATTGATTATTATCTAATAAAAACAAAATAATAATAATAATAGTTAATGTAATGTTTAGTAAGTTCATGCATTATCAAATGGAGTAAATAATTAGAATGCATCATATGAATAGATTATTTTCTTGCACGCAAAAATTCTTTAAATAGATTAAAATGTATTTGTCTTTATTTCATATTCGGTTTAGAAAATATTGGAAATATGAAAATCGAATATTTTATTAATTTAGTTTATTTAATGTTTTTGATTGGAAATTACACTAAAGTAAAATAATTAACATTCTTAAAAATTGAGGATTCTGTGAAGAAAGTTGACTACGGATACATCAAGTCATTAATTTTCTCAACATTCATATTGATATACCTGAAACAAATATCAATTTTTCGATTAATGAAACTAAGATTAAATATTAATTCTAAATATAGAATCCAACTATACGTTTCTATATTTAATATAAAACAGATATCAACTATTAACTTGATTTTCTTTAAGACAAGTGTATTTTATGACCATTTTCAAAATAAACAACAAACAAATACTGAGGGAAAGTAAATTTTAAAAGAGAATTTATTATTTATGATGTACTAATTACAACTCTATATTGTTACTATTACAACTATATTAATTACAACTATTATTTATGGAAATAATTACAACCCATTTGATAGAAGAACCTTTTTTATCTTTCTTGCCTTTATCAAAACTCTATGTGATATGAGGATCTATGGATATATATATAAAATATTTGCAGGACTTAACTTTTCGCTTTGCAAAAATGGTGAGAATCAACTTCATCATCATATCACCGTTCAAAATTTGTTTTATTCGTCATGTAGCGACTTCGATTGTCTACTGTGATACAACAATTAATAAAACTCTTAATTTATTTAAGAAAAAAGGGATATATCATAAAAAATTAGTAATCGAACCATTAAAAATGCACTTAATCAACCATTAGACAAAATTAAGTTTCGTAAGCCCTGCGTTACTTGTAGAAAAAGAAACCATTCACTTCCTCAGTTCGAAATGAAAAATAAAGTAATACTGTTAACTTAAAAGAGAATATTTTTAAAATGCATGGATACTTTCTAATGCCCCCTGAAGAAAAAATACCAAAATAACAATTGCGAGATTTAATAAAAAAATACCATTTTAACAAGTTAGATGATAAAGTTGCCAAATAATACTGCCATCACCAACAATTGACATTGACCATTATATTTTTAAAAAATACAAAACTGTTAATCATTTTAAAAATATTCAAAAATAATGTTAAAAATCGCAAATTATTTTTCAAATTCTCATGACTCCAAAATAAAATTTGCTACAAGGACACAATTATTTGCTTCTATTTATATTTATAAATATTAAAATCGAATGCATCACAGTGGGTGATATTTACAAAAGCGAAATATATAAAGTAGTACAAAATATTCTCTATTATGCAAGAGCAGAAAAACATTAAGTCTCACTTCACCTTCAACGTGTTCAAGAATATTATCAATTTAATATATATAGCACGTGTAGAAGGTTTTACTGTAGTATTTAGAATTTTGTGACGGAATTTTTAAGAAGGTCGCAAAATTTTCATTAACATTCTTACGCCAAATAGCATAATGGAAAATAAAATATATTTCTCAAATTCTAATATTTGAAATTTAAAGGAGTTTTAAATTTATCTCTTCTATTGTTTAGTTGTTTCTTCTATCTTTCTTATGTTATAAAACACAATATGACTTATTCCCCGAAATAAAAATCTAATTATATTTCGAAAAAGAATGTTATTATGAAAAATTGAATGTCATTAAAAGTTATCTTATTGTTAGAAAAATAAATTCAAAATTATATCATGTATTTGATGATTTTTCACATCGTGATTACATTCTTCAATCTTTGGATAAAACTCTTAAAAAAACTTTACTTCAGTTTTTAATATATATATTTTCTAAAAAAGCTACAAAGCACGCGGGAAATATTTTAAGACTATTGTTTCTCTTTATTTCTATTTCAAATCCTTTTTAACTCTATTCTATTTTCAAAGTTAAACGAAGCAAATCTGCTGTCAATGTTAAATGAAGCAACTCGCAGTTAAATAAATGTGTATCACACAGTTGCAATTTAATCATGCTCCATTTAAACACATGAAAAACAAATTTCCGTTTATAAATTATAAATTTAGGCTAAAATTATACCCGAATTTGAACGATTCTAATAAATAAAGCACCATAGTGTGTGTGTGCATGCGTGCGTGCGTGTGCGTGCGTGCGTGCGTACGTGTGTAAGTGTGTGTGTGTGTATAAAGTATTAAATATATTTGAAAGCAATAAATACAATACCAAAAATATATATATTACAGGAAATTTATCCAGCACAAATGCAGTAAAGAGAGAAATGCCAGTAATAAATTAGATACAACATGAAGAACAATAAAACTAGTGAACAAAATTGGAAAATCTCTGAGATTTACAGTAGGAAAGCATAGGAACCACGACTTCATTATTATGTGTATATATATAATGATGAAGACATGGTGAAGAAAATATGTATGTATATATATATATATATATATATATATATATATATATATATATATATATATATATATATATATATATATATATATATATATATATATATATATATATATATATATATATATATATATATATATATATATATATGTATAATGGGCAACTCCAAATCTTCAGGTATGGTAATAGGAACAAATATCATGCGAAATTATTGAATATACGTGGCTGGTAATTAATAGATTGAAATAACGCGAATTGTTTTTTTATCCAACAATTTTTTTAACACGAACTGGTATAAGTACACAACAAAAAACAATGTATGCCAGTTTGAAAATTCATTTTTATATGTGGAAATTTATCTTCATTTTTTTACCTAGCAACATTGAGTAATATGAACAGTATTGACTGTATTAAACATTTCTCAAGAGTAATTATTTTGTAACCAATTTTAGGAGGAATTATTTTGTAACCAAAATATAGTAATTGTGTGTAATTGGCCTTATAAAAATAAACTGACTCAAAATTCCAAGAATTTAATTTCAGACTAAATGACTGAAAAAATATACATAGCCAAATATATTAAATCTCATACAAATACATCTTATTTAAGGACGTAAATCTTAGATATTTTAATTATTTATTTGTTAAATTTTATTCATAAATTCTTAAGACTTATTAATATTATGTCAATATTTTTTCTAAATATTCCTTTTAATTTTCTGAACATTAGTGATAATATATATTATATTTTGATTAAATATTACATTTAATTAGAAAAAAATTTAAAACAATTAACAATTTTACTTATATATATATATATATATATATATATATATATATTGTACCGAGCTTCGGGGTTCGTGTGGATTGAGAGTTGAAGAAAGCAACTACTCGATGAACAAGAGACTTTTATTCGTAAAAATTCCACTAGATATACCAGCTGTAACAATCACAATTATACAGCTACAATTATATCTGACTGCGGTTTTTATACCTGACTTGGCGGGGAAATCTACTAATTTCGCCAATGTTCTGGAAGCTTCTAGGTTATCTCGCTAAATATTGGTCCTAGAGCTTAGGTGATGGATGTTTCCAGAAGTATCTATTTCTCACCAAGTCACCAAAAATGTCACCAAGTGGCCAAGTTTTCTCGCCAAAACATCGCCAAGTCACCAAATCATTAGAAAACTCGCTTTTAACGTATAACACGTCTAAATACCGCAATTTTTGCCCAAAATGTGAGCATTTCCGATCTGTCTGAGATATTTTAAGACATATACAATAATATATAAAACCAACTAATTATGTATATATACATATATATATATATATATATATATATATATATATATATATATATATATACATATATATATATATATATATATATATATTTATATATATATATATATATATATATATATATATATATATATATATATATATATATATACATATATATATATATATATATATATATATATAGTTGGTAGAAATTAATTAAATTACCTAGATATACGGGAGAGAAGAAAAACTGAGATTAAAGATTAAGTATACTAAATTTTTTCATGAAATTATTAAATGGTACAATAAGAATTGTATGTAGAAAAAACTTTTACTTATGAATTATCCTATTTTTATACAGGAATTGTGAGACTATGATCATTTCCATCCAAAACTATTATAGTCTCGCAAAAACTTACATTTTGTTATTGAAGAAGATTAATAGAAATAATGTTCATTTTCTCTTAAGATTATAAAAAAGAAGCTACAAAAATTATCAAGCAATATTTCGGATACAAAATAAGTCACCAGGTTCCATCAATCAATATATTTCCTCATACAACCTCAGTTATTTTCAATAAATTGGCAATCTATTGCCATTTCTATAGGGTGAGCTGCATCTACCTTTTAATTAACATGTGAGGGAGCTTGGAGTCGTGACATTTCCTATAAATCCTAGTTCATCAAAATGAAAACAAATTATCCTCTCCTTTTGACTCCTCAATCCTACTCAAGCATTAAAGCTCGTAACCCTGGATGTGTAAGCTGGAGAAATTAACTGTTGCCACACACAGAATGTTTATCCTAATAGAATTAAATTCAAAACATTCAGCAATTGAAATGTAAATGCGGCATGCAAGATTTAATTGTTAGTCATTATTTGAATACATTAAAATGAGACGTAAATATCAATTTAAACAACTTCTATTGATAAAAGTCTCGAAATGGTTTAATAAATGTTTGCAATAATAGACAGATGCATGAAACATTCCATTTCTGAATTAGGTAGAGAGTAATTTAATTTAATTTAAGCTTTAATTAAAAGTTTGTACAATATAAGCTTATATTATTTATAACAGGAATTATTTATTACTTTCATTGCCTTATACCTGAGATCGTAACATAGCATAAAAACCCTTTAATATGTTTTTAATTAACAAATGTAAAGAAGGTATTTTTAATTTTTATTGAAAGATTTTATGCTTTAATTGTGTGTGTATTTACAATAATGACCTAGATATAAATATTCTATTTCGCTATTCAAAATATTTAATATAAATTAAAATTGCACGTTAACAATTTAAATAACATAATTTTTTCTTGCCCCTAATCATTTCATATTATTTTATTAACATACTAATTCTGAATCCATTTTTATCGATATTGTTATTTTTTTATTACGACTTATAAAATAATAAATACCATCACATTTAATAAAATATTTTGGTAATACGTTTTTCCTATACATATAACTTGAAATCCATGTGTAATACTTTAAATTATGAAAATTATACACTGGCAATGAAACAGTTCCGAATCTTTCTCCTAAAGCATATCCTTTGATTAGTTTTTTTCGTAATCCATTGTTCTTAAACAACTTAGCAAAAAAACTCACCAAACGATAAAGAATTGATATAAAAACAAAAAAGAAAAAATTGCATTGAAAAATATCATTTCCTCTGGAAGAAAATTTGTGCTTTGATTAGATAGTAGCTTATTAAATTCTTGTCTGAAATTCAAAAAAAAACATTAATTATTTTCTTTTCTCTTTCTTTTTTTTATTTTTTTTTATTTTTTGGAAATGGATTTTTAAATAAATGCTTCTTGTTAAATTAAATCTTTGAGTATTTGGTAAAAATTTACTAACAGGCACCCCTTGATTGTTTGGCATTTTTTTTACATCAAGAGCCAAAGATATGAGTAACAAAACGACAATCCTAAAGTTAAGTTAGTAAAAGTGCTAAAAATACCAGGGTTACCAGAAATCAAATTTTATCGGCAATATTTATTGCCAAATTTTTTGCCAAACCAAGGGGTACCTCTACACAGAATCTTCATATTTTCAAACGATTTTCTTACTGATGCTTTCAATAACTATTGATACAACAAACAAATAATACAGAATAAAAAGAAGCAGTGATTATCCAGTAAGAAAAAGTGTCGTTCCCCTTTCGGAAAATAACGAATTCTATGCATGCGTTAATTGAGAAACGATACACCGAGAAGACACTTTAAATTTTTATTGAATCTAATATCCCTCCGTTAGTGTGAAGACTGACAAATCAGATATTGATCTCATAATTGGCAGTGGCTTAAAACTAAAGACTGATAAAATTATATTTTATTCGATAGATCAAGGCTCCCAACGTGTGATCCACGGACCCCTTAGAGGTCTGCCGTCTTTTTCTAGGGGTCCGTGGCCACTTTTGAACAGCGTCTGTGGTTCCCAAGTGATGACCCACTGGTAATTCAGTACCGGTGAATGTGACTTTCCTGCTCGACTTTCCGTAAACTCGGGGTTGGCGTCGTACCGTAAGCCGGTTGACTTTCCGTAAACCGGCTTACGGCGCTCGATGCTTAGAAACCTTTTACCCCGCTTTTTCTCGTTTTTCTGGAGACATCATTCAATGTTTAACCTCTTTCAGGAGTGCACAATTTATTACTTCCACTATGGATCGATTTCTGAAATCAGGATCATTGAAGAGGCAAGCAATTTCTCCATCGCCTTCACAGCAAGGAAAGCTCCTAGTTGAAATTAATGACAAGGAGGACGGCCAAATGAATAACAGTCACATGAAATAACCACAGCCGGATTTATTTTGCGAAAACTCTGCAAGTTCTCGATTAGTTGCAGTACCCTGCAGAAGTGGAATTACTAAAAAACGTAAGTACAACGAATATTATTTAAAAATGGATTTTATCGAGACAGAAGGGTAAAGCTCAGTGCGTAATTTGCGAGGAGTCCTTCCGAACAGTTCGACGGTTCCAGTTAAATTGCGTTATTTTGAGGCTACTCACCCGGACCTCTATATTGAAGAGATAGATTTTTTCAAAAGAAAGCGCACTTAAATTAGCTGCTTCTCAACATTGCATGAAAACTCATGTGACAACTATTAATGAAAATACACTAAAAGCTTCTTTCTTGGTAAGTTATTGGATTGCAAAGACAGGCAAAGCTCATACCATTGCAAAAATCTTTATAATACCAAGCGTTAACAATATTGTTTCTTATATGTTAGACGAAAAAGCAGTAAAACTTATATCTCTTCAGTGCCTCTATCAAACAATACTGTCATGAGATGGATAGTCGACATGTCAATGGATATGAAAGAACCTCTGGTTTCTCGCCTCCAACAAAATTCATTTTCTCACCAAATAGATGAATTTACTGACATTATGGGGTTAGGGATTCTATTGACTTTTGTTCGTTATATGTGCATACCCGGAATGTTTCGAAGAAAACTTCTTATTGGGCAAATCACTACCTGCCCATACAACAGGTGCTAAAATATTCAGTTTGGTGGATGGTTTCTTAAGAACCAACGAAATTCCATGGTCTAATTGCAACGATGTGCGTGCACAGATGGTGCAAAAGCTATGACGGTTCCAATGATCAAAACGGTAACAAAAAAGTTCGAAGGATTGTAGCAGTAGTCACTGTGTTCATGCATGCGTTAGCTAGGAAAAAAATTCTTGTATCCTTCAAGAAAGTTTTAGATGAATCTGTCGGAATTATTAATGACATAAAAACACGGCCGTTGAACTCAAGAGTTTTCAAAATGCTGTGAGAAGATATGGAAAACCTTCATCATTTTCTGTTTCTCCTTACTGAAGTAAGGTAGCTGTCACGTGGGAATGCACTCTCTCGATCATATGAATTACGTTTGGAAGTCCTAGCTTTACTTTTAGACTATCATAACACCAAATTAGCAAGGATTATTAATGACGAAAACTAGCAACGTATACTTGCTTATTTGACAGATAATTTCTCCAAATTGAACGGAATGAATACATCACTGCAAGGTAAAAACTATAACAATGGTCATTGCAAACGACAAAGTTCAAACATTCAAGAAGAAAATCAATTTTGGGGCAGAGAGTGTGGAGGAGGGGGGGTGATTGTTTCCCTCTTCTCGACGATTTTTGGAAACACTAGACATTGCAGCTTGCAAACAATTTGTTTCATGAAATTCTCGAACATCTCCGAAGCTTGACATCATCGTTGGAGCATTATTTCCCAACAGCTCAAGATGAAAGCTGCAGGAATACGAATGGGTGGTCAACCATTCGCTGTATCCAAAAAGCCAAACATTCTGTCATCGAATGAATAGGAATTGTTGATAGAAATTTCCAGACTCAACCTTGAAATCTATTTTCGATAGTGATAGTTTCTCACACTTTTGGATACATTTGGAAACAAAATATTCTACCCCATTGTTGAAAAAGTAAAACGTTTTTTATTCCTATTTGCCACAACATACATCCGTCTCCAGTTGTCAAATATTGAGCCCGACTTTTCAAAATTGTGTCATCAAAAGCAACCGCAAACTTCACGTTAAGATTCTATTATTATGCCTACAGACTCATCTCTAGTAAGCCAGCTAAAAAGGTTGGGATGACCATCGATAGATGAATATTTCATAGCGTCTCCGACTATGTATTGTTGACAATCGGATCCTTAAACTGTGCGGACTACATCGTAATTTTGAACCATGTTCTAATGACAAAGTTGATCCTAAACTGATGCTTTTCTCTCCCCTCCCACCAATGGGGATGCCTAGAAATTTTAATATGTTTTTTTTCTCTTGATATGATGATATTTGACGGAATTCATTATTAAATTCGCCGTCTTCCTGTCATTAAAGCGACACTCTTTCCACCAAGTTATTGTGCCTGAAAAAAACTTCAGCTTTAAGCAAGAACTAAAATACAATAAAAAAATGGAAGATAATTTGCATGAATTAATCTTACATCATATTAATTTTTACATAGCATACCTCAACATCAAAATCATTAAAATATTAATATTATAAAGAGCATATTTTGTTAATTCAAATCCCAACTGATAACCTATCTTTCACAATTTCAATTCAATTAAAACTCCTGAATAATATAATCCTGAAATTTAAAAAATAAGCAACATAAATTTCCTCAAGCTAAGACATTTGCATAGTAACGTAGCATTTTAATATCAACAAATTTTAAAAGAAATGAGGCTCATTTAATTAAATATTCATTCATAAATATTTAATTTCGACAAACCTTTTTACAAAAAAATATTCTCAGAAGCTCATTTCCCTTTTTACGAAGAATTCCATTTGCTTACTCGGTATACAATTCTCATTTAAATAAGCAAAATTTGCTCTAAAATGTATAGATTCTTATTTTTTAGATTCTTCCTAAACATCGTTATTTTTTCCTAGTTACAAATTTTATACTACTTACGTGATTTTTAACACTTAGTGCTTTTTCTTGCAACTTGTTTATTTAAATGCATATGTAGTGGGAAAAATATTCATATTCAATAATTATTCCTTAGTTACTGATTAAATTTGAAGAGAGAAATTTTTATCTTAAAGAGCGAGCTTGTGTTCTACATTTGCTAAACGTATTCTCTTTCATGTTTTAGTGCTTCTTGAAACTTCTCTTAAGAATATTTTTAAAAGTTAATGGGGATTAGTTCTAAGTCTTATTTATGTGTTCAGCTGTAAAAAATTTACATTTTTAATGCAAGCATTTTTTTACCGATAGAATCTAGAATCTTTTTTAAGAATTTCAGTTATAAAATCAGATAGTTACATATTTTTTTAACTTGGTGCTTT
This sequence comes from Latrodectus elegans, assembly GCA_030067965.1. NCBI lineage: Eukaryota > Metazoa > Arthropoda > Arachnida > Araneae > Theridiidae > Latrodectus > Latrodectus elegans. The sequence continues at coordinate 13,465,670 of CM057810.1, forward strand.
TATTTATATTTGAAAAGAGAGTAACTCTTCAGAACTAATAAAAAAATTTCCGATGGATTTTCTATTCGAAAAAGTTTTTTTTTTTAATGTCCTATCACAACGAAATTTTTCTTATTTCTTAAATTTTTTAACTTGTAAAAACCAACGAGTAATCATGAATTTTAATACTTTTAGGCTATCTTATATATTCTGCAATAAAAACAATAATATATAAAGGACATGGTGTAAAAGCTTTTGGTTTGGGGGAAAATTTGGCAATATATATGAGCGATAAAATTTAATTTCTGCAAACCCTATCTTCGTTTAGTTTTTGTGTAGCCGTAGCGCCCATCTTGGCACCTTTCTTAGTGTCAAAAAAATTGCCAAGAAATCGAGGGATTCCTATTTTTAAAATTCTACACCTATGCAGAAAGCTTAAAATTAATTATAAAAGAATATATTTTCTAACAAATCATTGATTTAATTATTTTGACCTGCAAAATATAAAATAAAATATTTTTATTTACTTTTTAGATCTATTTGCATAAATACAAAAACTATAAATGAGTATTGTTGGTTTCCCTATGAATTAATAGGTAGTAATTACAAAAACCATAAAATATTACACTTTTAAAATATTACATAAACTGAAATTTCATTATTTAATATTCTCCAGAAAATAAAACGCAAAGTTGTGTTTAATCAAAAAATATTTAGAAAAGAGAAGAACCAATTTTATATTTGAAAATAATGACATTTGAGATGACCTTATAATGACCAAACGTTGTGTGACCAAACTAATTCGCTTTTGATAAAGGTCCACACATTTGAAATGCGTTTAGTTTGGCTTTATCTTTTCATTTTGTAAAATATGCTTTCCAAATTTTCTTAAGTTACAACCATTTCCTAAAAATCACAACTTTATGTGTTTGTAATCTGAATTTTGAGCCTCAATATGCATAATTGGTTATTACATATATGCAAATACTTGTTTGCATTGTTACTTAGAAAGACAACACAAATTACTATATTGCTTTATAATTTCTGATTAAATGGTATATATTCATGCTGGAATTTTGATATTATGAGATTTAAAATTTAAAATTAGTTTGAGTCAAATGTATATGCAAATGTTTTTAAATTTCCAAATTAAAAAAGAACTTCGGGAAATAGCCAAAATTAAGTCTTTAATGTAAATCATTTAATTTTTCGAATTGAAATGCTTTAATCTGTGTCATTTGCATTTTTAGCTTATATATATATATATATATATATATATATATATATATATATATATATATATATATATATATATATTAACATATATATACAGTATATTAACATGTTTATTATATATATATAATAAATATAGTTTAAAATCAATTGTCGTTTCAAATATATATATATATATATATATATATATATATATATATATATATATATATTTTAATAGACAATTGATTTTGCAACTGTATATTTATTTCAATTCTGACTCACAAGTAAAAACAACGCAATGGCTAACGGGTTAACGACATTATTTTTATTCTGAACACCAAAATAAAACTGTTTAAAACTCAATATTTCCGATGCATAGACTAGGAAGTTACGTCTTTAATGACATTCTTCAAGTTTTCTTAAAGAGTTTGTTATGACGGGACGAGATACCGTCTCCTTTTTCTCCCTTTTCTCATCGTAATAGAAACGCAGATTTATGATTAGCTGAATTTCTATACCGGAAATTACTTCGATATTGAGCGGAAATGACGTGATCCAAAAATCATTCTCCTGGAATGAAATAATTTTGATAAAAGAAGCAGAGAATGGACTGGAGCTAAAAAACTTTTAAGTATCTATTTAAGATCAAACGTCATTGCCATTTTAAAGGTTCCTATTATCTTTCCCCAAAAGTTATACTTATGCAAGTTATTCGTGCAAAATATATTTAAAGTCAGATTAACAATAACGATTTATTGCTCACGTCAACTTTTCTAGAAATGCCGTCGAAAAAATTTTGTTTTGAAACTTTCTACTCTTATTATTTGAATGAAATTTTCGACTGAAAACAATTATTATTTAAAAAACAACTTTACTTTAACGAAGCAATTTTCTTTCCGTTATATTAAACAAGAGTTCTTAGTTTTCTTTAAGATTACGGATCAATCTATTATATTATATGTAAAGTACACACACACTAGAGCTACACTTATTACTTTGAATAGCCATTAAAAGAATCAACACTTTAAATAGCTTCAATAACAAAAAGCAAATTTCACCATTTTAAAATTTTATACATTAATTAGTTAAACTAACTTTCTGAATTCCAAATTTTTTTCATGATAAATAGCTTCATTAAAGTATAATAGAAAGTCCCAAATATTATTCAAACTTCTTTTCAATATTCTTAAGTAAAATAAATAAAGAAATCTGCAAATTACTTACAATTTGCATGTTTTTATAATGAACTGCTAATATTTTCACATCCCTTTTACACTAGTTGTTAAATGTAGAATTATAAAATTCAATTTTGCTTTATAATCTCCTTATATTTTGCTCCTATGTGTTGATTAAACCAAGACCTACAGTTTAAAGTAAATTGCGAATCTCTATAAGCTTCTACAACCGAAGTGAGTGTCAAACTCACGAATTGTTAAACTAAAGACCAGATTGTTACTGATTTGGCCTAAATATTATGAGATTTAAATACTATTTAACTTAATCAACTGATTTGTATATTTTCGAATATGATCGGAAAATATTGCGCATTCAATTTTTTGAATAACCATAATCATATTTATCACACAGTAATTCTTACAAATTTTTAAATGGCACGATTAAACAACAAAGTATACGAAATGAGCTTTAAAACTCATTTTCTAAAATGTAATTTTACCATTCTTTTCATACTAAAATATAATAATTTTTTTTAATTTTATAGTCATGCATTACAAGGACGCTCTTATGAAAATACTTATATGCATTTCTAAAGCTATAATTTTGCTTTATAAATGCATGTAAGTGTTTTACTATATATTATTTTCACTGATATTATCAAAATATTTTTTGGTAACTCATAATAATTTCTATAAATATATACTGAACTTGTAAAACTTAACAACTCCTTAAAATGAATGAAAAATCAACTAAGAGTAAAAAAATATTATTCGAGCAACTTTATTAATTAAATTTACCTTGGAAAATATAACCTGATTTTTTGATGACAAAAACTTATGAAAAGCAATTTAGATTGAACGATAAAATTGTTCCCAGAAGCGAAAAAAAGTCATTATCTTTAGCTGTATCTCTCATAAATCCTAGTTTATTTTATTTTGTGACATAAATTTCTTTTTAAATCATGCAATTTCGCTTTGTTGCAGCCCTCGCTTACAAGCTAGAACACAGAACAGATTTAGAAACTTTATCGATTATAAAGTCTTCGATAAAATGCTTCGAAAAGAGGAAGGTCAAATATAAAAATACCTTTGTGTTTCAGCTGTTCTGTCATAGCAGAATACAAATGAGCTATATCAAACGAACAACAATGATCTCTTCAGCGTTATTTTCCGAAAATATATATAACATGTTTGCTTATTTATTCTTCAGCTTGTGTTGGTAAAGATTGTGCGATTCATTATCGTTTACTTCATAAAACAATACAGAATATTTTCGCCAAACATTGCATCATCGATCCAATGATAATTTCTTAAGTATAACAGAGAATAATAAAATATGATTCAATAATGAGTGAAATAGTAGTATATAGCAGTGGTGATACTTCATTAAAAGTCTATAATCAGATTTCACACTCCAAAATAAACTTGAGTTGTTTTTTATTATATGTTTGAACACTATTTACATGTATTTAAAATATGACAGTTGATTTGCATTTTCGCAAAAGTGTCAAACTTCTTAAAAATGATACAAAAAATGGAATACTTTGTAGTTAATAGTTAATCTCCATTTATGTAACAACTATAACGTGTATAATATTAAAATATCATCTTTCAATTTTTCGCCGTCAACAGAAATCAAAGCAAAACGTCATATTCTTAGATATATGCTTCAAAGCTGCTTTGTTCATTAATTTAAATAGTGCGTTGTATTTAATATAACATATACACATAAACACACTCCCTCACTCACGTGTGTGTGTAAGTATATATATATATATATAATATATATGTATATATACCCCCTTTATATTTATTATATATTTATAATATATATAGCTTATATATATATATAATATATATGTATATATACCCCCTTTATATTTATTATATATTTATAATATATATATATATATAAAAAGGGGTCTTATACTATTTATGATAAACATTTTTAACGCTAATTTCATTGTATTGGCATTAATTTATTGACCTTTTCATTCATATATTTAGACTTACTTTATATTGCTTCCCAAAAATAACTTTCCAATTCAGATAAATGTGAAGGAAGCTGGAAAAAAAAAGAACACTTGCTAATGGAAATTGCAGCGACCGGTTTCATCAGGTGAAAAAACAGAATCATAATCAATATGAAGTAAAGATGTAGTAGTACCAACAGCACCCGATGCGCCGACAGAACAATAAAAACAAGATAAAGTCATTAGAGACAGAAAATATATTTGTTCAGGATACTGTCAGTAACCATGCAATTTTCCAAGTGGCTATCATAATAAAAGTAGGTTAAGGGTATATTGTTCACTTGTAACTGATTGATTGATTGATTGCAAGATAAAAGGATACTAAAAGTAATCCAAATGCGACGCTCATGCTTAGTAATATATCGAAGATAATTATTAGCTAGATGAGAGAAAGAGAGAGATAACTGATTTTTTTTATGTAGGAGAATAGGACTGGTATTTATTTTTGTTTTATTTGTTTACTGTAACACTCTGTTGTTAGTTTACACATACCTCTAACAGTTTAAAAGATAAAACGGTGTACTACGTTCTGCAGTTCTTTACATACTTTATATATTAAATGTCCTTTTAATATTATCCCTAAAAATGTATGATTAATTAATGGCTTTTAAATTTTATAATTGTTTTGATAAAAGCATTCAATTATAATTAGCGTTATTAAAAATGTGTAGTATTAATAGTTTTAATTCATAATCATTAATTATAATATCATATTATAATTAAATGTCCTTGAATTAAAATTAATTATCGTTAAATCATTAATTATAATATCATATTATAATTAATTAAAATTATTAATTATGTATTGTTAGTAGCGATGTATTATTAATATATTAACATATTATTGGTAATTGTATTATAATTGCATTAATAAGATTCTTAAGTGTTTACTTGTAACAATGTTATTAAGTATTTCCTAAATTCAGTAAATGCATAACTCTAAATAGGTCGATTGAGGATTTTACATCTTTCTGTCACACAGATTATTTTCTCCGGTGTGATTTATTTTTTATAGTATGAGTCCTCATATATTTTTGCGATTTTTTATTTGCATTTGATAAACTATCAAATTTAACTGTAGTAATATTTATTACTCCTAAATATGTTTCTCGATGGAATTTATTTTATTAAGGATTCTATACAAAAAAAAAAGTATTTTTATTTCTAATGGTACATTAATAGCATTCAAACAATAGCATGATGCTATTGTTTGTATGCATATATTAGCCTTATCATGCAGTGAAGAGATATTTAACTCTCTTAAAACCTATTTAAATCTGTAATTTATAGCTTCTTTCTGTTATATTTTTCTAGATATGCCGTCTTATAAAATAGAATTAAAATGCCTATCTCGATTAGAGCAGTCTCGTGCATTTTTTAGAGAACATTTAACACATTCAAGATAATAGATTAAATGAATTACAGAACAAGAAACAATATTTACTAATATTCAAAATGATCTTAACGTGTAAATTCCCTTTAATAAATTTCATGATAAAATAAAAATAAATAATTTTATCCTTTTTTTAACTAAATAATTTTGTAAGATAAATTAAGACATTAATACTTTGCCAATTACTTTTAGTTAAAGGAATTTTTAGTAAAAAATTAAAAATTTAAATTAAAGATTTTGACTTGATAAAGTTGGTATTGTGTTGATCTTAGGAAAAGGATTTTCATATTACAGTTGCTAACCTTGAAAAATACTAATTAAAGTAATCTTTTATTCAAGAATAACTTTTTGAAAAAAAGGAAACCTAATAGTCAGCCCTTCAAATCTTTCTCTCATTTCAAATCACATAAATATATCAAATTCTAATCTAACTTTTAATATTTAATATGGAGTAAATTTTTTTTTATATATTGAGTACCTAGGCAAGAAATTAAGTTATTTTCTTTTTAATCAGAGACTGGCCCATTGAATTGAATTAGTATTTTAAATTTGTTTGATTCGAGTCCTTAAGTTTTGAGCTGTTTTTTTATTTTTATCAGAACAATATTGACTGTATTACAACTTACTCTTGTAAGATTTCAGAATTAATGATGTAATAATTGAATACGCGCGTTTTTCGTAGATTGTGACTCTTGCATCCCCAAAGTCAGCATATACTCTTTCTGGATAAATAACTATTAATAATTATCCCAGTCCTACTCAAACTAAAACTAACGAAAAGAAAATGCTTTTGTGATATTAAAGCTATTTTCTTACTTCTAACTGAATGCCTCTTATTGGTATTATTTTACGTGTTCTGAATCTATGGAAAGGAAAAACATATAAATTAAAGTAACAAATTATCCAAACCATAAACATATGAACATGAATGAAAATTTTTTATATATATTATTAATATAACGCATATGCGTAAACTTTTATTTGAAACCAATTGTAGAGAAAATAAGTAATGCAATTAAAATTTGTGGGATTCAAGTCATTTCTATTCATTAACTTAAACACCTATCCTCAAAATATTTTATTTAATAAAATTATAATTCCATAAGAGGTATTTAAAATATCTATTTTATTTTTCCGTAAAAATTTCACAAAAATAATTAACAATCCTATAAAGCTTGCAAACATTTACACAAAAATAGTGCATCCTATAAATTAAGAGAAAATAGTTTGATGAAAGTCATTGGCTACACATAACTATATTTTATTTTATTATAATATTTCAGTTTCTCTCCTTTTATCAATCATATTCAGCATGCGAAAAATGCTATAAGTTCATTCGTTTTACGAAAACAAAATACAGCTAAAGATTCATTCTATTCAAAAATTGTGGAATATGACTTAATAATTCACATTTTGCTAACGAAATCTATGTTTATTCATTTTTATGCATAAACTGTCAGGGAAATAAAGTGGCCACAACATTACTTGCCCTTTCAAAGCTGATAGAATAAACTCTGCAGTTTAAAAAACCAGAATCACATCTTTATTTTGAATCCAAATAATGTTTTAATCTACAAAAATTAGATTTATTAGCATAATAAATATCATATTATCTTCCTATTAAAGCGAGATGAAATCGCTCTGATATTGTAATAAAGACATAATTACTTCTAAAGATTATAAGTTACATCTTAGCACAAAAATAACGCTTCCAACTATTGAAATAGACAATATCAAATGGCACGAGATAATTTTTTTATAAAAAGAAAACCCATGAGAAAAGAATTAAATTCAAAAAGATCTTGTTATAAGAAGAGTCACGCTAAATCGAATCAATCAAAAAGACTGGGATAAATAAATTCATTTTTTCATTTTTCAGATCTTTTCCTTTGATAAAAATAAATAAATCCCACTCTTAAAATATAATTAGTAGAGAAATTTTATCACTTAAATTTATAAGTCGTTTCTTCATGAACAAATATTTATAAATGTTCAAATTCTTCGTAAACCAGCTTTTTTTTTCTCATTGTTTCTTACCAAATTTACCAACTTCTTTTATCTAAGGGCCAACTTTAGCGAGAATAATCTGATATTCTACCAACTTAATCAAACTAATAAATATGCGTATATAATTTGCCCTTTAAAATATTTTAACAAATTCACTTCTGATCCCAACACAAATCATCCCTCATAGATTATAATTTTAAGTCCTCCATTAATTTTACTTTTTTTTTTATTTTTGCGGTCAACGCTGATAATAACATAGCTATCACAGCTTCAGTCAAAACAAATTAAGCTGTATATGTTAAAGGGTTTTCCCAAAATATCATTTTCAGTATCGAAATCTTACGAAGATGTTTGTTTTTGTGACCAGTTTGGTAAATATGGACTTTTATAAATTAGTTCTAATATATGTGAAAAAAATCTTACCAAGTATAAAAGAAAACAAATTTTTCCTTTATCTTCCTCTCAGTAAGTTTCTAAATATGATCTTCTTTCGAATCAGAAAAAAATTAGAAGAACAGTAAAAAATTATCTTACTAAAATATTCTGTTTGTAAAAGAAATAAATCTTTAGAGCTTCATCACTATATCTTTCTTTTTCAGAAATTTCTGTGTTAGAAAACTAGTACCGGCTTAGTTAAAAATATTTTTTCAATATTTGAAAGATTAAAAATGGTCATTCTTCAGTGCATCATCTTCTCTTCTTGATGTTTTATTCCAATGATTTTATAACCTAAAAAACTTTACCAATTTGTATTTTACAATCTGAAACTCAAGTCTTACCTCGTGACTTAAATTTCAGCTTGGATTTGCTCTCCATGTCCATTTATGAATTTCCAATCAGGATATTGCTAATTATAAAAATTTTTCGACAGGTAAGCATGTCCATTAGTTTCTGTTTTCAGAAAACCATATTGTATAACCCCAGATTCAGGTGTTTCCAGAAAAAATTAAAATAAGTATTCTTCAAAGAGAAGCAATGTATGAATCATATTAGTCTCATGTCCTCAATTCATGCTGATGTGGCGTGAATATTGAGAAGCGGGTGCCAACTCAGTTGTGATCTCATCACTTGAATGTGGTTTAAAATTACGATACAATATGCATATATATCATAACGTAATTTCATCGCAATATCGTATACATATCGGCCTGCACTGATATGTATATATGTTCTCAAAACAATCAAACAAAAATTTCTCTCACCGAATAAAACTTAGAACTAAAGTTCTTTACCTTTCTAATATCTTTGAACTAATCTATAAACTTTTTTATAAAATGTTAATCTAATTTAATCATCACTTAATCTTGCATCACTTAATCTAATTTAAGCAAATTAATATATTTTAATTTTCATAGATTTTACTGTTTGACAATAATTACCTATTTATATAGATTGAGCTGTAAATTAGCTTGTAACGTAACATTTTTGTTACGTTTCAAGCTAACTTACAGCTCAATCTTACTTAAGGCATCATTCTCGCACCTGAATTAGATTCGTCACTGGATGGAGTTAAGATAGTCATGAAAAGAGGTCCTACATATGTTACAAATTATGTAGGGTCTAAGGTCCATCGTGTATCATAGTGTGGAAAGGGGATGCTTGTTCATGAGTCGACCTCTTCCCATGACCGAGGCTCAAAACTGTAAGGGCTGTCTAGTGACTTCAATCAGTAGAACTTGACAACAGAAAACACATTTTCATTACTTTAATCTAATCTAACAAGCTTCTAAGCAGGAAGCACCAAAACAGCTTTCATCGGAAATTAATTTTCTTTGAAATATTTTTTTTTTTTATATAATGAAACACTTTTCTCAACAATAACTCTCCAGTTCAATACAGTTAATTGCCTAACGAGATTTTAAAATAAATATGAAGTCTTAATAAGAAATTAATAATTTTGAAGAAGCTAGTTTTGATTAAAAATCTTTATATTGACTAACAGAATGAAAAGTCGCTAAACTACAATTTCAGTCAATGATTTATTTCTACAGCATCCAAAAACTAATGAAACTATATTAAAAGTTTATACGAAATTAAAAACTTAATTCTTAAATTTACCTTAAGTCAAGCATTATTAATTAAATATACGATCCAATCTCCTAAAATAATAAAGTAGTCCTATCTAAAGACATCAAAACTTGCCAACAAAAGACGGAAAAGCTAGAACTTTAAGGCTATTATTTATGTATACATAAATTAGGAAAACAATGTTGAGCTTTTTAATACATATTATTAACACGCGATCCTTCTGAAAGGAACCCTATTATTTGAAGTTATTTTTCAGGAACGACAAAGAGTGGGGAACCTTATTCATCTTCCCTTATTTCAGCGTGAAAGTTAATTGATGGGAAGAAAAGCATTTTTAAGTAATTATCTCCAGGAAATTGAGGGGAAGAGTACTGTCATGCAGCTTTGAATTAATAACATGGATTTCAAGAACAATGAAGTTTGCAAAATGCTGCATCAGATTATTTACATTAGCGCAACGATACTTATAAGATTTTTTTAAACATTTTCATAAAGTTGTTAAACTAAAAATCAATAAATAAGTCTAGAATTTTGACTTTGAGAAAAAAAATAAAAATGATCTCGGTCTTTATTGAAAAACAGTTTTTTGACATTTCGATCCTATTGCTTTTAAATTCGTTATTGATAGGGAAATAAAATAATAAAAAGTGAATGAAATGTTTACAATTAATTTTGAGAAAGAATCCAATTTTTATATATCATATATCCGAGTACACTAAAATTGAGTTTCATAATGAAATCGAATTCTAAGCAAATTCGTGAAACTTTCAATCCTTTATATAAGAATAAACTTAAAAAAAAAAAAAAAGAAAAAAGAAAGAAACGCGCGCATGCGCATTTATACCCATTAAAAACTAAAAAAATCATAAGTATAAAAAAGAAAAAAAATTTTATTTCATATATACGTGAACTTGTATAAATAAATATGCCTAATAATTATGGATGAATAATTCTCTTTCTTTTAAGCGTCTCTTCTTTCGTGAATACAGTTCTTTTAGATATTTATAGTTTTTTATATTTCTTTAACGTGCAGCCATTATAAAAATTGAGTATATATATTTTAAATTAAAAATATTTCACATAAAGTGTCTTTGAAATTTCAAGATTTAATTGTTACATTATAGTTATTTTTTTATATTTAAACTTAAACTTGTTGCAATTTGACATGGAAAAGTTTCTAAATTAGGTCTGCAGCTTCATAAATTCTTTCGCAAATTAAATACTTTTGCACTGTTGAGCTACATTTCTTTGTTTTACTCATTAAACATAGTTTGAGAAAAACATGTTTGTTAAGCACTATTTTTTCTCAAATTAACTTTATAAAGTATAATAATATATTTAAAAACCAAAATTAGGAGAAAAACTAAACTCTGTGGTACGACAACACATGTGGGCCACAAGGCCTACAGTGCCCCTCTCGGTTTTCCTGACTGAGAGTTTCTGGGGTGCGAAGCATGTCTCGATTAGGTGGTCAGTCTAATGCGAAACTCTCACTGTTTAGTTCCCAAGCATGCCTCGTACTCAGTTTATCGACACACTGAAGGGATGAAATTCTGAGTCGACCTTGCCCATCCCCAGGATCAAACCTCGGACCTGTGCCTTGGGAGCGTTAAGCACTACCACTAAGCCATCGGACTTATAAAATTCAGAGAAAGCAAACTAAAACTGTGACTATGCTTATACTAAAAAAAATATTAAAATTTGAGTCTTATTCATAAATATTGGAATTAATATTGTAATAAAATAAAATATATAATTAATAAAAATTCCACCCCATCCGTTAAGCCATCTAATTTTTAATAACAATAGGGGAGTATTCAAACAACCTAAGTACAAATAAAAAAAAATTTTACTTGTTTACTTGCGCATAAATTATTATCACAATAAATTTTCAGTTATGCTTCAATAAAATTTGTGTATTTATTTTATGTTCAAAGTTAAACTATGAATGTGTTTCTATAATTGTTATAACGAGAAAAATTAAAATTTACATCATTTTAAAAGTAAAAAATACGAAATTATTTTGTTTTCGATTGTTTATTTTTAGCATAACTTAACAAATATTTTTTAATTTTTTACTGTTTTAAAGAGGTAGCAGTTATTCTAATATTGCATCGTGTCTAGTTTTGGCATCGCATTGGACGAAAACATTTCTCAATATCTTCCTTCCTCTGCATTTCTTGAGCGTAACTAATATCTGAAGAATCCAGGCGAAATGCCCGGATATTACATATCGTTTGCGCTTTCCGTTTTAATGAACAACACAGAGAATATGAAAGTAGAAAAATACACAATGGCACTAGAAAAATGACTACAAGAAAAGATTTACTATTGGTCTTAAAGACTGCTGAGAAAAAAAAAAACAGATAATGCATGCGGCAGAATATTTTCGGTGCCTTTAGTTGTTTCAAAAAAGCTTAAAAAATAATATTGTTGTCAAATTTTTTTCTTTACATTAAATTTTATTTCTTTTGGATTATCGCGCTTGTTTACCAACGTATATAAATTATTGTTTTCTCGATTATTTTTTAAACAGGCATTCCATATGAAAGAAACTGAAAAAGATCAAAATTATAAATTTCCCATTTTATAGAAATAATAAAATATCTGAGGAATAATTCTTATAGAAGAATCGTGATTTCACTTTTATTGCAGGAAATATGTTAAAGCTACTGTGCAATTATATATTCACCGAATTAATTGAAAATAAGAATATAATTAGAGTTATAAAAAGTGTTTTTAACATTCATACAATTTTAATTATTAGATGATAAATGATGAAAGTTTTTCTACCAACTGTAAAAAATTTGTTAGAACCTTTTAATTAAAATGCCCGACATTGAAAATGCAGCACTAAGACGGCAAACTTGAACCAAGAAATTCCGCAAACCGAGAGACAGCAACGAACAATAAGTGATGTGCATTTCGAAATGATATGAATAATACCAAGTGAGAACAAGGTTGTAGAACCACCGTGGACAGCAATACACGGAGCAACACGTCTGGGTAGAGCCAATGAGAGTAGGGATGACATCCTGAGGAATAGCTCTCCATTCCCTGTCAACCATTTGCCAAAATGAGTCTTCTGAAAGAGGCAATAGCAGGGTCTGCAAATTGCGTCGAATCATATCTCAAACGTTTTCGATTGGTGAGAGAGCTGGCGAGCACGATGGCTAGGGAAGCAGTTGTACACTTTGCAGAAGATGTTGGCTGATGGGAGCAATGTGCAGTCGCTCGTTATCCTGTTGATAAAGGATATCGGGTACCCCCTGAAGATAGTGGAGTGTTACCAGACGCAGCACATCATCTGCGTAATATAGAGCTATAGGACTAGAGGTGACCTGAAATCGTACGGAATGGCGCGCCGAACAATGATGACGCGTTTTCACGCGGAGGACATTCCACAATTGCTGCAGGATTGCACTTATCTTCACGGCGACACCACACTAGTACGCAGCGAGTATCACTGAAAAACAGAAGCGTTACTCATCTATAAAGACGATCCTGTTCCAAATCATTGTCCACATCTCTCTAATATGACGTCACTTCAAACATTGTAATCTAGGCTGTGGGGTTAATGGTAGTCTTAACGGAAGCCATGAGCGCAGACCACTAGCAACCAATCGACGGCAAATGGTTCTGATAGATATATGAGCATTCGGGTGCCTTGCACATGCTACAGAGTCGCAACCACTTTCAGCCGGACTCGTATTTACTTCACTGTAGCTGCATCAGCAACCTGCAAACGCTCCACAGTCCCTTGTTCCAACCATAGCCTGTGCATTGTAAGTGCGTCCGCGAGTTTGTCAGCTGCGACTTGCCTTAAGGACCAACCTACACCTCTCAGCTCGATCACTATTCTCCTCGTAAACTCGTTTGTCTGCTGGAACTGACTCTGTCGACGATGGCCTGGAACTCTCTGCAATTACAGGCAATTTGTGGGACAAGAATAAACTTTCAATGATTATTTTCAAGCGACAATAACGACACGAATACTGCCCACTCTACTGGTTCTTCACCTTATATCTTATCTTTCGTGCTCTAGAAAGCAGTGCATTTTATATCATTTGTATAACTCGGTAAGATGCGCCTACTCTGAAATTTACATAATTTTTGGACATTCCTTCTTGGTCTTGCATTTTTAATGACGGGCATTGTATGTATTATATTTCAATACCAAACTTCCATGAAAGCCTAACTTTTAGCAACAGAATTTTACTTTGTTAGCAAAAATCTGTTAGAGTGAAATTTAGTTGAAAGTTTTGATCCAATTATATTTTAAAAGAGGTGTAATGTAACAGTCCTCCTCACGGTGCACCCTAATTTACTCTGAATCTGTCACAGCGTTGGCTCCCTTCCGTGTTCTCTTGAGTATTTTAATTGTATTACACAACGTCTTAGTAAAGAAATTCCAGATTTTCCTCATCCTATAACTTTGGTCTTATTTCATCTTCTCAAATATAGTAACAAAACATTACATCGGCTACTCAGCTTTAAAGATAATAGGAGGCAAATAAAACTCCCCCAAATGCATCAGTGAATGAGTTAATCACAAAAATTGCTCACAATTAACTCTATTAAAACTAAATATTGACACAGAGCTGCTATCAGAATGGTCAAGGCTCTAGCCATCCATACAATAAATTGCAAGTTCAAATCCCGCTTCAGATCAAGTAATGATTTGGAATCATCATTAAGCTATGTCCTGGTCGAATTAACTTCCGTATGCACAAAAAAACCGCAATGTAATAAACCAACTAATAGTTGTCAACATTTGGTGCTGTTTACTTATATATATATATATATATATATAGTAAATTTGAAATTTATGCTCACCATGCATATAAAAGTAGTCATATATATTGTAACATTAATTAAAATATTAATTAAAACCATTTGCAACAAATTTTGAAAATTTCTGGATCTGATATTTTTAATATTTTCCCAAATGTACCATTTGTTTCATTTTTAATCAATCATCACATACGAATTATTTCATTTCCATCGTTATGTAATTTATGCATATATTCAAAACCATTTCAAGCAATTAATTTAGAATATTTAAACAATGATTATATTACCAACACATATTTTGCGTAAGAGTTTATTCTGCATTAAAATCAAAAATTTATTATAGAGTAAAATTTAATCCTACCGACATGTGCAGGTCCTGAATCTCAAATAATGCACTCTGTTACCTTGCGTAATATTAACAGTTATTTAAAATTCCATTTTAGTAGTTCTAAACAAGTTTTAATCCCCGGAACTAAAATACTTGATTATGGGAGAGTAAAGTTTAAACTTCCTTAAGGCGGTACTCTCGAGCTAAGTACTAAGACGCGTAAGTATTTACTATTACTCTATGTCTCAGAAAGATGGAAAGGCACCCAATAATTTGATGCCACATATTTTATAATTCCTTTCTAAAGAGAAAGTTTGTGAATTAGAATCTCTTTTCTAGCTTCACTTAACTTTTATGATTCTTATCAAATATTCAGATTTTAATAACCTCCAATATTCAAATTAGATGTCGAAAAATAAAAAATTATATTTTTATTTCCACAATGCTTTTGTTTAGTGATTTTATTTGGGTATTCAGTAAAAAAAATTCTTTTTTTTAATTTTTTTTTATGTACCATTAATTATATATTGAAGAGAAATGGAGTTGACTCATATTACAATAAAACCTTTTGAAAAAGTTTTATCATTAAATATGTTTTTATTTAGAGTTAAAATGCTTTTGGTTATTTTACAAGAAGAGAAAAATTAATAAGAGCTAAAATTAATTTAATAAAACAAATGTTATTGGTATTTTATCAATTTATTACCACCGATATATTTGAAGCATCAATTATTGAGATAATTATATTCATTACACATGCAAGAGCATTAAACAATGAAATTACCTTTGATTGCTTTTGATATATGAAATTACCATTGCTTGCTTTTGATATTAAAGTATTTATCTGAAATGAAATAATATAATCGTTTTTCCGGGGAGAAGTAATATACACTGGTGTGCAAAACTTAAGCAACAAGTGCGTTTTTTGTCATAACTCTACAAGAAATCAACCGATTGACATGAAATTTGAATATGATGTACATTATTCTGTACTTAAACGGTGGTAAGAGAACAATGGCACAGAAATGAATATAAAGCTTAAAGTAGGGTATGGAACAAAAAAAGCTTTATTTGACATATAGTGGCGTTACACATGATTGCCTGAAGAAGCGTAAGTACAACTGGCAGATGTTCCCTAGTATGGGATATGCCCTCCACTTACTGTAATTGTTGCTTGGCATCGTCTCTCCATGCTAAGCACCAGATTATCCAGGAGTTCTTAGGGTAAACGTCTCCATTCCTCCTTTAACGCCTCTTTCAGCCGATGGGTGTTACCAGGAGGATACTGTCGTGTCGCAAGACGTCTCCTAATGCATCCCACGAATGCTCTATGGGATTTAGATCTGGAGAGTAAGCTGGCTAGTCCATTCGTGTGATATCTTCACTTTCCAAAAGCTCTTGAGCATTAGCAATACGGTGTGGACGGGCATTGTCATCCATAAATATGAAGTCAGGTCCAATGGTCCCTCGGAACAGACGCACATGGGGTAGGATTACCTCATTGCAGTAGCGGTCTCCAGTTACAGAACCTCGATCGAAGAT
Source organism: Latrodectus elegans (assembly GCA_030067965.1). Taxonomy (NCBI): domain Eukaryota; kingdom Metazoa; phylum Arthropoda; class Arachnida; order Araneae; family Theridiidae; genus Latrodectus; species Latrodectus elegans. The sequence goes on from CM057810.1 coordinate 13,482,164, forward strand.
CTGAAGCTCAGTCCGCCCGTTCAACATAATGCCACCCCAGACGAGAACTCCAGGACCACCGTAACGATCTCTTTCCGCGATGTTATTAGGATGAAATCGAGCTCCAACCTCTCTCCAGATCAAGTGACGTCGAGAATCACTTGTAACACTAAAATGACTCTCATCTGTGAAGAGGACGCGACTCCATTGATGAGGTGTCCAGATTTCGTGTTCTCTGCACCACTCTAAACGGTGCCGCCGATGGCAAACTTTTAAAGGTATGCAGCGTTCAGGACGTCTAGCAAATAAGCCACCTTTGTGGAGGCGTCTGGACACTGTAAATCTTGATACTTGTCGTCCTATGGCTGTGCACAGTTGCTGAGATATGGCGCTCGCTGACTGAAAACGGTTTCTTTTCGCCTGGAGGACAATGTAACGGTCATCTTTTGCTGGTGTTTTCATTGGGCGGCCACCACCAACCTTCCGAACAGCTGTACCAGTAATTTTAAAGGAATTCCAAGCACGAGAAACAACACTTTTGTTGATCCCGAACTCTTCGGTGACACTGGTCACACTACGCCCCTCCTCAAGCTTCCCAATCATTCTTCCTCGAGTAAAGTCGTCTAAATGATTTCTTGAAGACATGTTCCACAAAACAAATCACTTGCACTTACAGCGAATGTCTTTAACTACGGTGATCTTCATCTTTTTATCACAGTTTTGATTTGCGCGCGCCGACCCACAAGGTTTTCGTACACTTACATCACCTATGACGTTTTATTTCAAAAATTTTCATGCAAATAATCTTTCTATTGAATTACGTGCATATTATACTGCAATTTCATGGCTATCTTATACTTTGTTGGGGAGCTGTGGCCGAAAAACCACTTGTTGCTTAAGTTTTGCACACCAGTGTAGTACATTAAAAGGCACAACGTGTAGACCTGAATCATCTTGAGTTCATAAATTGATTAACAGTGCCTAGAAGAATATTGTACAATGTTTCATGGAGATATTGTGATAGTTCAATGCTGGTTGAGAATATTGAACGCTTTAAAATGAACGGTAATGGGGTTAAATTATATTGAGGTCAAATGATTGTAAAACCAGTGCAGATGCTTGACTTCAGCCTCATGTTCATCAAACTATGATTGAACAAGTCTCACGGCATGAATAGGTGCATTATCAGCGTGGACACTTCCATCGCCTCCAGAAAACAAATTTTGCATCATGGTATGGAACTGGTCAGCTAAAATGTCTAACAGAAAACTACGACATGGCTCCCCATATCATGACGGATCCATCTACATGTTTATCAGTTGGAAGGAGACAATCACGATCATAATTTGTGCAGGTGTGTCCACCAAACCTGGGAAGGTTTTTAAAGATATTACTTTTTCTACTTATCAATTTGTTAAATTTTGTAAACGTGATATCACTGTAGATTACATTTGGCATTAATATCTGTGACAAATGACTTATGAAAACTGTGGGAGGGGGGGGGGGTAGATTGGTTTGGGTTCATTCTCACTATCGGAAAGAAGGGTTTTAGAATCCCGACTTGATCGAAAAACCGTCGTGTTCACTGAAAGCAGATGCGGCACATAAAATATGTCGTGGTCGCAATGTCCTTCTAATTAAATAATACCTCTAGGGGTGGTGGGTCAAGTATTCAGTGGTCTTCTGCTTGTTCTCTGCTTCTAAATAACGAAGACTTCCAAGCGCCTACTTCTATCTAGCTGGTAGAGTTTATCTCAGGGTTAAATACAGGGAATCATGCTTGTACAAGAATAAGTGACTTGGAAATCGCTGCTCTGTAGTAAATTTTCCTTTTACGAAGGTATCTTTTAACTGCAATATTGATAAGGAAGAATCTAGATGCTGATTTAGCTCTGCTATTACTTCTGTTGAAGTTGTTTGCTTTTTAGACATTACAATCCGCTTCAATATCTATCGATTTTTTTTACTAAGCTTGTTTCCATCCACGATTTCACTTTCCAAACGTGTCTTGCCACGTTGTCGTGATTTTAGACATTATACAAGTCGGGATGTTTCGGTAACTATTGCTGTAGTTAGATGGGCTCCTTCAATTCGGCTGCTTTGAAAATCTGAAAGATCAAACATTTCATTCTTTTGAAAAAAATCCAAAATTTACAGCCTTTTAATAAATCTATCACATACTATCGAAATATGCACATTTTTATGTAAAAAAACTGGCATTTATTGTTATATTTTAATGTTTACGAAGCGCATTCAGAAATGTTACTTTTATTCAGAAGTGTTTCCATTAATTTGATAATCACCTATAGCATATTGTTGTCACAGTTGGAGATAGGAAGATGAAAGCTAGGAGAGAGGGAATAAGTCGTATGAGAAATTATTCATCGTGGAGAAAGAATGTATCTTATAACGTTCTTTTCTAGGGACAACATTAATGGGTAGAAAAAGCATTTTAATGCCATATGGCTTCTTATGCTCAAAATTATATTACAGAAAGTGAAGACGGATATGCACTACCCGACACTGAAAATGCAATTCCAAGAAGAAGTTCCAGAAAATTATGCAAATTTCAGGCTAGATGCACCTTACTGAGTATTACAAATGATAGAAAATGAGAAGCTCTCCAGCGCACGTAGGATAAGACATACTATGAGGAAGCGGCAGTGGGTGATATTAGCGCTGTTATTTCTGCTTGGAAAAGAATCATTAAAAGTTTGTTTTTGTCACAAAGGATGTCTGTAATTGCAGAGAATGCCAAGTCTTCTTCGACGGGATCAGTTTCAACACTTAGACGAGTTTACGAGGGTCATGTTGATAGTACTGAGACAGGCAGGTTAGTCTTTACGGCGAATCGCAGCTGATAAGACACCTCAACGCGTCCACAGTGCACCGGCAATGATGAAGATGGTTGGAACAAGGAACTGTGGAGTGTCCGAAGTGCTGAGATAGCTAGAGTGACGTCAACATACGTGGATCGACGCGTCCAATGAGAGGTGGTGGCGGCCCCATAAAGCAAGTCTACCGAAATTCTGCACGAGTTCAATACACCTTGGATGCTCCCATATCAAGCAGAACCATTAGCCGTTGATTGGTTGCTAGTGGCCTGAAATCGTGGAGTCCGTTAAGAAGAATGTCACTGACTCCACAGCATAAATGCTAACGTCTGGAATTGTGTCAGATTAAAGCAATGTGGCAGACGGAGTGGAACAGGATCGTCTTCTAAGATAAGTCATGCTTCTGCTTCTTCAGTGATAGTTTGCTTACGAGTGATGAGCCGATGTGGAGACAGGTCCAATCCTGAGGCAATTGTGGAACGCCCCACCGCGTGACAATGTGGCCTCGTGGTTTGGGGTACAGTTAGTTACGTTACGTATGATTCATGGTCACCTCTGGTTAGTATTCATGGCACTTTGACACCCCAACATTTCGTGGATGGTGTGTTGCGGGTTGTAACACTCCCCTACCTTCAGAGAACACCCAGTGCTTTTTATTTGCAGGATAACACTCAAACGAACATTGCTCACATCAGGCAACGTGCCCTGCAATGTATATAGCTGCTTCCCTGGCTACCATGCTCGCCAAATCTCTCATCAATTGAATACGTTCGGGATATGATTAGACACTGTTTATAGACCCTGCCACTGCCTCCTTCAGAAGACACACTTTGGCAAATGGTTGACAGAGTATGCTACGAGTATAGCTCTCTCAGTTGGTCCTATAACCTATTGACCCTCCTCGGTAGTATAGTGGTAGGTACCCCCACCTGTCACGCAGGAGACGGGATTCGATTCTTTGCCGGGGAGAGCAATTGTATATATTCTTAAAAATATTAAGTTTTAAATGACTTTTTAAAACTTAATATTTTTAAGAAAGAATAGTAGCCTCTCTCTGGCTAATTTGAAACAGTTTTAAATTCGAAGTTTTTATTACGGATTTTGTAATTAATTTAAATTGAAATCAATGCAAATCAAAACTGCCTATAAATTTGCTTTAAACTATTTTACCACTATAAGTCATAATAAAGTCGACATTTTGAAACAAAAACAATGCAATTTTGTCTGTGAGTTGTAAGCTGCCTTGAAAATATTATTGATGAAGGATTTTTTTTTTTTTAAATATTGTAGTTAACATCTTTTTATACCTCTTTGTAAAAAAAGCATTTGGAGATATTTCATTTTGCAGCTAATTATCGATAGTTATATTTTAACTTTAGTTTTGTGATTTATATTAAGTTCTCTACAATAAAATAGTTTGCCAGTATATTAGATAAAAAAATACTAATTCATCTTATTATTTTAAAATTGTACATATATTTCGAATTTATATAAATTGAAAATAAAATTGAAGCAAACGAATCAATCCAGAAGCCTATTAAAAATTGAAATGTATATTTCTGTAAAGATAAAAAAAATAAGTTTATATTTAAACAAATATATGAATCCTATTTATTTCTAACGAATGTTGATTGCTTAATTTATTCAAGAAAATCTTCAGATTAATCTCGTGAAAATGATATAAATTATTTTTATAATGCATTTCTTTCTAATCTAATATATAAAATGTAATAAAGTGTGTTACAATTTTAAATAAAGATTTTAATACAGAAGAGTTTCAAATTTTTATATGTGTTATTCAAAATCACTTGTTTCGCCATTATAATTCTTGTATCACTTATATTCTACATATATTGGTCGCAATGTAAAATGATATTTCTGGGGGTGGCCCACCAAGTACTGTCTGGTCGTGTGTGCTAGGTCCCTAATTTTAATTACACCAACTCTAGACTAGGTGTAGACTGATAGAGTCCAACTCTAGACTAGGTGTATACCACCAGTGAACACATAAATCGAGTCTCAATACATTGGTCTGAAATCGAAATAAAAACAAATCTATAAATGTTTTAAATAAGCAGTGAAAAATTAGTCATAAAATGGATATCTTTTTCATTTGCCTACTAGGCTAAAACAATCTCAACAACCTTCCATCAAATGACCCGATCATACTTTACAGCCTGCCAACAATTAATTTTGAAGATATGCTTCAATGCAATCCAACTATCTAGAGCACGGCTGTCCAGACCAAATTTGATCCTGGGCCAATACAAATTACTAAAGAGATTGGAGGGCCGCACAAATGAAAAACACATTTTTTTTAAGGAAAGGTTTAATATAGTTACTATGTAACTGTTACATTAAACTGAATCAGGGCTTCATTAATTTTATTTTTTACAATCCTTTCATTATCAACCTTAATATTAGTTGCCAGACGCAGTGCGTGCGTAAGTGAATTATCTGACAGTGAATATCTATATTTAGAGATTTTATAAAATTCATTGTGGAATATGCGCTTTCACAAAGATAGGTACTGCCCATCATCGAGCCCATTTTTAAGCTAAGATTGGTTAATTTGGGGAAACGCTCGCCAAGGAGCTTAAAAAATCTATACCACACTTTGCCCTGCTCTTTTAAAAGAGGTTTAATTGTATGTCCCATAATTCCAATTGATAATCAGTGTTTACACTTTCAATTGCAATTGTTAATATATGAATGAAAAGTGATATATCACTCTCTAATTCTTTAAAATCTGCAAATCGCTGCTCAAACTTCACAGTTACATCATCAATATACTTCAGATGATCTTAGAAGGTACATCCTTCAAAATTTCCAATCTCTGTAATATTCTTTGAAACTCGGGAAAAAAATCATTCTGCTCTAACAATGTTTTGAATAATTTTAGTTTACTTCTAAAACCATTTACCTATCCATATAAGTTGGCAATATTGTGTCCTTTGCCTTGTAACTTCAAATTTAATTCGTTGAAGTGTTGTGTCATATTAGTTAAAAATGCAAGAGATCAGCCACAGAAATAAAGTATCTTGCATATAATTTTGCAGTCCAAAAGTGTTTGATTTTATTTCATTTTTTAGAAATAAAGGTATTTCTTTAAGTAAAACAAAAAACACGTTCAAGGCACCGCCCAGCACGAATCCATCTTATATTTCAGAGTGTAATAACAAATTTCCATAGGTCGCATCAATTTCACTTAAGAAATCTCGAAATTTTCTATGAGTCAGACTTTCTCAGTCAAAGCTTTTTTCCGCCTCTTTAATGAGATTTTTTATTCTAACAGCTTTCATGGCATTCGTATGGCGCAAAGATTTTCTATACATAAGGCTTCCTGGTGTATGATGCGGTGAAATAACGGGCAATAATACCATTTTCTTTAAGAAGTCCCGCGAACCCTGTCTCTGTTCCCGTCTTGGCTTTTGCTTCATTAGTTCTAATGCAAAAACATTTTTGAAATCCTCCGTAGTCTATAACAGTTTTATTGACAGCTAGATAGATATCTGCGCCTTTAGTTGTTCCGGATATCAAATTTATTTCCTTCGCAATAGTAAAATCTTTTGAAATGCGACGAATAAATATTAATAATTGACTGATATCTGCCTGTTCAGTGCTTTCATCCAAATATATTGAGTAGTATTCCCAATCCAAAATGAAATCACATAATTTTTTCGAAACATATTCGCCTATATCATGCGCCACTGTTTGGTGAGATAATGCTACAGATTCAAACTTTTCCGCCAACTTTGGCTGCATGAAGCATTGAAACGGCACTTTTCATTAAAATCCGATCAATGAATTTTTTTTTTTTTTTGCTTTGGCTAATAATAAAGAAACTTCATAAGACGCAGCCAAACTTTGTTCATTATCTGTTCTTAATTTTGAAAACATACTTGTCTGATGTATTAGTTACACACACACATATATATACTTAGCTACAATAATTTTTGATTCACCGATAAGTTTTTTATAATTTTCTACGTGTAAAGTAGTATAGGGCCATTTCACATTGTGTTCCTTATTCCCTGAAAAAAACTTCAATACAAATCATACATTGAATATTTTTGTTATTGTTGCTGATCAGATAGTCTAATTCCCATTTTTCATTATATGCACGATTTTCATTACTTTTCAATTCTTCGCAGACATAATAAGGTTTATTATTTTGCACAATAGAGTTCTGTTTACTCTTTAAATCACAAGTTTAAATTGACAAAAGAAATAAATGAAGGTTCGAATTACACACAACCACTACGATTACTAAATAGCTACAGCACAACACTAGTCGCTACAACCAATAAATAAACGACGGCCAATGTTTTTTCATTCCCCGAGTGCCCGCCTGTTAATGTGGAAAGCAATCTAATAAATCAATCAGTTGCAATTTTAATTTTAATGTCCTCTGTCGAATCGGGGAAAAAAAATCAAAGCAGTGGAACTTCTGTTATTTTGCGCAATGGCCTTGAGTGGAGACAGACAACAACGCGTCGTGAATAAAGCGCTAGACTGGCTAGACACGAGCCAGGATGGGACTCACAAATACGTACGTACGAATACAATTCTATATTTTAGTTGTTTATTTATAATATCATATAAAAAATAAAATTATTTCTACCAACAAAATTTGAAAAAAAAAATGGAAAAATGTATTCTTTTGTTTAAAATATTAAAAACTCAACTGCTGCCATATTTGGACAGTTCTGATCTAGAATATGGTCTTTCTGTTTTCTGGTATGCTGTACATTTGTGAAGGCCACCTTTAAGCAATGCCCACAAGTTGTCACATCTAAAAATGAGCCTAAGTCATTTGATGCTATAATATTTAATAGACTCGTGCAATATTAGATTGCTTATATTTTCTACAAATTTAATTGGTTAAACAAAATTCTTCATCTGTCATTTTCAGTATATCATTAATTACAAAATTTATAGTTTGATAAAGTTCATAAGTCACTCTCAAAATAGAAAATTTATAATTATTTAAATTATTTCAGCGAGATATTTTTGTCAACATTTATTTTTTGTATACATAAAGTTTCCATGACAGGGAAAAAAAAAAAACTGAAAATAATCACATTCGAATAAGATTAACTAAAATTTATATAATCTTTGCTACCTTAATTGGTTTTGAAAAGTATTTGTTTAGATATCATTAAAATATTAAAAAATCAAAATAATATACGAAAGCAAGTTCAAAAATCCGATATTTTTTCACTAATTAATAAATAACTTGGCGTGATATAAAATATTAATATAATTAAAACATGAAAATAAAAAATAAAATTTAACTTATATATAAATATAATACAAATAATTATATCTTAATTATTATTTGGAATCCTTTAAACATTGTAAATGTCTTAGAACATTATTTATATCATTCAAAATTCAATTAACAAAGCAAATTATAATTATTAATACAAATTAACTGATAAAATGTAAGTTACCATTATGAGTTTTAATTAGGAAATGTTGATTGAAATATTTGCTAGTTTTTTAAATGAATTAAAGCAATAAAAATATTTCAATAAAAAATTATTTTAAAATTAATTTATATAATATTTTTAAGCCAAAAATTAAGAGATGAATTATTTGTTTACTGAAAGAATATTCTACAGCATACTAAAAATTGTATTTAAAATTATTTTCTCTTTAATTCCTGAATTCCAACACAATTCATAATATTCATAGAAAAAGCAAAACATAAAAACCTCAGTAGGATGGGAAATTTAAACATTAATCATTCATCAAAGTGAGTCTTTTAATCCGAAAATTAGATTCACAGACTAAAAGGTATGCTTTTAGGTTTGGACTTGCTCAGGATCATTACCCATAGATTAACTTCCCCCACCCACACACACCCCTAAAGGGTTAATTCGACTGAAAGTTGAAGCTTAGAGTGGACTTCGAACAACCCTCCAGTACAAACGTTCATATAGGAGCTGAAACTCTGAACTGTTAAATTAAAGAATAAATTACTAACCAACCAACTGCAATATCTTCCTTTGATACAAAAGTAAAAGTAATTTTCACATAATATAGTATATAAGAAACATTTTTAAAATTATATATATATATCCCTAGAGATGTGTTTGTATTCCTATGAATAACTAATTTTATTTATTGGAAAAAGAAATTATTTCCAAGTGTGCCCTATAATATAACCAATAAATAGTAGACTTCATTAAAATATTAATGTGTGTATTAAAATTTTCATAAATTACAAAATATCTTGGAGATAATATCTTAAATAATAGCATTCAGTTCATTTCAACAATCTAATCTAAGAAGCATTAATTCAAATTCCAAATCATTCAAATTTAGTAATTTGCATTTTTAAAGTATATACAATGCTTTAATGTATCTATTACTATTTATATAGTTAATAATAAAAATATAAAAAAAATATGTGTTTGAACATAGTTTTCACATCTATAATACTATTTCGAATATAATTTAATGAAAACAATCTATTAATCATCACAGTAAATTGCATTCAATATATAAAGTAACTACTAATTCAAGACCTCTAAACAGTTTATAAATGAACAGATAAACTACACATTATCCATTATTCTAAAATTTTCCATTATTTAGTTATCAACAGTTTGAAATTTAGTTGTATAATATCAAAATATAAAAAACTGATTTCTTTTTAAATGTATAGATGTGCAAGGTATTAAATGAGTAATTCGAATTAAAAAATCGTTTACTCAAATAATAACTACTAAAATTAAACTCAACACTGATAGCTCATTTGGGGGCCAAGGACGGCAGAACCCACTTCTGTTTTCATGATCAGGGACACTAGGGTGTGAAACTTATGCACCGGCTATGTGGTCAGCCTAACACGAAACCCCTAGTGTTTAGTTACCAAGTATGCTTGATACTGTTTTATTGACAAACACACTGTAAAGATGAAAGACTGAATCGATTTTGTCCACCCAGAGAATAAAGCCTCAGACATGTCCCTCGCACTATGATCTCAGGTCTATCTTCAAATAACTACTGTATCATTAAATGTTAAAAAGTACATGTTTTCTCTCATTTTAATGCTAATTTTTTTAAATAGTTTCTAAAGTAGTAAAAGCAAAATAGATAAATAAAAATGATTGCCATATTTGTAATCATTACACAATTTATCAAGTTTATAAATTCAAAAAATAATCATATAATAAAATTAATTACAAATATATTCACATTATGCTATAGATTGTGGCACATACATAAAATGTTTTAGTGTTTAGGATCCAAAATCTGAAGTAATTTTATTACTATTTTAGTGTCACAAACAATATTGTTACAGAATATTTAACATGTTAACTCAAAATTATTTGTCATTGCAAACTTAGGTTTACCAAAATATATGTTAAGAAATCGGAAAAAATGTACAAAAAATAATTAAATCCAACAAAAATTCTACTTATATACTAAAATTAGACAAAATAATACATATTAATAGATTGATTAATTAAATAGATCTATATTATGAATTTATTTTTTCTATAATATTACAGTAAAATTATGAAAAAATATCTATGACTATTTTAAAACTGCTAATCAATGTAAGCTTGGAATACAAAAAATAACATTAAGATACCAAAAAATTAAATATATATTTAATTATTTATATAATGTACTATTAATTAATTATATAAATTTAATAATCAAATATTATGTGTGTGTGTGCACACGCGGAAAATATAATAATCAAATACTAGATGGAGAATACATTGAATATACCATATGGGAAACAATACATTGAAAATACTAAATATAGTAAACAGTTGGGAAAAGTTCAATTTATATTTAAAATTTCAAAGAAAATATAAAATGGAACGAAGTAACAACATGGCAAGCTTTATCAAGGGGTGTGGACCACATGGGCACAAAGTATGGATTTTCTGCATTGGCCCAAGACAAAGTCTTAAAGAACCCAATACACCACAAAGCAACACCAAAAAGTTCAAACCAAAATATTTAATTTATAGTAATCAAAATTAATATGAAATCCATATCCAAATATATAATCTTACAATATATATATATATATATATATCCTCTAACAATGGTAGTTAAAATTATTAATTTATAAAAGTGAATAGCATATTTAGCAGATGCTAAAATATAATATCACAATATTTAAAGATTATATATAGAACAATTTAATATCTTTTTTAACAATAAAAAAAAGAATGCATTAAGAATTTAGTTAAATAAGTCCACCTATAAGCAAATTAACACAAATATTTGCAATGGTATGCAAATTAGCAGCTACTGTCCGTGGGAAAATTAAACAAATAGATAAGAAAAGGAAAAAATATGGAGTTAAAGCAGACACATTATTTATACATATATATATATATATATTTATATAAAGATATACAATTGAATAAACATTGCACTACACTTTGGCAAAGGCAATTGAGCCTTGATATTTGAGCCTTGAATTTTTCATATCATATAACATAAAAGAACCTGGGTTGTGCCAATCAGCAGGTTAAATCATATTTCTCATCAATTGATTTAAATCTTTTAAAAGATAAAGTTTAGTATAAAACTTTCATGTGTTGACTTTCTCATCAACACCAAACCTAGTACCTCCTTTCATAATCACATCAATAAATGGACATTAGGACAATATATATATATATGTGTGTGTGTGTGTGTGTAGTAATATGTACAATTTTCTCAATAAGTCAAGAAACTTCTAACAAGATTCATTCTTCTATTTATGGTTTCTTTACTTATGTTGAGTCTTAGAAAGTAACCTTCTATAGTAATCCTTACAAACAGTGAATCTTGGCTTTGGTGTTAAGAATGAAAACCAACAAAACGAATAGAATTTTTGATTGCTTTTATTTCATGCTTTCATCAACATAAAAATCAGGATGTTTTTCAACAAAAGCTAACATCCTCCATATAAAATTAGTGAAGCACTTGGTCTTTAAAACATTTGACAAATTTTAACATATTTAATTCATGAATTGTAACAAATACTAAACAAAAATTAGCAATTCGATTTGTCATTTTTTGTTATGAGGGTTTATGTAATGAAAGCCAACATCTTAAGTGATTTCTGAATTGCTGCTAAACTCTATGCCAGAAATGAGAATTGGATTCAAGATTTGTTTAGTTGAAAGTCAATGGGCAAATTGCAATATAAAAAGGCACCATAAAATTTTTAAATTATGAATGCAAACACAAAGTTATAAATCTTCAGTACTTTGGATTTAAAAACCTGCGCAATATAAAACAATTTGGGCAAAACAGATAAGCAATACCTGACATTGGTCAACATATGAAACCATTTCAACTTTCTGCACAAAACGCTTACAATTGTAAGAAACAAATTTCGTGTTGATTTTTAATGTAGCAATTCTTCTTTAACAATAAAAATCACTGAACATATTATGCCTCATTGGTTATATTTATCTAATTTCCATTTTAGTTTTTTATATTTACAGAATAAAGAACTAATAACATTCTTCTCTCTATATTGTGTAATGCATTATAAACTGTACAAAACAAAAGTAAAATTTTCAATAAATTAAAGAATAAAGTTAAATATTACTAAATGAAGTTGAATTGCAAAAATATTTTAAACTAAATAATTAATGTTTTTTGTAACTGAAATGGATAATTTAAAAAATTATTTAATATCTCAACAATGGAGATGAAAACAATCATAAATATTATAACAGTAAAACTATTAACAGATCAAAATCAAATTATCAAATGACACATAAAATAGTAAAAGCCAAAACTATTCTGCCTTTCACATTCAGAAGAGCTTTTAAGCCATGGAAGAGCAAAACCACCAGTTTTTTTTTTAATAGTAGCGATATATATACATATACATAATCAAAAATATTAAAATTTTAATTATAAAATTTTTATACACATTTATATGTTTATTTTCATAAGTAATCAAAATTAAAGAATATACATATACCTGTATCAAATACACACATATTTCTTGTCAAAGCTGTTTTATAATAAACATGAAAGAAGAAGTGATATAATCTTTATAAATTTAAGGAAATTTACAATTTTATAACTGCCCTTTCGGCAAAAAAAAAATATATATATATATATAACAAATTAAATAAAAACAAGCAACAGACAAGAACGACACTATTTGAATTATAAAAATATTGCATGTAAATTTTTTTTTAAATCAACTCTATAATATTGCATGCAATATTTTTTACCTAAATAATTCAAAATATTTTAAATTTCCTTTATTTCTAAGCTGTTTTATAGTATTTTGAATGCTGTAAAAAAGTTTTTTTGAAAACAAATTATATTACTCCAATTAAACTAATAGTAGTTGCTAATATGCCAAAAGAATGTGATTGATACCCATATTTTATCTAAATAACTTTTGATATCACTAAGTAATAAACCACAAACATTGCTCTAATAAATATCATTAATTACAAAAACACATGATATAAAAATATTTAATAATGGAATTACAAAGTAATACAAACATTATATTTGAAATCTAGAGGTAAGGGTAATCAAAAGTAGGAATTATATAACTAAAATATTATACATACAGATCAATCCCATCCATCTATTTTAAGTGCTACAATTTCTGTTGTAAATCATTGCCTAACTTCACAAATAATTTCAAAATGATTAAGATTATCATAAACACATACCTTTTTTATTTAATATCCAGCTAATAGTCAATTTATATATATTTTTACAGAAAAATGAAATTAATTGTTCTGTAAACTATTAAATATTATCATAGTAATCCAGTTTAAAGCTTAAAAATATATAATATTTTTTCAAAAATATCGCATGATTTTAAATAATTAATCATGATATTTAATAATTAAAATGTCCAAGATTATTCATAGTAAATATATTAATTAAATTTGAGAAGCATATAAGCCATACTAAACAATTGTTTGTCAACTACCTTGATTAACTATGTTAATTCTACAAATGTTGGTATACTTTAGTAAATGCAATTTGAATTCCAAACCAAAAAAATTTAAATTATAATATGCTGACAAATATCAAATTTTTTCGCCAGATAAAAATACAGTATGAAACATTTTACATGTAAAGAGTATTCATTTTACATTTCACTTACCTTATTACATTATAAATGAAATTTAAAAATAACCAAACAAAATTAAATTCAATTATTTACTTTACAGCACTATAATTTATTAGAAAATTTTATAAATTTGCATATAAAAACAAATATAATGTACAAAAATACTGAGCTATAATACCACTGATCATACTTCCATAATATACATTACATTGACTTGGAAATAAATATTCAATTAATATTTTGCATAAGAAAATAGGATACATTCCCCCCCCCCATATTGTAATCATCATAACAAGAAAGAAAAATATCACAGTTATTGTCGTAAATATTTACATTGTGTTTTGTTTAAAATGTTTGTACTATTTCCTGGTAGTTTCTAAACATTTAAATATTTTATAAATTAATTTACTAAATAATTATGAATTATTGACATATCTTAAATACCAAAGTTTAATTTTTAATAGAAGAAATTACTTAGCTATCGCCTAGGTGATCAGTTGTGAAGGTATGATGGAATAGTATGAAAAATTATTTCAAATAACAATTTTTATTTTAATTAACAGCATATCCTTAAAGTACAGATATTAAACTTGCATATGAATATCAGTGAAGATAAATGCTTTGTCCTAGGCAGTATCGGTGTTAACGTTACATTACTATGGTAGCAGCGTTCAAACCCGATACAGCAAATGACTAAAGCTTTCAATTCAATTTATTATCTAAAAAAATCAATACAATAAAAAACATTAAATAAATTAGGAAAAACTTAATGTATATGAAGCATATAATTATTACAATACACAAATTATTAGAATATAAAAAATTTAAGGAATATAAAAATAACCAACAAAATACTCAGATTCAGAACAGCATATAATATTTAGCCTTTTTTACAGTCTCAAATAAGTTGCAATTATTAGCACAAAAATTTCTCATCAGAAAAAAAAAATCAGAAACATTTACTTCAGGAATATCTTTGAATGTTTTTTTCTCTACAGATAAATTCATAACTATTAATTTCCTGCAAGCAAACACAATTATTAGAAACTCAAAAATATAAATCACTGTTCTGATTAAAAAAAAAAAAATTGTGGACCATTAAATAAAATTTGTTGAAAGCTGAACATGATCAAAATATTTCATCAGAAATTAACCAAAGTACTAACTTCACTATCTTATTTGATATACATATTCCTAAAAGTTTAATTATCTATTGCATAAACACAAAATACCTCAGTTTTAAAAATTGAAATTTTTCTTTAATTTTCATTACAAAAAATTTCCAGCATAACCAGTTTTTAGTTATGCGAAATATCATACTAGAAATTAATAACTTTTTAAGCCCAAATATAATGTTACAAAAAGATATTCTGAAATAAGATCAAAAAGCTACAAAGGAGATTTATGAAATTTAAAAGATCAAATATAAATATTTGACAGAAATCCCAATTACATATACTGTTCAGAATTACAACTAATAAAATTAATATTAATTCACATTACATGATCTTTTAAAGATGCAGTTTTTATACACAAAAATTTAATAAGTGCAAACCTAACAAATCAATATAACTGCATAAAGGATTCTTTTATATTAATAGCTTTTCACAAAAAATTAATTTTGATTATTTCAATGAGAATTACAAGGGTTTTTTTAGAAATAATCAATTTCATCAGAAATAAATTTTTTATTTAGTTCAAAAATTTTTACCATCGAAAATTTCGATTCAATTCGAGAGAAAACTTATGGAAACTATAAATGATGAATTAGCATATAAATAATTAAAAAATCGTAATTATAAAATTTTCATTTACACATTACATATGTAATAACAAAATATTTACACATACTTTATCAAATTTAGAGATTTATAAACTTTTAAGAAATCTAATAAAATTTACTATAAGGTCTATTATAGCAGACATAAACCCAGTAATCTGAGTAATTAGGAGTATTTAACATATGTATTAGCAAAATGATAATCATAAATCTCTTAACGTAATTGTAAAAAAGATCAATTTTTAACAATATAACTATTATTTTATAAATAAATTTTACTTACATTCTCTCTAGATACCTAAGTACATAACACACCTACAAGGAAATAACGAAATCACAATTTCCAAATTGACTGTTGAATGGCTTCTTCCCTTTTCTGTGGGGCCAAAAATCTAAAAAACAGGTTGAACTAGTTTATTAAGAAAGTAAGAAAATAAGTATGTCTAATAAATAGCTACGTACTAAATTCACTGAAAAACTTTTGCTGAAAAATAAGAATATTAATAATCATACATAATTATTCGATTAACCTAAATTCATCAATGAAAAATAAATACACGTAGCTTTATCGATTGATTTATTTGCTAAATGTTTATTGGTTGGAATGGAATTTAATAGATTATGCTCGAATTAACACCATTCAAAGTATCAAAGAAAGACCACCAACTAAAAAATGTTTGATTCTTTTAGATAAGTATGGAAATAAGTTTATGAGTACTCCACAATTCAAATATTAAGAACACTATGAATTGTACTTTTAATGTGTATAAAAAACCTTAAAAACTTCTTTGTATAATGTATACAAAATTCCAAAAACAATTAAAAAATAATCATTTGCATTCTTTATCAATGTTTATCTTTTGTATCATCGCTTTTAAGCAATAAACTACTTTTAGAAAAATTGGTATTAACTGTTTAGACACAAAATGACGTTTTGATTTGAAGATATATGGGTCGTTTCAACTAACTGAAAAGTCGAACTAAGAACAGTTTAATGATATAGTAAAAGTTATCCATAT
This sequence comes from Latrodectus elegans, assembly GCA_030067965.1. Taxonomy (NCBI): domain Eukaryota; kingdom Metazoa; phylum Arthropoda; class Arachnida; order Araneae; family Theridiidae; genus Latrodectus; species Latrodectus elegans. The sequence goes on from CM057810.1 coordinate 13,498,865, forward strand.
GTGATAATACACAGTTGAATAACATTAATGTGACCATCTGACAAAAGCCAGATAACCACCTTTGCAAAGTGCACTGTTGTGAGACATTTAGAAAAAGAAACATTTAGGTTCCTGAAGGTATTTACTGGGATGCTGAATCATGACAACTCTAGTGCTGTGACCAGCTGCATTAGATTACGCAAATGAGAATTCATACTTCCGAACAGCCTGATCGAGATGATCCCAAAAGATTCTCAATTGGGCTTAAGTAAGGTGAGTTTGCCTGCCAGGAGAGAACGAGAAATTTTTCTGGTGATCTTCGAATCAGGCACATACATTACCAACTGTATGACATTTTGCATTGCTCTGCTGGTAGATGCCATAATCCTGAGAAAAATTAACGTGTTTATATATGGCCATCATTCACAAAAATACATGCGTACTTGTATTGATCCTCTTGCCTTTCCCGATGACTAAACTCAGAGAATGTTAAGAAAATATTCCCTAGAAAACATTCTTCTCGTAATGCCAACGCCTCCAGCCTGTACCGTTCTGGCAGTGGTTGTAGGATATTTGCTTTCAGAGTCTTCACTTCGAGTACTCAACACACACCTGTCCGATGAAGCATAAAACATAATTCATGGGAAAACACAACCTATTGCCATTTAGCGGACATCCAGTTTCTGTACTCATATGGAAATTCCTGGCTTCGTCACCGAGAAACAGAAGTCAATATAAGTGCATGAACCGAACATCTATAGAGCAGGACCAAGAGTAGTGACGTTCGCTAAACATTAGTTTGGGAGACACTGTTGGTCATCTTTTAATTCATCTGAGGTCACTTGTTCAGCGGTAGATAGTTTGTTTGCCCAAGCACATCTCCGCAGTCGTCGTTCATTTCTGTCATCTATGGGCCGTGGAACTTACATCTGCAACGTTGCTGATTTTGAACCGTTCTATTTTGCCATGCATGGAATACTTTTACCAAAACGTCATGCAAATATTTTATAAACCTAGACCTTTCAGAAATGCTACCACTCTTACCTCGAAAGCCAAATGCCTTTTTGGATGTCGAATAAATCACTCTGTTTCTGCATTACAGCAACGATTATAATATTTCCAGCAGCCCTCATACCCCCTTTATTTATATTCAATTGCACTGTACGGCTACTTGCCTTCTATGGTTAGTTATTTAATGTCCCCGCTGTGATAACAATAATGTGACTGTGCCGTGTATTAGACTATTTTGAATATGTAACTACTAATTTTTAAGTAAGACATTGCTGCTCAACACCTTTACACATCCTTGAGGCCATAATTATATTCTGAAGGCTGTGTGAGAATATTTTACACACTATTTGGCCCAATTTCTTTTCGAGTTAAGCGGACATGGGAGGCCTGTCTGAATTCAGAAGAAGACAAATAATAAAAACACATCTGATCGATACATCGGTCACCACAATGATACAGTAGTGGGAGATATTAATAGTTATCGTGTCGAAGATCATGACAGCTTATAACTATCGTGGTAAAAACATTTATGAGACAAAACGGTTGAAGGAGACCAAACTCACAGTGAAATACATATATACAGCGCCGGAGAGCTTTCTTAAGGCTAAGAGGTTTAAAATACTTACCGGTCACCCGCACTTTGTAATTTTGAACCAAGTTCAGGTACCGAGGACACGCGTGAGCTGGCATTCTCCTCTTTATATCTACGCCCCACCAGAAACTATGAGAGATGGCTTCTGTTAGGTAGACCTTAAAGAAGACTGCGATCACAAGAAAGAAGGCTATACACGAAGCTGATTTTATATGAAACAACCAAATGCTTTAGTTACAGTGAAAAAAAAAAGATGACGGAAATTGAAATATTTTTCCTGTTAAATTATTTTAAAATTAGTTAGGCGAGATCTTATTGGCGGTACAAGTGCTAAATGCAATAAACCTGTACATTACTATACCAGAATGGATTCGTTCGGTGATTCTTTTACGCATTCCACTGTAAACGATTCGCTTGGAACTATAGAATCCCTTGAGGATTACGGTTTTATTTTTCTAAACTTATATTGTTAAGTGACTGCGTGAAGTTTTGATTATTTTTCTTACAGTTTAAAAGTTAATTAGAAGTTTTTTGGATGCTATAACTTTTTTTGTAATCCCTATATCGCTGACCAGAGTTCCATTTCGTTTGATATAATGGCTGATGCAGAAATCAATGCCGATGTCATTACAGATTGTCAGCCCCCTTATCACACATTTAGTATTACGTTGAACGAACGATGGATTTTTTCTCGTGCCATGCTTTTAAATAAAATGAAGCCATTTCACAAAATGAACATCAAAACTTGATGTTCATTTTGGAACATCAAGTTTTGATGTTCATTTTGTGAACATCAAAACTTGATGTTCCAAAATGAACATCAATTTTAAAATTAAGGTTGTAGTGTAGGTTTAGGACCAATTCTATACGTTGGGGAAGCGATGAAAATTATGATTGAAAATTGTGCCGTGATTACTAAAAGGTTGAGAAACACTGTCTTAAGGTATTCTGTTGGGTATTTTCCGTGGACAATACGTTGATTTACATTTGATGCGGTCAGTGGTTGGGAGAATGACCAAGCAGTACTATCCTCCATTGGGTTGGGGACGTGTCCACGTTAATATGTGACGTCCAAAGCCCTTCCGCTGGTGTGGCATGGATGTGGAAAGGAGGGTGTCATCTCAGTTGTAACCTCGTCACCTGACCATGATTCAAAATTACGGGGCACTTGGGGCGAGTATTCTAAGCCCGTTAACCTAAAAATACAGTCCGGGGCTCGGCTGCACCACTATGTATGTACATTAGTGTAGCTCATATTGCATTTTGTGAAACTTTAATAAAGCTATTTATGTCTGGCCCCCTAAATAACTAACGATCGAAGCTTTTGATTTGTTGTTGACTCAGTTCAATATGAAATAACATAAAGATAACATCCTCATCGAAACCAACGACTTAATAAAGGTAGATCATTGTTTGCTGTCCTCTCTTCAAAATAGAGAAAGCTAAATTTCATTTTCTGTCATGACAATGTCGTTTTCGACGTCAAATTTAAAATTAGCACCATTCAAAAGTTTAAAACCTTATTTTGTAGAAAATTTTAATACCCATTATTTTGAGCAATGTATTTCAAAGAGCACACAGAAGATGCTTTTGTAAAACCTAATTCCTGTTTATGTAGCAATACAATCTTATGTAAAAAATTTTTTACACTAATCTTTTTCTTTTTACAGAATTTTGGCATCAAACAAGACAGAGAATAGCTGAGTTTGATATCTCTTGTGGAGAAAAACATTCGGCAACAATGCAAGTATGCTATCATTTCATGAAATCATTAGCACATGATTAATGTCTATTAGACATAAATAAGTCTTTTTCCAACTATTACTATTATAGTACTGTTAAAATATTCATAATTTTTTACAAAAATATTGTAGAGAGAAAGAGGGGGGATTTGAATATTTAGTTTTGTATCACCCTGTTCTCTTGCTTTAATCAAATGTTTACTTGACAGTATATTTTGAAATGGACTGTAAACTATAAATTTAATTTGCATAATTTTTTAATTGTAGAAAAAAAAATTCTATAACGTAAGAAAGGAAATGCGATAAGAAAAAACAACCAATTAAGATACATATGCAATTACATATGTATCTTAATTGGTTTTTTTTTTTATCGCATTAGTTTACGCAATTACATAGTTACATAGTACGCAATTACATAGTTTTCTAAAATCTGATTATTTTCTTTGTTGATTTTAGTATTTTTGTCAACAAACTGGATATTCATACCTAACAGCCTGTACTGAGTTATGCTTAGCAACATCCAATATATGTTCAGTGACTTAAAATAACAACTGTTAATTAAACTTGATGGATCCCAAATACCTTTCATTCAAGTAATTCTGTTTGCATGTTAATCCTTTATTATGAATTTAAAAATTATTCTATAACATATGATTGCAGGTTAATTACTTTATACTTAAATGTTAAATTTTATGAAGAGTAAATAAATTAATTGATTGCAACATACAAAAAAAAAATCATAACATTAACTAGAAAGTTAAGACTCCTTTCCTTTTCTTCCTATTCCCGTTAATAAAAAATTTTTCCACTTTCGTTTGTGAACAAGAATCCATACCAAATAGAATGTATTATTTAAGGCACTAATATTTAATTATGAGCAACAACAATATATAATGTAATGAAATAATATTGACAACTTTACTATATTTAATACCTAATAAATGGTATTCATTAAATGAGGTATCTCAATACTGAAATTCAAATCTTTCTTAACAAAAAAATAAATAAATAAATAAAAAAGAATATTAAAGGCGTACAAAATGAATGATAATCTATGACATAGATATGCATGCTTTACTATTCAATAGTTATTTAAAAAATCATTTATATCAAGTATTAAAACGATTATAATCTAATATTGAATTTTACATATTTTTCTCAAAAGTAAAAGGGGAAATTTCTTTGCATTAATGAAAAATTCATTTCAATTCTACCGTTTGTACTTGTCAGAATATTTAGTAAAAATTGTTTTTTATGAAAGAAATTAGACTGAATATTAAATGCAGAATATTCTATATCAACAAAGAAAAATCTATCTAATGATTTTCAAAACTAAAAGAATTTCTTTCCATTAATGAGAAATCAACATTAAAGAAGAACCATATTACTAAAAATCTAATGTATTATTTGTATAAGGCTTTATATTCATACAATTTTATAAAAATTAATGAATATTAAAATTCTTGCCAAATGAAATTTAAAAAAAAAAATCCAAAAAGATTCTTAAAAAAAGGAAAGACATTTTTGTTAAAAGAGGTTAAAAATGTAAATTTAAAGAAAAAATAAAGAAAACATAAATATCTACTATCCCATATGCATACACATAACATATAATTAATCAAAAAGAGGTTTTTTTTTTTTACAAAGCATGCGTTTTGAGTTTATGAAAGTAATAGAACAAAAATATTATCTAACTCACGTTTTTAAAGTTTCACAATCATTCTAAGCATTGTTTTTTGAAATTAAAACTAGTAAAACCGTTAAAATTTGCAATTAAATGTCAAACTAAAATTTTTAGTCAAGTATTGACTTGAACAATCATGAATAGTTTGACATTATCTTATGCAGTTGATTTAGTTTCAGAAGCACTTTATATATAGTAACAAATTTGTATATATTAAGTAACATTCTTATAACTCTTAATTACTATCTTGAAAGCTTACTAAACTTAAAAAACTAGCCGAATTTCGGTAGAAATACTGTGCATATTTTAATAGGCTATAATAATAAATTTAATTTCAATAATTAATGTAAACAGACCTTTATATTAATCTTATAAAAATTAAGTATATTAAAAAAAATAAATTCTGTTGTGAAGAGATCTGATTCTAAAAAAATAGTTACAAAAAATGAACTTTGATCGTGACTTAAAATGAATTCAAAAGTGCAATATTGAACTAATAGTTTTAATTTAGTTTTATATTACAGCTATACTTATAACATAAAATTCCAAACTCATCATTAACAAAAAAATCTGAATAGTGGAGAGTGTTAAAGTAGAAACTCTCAAGAGTGAATACTTTATAAAATCAAGATAACATAATATAAAATAATTCATTGATTTCACTGACATGTTCCCTTTTTGTAAAATAGAATGACACAATAAAATTTGAAACTGCATTTACAAATATTAAGTAGTTATCAATGTTTAAAAATTACTCTCATATAACAATAGTACATTATGAATAGCTGAGCAATTCATTTATTGATAGTCTTGTTAAAAAACGATTAGATAACGAATATAATGTAGAAATAAATCAATACTTAAGAAATCAGGCACAATTCCTGATGCTGAAAACCTGGATAAAAGGAACAAACACACACACTGTATATTTAGATAAAATTTATTGTATGTAAATTGCAAATACTTATATAAAATGATTCACTGTACACAAGATTTATACAAACACAAAAAAATATGAGTGATTTTTTGTAAAATAACACAAGATATTCCTCTTAAAATGGCTTAGGAACAACTGGATGGGTTAGCAAGCCAGGTGCAGTGATAAGGGGAACCCCAGGTAAAACATCTGGACCATGTTTCTGAAACAAAGAAGAAAAAAAAACTCATGGTTAAATAACTCTTCAGACAAAATTTATAGTTTTTATTTATAACTGATAGAAAAACTTAAATAATACTTATTTTCTTTTAATTTAGATGAAAAAAATAATATTAAAATTGACATTTCAATACTTAACAATACTTTAGATTTTATTAATTTTTTAAAACTAACACTAATATACAAAAAAGTTTTTAAATTTTAATTACAATAAATTCAAGGACATACAAATACATAAATGAAATTATTGATGACATTATATATTGTCATCATTCTTGCGCGCCAGCACAGAATGGGCCAAGGCCCTCTGAACAAGTTTCTTCCAGCCACCTCTACTGGCAGCCAAACTCCTTCAGTAGAGGTGGCTGGAAAATGTTTTGTTCCAAGGACCTTAAAGTCTTTTTCAACTGTATTCACATTTTTGTCCATCTCAGTTTTGGTCTTCCTCTTCTTCTTATGCTGATGGGTTTTGCAAAAAAAAATTTCCCTTAGTATTTTATTGTCCTTCATTCTAATAACATGTCCAACCCAATTGAGACGACTTACTTTAATGTGATGTACAACGTCTGGCTCCTTGTACATTCGATTGATTTCTGTATTGTATCTTTTGCACCAGACACCGTTTTCCTTTGTACCTCCAGATACTTAAAATCCGGCATCAAATAAGCCCAAAAGCATCTCTTATCTTACATTCAAAGTCCAAGTTTCTGAGGCATAGGTCAAAACAGGACAGATGAGTGTTCTATAGATTTGTAATTAGTTTTTTGTGATAAAAATTTAGTTTTTAATAAATGTCTTAGGCCAAAAAAGGCTTTGTTATCTGCAGTTAAACGTCTTCTTTTCTCTGGGAGAACGTCATTACTTTTGTAACTAATGAGCCAAGATAGATAAATTTATCAACTGTTTCAAATTTATTATCACCAATGAGTAGATGAGTTTAGGTAAATTGGGTTCTAGTTACAGGGAAATATTTAATTTTAACATGATTAACAACAAGCCCTGCCAGTCTGGCCTTCCTCTCAATAGCCTCAAAGGCTTCTATTAAGTATTTTTTACTTCTGGCTACCAGTGCAATGTCGTCTGCAAACGCCAACACTTGAACAGATTTTCCAAAGATACTGCCCCTGGTGTTGATACCAGATTTCCTGATAACTCTTTCAAGAACTATTTTAAACAAAAGACAAGAAGGAGCATCCCCCTGTCTTACTCCCTTGTCAACAAAAAAGTCTCTAAGAGTTGTCCCTGGATCAGGACCTTACACGAAGTCGAGTTGAGGGTTATTTAGCAAATTAACTAACTTTAATGGAATACCAAAAACAAGCATAGCCTTAAATAATTCATTGCAGTCTATGGAATCGTATGCAGCCTTTTAATCAATGAACAAAATATGTAAATCAATAACAAATTCATGACACTTCATAATTTGTTCAAGACCAAATATATGGTCCACTATTGATTTGCCAGTACAGAATCCAAACATAGTCACCCACAGTATTATCTACAAACAGCACAAGTCTCTTGTACCATATCTTGGAATGAACTTTGTAGCAAATACACAATAAGCTTATTCCTCTTTAGTTTTAACATACTAAAGGATTGCCCTTTTTGAAAATTGGACAAAGCAAGCTTGTAGGCCAATCCTCTGGCATCTTCTTGAATGTCCAAACATACTGGATTATTCCATATAAAAGATCTAACACTTTTGGCTCTCCTTTTTTTTACAAGTTCAGCCAGTATGAGATCTATTCCAGACGCTTTATTGTTTTTGAGCTCTTTTATAGCAAGCAACGCTTCATGCATAGTTAGAAGATCCAGCTTCACAGGTCCATCTATGATTTCCTCCTGTGTTAATCGCAGGAGCAACAGTAGCATCATATTAAATGAATGAGTATCATAGTATTAAATATTGCATGCTCTGTAGAATTCACTCCTTTCTATACATTAATAAAAAATTGCTTTGTTTTTTAACTTTTCATAAACTAAAGTGGAGTTTAACATACCAAAATTTATCTCCTTTCACAATAAGCATGTTTTGGCTTATTTTTAATTGTATTTATCAGGCTACTGTTGACCTCTGAAATAACATGTGAATTCGAGCAAACTTTTTTTTTTCTTTGCTCTATAAACTAGCCATACTATATATTTTTTTTAATTGATTGTTCAACATTTTTGGAAATATCATACATGTTATTTAATTTATTGACTTACCTAACATTTATGTAAAAAATAAAAATAAAAAACTTTATTATGTTCCAACCTTTGAGATATTGATTTTAACTTCGACTATAAATTGTTTAGTCCTTTCATTTAATAGAGAAATAATGTTAGAGTAAATTGTTTTATCACTTAAAAGTTCTACAATAGATCAGCTCTTCCTGTCCTATAAAATAAATAATTTCATGCATTGGCCTTGCCAAATGCAGGGAAAAAAGTAAACTTATAATTTACTCCAAGAAAATAAATTAAATTTCTTTAAAAACATTTGTTATACATTTATTTTATTTTTTGTTCAACATTTTCTTTACTGCACAATGATCACTTTTTGTATATGAGGTTCAATAGTGGGGTCACGAGATTTACTTTGCAGAAATAATTTATTTGTATAGCTAACAGCTGAAAAATTTTCATGATCAAGGTACATAAAATAATTTGTACTTGAGAATATTCTTCCATATTATGTTCATATTTGTTTTCATAGCTAAAAAACTAATTATGATTAGGAAAAACTGCCAACTCTATCATGAGAGTATGTAAATGCACAATTCTGAAAGTGGGTGGGTAGATTCTCATGAAATAGGAATTTATTTCTTACTCTCTTACAGAATAAACAGCACCAATTAAAAACCATTTGTTTTCCATAAGTAGGTTGGAAAAAAGATGTTTTATGCAATTCCATACTGATTGAAACAAATACAAAATTTTTACTTTCATTGAAATAATTATTCATATGAAAAAATATTTTTTGAAGAGGATAAGAAAGTAATATATATTCATATATTTTACTTTCTAATCCTCTTCAAAAAATATTTTTATATACAGTTACATTTCTTCTATTAGCTCTGAAGAACTAACAATATTCATAGAATATTTATATGAATTTTTCCATGTGAAGGTCATGGTAAAAAAGATCATACTAAGAAATTTTAAATATCTAGATAGAACTGTACCAAATTTGCACACGTTCTTCTAATCTCATTGAAAGATTATGAACTTTCTAATAATGGAGGCATATCAGGCATTTCTAAGAGTTTTGATAGAAATATGACACAAGCATATTTTTATAATCTCAAAGTATTAAAACATTATTACCAATATCTACTAGACTTAAAGACAAACAGTATTAAAAATTGGCCAGAGCAATTAAGAAACCACTGGGTTTGAAATTTGGTTTTTAATAAAGCATTCCAATTAAGTAAAAGTAATTATACAAAAATTAAAATTCAGGAATATGAAATATATAGGAATATTTGCATATTCCAGCATTTTGACAAAATTATGAAATCAATGTTCACTAAACTAGAAATAAGCTTTAAAATCACAATACGGAGTCACTGAATCAAACAGAAGTCATCTTTATATATATATATAATGACATTACAATGTAAACTGATGACAGAAATCTTTTTTAATTAAGACATTAAAAATACTTAGAATAAGGCCTTATTTATGTTTAAGAGAGTACAGAAATAGAAATAAGTCAAAACTATCAACATTAAATTCAAAACCATAACTTTTGGGTTTACAGTGAGAAGTGATACACCCTGAGAACTAAAATCAAATTTTCATTTCACTGACATTGATAACAAAACATTTAAAATGCTGATATTTGTGAAAAATATTAAAGTCAATGATGGGAGATACTTAAACCAATTTGATACCTATTTCTGATTCATGATAGAATATATTAAATTAAAATTAGAAGATACATGATCTTAAGTTTTGTCATCAAAATTGCATAGGCAAAGAAAACAGAAAACCATGGACTCATTCATTTAATCTTAAAAGGTTTTTATTATTATTATTATTTTTTGAAGTTTATAGTATTTTAAGTAAAAATAGTTTATAATTAAGATATGTACAATATAGTATTATGTAAAATATTATATTTTTATAAGTTTCTATATTTACAATACATATAAAGATTTTACACTACAGATCAATCTGATATTTTTCAAATTGGAACATTTGGGTAATTAAATTACTGAGAAACACAAAATAATACAAAAAATATTTTTTTTATATGTAACACATTTATTCAACTTAATAGTATAGTAATAAGAATCTAAAACCAACTAATGCAATCTATACTAAGTTTAGCATAATATAAAATTGCTAATATATTCAAATTCACAAGGTAAGATAAAGAATTGCATTGTATTTTTTTTTTATCTTATCTTGTGAATTTGAATATTAGCAATTCAATAATAATATTAGCAATTTAATAATTGCTTCTGTTCATTTGAATGAGATATAGGTTAAGAATTCAAAATAAATCTTTTTTTTTATCAATTATCCTACTTTGTGTATTTAACATCACATTAGGATTTTTATTGCAGAATTGCCAAAAATCATTGGAAGCTAGCCACAAGTATTTATAGTCCAATTTTTCTCTCTGTGGTAAGAGAATACAGTAATTTTTTTCCCCAGTAGATATCAACTAGCTTGAAATTTCTTCAAGAAACAAATTACACACATCCATGAAAAAGATTATGTATTTCCTCATGATGAATTACAGCAGATACAGGCTAGCTGGACACAGATTCATAGCTTAAATTGGTTTCTTTTTTATAAGGGGAAGATATTAAATAACATGACAGGAATACAAATATAAAACATTTCAGGGGTTTCTGTACTTTGATGTCTTGTTCTTTGTAAGGGGAAGACAACAATATCTTTCTAATGTATTCTTTAGATAATGGAAAACACTGATCATAGCATTCTTTATATAATGAATTTTCAATAATGATTTTCCCTCTTTTGAATATCAGCATGCCATTATTACAAGGATATGAAATAGCCTACATTTTATTATTCATCACTTCTTTTCTTACTTTTTCATTAAAGCTTTATAATTAGAATTAAATACATTTACTTAATTTAAATTAAAAATTATTGGTATTTTATATTTCATGAAGTTGAAAACACAAACAACTTATTTTAAACAGTATGCATAAATATCTATATGCATTAAAAATATTCAAAATTTCACCCCATAAGCATAAAGAAAATTATATATTTGATACAAATTCTTTTGAAATAAATTTCCGTTTAATAAATTATCATCATTGTGGATATCATAAAAAAAAGGCATACAATATTCAAAAATTAAATTTTTAGAAGGAGTTATAGGTATAATAAAACAATTATGATGTTAAAACTTAAAAAAAGAGCAGTTATTTCTTCAAAAATACAATAACATCACAACTTGATAAATAATTTAATCACATCAATAACTATTGTATTTAATTGAATCTTTTTGGTTAATTCACCCATTGTCTTAAACCAGAAATTACAAATAAAAATAAAAAAAAATGAGCTACATAAAATATAGTGAGAAAATTGTTTTTCTTTTTGTAATACATATATATTATATTTTTTACACTGTAAAAAATGAACCAACTGTCATTAAATTGAATGTTGTCACTGTTTTTTAATAACTTCAGTACTAACAAATTCTAAGCATAAGAAATTTATATTATATCAATATAGTAAAAATTGTTTCAAACATTGCAGTTGAAAAAACTTTCTTATAAAAAATCAAATATGGAAGAATCAATAATATTCAAAATTATTTCAGTTCATTATTTTGTAAAACACTAATATTCACAACGTTAAAATCAAAACACAGAAAATATTTTCATTATTGAAATTCAATAATAATCTCTATATTAATCTTTTCATATTAGCAAAAGATTTGTAAATAGAATTTATATAAAACAAAGAATTTAATCTTCACATATATTTAGTTTTAACACTAGATGAAATAATGACATGTTTACAATATTTAAATTTATAAAATTTAAAATGTTATATGAATAAAGCTAATAATAATAATTAGCATGAAGAGAGTGACATCTTACAGGAGAAAGTAAATATGAACAAATATGAATTTTGAAAAATTCTACTAAAATTTGAAGCAAAAAGTAATTAAATTCTACAATTTACTGAAATGATTATGGAAAAAATAATTACTACCAATTAACTTGAAAAATTAAGTATTAAATTTAACCATTTCTTCATTTAGGAATCACTATTTTTAAGAATAAATTTTAGATTAATATCAATAAATTTTAGGTTAATATTAAAAATAAGGTATTTATTTTTTTGATATTAATTCTTCAGATATTAATTTTTTGCAAAATATTTATTTCTGAATTTTTATTTTTTTATTTTTTTTATTATTTTAGACATTTATTTGCTTCAAGAATCATTAGCCAAAGAAGTTTTTCTTTGGCTAATGATTCTTGACATTCTAATTCTGAAATATCTGTACATCAAGATTCAGAATATCTGCTTCAGATTTATCTAATTTTTTCTCCAACTTGTTTCCTTTCTTTTTAACACCTTTAACTTAAATTTCTCCATCTCTACTTTTTGCAAGTACATCCAACAGATTCTGAGTCATAAGTATATCAAACACTATTTTACCATAATTACAAGCAGCTGATATATCAATCTTATCGTTTTAATGGAAAAATTTCTGCTTTATTTTGTTACCACAGCATAGTTTAATGAGAAGCTATTCTTAAGGTAAATATTTCCATGCAGTAAAGCTAATGTTGATTTTGTTACATTCAGCAAATATTAATATTTAATTTTTCTATCTACATTTATTTTAAAAGCATTCCTATAAAATATCATAATTTATGTTCCAAAACTTTACAGTCATTCTTTTCAATTAATAAAGCTTCCATTTTATTTTGAACTAAGTCAATTATACTCTGTTTAAAATATATAAATATTGGTAAATGCATGTAGTTCAAAATTATTGCAATAATTCATCAAATTGGATTATCATTCATCTTTACAGAAGAATTTTAATTTTTTTTTTATTTTTTTTTTTTTTTTGTTTAATATTGTAATATGGAAAATTTTTTCTCAATTAACATTTGTAATTAATATTACTTTTAGATATGAGAGAAATAACTTTTTTTCAGTCTTATCAAACCCATTCTTAAAAATTAACCTATGGTTTGTCAAACTAATGTCTAACTCTTGAAAAGATTTTAAATTTGATGTATCACAAATATCTCCCTACTCTCTTTATCTAAAATAAGACTACATCTAATTTTAGATAAAGGTGAAAAGAGAGGTTTCTGCAAACATGGACATTGCTTTCTACATATTTTATGAATCCTTGGAGACGTACTCTAAACAGAGTCAAATATTTCTTGAATATATTGGATACAAAAATAATAAAGCTTAATTAGCAAGGAGTAGTTTTATTTTTCACAACACTTTGAATTATTTTATGACGATAAATGAAGGTAATATATTTAATAAAATTTTGTTGTTTAGATAAAATTTTTTAAAAAGCATTCCTTTTATTGTTAGCGATTTTGTGATTCTTTCACCAACAATGTCAATGGTTTTGCATTTATTTTAAACATGTTTTAACAAATATTGTCTTTAAATATCAGTAATAATGGTGATTTCTTTTAAATCTTTCTAAGCCTACTGAAATGTCTTTTAGAAGGACAAATAAATCTATAGCTATCTTACCTACATTTAAAATGAACTCTCAATAATTTCTGGAAACTATAGCACACACCATGTAAACGACAAAATCCTTCCTTCAAACGTTTCATGATCAGTTTGATTCAACAAGATCATTTGTTAACATTTGGGCTATCTGCCATCGAACAAATTTGCATAAACAAATTTCACACTCATTTAAAAGTTATTCCTTTACAATAGTATCAGCAGAAGCATGCTCTAAAAATGCACTCTAAAATTGTGCAATACAAATTAGTTAAATATTATAATAAAATAAAATTCTAATGAAATTCTGCTTCATCTTCTAACCAATATAATATCTACCAGTTATGTCACCATTAAAAAAAAAAAAAAAAAAAAAAAAAAAAAAATTCTTTTTAATTCCTTTTAAACACACATATCTAAGTCCCCCACAAACAATTTTTTTTTCTTTCAATACATTTTCTTAGCAATTTTAAAGTTTTCAATCATAATTTTATAAATATCAATTGTAAAAGAAAAATTGCTTTGATCAACAATCATGGACCACAAGGTTTCTACTTTTGTAATTTTAAGTTCCAAAGAAATCGAATTAGAATTATTTTGTTTGTTTTTTGAAGGAATCAAAATCTTGAAGCAAAATTTTTTATTAATTAAACTTATATGCTACCTAATTAGCAATCTGAATGTATAATAACTATTTTAATTGTTATATTTGCTAAACATAACTATATAACGAGATACTTTAAATTCTTACAGAAATTTCGCGTTTGGAAAAAAAAACACAGATCTTTATTTGTTATAAATTCATTTAGCAATCTTTTAAGTGAGTCCCTGAAAATCTTTGTTTAATATATAGTGGGCCTTCATTTTAAAATATTTATTTTCACATTGACAGGTTAACAATCACTAAATCACAGAGTAAATATCTAAAGTAAATAAATGTCTTTTACTTTTTTAGTTAAAAAAAAAAAAACAATTACTAAGTTTGGTAACATTTTAAAGAATACCATAGAATCAAATACAGTAAAAAATTAAGTTAAAAGAATGGCATTTTTTTAATTTCTACAAGGTTTATTCACAATTTTTCCTAGAAAACTTGGTTATAAAATGTTTAACACATGAAAAAATACTTGGGGGCATGGTTGATATAAAAAAAAAATCATGCAATAATACATATTTTTTTATCATGCATATCTTTTTTCTAATCCATTAACTATTTAGTTACAAAATTATGTAATTTACTTTTATTACTAGCATTCAAAGCTGATTGCAAAATAAGTTATAATATTTAATATTGGTTTTTAAATGAAAATATTGCACAAATAGCCTAACAAAAGAAATTTAGCTAGGTAGAAATAATTAGACTAAAGAGCGTTTTTTAACAGAAAATTTATCATTTTCTATTCTTAAATAATAAGAAAAATCACTAGGCCAATTAGGTATTACAAATGTAAATTTTGCTATTTCTTTTATAAGAATGTTTAGTTGGTTGGTCCCACACATTTTTAATGCAATACCTTTCACAAATTTTGTTTAGATAATAAATGGTCCTTTCCTTGATAATAAAGAAAGCTGATTTACAAATAACTTAAAGTTTTAAACCATTCATTTTGAAATATGAACATAAGGATATTTCACTTCCAAAAATATCAGACTCATAAAAACTTCTGGTTGATTTTATTAATGTGTTTTATATATATTATCAATAATTAAAAAAAAAAAAAAAAAATTAGAAACAAAATTTTTTACTTAGTTGATTTATTTTATATGCTAGAGACAATTAATTCTAAGATAATAGCTTATTCAAACTAAAGCAAGGATTTAAAGTAGAATTAGAATATATCTCAACACAAATTATATCAAATTGAAGATCACAACATTAAACCAAAATAATCATTAAATTTATTTTCATCTTACCAATTATTAATTATCAAATCATACAAAAAATTCTTAAACAAGAAATAAAAATATGACAAAATATGCAATGAAAAAAGGAAAACAAAATTTAAAGCACTACCAATCACTTTGCCCTATAAATAAATTTAGAAAATGAATATCTTACAACTTACATTCAAAGGTTTCTACAATCTAATTTTAAGTTTTAAAAAGCTGATAATAGAAAAAATAATAATAACTAAATAATACTTTACCAAATATGAAAAACACTGGCTTGCTTCATAGTATCATGATAGTTCAATGAGTAAAGGCAGCCTGAGGAAAAGTAATTTATCGAGTGTGCTCTGATAAGAAGCATAGATATTTTGCACAGCAGTCAACAAACATTTATATAGCAATATTAAACTTTGGTGCAAAGAGTTAAGATTGATATAAAAACTAAATTGCTCATACTTTCCAAATTTTTATCCACATTTATTTAGATCATAATGTAATCAACAAAATTATATTTCTCATATAAAACATTTTTCTATAAATAATCTTCTAAAAATTAAGTTTTTATTTCTGTACACTTATAAACCAGGAATAATATAGAGAGCAAATTAATACTTTTAGAAATATGATTTAAAAGGTTATCTTTAACATTATTTAATTTCAGAGCTTCTAATATTTGTCTTGAAATAAAAAGTATACCCTCATCAGTCAATTTAAATGAATGAAAAACTTTTGCCTAACCGCTTTCATTGTGTTAATCAAAACTCATATAGAATACTGAAGGATTTAAGCACAAGCAAACTACAATGCTTACTTTTGAAAATGGGTAGATTAGAGAGAAACAAGAAAAATCTTAAATATTTAATCACATAAAAGTTCAAAAATGTTCAGGGTAGTGTTACACAAATACTCAAATAACTTAAAGAGATATAAGTAAAAATAATAAATAGAAGTTGGATAATATTAGTGATTGTACAAATGAAATTGTAATTCATTTCATTAAAATTTGAACTTCTCACAGTGGAAATTTAACAATGAATGTTTATAATTAAATAGATAATTGAATATTTTATTGATTCATAACTCAATGGTCTCTGAGGTTATAAAATAGTGTAATGTAAGGATAAAGCACTAATATACCTATACATTTTTTGTAAGTTCACAATGCCAAAATGATTCATTACCAAACATAAATTAAATGAAATTTATTGCCAGTGATGAACAAAAATGTTTACTCTTAAAAATGCTGCTAAATTAAATGTCTAAATTAAACTTATATTAATCACTCTCAAATAAATAAAAAATTCCACACATAAAAAAATATTGCACGGATATATATACAACAGTAAATTTTTCAGGTAAAATTACGATAGAATTATTGATGGTAGCATTTTTTAATATTACAAAGCTGTCAAATTTATTTTCTATTATTATGATCATAAAAAGCAATAAAATTTAAAGCCAACACAATTTTAAGAAACCAGGAAAGCAATTATTACCTTTTTCTTCTTTTTTTCTTTCTTCTTTTTCTTTTTCTCTTTTTCTTCATCATGCCTTTTCTGTTTTTTGTGTTTCTTTTCATGAGAACTTTCCATACTTGCATCTGAAAGGTATTTTATATTTCTCCATGAATGCAACATACAAATGCATGGATTAAAATACAACATACAAAATTTTAAAAAATCAAATAATTTAAAATAAATACAGAATTCTTACTAAAGTAAAGTCCAAACTAATTATTATATACATTTTAAAAATTCATTAGTAGATTTTAGAATTTCCAACATTTATAAAAAATTTTGATGTTTACTAGATACACAATTAAAAAAAAAATAGAATTTTTGCAAAAAAAAAAAAAATTCTAATGAAAATTAAATACGCATAAAAATTAAGTTATGTAGATTTTATGTGAGAAGTAATGGTATTTCTCATCGCTTATATTATTTTTTATGATGTGATTGATTATCAGTACAGATGGTTTTTATTTAATATCTAAAAATATTCATATTTTATTATAAAATGAAAATAGTTAAATTTTTGCAGTTTATTTTTAGCCGTAATATCTTTCAATATTCCTTTTTTCCTAATTTAGCATATTTTTATACAGAAATCAAAATTAAGTTTTTTTCTTCTATTTCTTTTTAACAGGAGAATAGAGAAACATTTACAAATATAAACATTAACATTTATTATTTTGGAGTGATTTTAAATAAAGAAAAATCATTCTCACATCATATTTTTGTTCAAAATCTGTAATTTTTTTATATTATAATAATTTAAATTAAAGAATGGTTGTAACACTTTTTCTATCATAACTGACATTAAAAATCTATTAAAAAATGAACATATTTGAATCAATAATTTAGTGCTGTTGGACATTCTTTTTATTTAGCTTTGAAATCAGTTATGCCATTTTGAAAGCAAAATTTGCTACTGGTCAGGAATTTTTTAGCACAAAAGTGAGTGTAATAACTAAAATTATTGTTTTTTAGTTTTTAATTATACTCATACTTTATATTAAATATAAAAGCTTTTACTAAAAAGTAGACAAATATCAAGATTTTAGTTAAAATGTTAATAGTAATACATTAAACTGACAGGATAAGATAATCATGAATAAATTATCTCATTACAATGAGGAAATGAAGCAATTTTTTTCAGTTCAATTTACCTTAAAATATTAACAAAAAGAATATCAATATTGATTCATTACTTTTACAAAAAATTTCCACTTTGAAACAAGAATTATATTAAAATAATTACAGCAAAAGTAATTTGTTGCAATAACTGTTTTGTAACAGCATACTCACATTTATCTCTTTAGAAATTACTGATTTCATCATGTCATAAAAAATAAAAACATAGGGACACAAAGTTTTGACAAGAAATCAGTAGTAAACATTCATTAAAAATTTTTATTAAGTGATTCTATTCTTTCAATATTTGGAAAATAGCCCAGCCATATAATCAATATTTCTATCATTATAATCTTACTTTCTTACATAATTAAATATTAAAACATACATATTACATTGGTAGCAGAATTGAAATTTTGGAACAAATAATAAGATATTGCATATTTTTGAAATTACCTATTATGCAAAGGAGTGAAAATAAAAAAATAATAATAAAATACTGTTTAAGTCTTATTTAGGAATGAAATATTCAGGCAGTAGAGAAAAAAACTTTCAGCAATAAATTTTTATTTAATACAGTTGGGCTACAGAAGCAAGCTAACTATGTAAACATGAAACACTGGTTAGGAATTTTATGGTAAACAAACCAAAAAATTTTAAAGGAACCTGTAACAATTTATTAAGCTTAGTATATTGCTCTAAAGTCACTTTTTTCACAGAAATTAAGTTGCACAAACACTACAGTGTAAAAAACGAATAACAACTAAAATGTATTTCATCTGAGTGATCCAATGAATTATTTAAATGAATACCAGATTACTGGTCATATTCTTATCAAATTGGTTTTTTAAAGTTTTTGACCGCATAGACTAGTTTTCTTCAGCTGCCAAGTCAGCAATAAACACTAGGATGCTTTTCTCCAATAATGAACCAAAGTTTAATATTTTTATACCCCAATGGTTATTTGTATATTTTTTAAAGATTTATATTAGAATTTTTTCTTAAATTTGACAAGTTAGCAACAAAAAATTTTCAACTTATTTTAAAGAAAATCTCATAACTTGTAATTGTGTTCAATTCAAGTTTGATGCTTTTTAAAGTTGAAAAAATAAATAAATAAAAAATAAAAATAAATAAATAAATTTTTAAATTAATACTCTTAAAAACTTGAGAACCATATTTCAACATTTTAATCAGTTAGTAGTTACAGAATAAATTAGCTACTGTACATATAATCCTATTTCAATTAGGCATTACATTGAAATGAAGACTAAAAAATTATTCTTAAACTGTTGCTTTATAAATTATAAAAAATTCATTTAGTTTATTTTATTATTTTTTATAATTTTTTTATAAAAATTAATAAAATAAACTAAATTTATAATCCATATTTTTTATTTCCATTTAAAAAATTATAATCCTCGATTTTAATATACCAGAATAAAAATTCCAAATTTAAAGTTAATAAATTTCATCTATGAGATCAAACCCCCTTTATATTAACAAAGCAACCTTTTATTAATTAAAATTAAACTCTATACAAAACAAAAATTGACTTTTTAAAATACTATATTCAACTAACCATGTGGTAATTGAAAGTATAAGGAAACATTAATAGATATTCTTCATTGCATTACTGCCAGAATATTTTTTGAACAATTCATTAAAATCCAAAATGATCATTTGATGTGCATACAGCATTATCAGAAGAGAGAAGTATATAAAATTAAAAAGGAAGGTGGCATAAATAGGCAAATAAGTTATTCCTTGGTTAATCAATGTTACTCCAGAAAAAGTATGAGAATTATAAAATAAATACAAACAAAATGTCAAATTAAGTATAATTTGATATTAGTAAAAATAAATGCACAAAGTATTATATTTAAAAAATTAAATAAGAAATCAATGAACTGTATTTTAAGTTTTATTATAAATTTATACCTTGTTGAGATTCTTGAGTTGGGCTATCACCAGGTTTATGCTTATTTTTTTTATGTTTGTGCTTTTTCTTTTGTGGTTGTTGACTCATTAATCTGTATTGTTCAGGCAGCTGAAATATTATGATTAAAAATATGGTTTCAAACTCAATAAAAAGCTAATTTCATATTTACACATTCATTCACTAAAAAGGATAATAATAAATTTCAAGAAAATATTTTAAATTTCATATTTAGACCTGATTAATGCTATTAGAAAGTTAAGAAGTTGAGAAAAAAAGTTTGATTTCTGTTAGATGAAATATTTAAAAATTTTAAAACAATATTACTAAAAATTCACACAAATACAAATACTCACAACCTTTTTTTCCTTATTAAAAATAATCTAAATCTTTCTGGCAAAATCAGTAGTACCACCTTAAATTTACATATAATTCTGATTTTATAATTATCAAAAAATGTTATTTAAGAATGCCTTTTGTCTGCATGTTTAACAATCATTAAACTACATTTTCCAACTTTAAATCTTATAACGTATATCATATTTCTGCTTTACCCTAAGAAACAAAATTTGAATTTTCCTTAAAATGCAAGACGAATGAAAATTTTAATAACCCTTTAACAATTAAACAAATATATATATATATATATATATATTGAATGAGGGCTGCTTCAGAGGAGAAGATAGTTTAAAAATGTTCCTTGTTAAAATAACTTAATTTTACCCAAATCAAAGAGAAAATTTATGAATGAAAACAATTTTAAATAAAGTAAAATGTAAATAAGTACATAAAATGATGTATACTTTAGTAGAGCAGTATGCATAATATGACTCATATAATCAGGTATGTTTGTAACATTATAAACTGAAAAAATAGTACAAATTTATAAATAATGGTACTTACATATTATCACAACCATTATGGCGGGATTATATAAGATGGGTCCAATTCTAATAATGGAATACACTGACGGGACATGGAGCACGTAGTAGAAAAGTACAATGTGATAGCGAAACAGTATGAAAGAAAATAATAAATAAAATATGAAGAAAAATAATAAGTAGTTTTTATAATTTTTACCTATATTAGATGATATTTCAATTACGTTTTGGTTGTAGATATTGGAAAATGGTTTTTAGAATAGAATTGAAACAATTTTTTATCGTTTTCGTGGTCTTGTCGCTATATGCATTCTGCCAAGACTCAAGATGGTGTCTTGTTGTACCTTCTTGTCTCTTGTTCCTCCATTTTGCAGAACCTTACATTCTTTCGATTGTTTGGATATGCACACCTGTTTCGGAGTCAACAAAATTATATTTGTGATTTACTCTTAAATGATTAAATCCAGCGATTGCCAATTGATTAGTCTGATACTATCTCCAATTGTCAGAATAAAGCATATTCCCATTCTCAATGTTTTCGACTATTTTCTGGAAAAGTGTGGCTGCAGTTCTATAAGGAACTGTTGTTTGGTCTCTCAACAGATGCTACCAAAATTTCATTGCTCTGGCAATATTTGCCTCAAATTATTTTTCCTTTTCGTGAACAAGCTTTCATCAATTTCCACAATGCGGCCAGATCCACCTATTTTTGTTCTTTTTTTGCTTTCCATGTGGAGAACACAAATCTCTCTTATATAATTATTCCAGTCTAGGACTGTTTTGTCAGCTAAACTAAGTCCTTCGTCACGAAATTTGATTGTTGTTAATTCTTTGCACCATTAACTCACGAATCTTACTACTGTTAATAACGGGATACCGCGTCCCTCACACCAATTACCATTTCTTATTCCTGCATGTTGATTACAGGATGCAACGTTGCACTTCCAAAAAATCTATTTTCAAAAATAAAGTTTCATTGAGTGAGTGTTGGCACATTTTCTAAAGTCTGGTAAGATGTTTTATTTCTGTAAAAGTGTAACGGCATCTTTTTCAGAATTCGGTAAATCCCAGATTTGCATATTATTCTACAAGCTTGCCATTTCCAATGAACGATTAGGCTGAGAATGATGGCAAGTGGGGAAATTTGAAAAGAAGCACATGTTGTAAATTCAAAGCCTTAAATGCATGTGACATTGGGATTGCCAATTTGGCAAGTTATCCCGGAGGTTGGCATGGTTGCAATAATATGTAAGTACCCAAATAATCATTTACTTAAATGCTGATTAATATATAAGATCAGCAATTTCCCACACGTGGTATATATAATCCAGCTAAAGCATATGAAAATATTATATTAGCTCACTCAGACATTTATCTGAAACTTCAAGATTTATAAAGAGAAAAACTGAAGAACTTAAGAATGTTTATAAAAATCACAGATTTAATCATATATGACTAAAATCTTTTTTTGCTAACAACCCAACAAATGCAAGCATTTTGAACATAGAAAGTAGTTACTAATACTAATATTACTGACATGCAAAAGAAAAAGGTAACAATTGTACAGGGTAACGGAAAGCACTCAAAATAAAAAAGTTAGTGAACTTTTTAAAATATAAATCCAAAATCAGCTAAATTCCAGGAACTAGCACAGAAATAAAATGCATAAAATCAGTTTACTGCGTCAGAATGTTTTCTTGCATTTCATGATGAAATGTGAACCTGTACAACAGCAAAATTTGTTTGGCATGCTAGTAACCCTTGAAGCATTTGATTAAAATTGTAACTTGTGAGGTGATTGATTTTTATCTGTTTATATTTTGAAAATAACTTTGATATTTAAATTTGAAGCAAGCTTATTATTGCAACAACAAACTTATTATTTGACTATCAGAATGTATTAATATAGAAACTCCATTTTTTTAAAATTAAAAACATGTTATATATGACATTTGAACAAGCCAAGCTTGTTATGGCGTTGGTTATGTGAATTAAAATCAATAGGGTGTATCCTTAGTTTAACCCGAGCACCATGAAAGTATGACCTTCCTCTAAGCACACTTTTTATAGATGGCACCACCAGAAGATCCACTTTCTCATTTTTAACTTAAATCTGGAGGGGGAGGAAATTTTCTCCAAACCATTATACCCATGGTAACTGCTCAACGACAGAACACTGGATTTTCAATTCCACAGATTTAATAATCACACATATTGCATGTGCTCAATGAATTTTTGGCAGCACATTGGGAATCAAACACTGCCCTTCTCAACACAAATTGATTTAGTTTAATTGTCCAATTCTCTCTTCGATAAGTCTGCATTCATACTGTTTTTTTAAGATGGGCACCAATGGCTGGTTAATTAAAATTTGAGTTTCCCATAAAAATGTTTGCTATTCATTTTTTGATTTAGCTTTATTGCCTGCTTCTCTGGGGCTAAATTGTATTTTCATTGATGTTTTTTTAAGGTGAGATCCACTGCCCAATAAATTAAAATACAAGTTTTCATGAAAAATGTTAGTTGTTTACATTTTTACAGCCAGGTTGTCTTCCATGTGGACTGTGTGGTATTTAGTTTTTAGTATTTTAATACTTCTGTAACAAGTATTATAATGAAACATACAAAATTTTGAAATTTAAAATAATGCAAGAATGCAATGTTCAAGTTTAAGTGTAATCATGATTTTAGAAACTGAACATTGCACGACGTGATGTAATTTAGGTTGGCAAAGATAATTGTGCAGTGCTTTAGGTGAAAACTAAAAATCACACCAAATCAGTGCAGGCTCCAAGGATTTTACCCTAAAATCTTTTTTTATCAATTTTCATGACACAATCAGAAGGAAAAAATATAAGTACTAAGAAAGAATTGAAACACAATTACAAAACTCATGTCTAACATAGTGTCTGTGTAGATAAAAACTGGTTAAAGAAAATAAAAACCAATAATTGGTAAAACCATCCTTAGTAAATATAAAACAACACATGCAACTATAGGACATTGTGCTAGTGAAGTCAATTAATGTGCCAATGCTTCTTTGTGATAGATTGTGCCAAAAATGGAACAATTATTTAACAAACTAGAACATAGCAGTGTTGTTCAATACCAAATAGTTTATGGAAATTCCACCTGTCTCTATGCAAGCACGCATCAATCATCAAAATTGAGAAATAAATAAATGAATAACAAAATGCATTAGTCACTAAAGTGAATTTTTCCAGCTAGAATGAAGGTGACATTTTGAAAGATGACACTGCTTATGGTGGAATGCAAAGTGCAAGCATCTTAATAAATGTTGAAATCAGATTCTAACATTACTTGATTATCTACAGATGACATACTAGGATTAAAGTAAATTAGCAAATTACATTGAATTAATGATTATAACACTGAATGTGTTAAATACAGTCAAGTACGTCTTAAATGCACCATTCTTTAAAATATATATTCAAGTCATCAAGCCAATTGCAAATGACTCTTTGAACCTGCCCTTTTATCAACAGTGTACTTCAGATAAGCATTATTTAGTTTCAAGATGTGTACTGATATTGTAAGTTTAATGATCTACACAAATTACCTAACCACATATTTAGTATTTGTGACTCAATTCTCTCTGGGTACACTTTTTTTATAGCAATATAATTAAAAAAAAAATGGAGTTTTTAACTAATGTACTAAAATTTAACATTAAAAGAAATTGATGAATATTAATAGCAATCCTGTTCAATCTTAATACATTGCATATAACCAGATTTTGTGTATCAGTGTTGTAGCTTTATAATTTAAAAAATAATGAATAAAATATACAATTCACAAATAAAATTTTAAAGAACTTTACAATTCAGTGTTTGAATTTTGTAACTATTTTATTGAAATACATACAAAAGAAAAGATAAACTATTTAAACATTACTTACAGGACCAGGATGCAATCTGAAGCCAGACAATTGAGAACCAGTCAAGGGAGCAATTTCTTTTCCTCCTATAGGTGGTTTCTCAATAAGAGACTTCAAAGAGCTGTGAAAGTAAATTTATAAATGAATGAAAAACTGAAACAGCTTTTAAATATTTCTAATGTTAATAAATTATTACCTATTGTCTTGACTACCAGGTCCATCAATATTGCCAGGTAAATGTGGTAAAAATGTACTAAGTTGATCCTTCATTTTACGACCACAGAATTTGTTGTAGGAATGTTCCAAATTATAATAAGACATCAAGTTTGTTGATCCAGTCAATTCACTTTCTAAAATTTAAAATTTCTTAGACTATAATAATACTTAAACATTAATTAATAAGCCAATTGAAAAAAAAATGATTCTATTATTTAAACATTCATTATTGAGAAAAATTTATGGCAGTAAAATTGTTCAACAATAAAACAGTAGTTATTTCTAGAAAATATATCCCTGTTCACATTGTTTAAGCTAACAAAAATGGCATAAATATTTTTAGATATTAACTGTGATTTATTAAATCCACTAGTTAATTGAAAGATATTTTTAAAAGAAATTGCAAAAAGAGACAACAATACTTCATTTGTTTATGTTCTCATAAATATCCACCAATACAACAAATGAATTAATACTATCAGGATTTGTGATGTATAACACTGTGTAGATCCTAGTTTTCAAATTTACGGACCAAAATAGAGGCCTGAAGGAAAATTCTTGAGAGGACCAAGATGACTAGGGCTGTGGTTTGGTTTGTTTATCGCTCAACGGTCATTTTTTGCACACGAGGGCTAATTAGACCAGGACCTACAGTTTAAAGTGGATTCCAAACCACTACAAACATGCATGCCCAAGGTGGGATTCAAAACCATGAACTGTTGAACCGAAAGCAAGAGCGCTAACCACTCGGCTGAATAGGGCTGTGATGCCACTGAAGAAGTATTCACAATACAAACCAGCAAGCCCTGGACTGACACTTGTGATAGACATTGTTAGCTTCAGTGTTAAGTACACAATTTTGCTTCCCATTGCAAAAGGGTAAGAAATTTGTTAAAGAAATAACTAATTTATATTAAATAAGATTCACATCAAATACAGAAAATAAAATTAAGTGCATAAAATATTTATTATAGTCATAGGAAACTTGTATCAATATATGTCATTGTCTTTCAATGAGTTAGCAATTAAAAACATATTGATTCCTTATTACATAATGAAATTAATTAAGAAATAAATATATAATTGATGAAAAAATATAGGTAGTTTTGTTTGCCATTCAACACTTATTATTTTGCACAGTCACTATGCAAGAAAAGAATTTTTTTTAATAATCATAAAACCTCATTTGATGAACTGACAATATAAATGGTATAGTAGCCTTAAAAGTTACATACATTTAAACAAAATATACAACTGAATAATTGAAAAAGTTAAAACTTGAAAACAATTACAATGCTTAAAATCTTACAAACACACACTTTTTATTGAATAACTGGGCATTTAATGAATTCGTAGCAGTTAACCAAATTACTATGTAACCATAGATAAAGAAAAATGATAAAATATTCTCTATATTTTGATAATCAAGAGAAGCATTTTTACTGTAACCTTTAGTGTCTCTAAATATCAGCTTTAATTTTAGTTAGTAAATTTTGCCAAAATATAAACATGCAACAATTAAAGGAGAAAAATTAAATATACATAGGCAGCAACTACATAAACTGTAGTAGAAAATCTTTAAATGACAAGTTTTCATTCTACAAAGATTACTGTGAAGTGTAGATTTACAGCAGAATTTATTATTTTGAATGTCATTACTGATACTTAACATATTACCCTCTCTTTCCTCTTCGCTATAAAAATGTATCATCGAATTTTGTAAGTTTCAATTATTGTGTTTCAAAATAAGAAGGAAAATCAGAAAAGTGGAATACAGCACATTTATTTTAATGAGCAATATGGGGAATGCAGAATATCCAATATTTATTTTTCTTATATTATGGAAATTCCCAGTTCATTGCACATTCATATTAAATATCAATTCAATCAAAGGAGGACTTTTTTAGATTTTTGTGCAATTTTTAATCACCAAGAATAAATATATGTCTGTGTTTTATGTAATAATTATTTATTAATTTAAAATAAGAAAATGAGTATTCCAATAAAAACTTTTTGTCGTCCAAAATCCGATAATTTTGATAAATTCTATTTTAAAATTTCATAAAAAGAAAAAAAAATCGTTAAAGATGCTACAACTAATAGATGCACTTTCATACTTACTTGGAGGTTCTTTCATCAAGTAAAAGGGTCCACTGTGCCAAATGGCTGGAGTTTTGCCTTTCCCTAAAGATATAGTAGTTTTTAAAGTCCCAGTTGAATCTTGTCTTGGAACCACAGGTGATCGAGATCCTCGAGGACTCGATTTTGGTGAGTAAGACTCAGAACGTCTCCCTACCTCTGCCATTTCACTACTAATGAGAGTATACAACTTTACGAAACAAAATAAATAAATTAAACCACGAGAAAAAAAAAAAAACTTTCCGTGAATAGCCAAACTGAGTTGAGTTGTTACTCTTACTTACCAGACTCTCCAAGAAAATAAATTAATCGTTAAGTTCCAATTTTGAAAGAATTTTAGAAGAAAAAACTCATAAAAATAAAAAAATCACTGTTAGTATTGCAAGTTATTAATACTGACTGTGAAACACTATAATCTAGCTGAATTCCATGACACTTTTTCTCAGAAAACACTCTAAATTAGAAGAAAGATTATGAATTTGGCAACAGCATTCATTTAGTTTTTAAGGTTTTAATGTTTACATTTTGTAAAGTAAATATTTTGAATTTGTTAACTTGACGGTTACTTTATTTTTACGAAAGTGGTCTCTGGTACTATCATAAAAGATTTTTAAATTTACAATCTCTGGGAAGTAAGTATGAAATAAATTCTTGATAAATATATTGAATTTAAATAATCTATAGAAAAATTTGTTGCAGTTTTTGTTTCTTGAAGTTTGCATTATGATTTACGTAAATAATCTATCATCTAACAATTTATTGAATTCAAAGTTATATTGTAATTACATTTTGCTTAACATTTTCTTTTTAGAGATGCCGTATTATATGCACGAGTTGAATCCCGATTATAATCCTGCCACGCATATTTTGCGTAATATGTCAACAACAGAGCTTCAAATGATGCTCAATGAAAATGAGCTAATAGAAACATTAGTTCAAGAATTGCAACAGGTATTATTTATTTAGTTTGACTGTTCAAGTTTGATAATGCAATACTAAATTAATCGCATCTATAAATTCTTGCAAAAGAAATTTGTAATCGTAATTAATTTAACTTATTATTTCTTTAGTTGTTAATTTAAAAATGTATATATAAGTATTTTCTTACGTTAATTTTTTATTTTAAGTATTGTTTGATTAATAAAAAACCTTTTAAGGAAGTGGAAATTAAAAATTATTTCCAAATCTTTCTAGAAAAGTTATTTTCTGAAAATGTCTTTTTATTTCTATTACTATCTAAAAAACTGTTTTAAAATTCTTGGAAAAATTTTTCCTGCAATTAAAATCTGAAAATTGAATTTTATTTAATTTTTTACATAATTATAGTTAACTCATTTTTAAGTATAATGAAAGTAATGCTTTTTCCAAAATTTCTTATCTGTAAAGCTAATTTAGGATAGCATTTCCAAATTTTTCAAAAATGCATTTATAATTGCTATTTGGTTCTTAATATTAATAGTGCTAAGTTATTTAAGATGATTATTATAAATATACACATGATATGAGTTATGAAAATGCATCAGAAAGTATTAACAATGATAATTAAATACTAAAACACATAAAATTTCGGTGCTTTTCTTTATCTCTCAGTATTATTTTAAAACCTCCAATGAAATGATAAACTTTTGAGAAAAATCCTGGAAAATTCTTTTTGTAATCATACATTATTAAATCATTAATTGAAGAATTATATTTACTATAATACTATAAATGCTCTTTTTTATGAACATGTAAGGGCTGTTTAATTAATTCTTAAAATGAAAGTTTATAAAATGTAAAAATAGCTTTATAATCTTAAAACTTTTTACAATACTGCTTTGCCTTAAAGTGATATTAAAAAAATTGAGCCTGCATTAAAATAAATGCAAAATAAGATTTGCAATTATAAATGATTTTCATTTTATTGAGGAAAAATCTGTATAAGTAATCGCATTTCTCTGCCTAAAACTATATTTTTGTCAAAGTTATTCTCTTCATCTTTGGTATCTGTGAGTTATTTTTTATTCTAACTTATTACATTCTCAATAAATTAATTATCTAAAAATTCTTACAAATAAATTGGATTTAAAAAGTCCTGATGGGAAATTTCAAGGAGTAATAGGTTTCTTTGTCAAAGGTCATGGATGAATAACTTATCTTCTCTAAAGTCATCAGATAAATTTGTCTTTCTTCAGTTACAGTAGCTCATTTAACAACACAAGTTGAAAAGAGTTTACATATTGCTGTTTCTTCAGCATCATTCCAATTATATATTCGCAAAAGCAATGCACCTAGGATGTCAATTTCATGATGCAATTGCAAGACATAATCCATGAGTAAAAGTATATTATAATATTAACATTTGAAGCCATTGATTACATTCTAATTCCTGCGAAATCTGAAATTAGATTAGGCAGGTGGAATTCCATTCACGTTACTTAAAAGAAGTGTAGTAAATGTGTCTTGAGGCTGGTGCCTAATAATGAATGACTCAAAATCTACTCATAAAAATATTTTAATTTTGATTTTAGAATCAAAACTATTTTTTATATTTTACCCTAATTAATGCTTAATGTTGCAGTTATCCACAATTTCCAATAATAACATTGATCCAAGTTTTTAAACTATAAAGTAAAAAGATTAAAAAATAAAATGATAAAATCAAATTCATAAAAAGAATTTTCAAAAATTTAGTTCATAAATAGGAATTAAAATTATCATTATGTCTATGGAACCTTATTAGAGATTCATAAAAACAGTCCTCTATTGTATAATTAAAGGAATTATTTTGATTCAATTAGAAGCAAATAGGGAAATAGTTTTCACCTCAAATAATTACAAATTGACATGATAAGAATATCTCACCAATCCTTTTCATACTCAATTTATTTTTCTCAGCATCTTATTATGTCATAATTTTTTTTCTTATAAATGGAAAAGTACTGGATTTTGTTATTTATTCCTCTAGATGTTGTTGTTAATATAGGATTATTAACAGATAAAAGAAAAGTAACAACATTTTTATTTAGAACAGAAAGAACCGAATTGTAGGATCTTAGATGTTGTTAATTGTAATATATTATTTCCACAATAGTTTTCTTTTTAATGCCAATCTATTTCTTATTGCTAAACAAAAACATTTTTGTAAAATTTAATATTTTAACAATGATAGGGAATATTTATAATAAAATTGTTCCAAAATTATATGAAAATTCAAAATTAAAACTTATGTTAACTCTTGAAAAATTTGTTGTTTATGTTTAAAAAATAAATTTATCAAAAAGTTTTTTAAATCTATTTGAAATGTTTCAAAATAAGGTACACTTTTAAAAGAAAAAAATCTTTTATCACTTTTCTGTTCTATCATTATATAGAGAAAATCAAATTTTACCATAATATTTTCAATACCCATTCAACCTTTAAGATACAAAACTACCTGGAGCTAAAAAATTAATCCTGTAGCTCCAGGTGGTGCCATACTTAAAGGGTAAATGGATAGATAGAATTAAACTTTAGATCATGAAAATACAACTTCAACATGGAAAATCAATTTTGTTCAGGTCAAATCTGCTGAAGCTGAAAGAAATGCTATGTTAGAGAGCAATAAACAACTTGCAGAGTCTAACCTTGGAAAGGAACCACTTTTAAATGAACTCAGGGTGAAAGTAATGGAACAGCATGAAGAATTTAAAGCTTTAAAACAGAGTTTGGAAGCAAAGAAGCAAAAGCTTGGTATTGCATGTTTTGCCATCTTTAGTTTTTATATTTATATATGTTTTTATATAAGTTGTGTTAGTGTAAAATTATATTTAATACATTAGGAGTATTATTTGAGAATACACTCATTGTAAATCAAATAATGTTTTAACAAGTAAAGAGTTAAATACAAAGTTTGGAATGTCTTAAAGTGTACTATGTACTAAATTACTAAAGAGACTACAAGCTACATATTTTAATTTCAGTAGTTGCACTATTGGCAACTTCTGTTCTTCAGGCAAACAAGAATATTTTACATTTAATGAATTGCAACACTATCTTTTTTAATTTTTATTCTTAACAATTTTGCAAAACATAAATTTTATTGGGCTACTAAAATCTCATGGCCAATAGTACTATTGTTTGATGTAAGAAAAAAAGTTGTTTTTTTTTTTTTTAAACATTATTTGAGATTTACAAATTTACCTCTTTTTTTAGTATTTTACATCATCAACACACTTGAAAATAATTCATATTTCTATATGTAATCTTAAATTGTTTGTATAAATAAATATCATTAGATAAATACTTTTTGCTAAATTTTTGTAGTTAAATATTAAACTTTATTGTTTAAATTATTTTTAGAGAAAATTTTTATCTAAGGAATCATAACTTTTATTTGAAAATTTAAATATTCTAAACATTATCCCTCTGATTCTAAAAATACTTATTTGCTGCTCTAGATTATTATTTTTCTCTGATTTAAATTTTTCTTCAATTTGTTATTTTGTAATTGAAGTCATGCACATTTTAACTCCAATTTAATGAGTATACTCTGAATCATCAATTTTTCTCTGTAAAACAGCTACAAAATGAAGCTAAGCAATTCTAGTATTTATTTTTCTCAATTCATAATATTAGAAGAAAATTCAAAAGTTTTTTCTGCTCTTCCTAATTTTCTTAATGATCTTACATATAAGTATTTTCTGCTTATTTTTATTCTAGTGCTCCTACACTTTAAAATTATTATTTCAGTGTTATTTGAAAAATATAGCTTAGTTAAGCTAAATATTTTAATTTATTAATTCTTATTCTAAAATTTCAGATGAATTAACTCGACAAATGTCACTTGATACTACCTTAGCTTTGTTGCAAGCTGCTGCTGCAGAAGCTGAAGAAGAAAGTGAAGTAAAAATCTAGATTATATATTTTTATTTAATATGGAAAAAATTATGTACAAAACAATTGTAACAAGTTAGCTCAATTCTAACAAATAATAAATTAATTAACACATAATTAATTGTAAATTTAAATTTGCTAAGTCAAACAAGTTTTCCATAATTCATAAAATTCTAACCTTTTGTCTTGTATAGTATGTAGCCTTCTTCATTATGCAAGATAAATTTATTAATAGTTTAAAAATAAGTAATTTTTGTGTTGTTATTGCTTCCTAGTAATGTTTGTTATTGTGTTTATTAAAAACTAACATTACTAGATAAACTAACATATTATTTATTGTATGATATATACTTTTCATTTCCTTATAGAAAATATGATGGGTATTTCTTCATAAAATAGTTTTTTACCTGTTTCATTTATTTCATTAAACAGCCATAAATGTAATAAAATATATGCTTTAAAATTATATAGTTATGAATAGTAAATTTTCATTAGGATGAAGTTTTTCATTACATGTAGATGAATCATTTAATGTACTGCAAATATAATGTAAATAATATTTTTTTTTTCTTAAAAAAGTTACTTAGTGTTTTTAAGCAAAACATTTTCTTTATCATTATAGTTCTCTTTATTGAAACTATCAATATCTTCATTTTATTTTTCATTTTTTAATCAATAAAAAACTAAATTTAGCAGCTTTTTAGATTCCATTTTAGAATATTTGATTAATTATAGAATTATTGTAAATTTACAAATTTTATTTGTGGAATTAAAAGAACAATCATCCTATGTTTCATTTTAAATAAAATATTTGTTTTAGGCATTTTCAGAAAACTTTTTGAGTGGAGAAATACAGGTTGAAGCATTTTTGGAATCATATTTAAATAAAAGAAAGTTATGCCATTTAAGACGAGTAAAAGCAGAAAAAATGGCTGAATTATTGCGCCAATCAGGTGCCAGTCTGAATTCTACCCCGCCCACTTCTCATGCTGGACCTTCATCTGCTAACAAACCACCTTATCCTGCATATGTTGCACCATATAGACCAGGTCCTTATATGCCATATCCTCCACTTCATCCAGGAGCATCTTTTTATCCTAACATATAACTTTGTATAAAATTTGGCATAAGCATTTTCAAAACAAGTATTCTTAACACCAATTTATTAGAAATTTATTTTTAACTTATAAATGTATTTATTTTATTTATATCTTTGTACATATTGTTTCTTATTTGTCATTATAAATGGCATAAAATAGTTGCTTACGTTAGTTATTATTTTATTTGTTTCTGTTACAAAATAAAGTAAATTTTATTTATTTGAAAATAGTTTTAATTTACTTAAATCATTAATAAGATAAGGTTATTAACCATTCTACTTAACTTAATCTCCTGAATTCTTAATTATATTTAAAAAATTTTTTTATATGTTTTATCTTTTTAAATATCCAAATAGTTTAGTTGACTCTATTTTAAAATAATTATAGTTTAAGGTTATTGCAATTCTATATATAAAATTATAGGATGCAGTGGTTTTTCAAGAATTTTTTTTCATTTTTCTATTGTATACTCATTCAGATATTGTGTAAAAAATTTACATAAATTTACTCTTCATTATTATCCTTAAAATGGTATTTATGTAAGCAACAGATCTGTGCACTTTTCTGAATTTATTACAAGGTGTTTGCAGAACAAATTGTTAATTTTCTTTCAAGTATTGTTTATTTTGAATTTTAATATACATCTAGTAACAAAAAAAATTAAGTCTTTAATGCCTTGTTAATTAGTTAAAAAAATTTTGGCAAAATATTAATTATTTTATTTTAAGCCAGACTATATTTGTGAAAATAATATTTATTTCACTTTATTATATATTATATAAAACTTATAAAACAATACCATGTAAACATCTATATACTTAATTTGAATGGGTCTCTGTAATTGATCAATAAAATCATTTGATGAATAAATTTTGACGAACGCTCTTGCATTATAATAGATTTTGACAAATTCTCTTGCATATAAAATTTTGGAGATAAAATTTGTACTTTTTATTTCAGAATATATTTGCATAAATTAAAGTACATATTTACCATGTAAAACTATTTTCTCAGCTTGATTTATCTGCAGTTTAGATACTTATAGAAGTTTCAAAATTAATTTTATATGCCCTATCTAATCTTATCTGATGTTTTAACAAAGTCATTTGTAAACATATATAGGTAATCAATTCATGAATTGGATAATCTGCTGTAAACTAGAAAAGTTCTTAAGACCTTGGTCATAAAATATCAAAATACAATAACATAAAACACAAAATTATTTGTGAACAATTATGATAATAATTTTGATGTATCAATTTTTAGTTTATCAACATTGTATTAGTTTCTTTCATAATCCAAGGTTGCATTTTATATGTGCTTTTGAATCGTGAGGTAAAATCTAAAAGATGTCTTATTTTTAAATTTCAGTTTTGAGATCAGTCTTATTATTTGTGTATTAAATATGCATGCAAAGTATTTTTTATTTATGACTATGAAACACAATATATCAATTGAATTTTTTTAATTTAATCTACAAAGTGTGTTTTATATCAAAAATAAGTTTATATGTTTGTTAAGCTAAAAACTGATTATAATACTAAATATTTATTTCAAAGGCAAAAAATTATAATGAGAATAATGTATAATAAACCAACAGTTTATTAATTAGTATGATGTGTTAGTATTACTGTAACTTTTATAAATTATAACTAAATATAACAAAACAACAAGTAACAAAAATTATTGTGAATAAAAAAATAGTTTACTTGATGGTCAAGAAGTAATTTAAAATTAGAACATTAACATACAGTATGAAATTTGAAAAATCGATGCTAAGAAAATTGGACGTTTTCTTTAAAATGTAGTCAAAACATTTCTTTATCAATTATGGGTAATTTCATATTTTTCAGATTTATATATTAAATAAATATATAATAAAATGCTAATGTTTAATATTATTTCTCACCTTTCTTCCTGTAAAATTATTAAATTAACAAAATAAAATGAAATTATTTGTTTCTTAAGTATTATAGTTAAAATTTCCCACTGGATTGTTCTTTCTACATACTCTTATTTGGCCCTAATTGCAATGAATTTAAATATTGTAATTCATCTTCACTTTTGGTGAAACATGATTAAAATTTCAGAAAACGTCTTAATCTGATTTAGAATACTTTGTATTTTGATATATATAAATTTTATATAATCATTCTATTATATTCTGTTACTGTGCATTAAATTTAAATATTGAAAAGTAATTTGTGGCAACTTTTGATAATTTTTAGAAGGTAATTAGAAATATTGATGGGTTCTAACAGATTCATATAAATGATATAGTTATTGATAAACATCGTCGTTTTTCACTTGTATATTCTTTGATAGGTAAGAATGCAAAGAAAAATACAGATGCACTGAAAATATGCAATTTTTTTTTATAAAATAAACAAATGAATAAAAATAATTATTTTTATCATTATTTTCTTCCCAATTTCCACTTGTCTTTTACTGAAACAAATCACACTAATTTCCTATTTCAGATGTTTTAGATTTTAGACTAATTGAATAACATGCAGATTGTATCCTTTATTGAAAATATAATTAAATGTTCTTTATATATATCAAATTTAATAAAATAAATAATGCTTTTAAAATTTATATAGAGAAAATTTTTTAGGAAATAGATTTTTTTATTTTATTCAATTTTAATTTGTATTTAAAGAAATTACATTAATTTGTTTTTCCTGTAAATCCTGCATACTAAATATATTTAAGGAAATATACATTCAAATTTATAATAATCACCATGCCTTTATAAAATGAGTCTTATAGAAAATAACATTTTATCAATAACTTAGAAACTTTTACTCTGATGACTTGTAGTTAATGAGAGAAAAATTTATAATTTTAGTATGATTTAAAATATTAACTATATAAATCTGAACTTATATAATTGAAAATAACTGTAATACTAACATTTTTCATTTATATATAAGAAATATTTCATGGCAAAGAATATAGGATACTGAGTAGTATTTTATAAATTAAAGTAATATTTTGTACCTAATTAAAATCTTTCTATGTATAAGTTAAAGTAAGTTATAAATTACTAATTTTTTAACAGTTATCAACTTAAAGAAATTAGTGAGTAATGTGGAATGAATTATAGATTTTCACTGTTCTTAGTAAGGAGTTACAATCACATAAGAACTAAATTACCAAATTATATACATTTAAATATATTTCAAGCCAACAAAATCATCTTTATCCTGAATGGTTTAAATAATAATGTTTTTTATAAGTATTTCAAATGCTAATATAAATTCCTTTTTTATCAACCTTTATGTAATTTCTCTGTATTTGTTCTTTTGTATGTATGGAAAATTATTAAAATCCATCAATAATGGAAACCATAATCTTTTTATCAAGTTTATTTTTAATTCTAATCTCATGTCTTCAAAATCAAAGGGTTTTATATAAAAAAAAATATCTAAATTTTATTTCACACTTGCCATGGTAATAAATTGAGTACAGTGAGGCCTTGAGCTTTTTTCCTTGGTTAGCAGTTTAAGTCCCATCAATTCTTTAACCCTTTACTATTTTTGAACAATGGTCTTGTGACAAAGACAGCACTTGAGCAAACATTCCTTTCTACTCTATACTGGGAAAAATTGACAATTAACAGATAATATCAAATGACAGAAGTCCATCCTTTGCTTATGAATAAATGGTAAAATAAAAATTTTACAAATGTGACACTTTGTACATTATTTTATTGGGATAATCAATACACAATTTTACATTAAAAGTCATGATGCCAAAACACACCTTGAATGGCAGCAACGAGGAGAGCCTATAAAACAAAAAACATGATATAAACTGTATAAATATATATAACAGTGTGCTACTTAATGCTCAGCTGTTAGCCAAGGAAGTTTCTTTGGGAATGGAGGGGGATCTATAGATAAGCTGATAATAAGAGTAACTTATGTAATTTTCATTGCAATTGTTTTACACATCTTGTCAAAAGTTTTTTTTTATTCATTTTTTCATGTAAGAATGTTTTTAATTTATAGAAAAACATGCTGGTTATTTTGATTTTCTGCTCAGAATATTTTAATATGTAATATATATTTACTAATCATACAAACTATTTTTTGATGAATTGCATTGCTTAATATTTTATTTGTATAATTACTTTTTAAATTTCCCAGTTGTAAATATGTTGAAATGAATCTCTTATTATTAGAATGACAAAAATGCAGCTTTTTTATTTGGCGATCTCTATTTTCTGTTATGTTTTCTTTAAGAACATGAACGAAAGGCAAAAATTGTGCAGATTCAGGATGTGATAAAAATATTATAGTAGTAAATGTTATATGTATTGATTTAAATGTGATTCCACAAAATACACTACGGTTGTGATCTTGAAATTTGTATCTATTGTTTGACATGTAATTTCAATTATTAAATTTTTAACTGGATTTTTAAAAATAAAACTTATTTAGAAGTACATTATATTTTTTATTGTTTAATATGTTGCCATATTGTTTTTTATCATTTTGTCACTAGCTAACTTAAAAAAAAAAAATCAAATGTTACTTTTTGTCTCATAATTCTTATGTAAACTTGATGTAGAATGATGTAGGTCCTTGCTCATTAGAGCGAAATAAATTTAATACAATATGTATATGTAAATATATATTTAGTTCTTGTGTAATTACTTGAAACTAAATCATACTTTCATTCAAAAAATTTTTTAATTTTAAGAATCCTGTGTAAATTTAATAAATATTTTCATTATAATATAATATATTCATGAAATATTGCATATTTTTTTAAAAATCAAGTAAAAATATAACAAGTAATGAACTTACTGTAAGATTTATAGTTAAAATAAGCACAAGTCTTAACCAGTTTTATCATATGTGGTGAAGTATATGTCACACAAGCAAAATGAATACAATAAAAACATAACAAAAACACCTTTATTTGTGACTAGTTTAAACATTTTGTATGAAAATACAAAAGTGCTACATAAATTTGATATGCATTTTCCTTCAATAAAAGCCCAAACATTAGGTAACATTAATTAAAATTAATGTCTTTAAACATGTGAATATAAGCTGTTAAGCTGTAGAAACTCAAATATAATAGTTTTGGTCCCAGTATTGATATACACATAATATCAACTTTTTCCTCTGAAAATTTTCATACATTAAAGCTATTCAAATCCAAGTTTGTAAAAATACTATAGCTAGAAGAACAAGTGACATATAATGCACTGAATACTTTAAATAATCTCTGTAATATATGTAAGGCAACCAATCTATTATATTTAAGTTTTAGAGAAAAATCTCCTTACAAGAACCATATAAAAATAAAAAATAGTTTGCTTTTATAATATAGGCTTAGTTACATTTCAGGAACACTTATAAAAGAACAAACATTAATAATCTAATTAAATAAATAAATTAATCTAATTAATTTATTTATTTAATTAGATTATTTCTTTATAATGAAATATATATAATTTTTAAGCACTAAGGTTTTTGATATAATTTACAAAAATACAACAGATTTCATAACTTAAATATTTATAAAAATCAAACTTTTATATATGCATCCTAATTTCTGTAAAAATAAATAATGAATCTTGTTTGAAGAACTGCATTTATAATAAATGTAAAATACAATTTCTTCTAGGAACAATATATAAATACAAACTTAAATCCATATGCATACTCTTTATTATGATTTTCCTTCGTCATACATTTATATTTTTTAAGCAAAATCAAAATATATAAAAAATTAATAAAAGTATTTTTTTTTATCTTTACATAAATATTAAAATATATTCAAAATCTCTGTATTTAAGTTTGCATTAAAAATTAAGGAAAATTCTTTCTAGAGAGGTGTATTAATTTAAAGAGATTAATTATTAAAAAATGTTTTTAGGCAGTGATATTGACTTTAAATTTTATCTTTACAAATTTTTTTATAAATTTGAAAGCATTGAGATAGTTAAAATAAGCTATCAATTTATAAATTTTACTATGAAAATAATTTACTGTAAAACATTAATTAAGTAAATTTAATATAAAATAACTTAGGAATGAGAAAGTTAATTTTTTAAGCCTTTATTTTTAGCAAAGTAATTTATATTTAAAATTTTGTTTATTAGGAAATATTAAGCATGTTATGAACATGTTAAAATTAATAACATGTTCAATTAATACAATAATTATGAATCATTATTTTGAGATAAGATTTCAAAGCATTATGCTTATTAAAAAAATGTTTTTAAAAATTAAAATTCAAAATTTTATTACTAGGTTATTCACTTCTAATGGAAATGGACATTAAAATCTGTCTTTTCTTACCTTGCAACCCTCTATCTTTCTTATATGTAAATCACTATCAACCTGTTACATAAAATTTAAGCATTTGAATAATAGACTTGCAGTGCAAAATATGAGATATATATATATCTATATATTTATATGCTTAAAAGTTTAATAAATTTAAGGCACTTCATATCTTATAAAAAAATAAACATTTTTTTATTTTTACAATTTTTCTCAAGAGAAAATGAATGAATTGACAAAGTAAAAATTTATGCCACATCACAAGAGAATGTTTTTAAACTTCTTCAAAAATGATTATAAAAAATAGCACAAATGCAATAATGATTTTCTTCCACCATTTAATAAGGTTAAAAAGTCATTGCTTTTGCTCTGAAAAGCTTTCATCTCTTTGGTTCCAAATAAGTTCTTTTTAAAGTGGAAGACTAAGGATTCTTAAAATATTCTCTGATATAAGTTATCAAGAGAGTCCATTAGGATGTGGAGATGCTGGAGGAGAAGGTTTAGGACAGAGATTCTTTGAGTTAAAAGGAGATGTTCTAGAACACAATTTTGCAACCACTGGCTTACTAGTACCTTTTCTAAGTTTACATTGCAACTGAAGGTAAGATTTTTCAAGTTCTATCATTTCCTATAAAATAAAGCAATGTTACAATTTGTGGAATTTAAATTATAAGAATAAAAAATATTTTTATGTATACTTTTCTAATCAAAACACTAATTTTTATAGCATTTGTGAAAGAAATGAAATCTTAAGTATATAAGTTTTTAAAATAATCTACTGTGTAAAACTTTTTTGACAATGTATTATGGTTGGTCAATTTATCCTAAAAAAATTTTTCTACTTTTTAGAACTAATGTCTATTTTTGTAAAATAAACACATTTTATTGTCACTAAAAATAAAAACTTTTAGAAAGAGGAATACAAACCTTGCAAATCTTAGTCTTAATCCAATCACACAATTTCATGAATTTCACATCTAAAGTTTTTATTGAAATTAAAATAAATGAGAGCATTCAAATAGAAAAGATTTGTTAAGAATGGTTTTGAGTAATATTAGTGAATGTTTCAATAACAGAGATATTTTAATTTCAATTTATTTACTATATTATTTATTTAAGAGACAAATTACAGTTGTATTTCATTTATAAATTATAAATTAATGCTTCTTTTGAGGATTTGGATAAAATATGTATGTGATAATCATTGCAAGTATGATAGGAGAATCTAAACTAAATTAAAATTATCTACAAAAAATTTAAAACATATTAAAAAACTGTGCTGTTTAAAACTTAGATTAGGCAAGTTATTTATTCTCTGAAATATTTAAGTAAACAGAATCATATTGAAAGAGTTTTTTTTAATTATATATATATATATAATTTAAAGAATTTTGATTTAGATTAAAATATGTTATCTTAAGGAATAAAGGATTTTGATCATAAAATATTCAGTTTCAATTTAAATGATGTAAATATTCATACTGCATACTTTTGTTTGTTTAGAAAGTGTGAGTTGAAGCTTGTTCAACTCAATTAGCTTCTGATTGAGTAGTAAATTGAGTTGATCTGCTCTTTGCTCAGCTTCCATTAATTGTTCTTGTAGTCTTTCACATTCCTGTCGTGAAGATTGGATCTGTAAAACATTAAAAGATTTTTTTTTTCATATTTGGAATAATAAAATATTTTAAAACTTGGTTCAAGATTTGTATAGTTTGCATATAGCATTTTATATTCTGTAGAATCAAATCTTCACAAATATTCTTACTGTTAAAAATTGTTTAACATAATTTCTTATTATATTGCATATGAATATATGTTCAACATGATAACATGACTAATAAATATTGTTAATAGTTATTATACTGAATGTTATATTTATATAAAAAATAAAATGTAATTGAGTTGATATAAAAAATTTAAATATTGTAACTTCTGAAATCTTATGATTTGAAACTTAAGAAAACTTTTAGCAATGAATGTTTTAATAATTTAAGTAAATGATTATTGAAAATAAAATTGTATTGAGTTTTACATAATACTCCTATGAAATAAAGTGATATATAATTGATGGACAAAATTTATATAACAAAGTGAATCCTTACAGGAATGGAAGACTTGTGATTTAGATATTCTTCATCGTCTTCAAAAGCAGAATCTATTCGCCCAAAACCATTTTGGACAACATCAGATCTGCAGTGGCATGAAGGAGACTCTAATGTTTGCAATTCCAGTTGACTTTGCAGGTTTTCGTTTACACTTTGTACCATGCGTAATTCTTCCTCTTGACTAGCCAATCGCTGCTCCAGAATTTCAAGCTTAGCATGCCAAGCCTTTTATAGAGAAAGATAATTGCCATTACTAACATCAAACATTTATATATTTAAATAAGACTAAATCTTGCACAGTGTGTTATGTACTTTCAAACTAATTTAATAGAATAAAAGTAAAAATTACACACAGATATGTTTCTTATTTTGTACAAGTGATTTTTTTCAGAGGAAGTTATAGTACTCTAAAATTGTTAAAAAATAATCAGCTTCATAATTTTTTAAAACATTTAAACAGTTTTATTTAAAATTAAAGCAAAAATAATAAATTTTACAGAGATTTTAGTATTATGAAATGTCATTGTTTTTCATAAAATTTGTTTAAATAAATATTATTTTTCTAACTAAATGTGGTTCAAATTGAGAGAAGGAATAAAACATTAATGAAATGAAATTTAATGCAAAATATTTTTCACCATTATAATTACTTTATTATAGTTAGCAGTTTTTTGTTTGAAGAATTTAAATGCAGTTCTTTGTCTTAGTTTACCAACTATTTAATTCCGAGTTCATTTTTATGCTAACCCAAGAACTATAGTTTATATTTTCATAGTTTCCAGAAAATATTCTGATTTAATTAATATCAAATGAGAGAGAGAATGATTAAACTTTACAAATTCATTTTTAAAACCCATCAGTATAATATCTAATATAATCAATAGAAACACAAATATTTTTAAAATTAAAAACCTTATCATTTTCTTCTTTTAGTTTTTTCATTTCTTTTTGCCAGAAATCGGCATCTTCAGATTCACTTATTTCAGGCTTATTTCGAAGATCAGCCAAAGCCTACAATTAAGAAAGTAATTCATAAATATTTATATTTTTTGTAAATTGCTTTGATTCATATTACTTTGCTTTCTTATTAAACCTATATTTACAAATGGATTTTTATCTTTTATGATGCATGTTAAACATTTTATTCTTATTGGAAACAACACATTTTCTACAACTTACTAATATTAAACAAAATTCTTAATTTCATAAATTGTTATAAAAAATTAAAATATTTCCAATAGTGTAGTCATATTGTACTATTATACAAGTTTTAAATTTTGTCATGTACTGTGCCACCTTTTTTCTCTAAGTTAAAAAATAACTATTCATTTATATTTGCAAACTTTAGCAAGTTTTTACATTATTATTATGGCTCATGCAATAATAAAAGTAAATAAAGCTATATATTTCTTATAAAATGTGAAGAATCAATGAACAAAGGAAATATTACACATAGAGATTGCACTTCAAGATTTTTTTAATCCAACATGCACATTTACTAAATTTATTTAAAACTTGTTTAGATAATAATAATAAAAATTAAAGAACCTTCAAATATACGAGTAAAATTTTGTTTTCAATTATATATAATGGATTTTATACCAAACATGAATTAAAAACAAAATACATATTTATAGATACAAGTGTATTTATGTCAACATTATAAAAATCCATTATATATAATTGAAAACAGAATTTTACTCGTATATTTGAAGGTTCTTTATTTTTCATTATTATCAAAACATGTTTCAAATAAATTTAGTAAATGTGCAAGTTGGATTAAAAAAAATCTTGAAGTGCAATCTATATGTAATATTTCCTTTCACAATGACACATTAATTTTTTAAAGCTACAAATTGGCAACAAATAATCCTTAATGTATACCAACGAACATGTTGCAATATATTTCTCATAATCAATGACTTAAAGGAAAATTAAAAATATAATACATTTGATATATAATCATTTTTTTTTTTTTTTTTGATAAAAATAATAGTTAAAATAATATCTCTGTTTTTCTATTCATTGAACTAATCAGATAATTTATAAAAATAAAATTCCACACCGTAGGGATTACTATAAAAAAAAAAATAGTGAGTAAAAATGTAATTTTACAGAAAATATTTTTGTGTGTGTAAGCTTTTAAGAATACATAGATCAAACTTTAAATTTATGTGATTGTAATGGTGTATTTACAGATACAGAGTATTACATTATTTATTCTTTCATCTTTAAATTTTGATGCTTAAGCTTTATTATAGATGATCAAACTTTCTCCTTTTGTCATTATCGATGACATTCATTGGATATTAACACATTTCCTTTCAAAGAATTCCATGATAGAATGATAGTTTCATTTAACACTTTATGAATATACATCATGAAATACATATTTTAAATTTAATATTTACTTGCATTCTCAATTAACATTAAAAATATAATTGTATAACAAGGGTTATTTTCAGTTAGCAAGTTTATAGGTTAACTTTTGATTCTTCATAAGATAATTTTACAACCAAATTCATTATGAAGTTCATTTCTGAATTGTATTAATAATTTATATATATATATATGCTATTGTTTACACTTTTGCTTTAGTAAACGTCATTTCTGCAGTCGATATTTGTTTTTACGAACCTCTAAAAACACTCACTTTGTTACGAATAAGTGGCAAGCCCCTACCCTGACATCATTAATACAATGATAATTTTGAAAATTCTTTTTTTCAGTTTCTTTCCTGTTTTCTTTTATTAATTTTTATTTGATTTCTTTTTACATAACAACTGACTGCTTTATTTATTCTTGAAAACAAAGAGACATGTACATACATTGCAGATACTGTGAGAAGAAACATTTGATAATAAAAAAACTGGTGTTGAATTAGATTCCTGTCCTTCCCATACATAACAGCATAGAAAGGGAAAAATTCTTCAAAAATTTGATGCTATTCAATAGTTGTTTTCAT
Organism: Latrodectus elegans; assembly: GCA_030067965.1. Taxonomy (NCBI): domain Eukaryota; kingdom Metazoa; phylum Arthropoda; class Arachnida; order Araneae; family Theridiidae; genus Latrodectus; species Latrodectus elegans. Next base: position 13,543,658 of record CM057810.1, read on the forward strand.
TTCATTTGAACAACTCAATTTATGGAATTTCAAAGCCTAGAGGTTTAAAGAAAAGTTCAATAATTGCCAGTTGCATATCATGCTAATATCAAAGCTTGGATGACTGGGATCATTTATAAAAATTTGCCTGTCGAGTTTTAATATATATGTTTTTTGGAGAATCATAGTTATTCTAATTGTGAATAACTGCAATACTCACGTTTGAGTCCCAGATCTTGAACACAATTTGTGTAGTTTCACTCGTTTAATATAACCTCTGTCTTATAGCCTTGATGGGTATAATGAATAGCTTCAAGAGCAAATATCGTAATATACTTTTGCAAAGAGTGATTATGGGCCTGGAGCTGAAGCGGACTTTAGAAATTCAAATTGACTGACAAATGCAATGTATGCTTGGAAGATGTTGAAGGAAAGACAATTACAAGAGCATTTCAAGGTACGGTGGTTTCTTTATTAAAGCCTGCAATTGAAGAAAGCCAAGGTAATTTACCTGCTGACTTGAGGGAAGAGGAGTCAAATATATATGTATGAACGCTGACCAAGAATCCTTTTCCTACTAGAAATTTCAAGGATTTTAAATAAAATTCATATGTGTGATATGAATGGAAGAAATATCGGATGGTGAAATTATTGAAAATATAATGAAAAAGTGCATTCAGATATAGAAGAATGAAAAATGAGAGAGTGCAAAGACCGTCTGCAAAATAAGCAGATGAATGACTAACAGTGTTAAGGTATTTAAGGGAAACAAAGCAGAATGTATTGAAAAAGTGGAAAAATAATGTAGTTTTTAAAACAGAAAAAGATAAATAACCATTTATGACTTCATTAATAAAGTAAGCATTCATTTTAAGCATGAAACTTATTTTGCATGTGTTTCTTTTAGTGAATTCTATAAATATATTTTTTTATAATAGTACCTTACTTAAAAAGAAAAGTTATTTGGTAAAAAAAAATCCAGATCTTAATAATTTAAGACATTTTTCTACTTAACAAACTTCAGACTTAATATTCCAAAAAATGTTTTATAGGTCTTTACGAGTTTGTAAAAACGAACGTCAACTGTACATACAAAAAAAAGTATGTACGTGACTTATGTAAATACTTTACTCAAGTACATGTACCTTCATTTCTTTGATCACTATTATTAGGCGTGTAACATTTGAATTTTTTAATAAAATAAAAATGTTTCTATTTCCATTCTTATAGGGTGCAATTTCAGGAATGTTTATAGCACCACAGCTGATGGATAAGTGCTATGAAATTAGTTTAATTCATAAATCACAAACCATTATGGAGGTATGGTATATTTCATCTTAACATAAATTTATATAGATTTTATATGCAATTACACTAATACTTAATCTTTATGAATTGTTGTAAAGATCCAACTGTAGGTGTCATAAATTTACACGATATGTAAAAGATGAAGTTGAATTTTGGAGATGGAAAAAGGATTCAACATTTATGTGACATACAACACACACCTAAAAAAAACAAATATTAGTAATTTCTTACAGTAAGTAGGGAGGCACCAGCGAAATACGGATTCGATTTTAATTATGTAAATGATTAATTAAATCTTAGCCAATCATTTTCAAACTCAAAAATATCCAATTGTGTGTTTTTGTAGTTAATGTTGAAAATTTATACACTGCTAGCCACCGTAAATAACATGAACTTTACAACATGCGCGTTAGCGGTGGAGAGATATGCAAATGAATAAAATTTCAGCACAGACGCACATCACGCGCGCCCATGGCGCCACTTCAAAGCGGTATTTAAGGCTTGGAAATTTCAACGATTTCAAGTTCGGCAATTGCGGTTTTATAAAAAAAGGAAATCGGTAGTCGTATTGGACGAAATTAAACAACTGTAATACGGATATGTCATCGTTGGATACAGGAAGGTACAACGGACCGACGTGTTCGATCGCATCCACTTCGCACATCGTGCATCACTTCACGTGACATCAGGCAAATTGAGCGCATGGCAGTGATGGATCGCTCAGCCACATTACATCACAGCACATTCAGTCTGTAATGCCTCATCCCAAGTCTGCACGTACCATCCGACGCCATTTACAGCAGAATGGCCTGTCCGCGAGACGTCCATTGCTTCGTCTACCCTTGACGCAGAACCACAGACGTCTCCGCTGTCAATGGTGCGATGAAAAAAGGATGTGGGCGGTAGAATGTAATGAAATTGTTTTTACTGCCACGTCACACTTCTGTCTGCAACACCACGATGGACGCATTAGAGTCTGGAGACACCGTGACCGCCACACCGATTCTGCACTAGGAATTATGGTTTGCGGCGGTATTGGATATCAGTCTCGCACTCCTCTAGTACGCATTGCTGGTACTTTAAACAGCCATCGCTACATCTCTAAGGTTGTGGATCCAGTTGTCCTTCCTTACCTTCAGAGCTTGCCCACATCCATAAATCAACAGGATAATGCGCTTCCAAATATGGCACTCATTGTCCAAGGGTTCTTCATCATCGTAAAATTGAATTGTTTTCCTGGCCGACTCACTCTCCGGATCTTTCACCGACAGAAAATGTGGTCCATGGTTGCTCAACGATTGAAGTAGATTACATCTCCAGCTCATGGTCTGCTGTACCCCAAGAACACATCCCAAGTCTCTTTGTTTAAATTCCGAGTCGTGAGGCAGCGGAGATCTCCAACAATGGCGGCTACACTGGCTACTGATTTTGGCAGGTTCCACATTTCATAGAAGTCTATAAATTTAATCATTTGATACTTGATCAACATGTTATCTACAAAATAAATTTTGTTGTGATATCTCTTGTCTCTCTTGGTGTTGTAATTTGGGCAGCCAGCAGAGTGAACATTAATACAATTAGAATATATAGAGAAACAATTTACCATATTCAAAATTACTGTGAAAAAACATTTAATTTACAGAATAGATTTCATATACTCATGTTTTTTTTATTATTTTTTTTATATACTTTTCTTTTCAATTCAAAAAATAAGTTTTGTGTTGTTGTTGTAGTTGCTAATATCAGATGGTCCAATTCCAATACTAGACCAACTCCCCAAGTCCATAAACAACCAAGAAATCCAAAAGCAGAAGGGGCTTTGAAAAAGCCTCATTCAAATCCAAGTTTTGTAATTTTTAAAAATTCTCTATTATTTACTGAATTATTCAAGATAAATTCACAATTAAAAAGGTAGCAGTTTTCTTAACTTTAAACAATCTTTTTATCTCTTAAAATATACAAATATCTTATTAAACAATTTATGAGTATAAAATAAAAAGAAATAGAAATACTTTTATTCTGTTAATATGACTATTCGCTGGTAAGTAACGTTAAATAAATAAAAAAAGCGAGAGAGAATTTGGGAATGAATGTCCCCCCCCCCAAAATAAAATAAAAAGTAAAATAAGCACAGAAGGAAACTCCCTTCAGTTACTAGACACAGAATTGATTGAAGGCCACTCGTTGAAGACTCAATTGAAAGCTGCACGATTTCCTTCCTTTTCTATTTACGGAATGATAGCATTATTATTCGCTTAGAAAGAGTGAGTCAGATTCGTCGTCAACCTCTACATATAATAGTCATTTCATGAAAAGCAAAATTTGAAATTTGAAAAAACGCAAGTAATCAAGTTCAAATTTTTAATATATTAGGTTAAAATTTTCAATCTATATAGACGTTTCAAAGTGAAAATTTCAAAGAAAATAATGTTTAAAAGTTTTACTTAATGGCTGAAATGCATAAAGATATAAGAAAAAATCCTTATACGTATACCAAGATTTAAGGTTGTTTCAGAGAGAGAGAATTCTGTATTTACATTTATTATCTTATATCAACCTACAGGACTGAGGAAATTTAGTGCCTGTTAATAATCTTATCCTTCGTATGATAAGAAACATCGTATAAACTATGCATCTTTCTGAAAACAATATTGATTCAAAAAAACATGAAATTTCAGATCAAGAAAAAGTCGACTAGATTTATGCCAAACTTTTCATCTGGATTCATTCATATGTGTAAAACCAAGATTTTCAGAAATTATTTCATAAATCAAGAACTGACTGCAAATTATATGTCTTATTATAACTTAAGGAAAACCCTTTACATGTCGCAATATCACTGTGACTATGGCAAGAAAATGGAGGAGTTGGAAGGAGAGTAACTAATAATAATAATAATAATTTTTATATATATATATATATATATATATATATATATATATATATATATATATATATATATATATATATATATATATATATATATATATATAGTGTGCTACTTTTAAGCAAATAATTTGTCCAAAATCCTTACGGCAATTTCAAAAAGGCAGTTTTGAATGCATTTAATAAAATAAAATGTATTGAAAACGTCTAAATAAAAAATATTTTAACGATTCAATGAAAGCAATTTAATGCAAATTCTGAATTAATTTTCAAAATCTGTTGTAATTTAAATATTAATAAAAACAGTTATGTATGAATGCGAACGAAATGTAGGTATTAAGTGTTTACAAATGAAATAAAAAATCCAACAAAGTGAAATTTTTAATAGTTTTGATTTTTACTATTGTTAAATAAAAAGAGGACAAAAAATCATACATTCAGAACGAAGGGAGGGGAATTGACTGCGAATTTTTAAACGTGTTAGATTCCACTATACGAAAATACCCTTAATTTTGAACAATTATGAAGGAACAAATCGTATCAATCTAACACATATTCCTATCTATAAGACAATGGGAAGACAATAAATTCGCGAGAATTGTTTAGTACAGTTTTGTATCAGCACCGCAATGTCTGGTTGGTTAAGTCCCTCTCAATCCGCTTGTGCAATTTTAAGCCACGCATTTGACATCGCACAGTTGACAGTTCCATTGCATAAGGCTGTTCTAAAGTTTGTTCCTAATATTCTATGCGTAATATTGACTTTCGGAAGCTCTGTTGTTCTTATTTCTGACACTTGGACAAATCAAGCTTGTTAGCCGAACGGATACGAAATTAAGCTGGAAAGATGCGTCCTTAGTTTAATTAAATCAATACGTTCCGATACTTTAGCAGAAAGGTGAAAGTACGACTTTGCTCTAAAACTCCTCCGGCAGATGGCACCACTAAATGATCCGCTCCCTCAATTTTGATTTTGATCTGGAGGGTGAGGAAATTTTCTCCATACCGTTATATACATGGTAACTGATAAACAACTGATGACAGGACTTTCGATTCCACAGACTTAATGGACACGCATATCGCATGTACTCGATAAGCTTTTGACGACATTGGGAACCAAACCAAGCTTTTCAGGAAGGAAGGCCGATGCCCTAACCACTAGGCTACAACGGCCCTTCAGAAAATCTTTTAATAGATATTGGACCTTTAATACATGTTGAAACCTTTTATATGGCCTTTCACACAAGATACAGAAATATACAGTTAAGTAAATGTCAGTGTTACAGAGCATTGTAATAAGAGCATTCCAAGTTATAGTAAAGTCCTGGATACCTAGTTAGCTCTTAAATGGCATATTTTCTAATAAAAATTTCTTTTCTGTTCAGCACGATATGTCTCAGTTATTTTCCCTGTCTTGTCTACACATATTTTTGTGAAAATAAAATTTTAATCATATTGAGCAACTTACTCTAGTTGCGCCGAATATTGTTGCGTTTCGGCTCTCATGTGTACATTTTCGGAATGAGTTCGAAATTTTCTCAACTTTTCTTGAAATTGTGCAAAACAGTCTATTGATGACAATATTCTAAATATATAACTAAAATCAATTTATTATTCATCATAAAAGAGTTAAAAAAATTGGCCCCTTGTTCAAAAAAGAAAATTTAACATCTGAATAATGGAAGAGGTTAATTTTGAAGAATATTAAAAATTCCTCTTAAATTATCCATAGCGAAGAAAGTGATCCTGTTCACTAGAAAACGCTCAGAAAAAAAATAATAAAATAAATGAAATAAAACTTTAATGTAAAAATCATGTACTTATGGAAAGAGAAAAAATATCAAGAACTCAAATGTCATTTTCTAGATAAAAAGCAGAAAAGAATGTAGGACTATTCTTTTCTTTTCGGAAATGGTAAATAAGAAATTTTAAAATTATTGAATTGTTAAATAAATTTTCTATATAATAATGATAATTTACTTACAAATATCGGATAAATTAATTTTTATCAACATATTATAAGTCAGCATTATTTATGCACAAATATAAAATATTAATAGAACCAGCAGAATTAGAGCTAATATATTCAATAATGGAACCATAAAATGTTTTGCACCACATTCATTTTAACGATCACTAATGCAGAAATTCGCGTAACGTAAAAGGCAAACAAGTACAATCTATTTTTTTCTAACAAGGGGAAAAAAAAGTCTCACCAATTTCAGGGATTTTCCTCATATGACCTGTTATAATTCTTACTAAACTTGCATAAAAGTCTATTAAATTGCTCGAATTGATTGCCTATATTTTGTATTAACTAGTTGATAAAGTTCCCAGAACTAAGATGTTTTTCATAAGAATAACGCCGATAAATATTTCTAAAAATTTACGCGTACGATTTGGTGAACCAGAAAATTTTAAGACAAGTTTAAATTTAGAAACGAAAAGTACACATAATTACATGCAATTTTTTTTAATACTTACATTAGAACAGTATATTTTAGAGTCATAAGCAGCTTTTATATTTTTCTCAATTTAAGAATTACCAAAATTAATGTGTGCGTGAAGCATTTCTCCTAATAAAACTTTCTCGAATGTTGACTTCAATTCAATAGTTCGTTAGCTCTATTCTTACCCGGTTCCACCATATACCTTCGGGTGGGCCGGTGTTTTTCATTAATGTTACCTTAATCGTGGATGTTTAATGATTGAGAGTACATCTTAAACTATAAGTATAGTCAAATTAAAATTAGTTTTAATATGTTATACGAGACCGTAGAACGACAAACAAATCAACCAAGTAGGTATAATTTATATTTTTAAATTTTTCATAATTACAAATTACACTTATTTTTTTTAATACTTACATCAGAACAGTATATTTTAGTCATAAGCAGCTTTTATATTAACTATATATTTTATTATTTATATTAACAATTATATTAACAACATTAATTATTTATTTCTTTATATTAACTATATATAACTTTGTATATTTTCTTTTATATTAACTTTGAATACAAAGATTACAATAGGTTTTTTTTTAAATAAATATTAAATTCATATTTTTTATGCAAAGTTTTGACTTTAAAATTCATTAACATTACAAGAAAATCAAAAGTCAATTTTTTTCAGTTTTGACGTAATTTTAGTTTGTTGTTGCAATGAGGAATGATCATTTCGATCTTACTTTAACAAATATTTATTTCATCAAAACTTTGATAAAATTACGGTGAGATTTATGATAATGGCTTTTATTATTGTTGTCAAACATAAATTTACAATATTTCGTTCTTGTTATTCGGAAAAACTATAATAAAATTAAAAAAAAGGTTATTAGAGTTGTTATGCAGTGCATATAACATTATTTTATTTGATTTTTTGCACTTAGTTCTTTTGTACAAACTAGGTTCGTGCTCAATGCGCGATTTATAATTTGACATTACAATTGATGTTTATATATATATATATATATGTAGTAGTTTCTAACGTAACACATATAGTTTACATAAAAAAGGAATTTAATTTTATTTCATCATTTAAAAGATTTTTAATAATTACATCTTTTGTAAAATAACTTAACTTGCACTCTAGATAGTTGTACTCAGGTATTCATGAAAGAAAAAACCATCATATTTTAAAGAACCTATACTTAAATATATTCCAAAAATGATCCACCTTCAATCCAATATTGAAATGGCGAAATCTTCATGTTCGCGCTCAATGCGTGTGTTTTGATTTTGATATTACAATTAGTGTTTAAATATAACAGTTTCTAACTTTAAACACATACATTTTAAATTAAAAATAATTTAAAAGTCTCTTTAAATGATGTAAAAATAACCTTATCTAATTCTGTTTTATCAAGACTATGAACTCTCATTTTCATTCTCTTCATATATACATTGTTTACGTAGATATTAATATTTATAAGCTTTTGAGGGGTATTTTGGTTAGCTTAATTTTTATTAATAAGAAAAAATTCTAAACTAGCAGTGCGTAAATTTTTGGTAAGAGAATTTTCTGCAATCCACAAATATGCTTTACATTCAATTTTCACCCATTTCACCCTTCTATTTTATTAATCTCTGCTTTTTTGACATTTTTTTACAATTACGAATAGCAAAATATTTTAACATTTCTGTTAAAGATCAATAAAAACGTCTGAACCCCATATTACAATTCCAAAAAAAATAATCCGTTATTAATAACTGTTAATCTAATGTATAATTTCCTAATTTTTTTATTTTCAAACTGTGACAGTAATTTTTGTTAAGTTACTTTCATATTTATAGTGAACCAAAATAAGAATCAAATAACAAAAGTTAAAAATTGTGCTACTTATCTCTATCATGTAAGCAATATTTTTATCAACTTGTGAAATTGAAAATTAACAAAATAAAACTTTGAAAATTATTAATATTTAGAATTTAATTATATCCAATTAATATTGAATAACTAATTATATGTTAATATGACTGAATTAATACACAAATATACTGATCCTATTAACAACAAATATACCTTTTTACTCTTTCACAAATCATATTTTATAACAAATATTTTCTATACAATTTTATACAAATTGTGATATAATAAATTAATTTACGTTTAACATTACATAATCCATAAAATACAACGTGTCTTTGTTTACTAAAAATCAATTGGTTGGGCAGGTTCAGGGTTACGCCCAACTTTCAGTACCAGAACACGTGGTTCATCCAGAGGAAAATTTTTCTTACCTTACGCATGTCCGCCAGACGTCTGTATACATCTCGGTGGCAGAGCAGATTGGTTTTGAAGTGGATATATTGGGGTGATATGTCGGACATTTCCCGAGATACAATATGAATTCGATTTCCTAGAGTACGTCGTTTCTTCAGAAAAGACAACTGTTTACATAAAGAAAAGTTCCAGGCGGAAAAACGGTAATAAAAACATACCATACAAAACGACACGAACACGTTTTCTACTATTCAGCTTTATTAATGACCATTGCAGGGTTGCTATACGGAGAAGGTTACAATCGCGCACGCCAAGTAGTGTGCCAAGCTGGGAAAGGTCACTCTATCCTTTTTTTCTTGTTTTACTTTTTCCTTACTTTCCCTCCTCTTTTTTTCTAGTATTTTCTTGTCAGACAACCGATAAAAATAATAAATCATAATAAATACTTAATGTAACTTATGAGTGACGCAAATACACAAAATACAAATACTCTTACAATGGAATTAAAACATTTTTAATATCTTCTCACATTATAGTTAAAAAAAAAAAAAAAAAAACGATGTAAGCCATATTGGATTATATTAAATAAAAAAAAAAATTACACATCTTTAAATCTTAATAAATATTATAATCTGCTAATTTAGTATTTAATTAAAAATATTTGAATAAATTTTGATGCTGTTAAAAATAAATTCAAAAAATATTTATTTCATTTAAAATTAACGAATATACTGCCGAGCTGGAAGCTGAATAATCAGCACTCTTGACTTCGGTTCAGCAGTTCGTGGGGTCGAATTCCACTTTTTCCATTTTTCGTTTGGAATGCTTGTAGTTGTTCGGGATCAACTTTCAACCCATAGATCCCAATTTAATTATCCTCAGTATATATATATATATATATATATATATATATATATATATATATATATATATATATATATATATATATATATATATAAAGAACTTTGAGCGACAAATAAACCAAAAGAACTAAGCCAAACTACTCTAAAGATAGATATAACAATGGCTTGTACAATATTAGAAAGTAAACACGAATGAATTGCTACGCTTAATTAAGAGAAAAGAAAGTAATAGCTAATTGAATCTTTTTTCATAAATATATTTTGTGATAAATGACTATAAGAAAATATTTTGCCTCTTAGGGAAAAAAACATCATTTTTCTTAATTATTTTTCATCAAAGGAAAAAAAAAAAAAAAGTATAATAAATAAATATTTTTGCTGTCACACATTTTAAATATTTTTACAGTTGCCTAGCTTTGGTCAATGAATAAATTATTAAATGAGAAACTGATAAAAAAATGTGAATGATTTTTTCGAAATTATAAGTAAAAATTTATTTCAGCACATTCTTTTATAAACATATGTTAATACCTTTAGTATTATTAAAAATACCGATAATGTGTGTGGTTTGAATAATGAAAAGTTTTTGTTATCCATTTTTCAATCGTGGGAAGTTGGCTGGAATTATTTAAAATTGCAAAAAAAGTATTTTTTATTTTAACGTATTAATTCATTTTTAATGTAATCACAGAAAATATTACACTAGAACTACAATTATCCAAATCAATTGCGATCAAACTCCAAATATTCATCTAATGGGATTTTTTTCCAAAAAGGATCTATTTTAATTAAATATTACTCTTTGAAAAGGGGGGAAAAACTACATATTTTTTACAGAAAAAGAACTCTTAATTATATAATAAGGCAATATTTTTAACTGTTAAAGTACTTATTGCTAATACAGTATAGTGCTGTAAATGAAAGTCATTGTTTGTTGAATATCTTGGTCAGAGTAAGTTGTTTCACTGCCTTCATCTGTTTTCGGGCAGCCAAGTCGCACTATCTTCTTGACAGTGAGTATTTGCAAGTGATCACACTCGGGCTGTCGATCCATCCACTTCAAAGCAGTTTCAAAGCTAGCAAATCCTTCACTAGCTGATGGTTTTGTGCCTGCTTCAATTTTGACATTAAGGTCATCTTCTTCCTCGACACTTTCAATTAGTTTGCCATCATTTGCAATTTGAAATCCAGTGTCTGACTCATATAATCTTCTTTCTTATATCTTCAGTACTAACATCTGAGCATTAAGGAATTTTTCAAAAGAAAGTTTATTCCTCAAGTGACATATCTTTCATTCTCATCTTCTTCCTTCTCTTACTTTTCCTTTTTTGAAATTTTCACCTTTTTCTCATAGTCGTACTCTTCTCCAATTTAATTTATTTTTCTGAAATTTTAATAACGATTCAGATAGTCATCGAGTCCCATAACTGAAATTTGGATAATTGGAGTTCTACTGTATTTTCAATTCTATGGTGTGCCGGCCAATTTATCTAGTGGTCAGCGTGACTGACTACGGATAGGGAGGTCCTGGGTTCGAGTCCCGGTTCAGGCATGGATGTACTTTCTCTCTCTATCTATCCTGTCTTTGTCCTTTCCTTGTGTGAATGGTTGCCTACCCTATAAACGGGTACCTATGGCATGTGTGTGTACTGAAGAAGTCGGACTCCACACCAAATATGGTTCAGATGGAAAAGTGGGGCAACGCACCCCAATTTGCCAGCCTAGCTAGCACACGAGAACAACAACATTTCTATGGTGTAAAGTATTTTTTAACTTTGTCTTTGGCAAAGAACTTAAAAAGTACCGCATCCTTTAATTAATGCTTATGCATATTTTAAAACAAATATTCTAATTTGATGTTTATAATTCGAAAAAATTAACAAATACTTACATAATAATATAAGAATTTACTAAGGAATTTATTTAAATAGAAAGTTCTTTCATAAGTTAGGAAAATTATTGGTCTCCACAAAATTTGCAGTTTTCGTAACTAATTTCAAATAAACTTAAAATTTAAAGGTGGATTTTGTCGCCACAAATTTGGTTATAAATTAATGTAAAAGTGCACTATTTTCTAAATTACTTTAATTTTTGTTTCATATAACAGTTAACATGTATTTAGTCTTTATGACTTCCTCAAATTACTTCCAATGATAAAAGTTGATTAATAAGTTTTTCAAATATTTAAGAATACAATTCAAATAATCGTAAATAAAGAATGGTTTCAAACTGGAGTGCCAAAAGAAAATGATAACTGTTAAATTTATATGAAAGTTTTTTGAGCTTTTGTAGATTAGAATTGAAAAATAAACTTAGAACGCCTGTCAATTTATCTCGTATAGCATGATTGTTTTGTTTCAAATTATTCGAAATTTCTGAAGAATTTTCTAAATGCAAATTAGAATTTTTGGATTTTCTTTTTAAATAAATAATAGCGATAACTAATTTATTTAATAAGAAAAGAATGGATTATTTGAAGCATTCAATGTCATGCTTATCATATTATGGGAATTCTTACACGAGATCATTTAATCTGGTGACAAAGCATATCGCGGAAGAAGAGTTTATAGAAGCTCTATAGAAAAATAATTAAAATAAGCCGCCAAATCGATTTTATGTAGCGTACATTTACATATCAGATATCGTGCGTTCTTGTGTTTTCAAAACATGTTTCATAACAATCTGTTCTTGAAATTTAGGATTTGTTTGAAGCTGTTAATTCAACTGTGACCTTGGAATTCCCCTAAGTTAATTATTTTACACAGGAAGAATTAATTTGGAAAAGTAATGTACCTCAAAATTAGATTTTTTTTCTAAACCTATGAGAATTTCATACAAATCTTGTAGAAATTAAAAATTAGGTGTACCAAACTCAGTGTTGCAAATAAATGAACTTACGTTTAACACATACTCTATTTCTTTCTTTGTTTTCAAAATCACCAGTAAAAAATCTTAAGATCGTATCGTTTAAGATTTTCAAAATTTTTTGTCTTATACTTCCATGTTTTCATAACTTAATATAATAAAATGTAAGGAGTTAAAAAAATAAAGGATTTCTATTTAATCCTTTATTATAATTAAATTCATTAATAATTATAATAAACTAAAAATCCTTTAATTTAATTAAATTTTACATAACATCAAGTTTTATGCGCAGTAGAAAGTTGATGCTATTGATGTATGAGTGTTTTATTATACTATTAAATTATTCTTTGTTTTATTGATAACACTTAAGAAATTTTTTTATAAATTTAATTTAATACAAATTTTCATTTTCGCAGAATGTTAGTTTTTAATAATGGCTTAAAATTAAATGTAATGATTAATGCAATATTTTAAGTTTTAATGCTTCATAATATTTTATTTTTATTTATTTATTTATTTATTTTACTTATTTTTTTAAGGTTTTAGTAATCTCAATGTCACTCAAAATTATTGGAAAAAAAGATAAAAAAAGAAAAAACAGTCACCGATATCTGGTTTCAACATAACAAATAATTCAAGTTTTTACATATATCTTAAATTATTACTTAAGTTATTAGGACAAAAACAGGATAGAGAGACAAAATTTACTTATTATGAAAATTACATTTGTTATTGTAATTACTTTTTATTTATTAATAATTACCAGTGACTGAAATTTCTTATAATTGAAAACTATGATAAGTTGTGTGGAACAGGTGATATAAATGTTTCTTAAACATTACCAACAATATTTTTCTTCAAGTTCCTTAGTATGGTTTTGTGCTTATCATATAGTAAATTTCCGTTTCTATGAAAGGATACATTAAAAATATTTTCAATAACTAAAATGTATTAAAATTCTGTCTTGTACATGACATATCTTCGAATTCTTCCACTGAAGTTGGTATGGAAGTCTTTAGAGCCGCGTGTGTTAAAATGTGTGTCGTGACCTACTGGCAGGTCACAAGCTAATTTTTCGTAGGTCACGAAAATGTTTAGTATTACGAAGCATTATTTAAATGCAAAAATATGCAACACAAGTAATTGGTGGATGAGAAAACTCTACAAAATCAATTTGGTTAATTTCATTAAAGCCCCAAGTTGGTAGATCTAGTTTGAACTTTTTAATTAAATCACATCAATTTCGATTAAATTCCTATTGTTGCCAATTTTAATGATAATATGGTGTAATTAATTGCATGTTATTCTTTTCAAACAAATCAATCGATGAACGTAAGTAAATATTCACTGAACGAAAATTTTTAATCTTATCCTAAAAATGAGAAAAGATGTAAGCTAATAAACAGCAAATTATAATTTAAATGCTTATATCAATAAATTAAAAAACATTGCTGGAAAAAAGCTAGTCAACCTATTGTACCAAAAAGATACATAAACCTCAAATCATTCATTGTCTATTGAATGAATTTACTTATTATTTTTATCAGAAGCTATAGAAATATTGCAAATTTTATTCTTTGGGAAGTTTAGTTCAAGGTCAAATATACAAGCACAATGCAAGTATAGAATTTTTTGCTCATAAAACAAAAGATTTTTCAGTGAATATTCATGACATCTGTAATGGAATTCAAAATCCTGCATAGATGGTGCATATCTTGCATTATACATAGAAGCATTTTCTTTTTAATTTTAATCTATGAGAGTATTCCTCACTCTTCATTGTAGCAACTCAAACTAAAAAAATTTTAAATTTCGCAATGCACTTCCATCATTCATGTAAGCATCATCATTGCATTGATTACAATATAATTTAAATTCACCAGTAACTAATTTAATAAATTCCTACAAAAAAAAATAACCCTAAATCCTCCGTTTTAGCAAGCAATTTAAGTTTAATTATACAGTTTACACTTTGATTACAGTTATTTTTGCAGGAGGCTTTTATTCATAGTTTTGAATCTTAAAATTTATCAAATAAATTTCCAGAAGTAAGATTAGCAAAAAAAAAAAAAAAAATTTAAATGTGTAAACCTACAGAAGAATTCAGTGTAAGTTTAAATGAGTGGAACTCCCTAACTTTTAAAATTGTACTGCACTTTTAATCTTCCAAAATTCCAATTTATTTCAAAAGTAGAGTGTAGTTCCTTTTTCTCAGAATCTTCCGATTTTTCTATGCTCCACTTAAATATACTTTTAGTATTATCTGTTAATACCCTTTTCCGAAAGAGAGAAAGTATCACTTATGACAATATTTTCTTTAATATTCACAAAACTTTCCTATGAGAAAAAAGTGACTTATTAATGAACAAAATATAAAAGAGAGAGAGAGAGAAAGTCTTTCTTAGTATAAACGATGTTCCTTAAAACGACATGTTGCGTTGTCGTCCATAAAAATAAATTTATCACCGACAGCTCCACGGAAAAGACGAACATGAGGAAATAGAACTTCATTAATGTATCGTTGGCCCGTCATAGTCCCATTCGCAACCACATGTAGGGGAGTACGGCAATTGATCATGATGCCGACCCACACCATGACACTGCATGTCGGATATCGGTCCCTTTCCTGGATATTTTCTGGATGATAAGCAGTACCACTCTCGCGCCAGATCAATTGGCGTCTACAATCCAATGACAGACTGAAACTACTCTCATTTGAGAATGGTACGCATGCCCAGTCCTGTTCAGTCCAATTGCGATGCTTATGACACCATTGCAAACGGGCAGTACGGTGCTGTCTGGTCAATGGGACACTCACAACAAGTCTGCGGGCATATAGTCCTCCTCCCCTCAAACGTCTGGCAACAGTTTTTCGGGAGATCTGCTTTCCTGAGGCAGCAAGAAACTGATTTGTCACATGCCGAGCTGTGGTGCGCCTGTTCCTTTTTGCTGATAGGACGATATATCTGTCTTCTGCAGGCGTAGTACTGGAACCTGGAACCATATAGTTTTTTACGGAGTGCCTGGAGTCAAACTCCTACCTCTAGTCTGTGAATTTCTAAGTTAACAGTGGAATAACCTTTTTGGTGCACAGTATTTAATCTGCTCCTTTTATTAAGAAAGAAATAATTTTTCATTTATATATAAATTTTCATTTAGATTGAGAAGATAATAAGTTTTGTATATATAATGAATGTATAAATAGTGAAACTTATTAGTGCATATAATATAGTGCATATAACACATACGTATATGTGAGTGTATATTTTTTGGTTATATATACAGATATATAGTTTAATCAAATGTTTTATAGATTAAATGATTAATATTAATCTAAGATTTATATATAAGCATAAATATTTATAAATTCTTCTTCTTTTTTTATAATGTTTTTTCTTTTCCTTTGTAAATTATTATTTTGTAAAAGAATTTATTATTTTGTAAAAGAAATGAAAAGAGAGAGAGAGAGAGAGTAAAAGTCTTAATAGTTTAGGAGTTGATGCCAAGGTTTTCCTGTTAAACAGTTTTGGTTTTGTTTTTAGTTTCGTTTCCAGGACCGGTCGCCGATTTCACGACCTCCCCCGTGCCGCCTACTACACATTCCAGTAGTTTTAAACGACTTCCACAGCCATGAAACAACACTGTGAGCGATGTCGAACACCCTGGCAACATCTGTTATTTTTCGTCCTTCTTCGATCTTTCCAATAATTCGGCCACGCATAAAATCATCTAAGTGATGTCGGGAAGACCTGCCAAAAATTTCAAGTTCGTCCATTAAATCTTTCCTGTAAAACTTTTGACTTGAAACAACAACTGTCCACACGCGTCGAAACTTTTAAAGCTCTTAAGAATGCTATCACGTGATGAGCAGTCGTGAAAAAAAATTTGCATACGCATACTTCTTACTATATCCCGCACTTATTCTAATTTTCCACATTTTGCTTCCTTTCATTTTGTGGTTGCTATGGATGATAGTGTTATCCGTCTTTAGCAATTGTCCAGCGGTGTATTAAAAGCAATGCAAATAAGTAACTAGAAAAAAATCATGGATAATTCTCACACAATACTTAATTGTCTTTTTTACTTAACAAGTTGTGTATATATATATATATATATATATATATATATATATATATATATGTGTGTGTGTGTGTGTGTGTATAATATATATATTATTATCGATATATATATATAGATATATATATATATATGTTACGTAACTTAAACTCTAACCTTTAATTTATATCAAGTTTTTCATACTTGTATCCAGAATTAAAAAAATAGGCTCATTCGTTTCGTTAAATCGGCAAAACAGAATAGGAATTTATAAATTAAACAAATTGCATTTGTTTACAAATTATTATAAGTATTTTGAACAAGGAATTATTTCAAAAATTTAAACATACCAAAAAAGCAGATTGAATAATGCGCATCATTCCATAAAATGGAATTTCTTTGCAGATCAGTATTTTATAAATGAAGTGTTTGGGTTTATCTAATAAAATTTTTGCTTCCAATGAATTCGCTTTTTTTGTGTCTGGTTCGTTATGAACAAGGTCCCTGCACATATTTTAAATGTTAAAGATAACCTTTTATTAAGGAAATAATTTCAAGGTCCAGTTCTCGCTGATATAACATTATTCTTTTTCTTGCAACCCCTGGACCAATTGGTGTTTTCTAATTTTCAAATACTCGATAGTAAAGCAGGTTTTAAGTTTTGATTTTAAATAATTGAAGAAACTTATCTTTCTCAAGAAGTCTTTTAAAGGTCATTTTTACATCGTTGTTTGTCTGAAGGTGACATTCAAAGCATTGAAAGAGACTTTCTGCATGGTGAAGGTTGCAGCAGATAACACTATCAAATTCTAAGTAATTTGAGCAAGCGTCCAAGGAACTTGAAATCATTGAAGTTTTATCACTTCCAAAGTTATGAAATTAAAAAGAGAAGGCATTGAGTCGATGAGCCAGGGGAAGAATATAGCCAAGAGTTTTTCTTCAGCTGATGGGAAAGACAACTGATGCAGCTGCATACTGTTTCACTACAAGATATTGCAGAATAAATTTTATCAGCAGTGGTAAAAAGAAATAACAGCTTCATCAGAGTAATTAAAATCCCAGTAAAATAAAGGCGTTGTTGTTCCATGGTATATTGTGAAGTAACATCATAATAAAGAAGTAGCTATTTGTGCTTCCTTTTTGGAAAATTTTAAATACCGGCAAAAATATTTCTTTAGATAAGACTTTTCTTGTGGGAAAAAATGTAGTAAAAATTATAAAATATTAAATTAGCTTGAGTGTTTTTTCCCCCCATCATCTTATTTTGTTTGGATTCCAGTTGTTTGTATTGATAATTGAGATTTCGAGAAAGATTCAACAACGAATTATGCTTGTTAAGCGAAGTTAAGTCGTAGGTATATTTAATAAATAATCACAAAAAATAGAAATTATAGATTAATTATATTGTCAAGTTAAAAAATAATGCAGACATTACAACGAATTTAAAGCCAAGCAATTTTTTTCAACTGCACAATTTCAATTATTTATGATGCATGTATTTTGCATTCTTCCTTTTAGTTTTTATCTAAGTATTTTTATCTTTTTTTCCTTAATATGCTTTTTGCATACATTTTAGACCCAGAATTGAGAAATTTTATTTATTTTCCTTATATAATATAAATATGCTATTTTAGCCATACTAAAAAAATATAAACGATTTTTCAAACTAAAAAGGCATGAATATTTTTCAATGTAACTTTAAGTGCTGATTTAAGTAGATTATGGGTTAGTATATTCAATATGCATGACGCTTTGCTCAGTAATTACACTTTTACCGTAATGTCTTATGCTTTTAGGTGCAATGATAGCGGTAATACAATCAAATGTGGGATAATATGAGCAATGAATCGCTCAAGTCTACTTTAATACTTTATTGTTGTTTATAATTTAAAATATATTTAAAAAATTGTAATTTTAAGAAAACGATCAGCTGAACTGAAAAAAACTACATACATAGGTGCAGCATTTTTAATTAATCATTGATATCTATTTTGATGGTTAATGAATAATAAGGAGTATATATATCACAATGTGGTGATGTACAGGACTATTTTTTCTGAATCACACGTTATAAGACCAAATTTCATCAAATATATTATAGTTTCGAGTTAGGTCAAGTCACAGAGTCTATATCTGAGCTAGAATTCTTCATTATACGAAGAAATCAAAGGGGTTTCATTAACTCTTAGGAATTTGGATGTGCATAAATACTTTAAGTACGGTGGTCTTTGATTGTGTGAAAAGGCCACCGTGCCGAAAGAGTTGAAATGGACTTCTACCAGTCCATATTTCCGCAAGTCATAAGAAATTCAATAAGGGAATAAAAATTGTCACTTTCCTAAATATATATTGCCAGAAGTTGAAGCTTGACAATTTTTCCACGAGCCAGTGAATTTTCACAATATAATTCGTAAATCAAAATATAAAAGCAGTTTGAACTGCTTTAAATATAACTCAAATCCTTACAATAATTTAGCATTATATATTTTTAAACGGATATAATTTTTTAATGGATTTACAATAAATGGATACAATTGTTTCGTAATAAAACATGGAAGAAATTCTTTGAGATACATTTACATGAGATTGATATCTTCCTCACCCGTTAATTAGAATATAAATATATTTTGTGGAAATTAATTAAATATATGCTCTCACAACGGGGGGTGGAAAATATTTTATATCTTGTAGTCGCAATGCCTTCCAAGTGAAAGGAGTTCTCTTCTCTGCCTTCCAAGTTCTCTAGGAAAAGCAGATCGTGTATAGGGGTTTTGCTCTATCCCTGCTTCTAAATTACAAAGATTCTCTCAAATGCTATTATTTATCTGGTACAGCCTAATTTTGAACTAGACACTGAAATATGCCGATGCATGAACATCTTTTACATTATTACATGATCTACTCCGTCAACTACTTCTTTACATAATCATTTGATTATTATTATTAAGGTATAATTTAAAAAAGCTACATAAAAATCTTTGTTAATTTGTGCAATATTTTTAGCGATATAAATTAAATATTTTAGATGAAATACCCTAAATAAATATGAAAGATCAGCACAAATTCAACATTTGAATTTTATTCTTAAAAGTTGGTTGGGAATGAGACTTGACGTAATAAATAGCGTGAATATGGAATGAAGCTGATGTACAACATAATCTAATTTAAAATCTAGTTGTAGGACATAAATATGCTATATTTCTTTTATTTTTTGCTTTTCCTTCAAATGTGAAAGTGAGTTATATTAATTTTTTTTTCTTAAATCTGTGTGAAATTAAAATATCAGTACATCTATACCACATACTTCGTTTCCAAAGTTATTTAAAATCATACAAATTATACAATTCAGATTATTATTGATTAATATTGCGTGCGTTAAATCCATGTTTTAAAGCTACACTTTAACAATATAAAAATATTTAAAAAAAAGCAATTTCGCATTGAAATAAAAATAAATTGTAAATTAAAAAAATGGTATTTGAATTGATAAGAATAAAAAGAACGCATACCTTTCTATCCTCTTCCTCTTTATTGTTGACTAGGTCATTATTCTGATTCGTGTTTGTAATTTTTGAAGAGTTTCTAGAAAAGTAATCCAACAAAATAAAGTAAAACAAAGCCAACAAAAATTCATTACAAATATAACTAAAAAAACAATAAAAACTCGATTTGAAAAAAGAATAAGAAATTCATTTGTTTTATATCTCTTTCAAGGAAAAAAAAATCTATATTTTTAAATTTTTGTTCACATTTATTTTTCCCTAGATGTTTTCGCAATTTTCAATTTGATGTCCTTGGAACTGGGGTTCATCTAACTTAATTCACAGCTCTGAGTCACAGAGAACAATAGCTGGAGCAGTATGTTCATCTATGATTGTCAAAATGAATTCATTGAAATAATTTTTTTTATTTTTATCCTAGAATATCATGTGTTTCCAATTCATCAATAGAGCAACTTTCTCAATTCATTCTTTGCAATGAATAAAAACATCTGTGCATGATTCAATTTAAAAAAATATTTGAAATTGTTTTGATGAATCGAAAGTCAAAAATATTATTTGTGCTATGAAATATTCGAGAATTAAAATTAAAACCAATGATTAACACATTTACATCATTTATATAAGAAAATATTTCAAAAATAATAGTTGAATTGATTAAAATTATATATATATATATATATATATATATATATATATATATATATATATATATATATATATATATATATATATATATATATATATATATATATATACATGTGTTATCAAATCACAAAAGCTATTGGTAACAGTATTTAAATATATTAATTTTAAATATTTTCAATGATTTTTTTGCATTAACACTTGATATTGTGCAAAATTTTATATATATATATATATATATATGCTGCGAATATTAATAATTCTATATGTATTCAAATTAAATAGCTTTAGTCAATATTTTCCTTGTACAAATTTAATTCACTTTAAAATAACATCTAGTTCAAATAATAAAGCAATCTAAATCTCTTTATGACATTTAATGTTAACGCTTTTAAGGTATTAAATAATGTATAAACAATATATGTAGGAAAAGTTTTGAAAAATTTAATATGTGAGGCAAAATCAGATATACAGTAAACGCAGTCCCTTATGACAAAGTTATAGTATAAAAAAAGAAAGGTCTTTCGTAACTTATCATCTAAAGCAGGAAAAAATTATTCCATCAGACATTTGTATCTGATGAAATACGGGATTAATTAATAAAAACACAGAATTCATCAATTACTAAAGATTATGTTTTCCGATGACAATTCTTTTTATTAGGTAAGAATTACAGAAACGATGCTCAATTAGCAGAAGAAATATTTTGTTCCTTGATGGATGAAACTGTCAAGAAAATGTAATCTATAGCAAGCAGATGTTCTTTTGAAGAAATAAATCATTGCGAATGATGTGAAAAATAACCGGGCAAAACTGATAATTGATTTATGAATTAAAACAGACTTATTAATGCTTTTCACATCAATTATAAGAAACCAAAAATTATCTTAATCATATGATTTATATCTAAAACATATTCATTTATTTATGCGTAGTATGGTTTATTTATAAAGCATATATCTCTTATGGTTTTATATTATATTCAACAATTTTTTTCCATTTTGTTCAAATGTGAATGAAATTAAAAGTTTTTTGCGATCTTGCCAATTATATTCCTTATTTATCAACATATTCGCATCAAAAACCATAGTAGTGAGAAAAGATAAATATTCGGTTTACTTTGCTTAGTCTCAATGAGAGCTTATATTTTACACAAATATATATTATGAAATGAAAGTTAAACATTTAACCAGATAAAAAGCTAATGTTTAATAAAATTTTTAAAAAATGATATTAAATTTAAAATTTACATTATTAGAAAAGGATTTATTCGATTTTTTGTACATTTATTTAAGTTTCTGATGTAGAAAACTGAAAGTAAAACTAAACTGAACTCATGGCACAACAACCCATGTGGACCAAGGCCTATGGTGCCCATCTCTGTTTTCTTAACCGAGAGATTCTGGGTGCGAAGTATATGTTGCGCTTAGGTGGTCAGCTTAATACGAAACCCCCAGTGCCAGTTCCCAAGCATGCTTGCTACTCAGTTTATTGATCCACTGAAGGCAATTTACTAAATCAATAAGCAATTAAAAAATAAAGGCTAAATCGACCTTGCCCAGCACGAGGCTGATAAAAACTAATGTTTAATAAAATTTTTTAAAACAATCCATTGATTAGTGTGCATTTATATAATGGTGCACAATTCCAATTGTTGGAACAAATCTAAAAATCGCAGTTAAAAAAATTGTACTGATGCATTATAGAGGTATATATAAAAATATATGATAAGAATTGGAAGCTTGTTGTCTCAAAATAGCAGCAACTTTTTCGATCCTTAAATGCGACTTTTTGACTGATTTTAATTAAAAAATAATAATTTGAGATTCATTTGCTCTTTTTTACACTTTTATTTGAAGTTATCACATGTAAGTTAACTTTAAAATCAAAAAAATATTTTTCCGCTTCAAAACCCATACTAGTAAAATATCGATATTTGATGTGTCGTGTTCCAGAAAAATTGTTTGCTGTGTAAAATTCCAGTTATAATACCATTGTATCGTGTTGACAGGTTATAAATTGATACATAACAAAAGCAGTAGAAACTTGTCTGATGTTTTATTATTTGAATCCATCTTGTATAATGTTTTAATGCATATATTCGAGTTGTCAGAGTACGAGGGTCACTCTGAAATTTTTGAGATACAACTAGGTTTATAAAGTTATACTCTCCAAGATACTCACAGTTATACTCAAAGTAGTCTCCTACAGTATCAATGCACTTTCGTAGACGAATTTTCCACAGGTTAAATGCCTCAAGCCATTCAATTCTTGGAATAGATTAAAAAAATGCATTTATATTTCTTCTTTTGAATGAAAACGACGTCCATGGAAGTTTTTTTTTTAGATTAAAGAATAACCAAAAGTCGCACATAGCTAGATCAGGTGATTACGGCGGATGTTCGATCATTTTAATTTGCTTATGTTTAAGAAACTCAAGTGTTAATCCGGCTGTATGTGAAGATGCATTGTCATCGTGAAGCATTAGTCCCCTAACATTCAGTTCTTGTAGAATTTCTGGAAGACCTTTAATGGTATACCAGTTTGCTCTTACTGTCTTCTGTCCTTCCAACTGGATGGCTTTGACCAATCCCGTACTTCTGAAGAAAACGGCATATATCACTTTTTTCAGTACGCGTTGTTCTTTCACCATTGTCGGCGTGGGATCATCTTCAAAGACCCATACTTTGTTTTCTTGACGTGTTGGTACGTCAAAAAACGGTATGTACGTTTCATCACCCGTTACTGTTTTAGAAATGATGCGGCGGCCACCATCATTTAGCAATTTAAGAGTTTCTTTACTGATTCTGACACGCTCCTCTTTTAGGTGCTCAGTTAGAATATGGGGAACCCAACGCCATACTAATTTTTTGATATGTAATTTTTCATGAATGATTTTGTGTATGGCTGTGGATCCAATATTAAGCTCCTTCTGTATCATTTGATAGGTACAGTGATTATCATCCATTAACATTTTTCGTATGGCAGACACATTATCCGGGATTACTGCCGACGGATGCCTTCCTGTGTGTTCTTCATCCTGAAGAAAATTGCGACCTCTTCTAAATTGTCTAAACCATCTGAATAAAGTAGCACGAGCTGGAGATTCATCACCAAATGCTAATTGCAACCGTTGAACGCATTCTTCTTGATTTAATCCTGCTTTAAAATCGTAGAAAATCATAGCGCGAAAATGTTTTCGCGTCAATTCCATTTTCTCTTCTGTTTAAAATTTATTCTACGAAGCAAGTTGAATGTATTCTACGAAGTAAGTCAGTAAAAAATCGTCTTCTGTGTTAAAATACCTTGTATTTTAAAATTAAACCGTTATTATATTTTGTAAATTCTAGTCTGCGCGTATCTCAAAAATGTCAGAGTAACTCTCGTATGATATACATTGAAATATTTTGCTGAATATGTTTTCGATTTTTGATAATGTCTTTAGCTTTAATCAACCTCATGATTTTAACAC
The DNA here is from genome assembly GCA_030067965.1 of Latrodectus elegans. Classification (NCBI taxonomy): domain Eukaryota; kingdom Metazoa; phylum Arthropoda; class Arachnida; order Araneae; family Theridiidae; genus Latrodectus; species Latrodectus elegans. Next base: position 13,567,957 of record CM057810.1, read on the forward strand.
TCTAAATTAAATCTAGTTGTATACGATATAATTGGCACAGCAGTAAACTATTTTGTGGCATATAGGCTCTTATTTTTATGATTTTTTCACATCAGGGGGCTACTATGAATTTTATATTATTTCTCTGTTCTTAGTAGATCGCACTACTACTTACGTAGTGATAACCTTCGTTAAAATGAATTTTTAACTTGAAAAAATTTCTTACCGAAAATGAGTAACAAATTAATAATATCCTTTTTTCACACAAAATTAATAAAAAATGCTGAAAAAATTAATTATTATTTTTTATTATTACTCATAATTATTATAAAATACATTTTAGAAACTAATTTTAGATAAAAACATATTAATTTTTACTGTTTGTTTTCGTATTGTTTGTATTGAAAATTCAGGATAACTTTCTAAGAATTGAACTGTTGATTTTCGTGGATAGCATAGTACTTGAATTGATTCCTTGTTTTAAATAAAGTAAAATATTTTTAAATGTGAAAGAAATAAGAATACTATGAGAGAAAGTTTAAAATTTTTTATATCCTCATCCGAACAAAATTACATTTTAGGATGATTCAGTAAAATCATATTGCTCAGATTCCCATAGATTAGCCGATTTTTAATAGTGCATCTTGTTATTTTGCATATTTAAAAAAAAACAAATATCTCGCATGAAATGCTTTTGATTCCATATTTTTTCGATTTCAAATTGATCACCTTGGCACTTTATGACATTCTTAAAGACATTATTCCAGTTCCGAAAATCTAATTTATCTAACCGTTGACATAAACATTTTAACTGTCTCGATCCGTATCATTTGCATGGCTGTTATTGGTGACGACAGCGATGCAGGAGAGTTTACCTGAAAAATTTGATCACTGATTGTTATATGACAAAATGTTCCCATAGCATCACACACTGCTAGCAAGCAACCCGGCTTCATAGTAGCACTTTGTGGCATACGTCCCAAAACACAATTAGTTTCACATGTTTGAGTCTCTTTTTCTAGAGTCAGACAGTCGTCTACTTTATTGACTAAGTCTGAAGACGCTTTAATGAAGCTGGAGTATCTATTTTCATAATTCAAAAGCAGACTTCACACAGAAGAGTCCCAGACTCGATATGCCACACCTAGAGACACCGTTTCCCTTGAAAGCAACTGCGATCACAACCTATTTTATGTGCTTTTACCACAATGGGGAATACAACGTATCTTCAATTGTGCCGGGTACAATAGTAAACTAAGAAGCACGAAGCCTTTGCCAAGCAGATCAAAGCCGCTTATAATGGACTCATTACAGCAACATATATATTATTGATACCAATGCTATCTATTCAAACAACTTTTGAATTTGCCTGGTTCGGTATGCATGTGGAATATCGGGTACAGACAAGAAGTAAACAGGGAAGTGAGGTTTCGTCTTCTTTTCCATTACTAGGCTACAGATAGTTTGGATAGATCGATTGATCTTTTAAAATTTTGTCATTCCTAATCGATATCGATTCATTCTTAATCGGTTTTGTTTTTTCGTCCCTGCTCAAATGAGAGATTACTGAAGAGATTTATGCACGAAAATATTCGTAGATATTCGGTGAATATTTTGTGTTCCTCCAATGAGATAGCGTGAACATCGTAAAAACGATGTCATTAACCGAGCACTTCACTAATATTATTTGCTGCTCTTATATATATATATATATATATATATATATATATATATATATATATATATATATATATATATATATATATATATATATATATATATATATATATATATATATATATATATATACATATGCCGAGCTGGCAGCCGAATGGTTAGCGCTCTTGCCTTCGGTTCGACAGTTCGTGGGTTCGAATCCCACCTTAGGCATGGATGTTTGTAGTGGTTCGGAATCCACTTTAAACCGTAGGTCCCGGTATAATTAGCCCTCGTGTGCTAAAAATGACCGTTGAGCGACAAACAAATAAACAGTCTTATACATATTTATACATTTAATATTTCATAGATAGTAATCCGATTAATATTTTTTCATTATTAAATAGCTCTGCATTTGATTTCCATATTTCTTGTTTAATATAAATGAGAAATTATATGAAATTCTTAAAAGTATAAGTAAATTATTGATATTTTGCATTTAAAAGTTACTCACTTTTCTGAAATTGATTCTTGACTTTCATATCCATCTCTAGATAAAATCTCTTGCAATAAATGGAGTTCTTTAGATGCTGACTGCAGGAAGAGAATGAAATATTTAAATTTTAATTTTGTTTCATAATCTTGGGTAAGAAGCATTAATGTTTTATATCATAACAAAACTAATAGATGCATCACTTTTTTCTACACTATTTATTTTTGTAATTGCATTATATTCATTACATTAATAGTATTTCAAATGTAAGGAATGGAATAAGATAATAGTTATACAAATTTATTAAAAATATTCATTTGTTTAAGTGAATTTTTATAACTGTTATGTCTGAATTTAGCATTTTAATTTTAAAGCTTGCAAAAGGTAAAGCGAAAGATCTCAGAAATCTTTTAAGTTCCTGATTTTTTTAGATAGTAATTACGTTTTACGGCACAACGAAATTTCTATCTGCATATTTTATTGAACGAAAGCATCCTGATTTCAAATAGATGTTCCAAATTTGTGACACAATTTTTGAATAATGCTTTCTTTATCAAAAATATTAAGTTGAAAACTTATTTTTAATCTGAAAATGTAATAATTTAATTGCAAGCACAATAATTAAATATGTAAAAATAATTTGAAAAATATAATAAATATTATGCAAATGATTTTGTATCAGTTTTCTTGCAATGTAATAAATAGGATTACATTAGGGTTCATAAAACTGTGAGTTTTTGTAAATTAAAAGTTCGCAAAAACGAACAACAACTATAATTGAGTAAAATCTTCAAATTTCGCAAAAAATATTGGCATGCTTTGTTACGCATTATCAACAGCTGGGAAAATAAATGAATATAAATCATTTTTTATAAAATGTCATATGTCTGTTAGAACTTGAAAGGGAATAATTGGCTGATAATTGGATGACTCCCAGATGAAGGTTATGTGATTTATTTGCATAAGCAAAATATTCTATAGCTAGCCATATTTCTGTATTTTATATGATCCGAAAATATGCGCTTTTTTTAATTTCCCAATCAAGACGATAGTTTTTCAATTTATATTCTTCTACTGGGAATTAGCCCCGATTTCTCTTATTATCAATTTTCATATATTGCTTAAAATTTCCTAATTTTCTCTGCCCTGAATTTAGATTTGGATCTTAAAAAAAGAGATAACTTAAATATTTCAAATTAAACCAACAAGAATTAAGAGTCTTCATTGTGTTATGACAATTTTGAATTGAATTAAAATAAAAAAAATACTTTATTATTGAATAAAGATAAGAACATAATTTTCACATTTACGACACATATTTTTTAAAAACAAAAGAAAAGAATGGTGAAACATAAGATAAAATGAAATGCAGTAAAAAATCATTATTTCATAAAATAATTATATTTTAATAAATAATATTGATATAATAATATTGATATTGATATAATTTTGATATAATATTATTTCATTTATATATTAATATTATAATATATCACATTTATTCAAAATGCAGTTCGAACACAGTAAACAGGTCTTGATAACAAGCAAAAACGTTCATTAGTCAGGCCTAACTATAGCTCTAAGGCTTACAAGTCAAGAACTGTCTCTTACAGTTCCACAACACAAGTTTTAAAATGGTTGCAGAACACTCTAGAAATATTCAAATGCGAAAATTTTCATTTTTTACAGGTTTCTTGAATATATAAGAAAGCGAACTTAAAAGAGAAGAAAATACACCCTCAACCTCGCGCAGACTCGAACCGACGATCTTCCCCTTTGGAGCCGTTGACTTTATCCACTGTACGCGGCGAGTTTTTCATTTGATATACAGCAATATTAATACTAATTAAAATAGATAAAATGTTCATAAGATTTTAATATCCGAATTATTTTTTTATTAACATTAGAATAATCGATAAAATTAAAGAACTGAAAATTTCCATAAAAATTGAAATCACAATGTTGTTCGAACACAGTAAACAATTAATATATTTGTTTTACAAATTATTCTCTAAGCCGTACAGAAAGTTTTAAATACTTAGAATTGCAATATATAAGGAGATTAGTCTTTTAACTTTCTGCCACATGGTATTCAGATTGAAGTTTATATTAATATTGTATTAGCAAGCATTAACTAAAATAAAAACTTATTTTTTTATACTAATATTTTTTTCTAAATGCCAGTAAAATACTTTTCGATAAAGTATTGAATTAAAATGTTAAAAGGATTTTATGGTTAAAATTCGCAAACAGAGTTAAAATCGATATTTTGAAACTTTGTTCCATGATTTAAATAATCTTGTATAAGTGAATTTCTCAAATCTAGTTTTACAGTACATTTTTTGGAATCTACTCCAGTCTTGCAACTAGACAGCGAAATATTCTGATTACCCTCGATTACACATTTAATTATTTTCCTTATATTTAATTTCTGTATATTTCAAACCATGCAATAGAAAGCCTATAGAAATGAATAGCAAATGAATATCATTTGAAAACAAATAGAACATTTCTTGGTTAAAAATATCAAAATAATAAAGAAAATAATGCAACTGCGAAGTAAGAGCATCAGTCATTTTTTAAATACAGAACTCTAATTATCGAACTCCGTCCATCCGAATCGCTTTCAGAATTTCAGAAAAATAAATTAGATTGGAGAAGAGACGAAAAATGAGCAAAAAGAAAAAGCTCAAGAAAAGGAAAGGAAAGAGAAGGGAGAAGATGAGAATGAGTGAGAGAAAGGGACATTTTTTTAAAAAAAAATTCCTGCATATTCAGAAGTTAGTGTTGAGGATGTAAGAGAATGGCTTATGAGTCAGACACTGGATTTCAAATTGCAAATGATGGCAGACTTATTGAAAGTATAGAGGAAGGAGATGACCTTAATGTCCAAGTAGAAGCAGGAACGGGACCAACAGCTGAAGAAACATTTGACGGCTTTGAAACTGGTTTGAATCTAAATAGTGGAACATCAGACGCATGCAATTTTCACTTTCTAGTGAAAACGCGATTAAGTACAGATGAAGGCTGTGAAGCAGCTTACACAGGCCGAGATGTTCAGCAAACAATGGCTTCAACAAACAATGGCTTTCATTTATAGCGTTGTACATATATAGTGTATTTATGTGTACAGCACTTGGAGTACTTTAACATGTATAAGTGTTGCATTTTCATATATTTTTTTCTCCTTTAAAAATATATAATTTTTCAGTACCATTTTCAACACACAATAATTAATTAAAATGGATAAATTTTCGAAAAAATCCAATTACTTTTGACTCAATAATAATCATTAACTTTTTGAATATTCGAATGGGGTCCGGTCCCAAATGATTTTGGTAATTGGAGTTCTATTGCATTGACAAATATTAAAGCAGTTTTACGCAAAATAAGCAATGTAATAAATCTTACTATTCTCATTTCTTTCGCCTTTTGTATTGATAACTGAAGTTCTTCTAATTCTTTTGAAACTTCTTTGAAAGACATCTGTAATTAAAAAAAAAGTAAAGTAAAAATATTTTTCTTAGTTAAAATCAACTTTTGCAGTTATCAAATAATCAATCAATATTATTCATTGTTAATACTATTGAAATCAATAATTTTGTTTGAGATTACTAAATAACAGAAATTTTAAATGGTTCATAAATAATACGTGTCTTAAATAATGCAGTTTTAATGATTAGAAAGTTGTGAAATAATCAAAAAAAATTTTTTTTTAATGATTTCTGACATTATATTACTAATTTTATCATTATTTCACGCACCATAAAGCACAAACCTATGATGTTATTAATTTTTTACTGTTGAAACTTACATCATTGTCTTGAGAAACATGTTTCTCTAGAATAGGGAATTATTTTTAAATTAAAAGACGAACAATATTTAATGTCAAATCAATTATTTTTAGTGTATTATTTTATATTTGCTTATTCACTTTATTCTTGATAATGAATTTAGAATTTTTCACATACGACAATTTTATTTCGCAAATTTATAGCAAGGTAAATTTGAAACAAAAATATACATTTTTAAGCGAGAGTATACTTTAACATAATTATTCAGTATGAAAAGATTTATTTAAAATAATTTTCTAAAATTTATACATATTTGATTATGTGAATAAAAATATTTATCTATATATTAGAGAGTATGAAGTTTATGTTCAAAATAATAAAAGTTTGTGCATAAAGTTTAATAAATTTTGTAAAATTCGTCACTTATTCATACCAGAATAATGACTAGAAGTTTTTGTATGTGGAAAGTCCTAAGGCAAACAAAAATCTTTAAAACAAGCTTTCATAAGAATTGCAGTCTTTACAAAGGGGAATATATAAATTTGTTTACTTAGTACATGTACTAATTAGAAAGATTTCGCTATTTTTCTGGAATTCAGTGAATAACTCATTTTAAGGAAAGAAAGACGCTTGTTTATATAAAATCTAATGTTGTGTAATTTGTATGCATAAAATTTTTCATAATAGCGCAAGTAATCTTGTTTTCATTGTTGTTGGGCAGCATTTTTAATTGATATGGGTTTGGGTTTTAACAAACTTAATATGATTTAAATTTTCAACAACACTAACCACAGTTATGAAATCTTCAGCGATTTAAATAAAAATAAAAGATTCAGTTTCTTCGTATAGCTTTCAATAGATAAATTTTATTGAGAAAATTAATTATTTATCTTTATTCTTTGAAATTATATGATAACATAGATATAGTTATCACGATTCGATAAAAAATTTATGCATATAATCATAATTAGAAAACCGTCACACAGTAAATCAAAAAGCATACTTCAGTGATATTTCCTTGTTATTAATGCCCCTCAACCAAATAATATATTTTTAATTGTCCTTATAATTATAGTCAATAACAAAAACTTGATTATCTTACACCAAGAGAAGCACATTATACTATTGCTTAAATGTAAGCCATTTAACCTACACTGCTGGCCACCCAAATATCAACACCAAGAAAAAGACAAAAGATATCACAACTGAATTTATTTTAGATATAATATATTGACCGAGTTTCAAATGATTAAGTTTATAGACTTTTGTGAAGTGTGGTTTCTGCCAAAATCAGTAACCAGAGTAGCTGCCATTGTTGAAGATCACCGCAGTCACACGCCTCGGCATCGATTCAAAGGCACTATAGATGTGGACCTGAGGTACAGCAGACCAAGTAGCCTCCACACGTTGTCAAAGTTAATCTGGTGTGGTAGATGAGGATGTAATCTGGGTCAATAGTTTAGCAACCATGGACCATATGCTTTCTATTGACGAAAGATCCGGAAAGCGAGCCGGCCAGGGAAGCAACTCAATCTAGCAATTGACGAAGAAACCTTGGATAATGGGTACCATGTGTGGCCGCGCATTATCCTGTTGAAATATGGCTGTGGGCAAACCCTTAAGGTAAGGAGAGACAATTGGCTCCAATACCTCGAAGGTATAGCGCTGACTGTATAAAGTACCAGAAATGCGTACTAGAGGAATGCGAGAGTGATATCCAATAACACCTCAAACCATAATACCCGATCCAGGACCAGTGTAGCGGTGCATAACGCAGATGTTCAGCATCCTCTCTCCACGGTGTCTTCAGATTCGAATGCAATCATTGTGGTGTTACAAACAGAAGCGTGACTCTTCAGTAAAGACAATTTCATTCCGTTCTGCTATCCACATCCTTTTTTCATCACACCATTGGTGGCGGAGAAATTTGTGGTTCTGCGTCAAGGGTAGACGAAGAATATGACGCCTTGTGGACAGACTACTCTGCTGTAAATGGCGTCGAATGGTACGCGCAGACACTGGATGTTGCGTTACAGATTGAATGTGCTGTGCTATGGTTCGTGATGTGGCTTAGCGATCTGTCACTGCCAACCGCACAATTTAGAAGCGCAATTTGTGAAGGGGATCACTAAGATGGATGCGATTGAGCACGTCGGTCCATCATACCCTCCTGCATCCAACGATCACATATTCGTATTACAGTTGTTTGGTTTCTTCCACCACGACTACCGATTTCCATGAAAGATAATCCACAATCTCGGTAGGCAACTATCCTTTCTCTGTCGAACTGTTAAAGTTGATCAATAAATGACAGCTGTTTTTCACGAAACATAATTGATCGTTTAAAAAAAAAAAAAAACACAAGAAAAACGCAATTGATGTATTTGAAATTTCAAAGCCTTAAATAGCCATTTGAAATGGCGCAACAGGTGCGCGTGATGTGCGTCTGTGCTGAAATTCTAATACTTTGCATATTTCACTTCCGCTAATGCATGTTGTAAGTTTCATATTATTTGCACGTTTCCTTCCGGTTGTTGCAATTACGTTGGTCCGCAGTATATTTGTAAAGGAAATATGGACTGTGTGAGATTGTTTGGCGATGATCGAATCCAACAATACATGCTTCTTAAGCAAGCTTATTGCAAGCACATTAAAAGGGAACATAACCTTTTATTATATATATATATATATATATATATATATATATATATATATATATATATATATATATATATATATATATATATATATATATATATATAAGCACATTTAAAAAATCCAACACGAAAGATAAAAATATTTATTTAGTCATCACCAAATATAATGATTTTTAATGCGTTATATCTATATAAAAGCGTTTAAATTTGAAGTCAATCATTTGTTTCTCTTCCTTAATTTCATAATTTCTTTATTTATCCAATTTACTTTTTGTAATCGCAATGAATAGTTTAATACATGACTTTGGAGAAAATATGTGATATTTAGAATATGTTTGCTGTCATCAAAATTTGTAATATTTTGTCATATAAAGTTGTTAGGAAAATTGAATGAGTGTTGTACAATAGTTGTTCTTAATATACGCACAGTATACAATGAATAAAATTTTAAAATTGATTATCATAAACAATTACATTTAAAAATTACAGTGAAATGCAAAAATTAATTATTTTGAAAAATATTGCATTTAAACTACTAATATATTATTTAAATGGTAATATTAACTCTGCTTTTAAATGTAAATTTCCCAAATTAAATATCGTAAAGAATTCAAGCCATTTTTTTTTCAATTATAATTTTAAGGGAATCGAATAAACTCTTAGACTGAGTTATATAATTGGAATAAATATAAACTTAAAGAAAATATTAAACCAAAGGAAAGTTATTTGTAAGGTTTTTAAAGAGACACACATATTAAAGATAAACAACGTTGATGAATAAATAAACAAGAAAAGTAAACACATTTAACAAGCCTTCAAATTTGGAACGAAGATAAAATTTTTGATATTTATCTCTAAACGTCATATGCCATTGATCTCAAAATATCAGCGTAAACATGTCAGTTACGTTAAAATCGCCGAAATCTTCTTCTCTCATAGTACCCTATGGGTTTTATTGATCGCAGTTCTCATAAAACATTTTTTAATAAACACATTGAACAGCCTGAATAATATAGTTATCAAAACTTTCAAAAATTAGACTTGCCTTATCAATGATATATGGGTTCCTTGAGTTGTTAAGATTTTTCGTATCAATCTATAAAACCTCTCTGATTTATACTTAATTATTTAAGTTTGGAAGTATTTGCCATATAAGCAATTGTTTAAAAATTAAATAATCCAAAATAAATGCGTATTGAACTGAACGTTATTGATGTACAATGTGTACAAGGTCTGTAAATTAATAAAATACAGTGCAGATTCAATTTACAAATACACTCGCAGCATTTCATTTAATTGATTTGGAATCTAAATATTTTCTATTTATGAATAAAACAAAATAAAAATTTCGTAGTTTTAGTGGATTCAAAATATTTAAACAAATAAATAATGTGCAATGATTGCATTTTATTTGATTCCTAATAAAAATTGGCTATGATATCATGAATAATTATAAACTTTCCTCGGTTAAATATATTGATTATTTTTGCAGAAAATATAAATAATTTTACACCAATATTCATAAAGTCATAATACGTATATGATTTTAGCATGCATCTGCAAAAACGAGGTTATTTATGGGTTTTAAGTATAATTTAGTGATGCACTTTTGAAATGTGATCAAGTGATTTTAGATTATTGCTCATTTCTTCAAACTCCCCTCTAAATTTCTCTGTCCATCATTTAATTGATTAAATATTAACACTTTTAATATAGAGGGTAACAAGAATTAATATGTTAGTAGGATATGTAAGTACGCAGATGCCAATTACATGCATCTGTGTACTTGCATTTCCAAGAAAATATAAAATGGATCGTTAGCTATGTACACTCTAAGTCTCTTTTTTAAGACTGTTAAATTCAATGCTTTACTATCTAAGTCAGGTACGAACAACATCATATCACACATACACAGCATCGTTTAAAATTAGAAAAAAAAAACTCAATATTTTCTAATTTTGAAAGACATTTTAGTGAAGGTGTTAGTATTACGTATATGAGGACGTGAAGTTGTTTTGGACTGTAATAAATTAGTTAAAAAGTTGAAAGAGTCTCACTATTATTAAATATCTCATAACTGACAATTAAAATGAGATGGGTTTTTTTCACGTTAATTTTGTGAATTATCTTCTATACCTATCCTTCTTACTTTCGCAGATAGTCGGCGAGAGCTTATGCCATCATGAGCTATATTCACACATCCCAAAACAAGAAACCAGAAAACTAAGAATTTTACTATAGACGGATATATAGCAGAAATGTAATATCCATCTTATATTGCTTAGCAATAAGCATTGAATTTTACCATTTCACAAGGTAAAACGCGGGCCACAGATTATTTGAAAATAATGCTTAGTAACAAGATATATGAGGAGTAGGAATGCAAAATATGAGTAAAATGCCGACTATGTAAACAATTTTATAAACTTTCAAAATAATACTGATTTATATATGAGTGTTATGTGATTGTGTATAAAGCAAATGATACAATCCAAGGATCATCATTAAAATATTTTAAATTTAGTGCTTTTCTAATTCTATAATCTGCCTAAAGAGAGCATTCTAACGTTCGGAAATATACGATCTCTTGTTAGTCTGATATTTGAGAACATTCTTTTAAAGAAAGCATTCTTTAAGTTCCGGGTACGATAGAAAAACACGTGTTTCTTTCGCTGATGCTTCGAAATTTTTTATTTTTTTAATTCTGGAGTTTATACTGTGTCAGCTGTGGAAAGAGACCATAGAGATAAGATAGTGAGAAATATGTAGGTCCGAAGTTTAAAAAAAATAGTAGCAAGGAATATAAAGGAAGAACTATCTCAAATTATTCTGCACACACGCTGGCATTTTTCTCAATCTGTGCTTTCAATTTAGCTTGTTCATTTCTTTCATTTTTCTTTATTTACGAGATTTGTTAGATACGTGTTCATATCAGAACAAAAATCCTGTTGAAACACTATTGTCACAAAATAAGCGTTATGATTTGACGTTCTGACACGATTGCAATATTGAGATAAATAATCAAAATTCAAATTTTCTAAAATTAAATATATTTTTTTCAAAAAATAAATTATTTTATCGATAAGTATAAAAAGGATTCAGATTTTATTAATATTTCTAATTAAATTATAGAAAATTTCTCTAAAGTGCTTAAAGAAAACACTGATAATTACTGGATATAGTTTTTCAGTAAAAAAGCTAGTTTTTTTTAAAAAAAAGTAAAAGAAAATTATAAGGTGTAAAAAATATACATAACAACATAGTACGCAGTTAATACAAATACTAACTGAAAAACACATGTTATAATTTTTTTTATCTTTAATTTCAAATTATTAAATTCAATTATGAATGTGTTTTATCAAAAAATACACCTATATATATCCTATTTTCATGAGCTTTAAAAGTAAGAAATATAAAAAAGCATTACCGAAAGATAAATTGAATCTATAACAGCATATTTGTGTTATAGATTCAATTAATAAAAATATGTGGAAAGGTTTCCACATATTTTTATTAATTGTAACTGTCCAACAAAGTTAATACTATAATTGAGAAACGATTTTTTGTATCTTCACTTCAATAGCTCTTTTCAAAATATAAAAGCTTATTAAATATTATATATATAAAGTTATGAAATAAATGTATGTATATAAACAAATTTTTCAACTATCAGAATAAATTTTAATTCAGAAAAAAGATTTCTTTAGCTTTATCGAATTTATAAGAAAATATATCATTATATTTTCATTGATAATAAAAAAAGTGAGAATGTAAATATATAACTTAACTTAAAAAATTTTTAAATTGTTTTACCTAAATTTACTATAGAGATAGGTTTATATAGTTAGCGATTTTAATTAATGCTATAAAAATAAAAGAAATTGCATTATAATATTAGGTTTATTTAGAAACAACAACTTACCTGTAAAGAATATCGACGAGTTTTATTTTTTCTTTTGAATAAGGATATGTCGTCTTTAGCAGTCGGTTTCGTTACGGATTCCGTTTCCTTTCTATGGGTATAAAATTAATAGTTAAATATTTTTAATAATAATATCGAATAAACAAATATTTTAGTTTGATTTTTTGACCATCTTGCTCATCACTTGAATTAATACTTCAAAATATATGTGAAGTACAGCTACAACATTAAAAGGAAAAATTCGCAGTAGACTACCATAAAATCAACAAAGACAAAATAGAATGACATCTATCACTAAAAAAGTAGTTCAGAAGTTCGTAAGTAAACAATGCAATGCACGCAGTGATGACTGAGGTCAATTGTGTTTTTATGTTTTTATCGATAACTTTCACAACAAGGAAATTTTATTTAAGTAATATCAGATAAGGGTGTTCGCATGTTTCATTTAGTCATGAATGAAAGTATAATTTTAGACATTATCATAGTGATTCAACACTGACAAAAAATCTTGGATGAGACATGCAAATTTGCTTAAATAATGTACATTGAATTCACAATTACAATATGACCAACTCTTGAAAAAAAAGTTTTTAACATAAATGAAATTTTAATGCTTATAAAAAATAATTATAAATGAAAATATTAGATATTGAATTTTACAAACTTTTATAAACTTAAGTTATGGAAATACACAAAACATGTGATAAACGAAAAATATGTAATACAACAGTGTATAAAACATGTATTAGGAAAAAAAACATTTTATGTGAGGGACAGTTATATATTTTTACTTAAAATATGTTTATATGTATATTCTAAATTTAAAACTGTAACATTTTGTCGAAAGTCTCCCGAAAACTTATTTTTTAATTAATTTCATAAAATTTTCTTAAAGTTTTTGCAAGTATATGTAAATACACAGATTTATGTATACTTAATGAATAGAAAATTGTTTACAAAAGATAATAGTCTTACTTAATCAGTCCAGTCAATAAACATCAATAAATATTATGACATTTTTAAAATCTAGACGGTCAATTTTTTAGCGTAGTAAATAGAAAGGGAAAAAATATAGTGTATACGTTTCCTGACAGGAAATCATAAAAACATTATTATAAGATATTGATGCAATAAATTTAATGCCTTGTTATATTTTTGTATAATTAGATAAAGTCACATACATGTCCCAACCAAAAGCCAAATTTTAATCTCCGGGACTTTTGTTGTAAAAAAATTTGTTAACAAATATGGAGAACTAATATAAAAATAATTCATTAAATATGGAATTATGCCTCATTAGAGCAACTATTTTTTTAGATATCACTTAGCAACACCTTTTAGGTTTTAATATTCTTGACCTAATAATATTACTGTATTTAACACAAATTCGATACATTTTTACTCATAACAATGCATATAATCTAGTGATTCATCAATTTGTCCAGTTGCTTTAAATTTTCTTTCGTAAGAATATGTATACGCATACGATATTTTATTTATTTAATTATGATAATTTATCTTTGATGTTTAATTTTTTAATTTTATATGAATTTTTAACATTGAAAAAGATACAATATTCTTATGAAAAATTTATTATATTTTTAAAGAAATAAAATTTTTATAGGATTAAATGATGAAATTCATATAATAAATATTACATCTGATTTCAACATTTTATTATCTATTCCCCACGGAATTTTACACGTGGTAATTTTCTGTATCCTAAATTTTCCAATTATATTCTGGCTACATACATGTAATTAGACAATACCTAAAAAATTAGAGGTACAAGTTAAAGCGAAGAACATGATGTGAGACGAGAGAATTATGAAATAAAAGTTCAATTCACATTAAAAAGCATTCTCGAAAATATGACACGTGTTGCAAATGTATATATAAAGAGAGCGAGAAAGAGAGAAAGATACTAAGTATGAGCAAACGTTTTTCACACGTGATCTTGAAAAATGACTATGAATTACATTTCTAAACAAAGTGGTTGAAAATTTTAAAATAAGAATCTAATTTATAACATTCAGTTATTTTCTATACTTAATCACAATTTATAAAAAAAATTAAAATTTGGAAAATTCTGCATCAGAACGACTCTAAATATTTATATTTACATTATACGTTTTTAGGCGATGAACCAGCATGATGGAATGGACATAATTCAAGTTAGAGTGCAACGTTTCACAATGGACACATAAAATATCATTTATTATAAAAGCAAAACCAACATTATCTTGTGGAAGCCATTTTCATATGATAGAAGGAAATCACATTTCAAAAAGTAGAAATAAAAGTTGAAGTAGAATGAACTGTTGAATGTTCAAAAAGTGGCCGGAGTGTAATAAATTAAATCCATCAAAAACGGAATATTTCCACGATAAGAAATTCAGAATCGATAACATCAATTGGGAGGAAACGGAAACTCAGTCGAGCTTGACAGGGCTTCCGATGGAAAAAGGGAACTGCCACAAAAGCCGCCAAAATTCATTCTTTTTTTATTCCTAAAAACTCTGCTAAAAATATTTAAAATGATTAAGAGTGACTGACAAACAGTAGGTATGTTCTTTTGCTTATTTTATATAAAATAACTTAATTCGCAAAAATGCATTTCATTATACCAAAAAATACACTAACTACATAATCTGAAAATAATGATAAAGCTAAAAATTCATAAGATATTTCGTAATATAAGATATTAATAGTCTATATTAATAAAGGAGAGAATTACACAATTTCTGAGGTATAGAAATATATTTGGCTAAGTTAAAAAAGCAATATTCATGTCATCCTTCCAACATCATACATGTGATGACGCTAAACACATAGGTAGTTGGTTATCTAAATAATGAATATACCTTAAATGTATAAAGAATCATTTATTAGATGGTGTAGGTCCACCTTTGGGATGTAATACAAGTTGGATTCACCAAGGAATCGATTCATGAAAATGCTCTATATGTTCAAGGTGTCCTCCAAATGTGCAGTTCTTTCTTCTTTTAGGTGTGAAATAGGATTCATCAGACCATATAATTTTCGTCCACTTATCAATTGATCAGGTTTTTCAGTGTCGGCGACGTTCGACATTGACATCTGTGACAAGTGGCTTGAGAATTCATACACTACCGTAAATATTCTGTTAATAAAAACTGTGCCTTCTAACTGTAATCATTGACACTGAAAAATCCAGATGTTAACTATGCTCAGCACTTCGTTTTAGGCATTATATGGTTCGTTTTTAGACATTACAATCAGCTTCAGTACCCGTCCGTATCCTTCAATGAGCTTCTTGTTCGGTGCACCATTTTGCTTGCCGTTTGTCGTGCTCGGCTTGCCGAGTTGTGTATATGCTATTATGACTCAAGAAATGCCTGAAAAATTAGATGTTTCCGTCACATTGGCTCCAGCTAGATGGATTTCTATAATTTAACCTTTCTGACAATATTACAGATCAGATATTTTTCGATTTAGAAAAAAATATCCGAGACTTACAGAACTTTAATAAAGCTATCCAAATACTAACGAAATAAATATTTGCTGAAAAGTATTTATATGTTCATTAACATGTTTATTAAATTTGTTTGTGTTGATAAATTATTTAATATTTTGCTTCAAGGACAGTCCAGCGATTTTATTAAAATTGATTTCATAATAGAAGCTTTAAATTAAAATGTCTTATGTGATATTCTTTAATAGTGAATAAAAATAATCAACGAAACAAAATAAAGTATACCTGTTAATAGAAAGATCCTTATTTTCACCACTAAGTTGCATCGATATTGAAGAGGTATAGGATACTGGGATGAAACGTGGTTCTTTTCCTTGATCAACGTCACTGATTTCTAGTGAAACTCTGTTTTCATAAATGGGAAGTGTACTTTTATTTTTTTGAGTAATAGATGTTTCACAAATACCTTGGTTGTAACTTTCAGATTTTTTATTTAATTCGATAGAATTAAGAAGTTTCACCAGTTTATCTAACTCAGGTGAGGCCGTTAGACCTTCATCATTAGCAGTATTATCTTTGAACTGCTTTCTACTTTGGGCGAAAGACTTGCGGTTGCCTACATTCCTGTAACCACTGTCGAATTTAGTGTCTAGAGCTGATTTCGTTAAATTATTTAAGAACTTTGAAAAAGCACGTATCTTTTTCTCATACAATGCTTCACGTTTATTGTTTTGGGGAGACAGACAGTCCCCAGAATCATTTGAGTCGGAGTGTTTTACACTTATGTTCTCGGCACTGGAAGACATTATATCATTAGAGCTTCTCTCTATAATACTATTCTGAGGAAAACTTTCCTCATGAAGTGGATAAGAATTAGAAGCTTTCAGTGGTTGGTTAAGATTGTAGTTTGTTTCTAATTTGGTAAGTTGATTAGTAATGTGAAAACAGTTATTTTCGTTAATTGATTGATCATCCCCAGGATCAGTAAATTCAGTATAATTAGGAAGCTGACACTCAGAATGATTTTTGAAGCTTAGATGTCTGAGTTCTGGAATGTTTCTATTACCTGAGGATATTTGAAATTCTTCAAATTGTTTTGATTTGGAGTAGCTATCAGACACTATTTCTCTTTCGAAAGAAGGGGGAATTTCTGATTCAGGAAAGAAAACATCATCTCCATCACATGAATAGGACTCTCTAGAAGTATTAGGACTTAGAATTGATGTTTGTTTCCGAAAACAGTTTCTGTCTCTACGAGATTTACTCCGGTTGTAGTAATCTTTACTTAAATCGAATGATTTATATTCACAGCCGATGCCTCGTATTGGTCGCTTAACGTCGTCAGGATCAGAGTCCACAGTCTTTTGTGCGGAAAGATGCTTTTGATCAAGATGCAAGTCACGAAAATGCGAGCAAGGAGAATTTTTAAGCCTGGACTTAAACATACCTCTCCATGTTACAGGACTCTGTGGATCAGAAAAATATCCTTCTGGGTAATTTGAAGTAACTCTGTTTCTACGTTCATCACTGCAAAACATATATTGTTGAGGATGAAAACATCGCGGAAATTGAGGTTTACAACAATGATGGCAAGGGTGACTGCAAGAAGAATTTACATTCAAATTATGAGTTGAAGCAGACAGCCTTTGAGATCCACAAAAAGGACCAAAATTAAAATTAGCCATAGGTGTAGGACATGAAAGGTATCGATCGCGATTGCAGCGTCTCTTAAATTTTCCATCTGATGATGATAAAACTTTCTCTTCAAAAGGGTAATATTTTTGATTATAGCCGTAACGTGAAGACCAAGAAAAAACACCAGGGTTTTCCACAGTGTTTTTCCTATGAGTACTGTAACACGAGCACATGTTCATAGAGGATAAGCAGCAACAAGGATAGGTGGATTGACAGCTTGGAACTTGTGGAGCAGAATATGTATTTCGAAGAGGTAGATGAGATGGTAGTACAAAATGAGACGATAATGCTTGTACTGGATGGGAGGTTAAGTTTGCAAAATCTGGATTCGTGATGGGTGTGTCTTCATCGTGATGATTGATTGATGAAGACATTCTTCTTAATATACGACGTTTTCTGTTAGGAACTTTTTCCTTCACATGAGCATCTGTTGATTTAGATTCTTTATTCATCATACTTTGTGAACTCTTATTCTGAGTAATTTCAGCTTTCACCATGATTTCTTTTTGTATAAATGGGTTAGGAGAGGAAGGTTCAGGACTTTGAATTTTGTTTTCAATTGACGTGCAATCAAAGCTAAAAACTTGACTAGTTTCTGATGAGTTTGGAGATAAAGAATCATTGGTATCTAGCATAGATGATAAGAAATTGGTTAACGAATCATCTCTGGTATACTTTGGTTTATCAAACGTTGACTGTTTTGTTTTAATTTCAGCATCAAATGAGTTAGACATCGATTCAAAATTGTTATTTTCATTAATTGTCTGAAAAGTAGATTCTTGTTTATTCATTCCACTTAAGGAATTCGTATCTTCCTTTTCGCTTAAAGAGGATATTGATTCAGAATTATCAAATAGTGAACTAACAGAAATAAAATTTTCATCGTCAATATTAATTCTACTATTTTCGTGGTTTATAAAGGCAATTTCAGACATCACAGTAGGATGGTCACAATCTTTAGATATATTTTGAAAGACAAGATTATCCAAATTATTAGAAGTTTGTTGACAGTAATTTGTTTGAGAAAGTCTTCTTAAGGGAGGTTTAACAATAGTACATACATTATTATTTATTAATGAAGATGATTTTATTGTGGAAGAAATTGAACAATTTTTTTCAGTAGAAAATTCAGTTTCACAGTTATTTGCCAAAGAATTAGCACCTTCGTCTTTTTTAAAATCCTTTTTATCTTTGTCTATATTGTTGTTGTCCATTATATTATCTGAGGAGATGAAAATATTTTGCTCCAATTTAGTATTAGAATCAACAGCTTGAATGAATACATCCTTTGTAACAGTAGCACTTTCTGTTAAATTCTCCTCAACTTTATCTAGCAACTCAACACAAAGATCAGCGAATTCATCTATTTCACAGTTATTTCGTTTGCTTAATTGAAATTTCTCAGTCTTACAATCACTTGAATCCATCTCAGAATTTGGTTTCACCTCCTCTTCAAAAGAATCTCCTTGAAGAGATTTTTCTTCGTGATCTTCGCTTGCTGCAGATACAAGAATGGCGATTGGACTTTGTGGAAAAAAAGTTTCTTCATTAAAAGAGGAATTATTACTGTTACTCAGATTATGTTTCCCATCTTGACACGAATGATTCGCATCACCGGTAGAAGGCGTATTGTTGAAAGAAAACGATGCAGGTCCAGTATTGGATCGTATAAGAGGATAACTGTTATTGAGAGGACTAGTTATGCCATTGTAGTCGTTCTGTTCTGATCTAGAATCTTTGCCCATGCTCAAGTTTCTGAAAAGTCGCCTCTTGCCTTCTTTTCTTTTAAAACATCCAATTGATTGAATTATTCTGTCGTTAAGGCTTTCCATTTCTGCAAGAGAAGAATTTTTTTTAGATTTATGTTCACCATATTCATATTTTAAGTCCTAAGCATACGTAACAAAAATTCTCCATAAACATGCGGTGACTAAAAAAAGTTATAGAACCAGAATAATGGTAATTCAGATTGTCTTAATAGTCAATGGAGAGACTATTATGGCATAAAATGTAATAAATTTAATTGGAATCTAAAAATATTCATAATATTTTTGATAAATATATTATTAATGGAATATAGCAATCAATTAACATTCATTTATAAATAAACAAAACGATATTACTAAATGTATATACTGATTTTCTTAATTTTAAAAACGTTTCTATTTACTATATAAGACTGCCTGAATATTAAAACTACAAACATGGTAGGTATCCTTTTATTTTCTTTATGAAAGTTTTATGGTAAATAAAAAAAATATGTGATATTAATGGTGTTAGCATCATAAAAATGTGTAGAAATTTTTTGATAAAATATGTCTTTAACACCTTTAATTTTTTGAATGTAACAAAATTTACATGAAAAATCTCATATTTTAAATCATTTTAATTTTATTAACATGAAATTTATTTTGAAACACATAATTATAGGTTTTAAAAGTTATTGCTTACATAAAACACTGAAAAAGCGCTACTGTTTCAAACATTCTAACTATATAAACATAAATATACATTCTATTACTCTGAATACATTATTTAATTTCGGTAACCATTTTCATTCACTTTTATATATCTTTAGGTATTAGATATTATTAAAATATACATTTTTCCCAAACACCTTAAAATAAATAGAAATTTCTGTTATTTATTTTTAAAATGTATATAGGTACAAACATTTAAACTGAATCTAAATTTTAAATGAATTGATTTTGTCATTATATACAAAAAGAGTTCTACGACTATTAGTAAATTTTAAAAAAATTTCTCGGCACAGATGCCGTATAATCCAGGATGATTTGGTGATTTTTTGGTGGATTTTCTTATGCATCTGGACACGACACAATGCGTCATCTTGGCAACATTGCTTCATCGCCAAAAAAATTCAGAATTAGGAATCCTGTATTATATGCCACGTGTGCCCAATTTCGTTAATATTGATATATAATGGCAGAGTGAACATCATAATAATCATCTGAAAGAATTAATGAATTGTTGATATTTTGCACACGTTTTATTTATAATTACCTAATAAAACCTAATAAATAATTACCTAATAAATAATTTGTCTTTATCATATATTACCATGAAATTTTAGACGTGTTTCTATTTCATAGTTTAGAAATCAATTAATTTCGTTAGTCATTTCTTTTTATCAGTATCATATGAATAGAATCCTCAATGTATGAACAAAATTTTTAAAATTTACTTAAATGATAAACTTTAAAATTAGTATAAAATTAGAGCACATTTTGTAGCAATTTTTTTTATGATATTTTAACAAACTGTTTCATTATCAGAATAAAAATAAACTCTTTTTTCTTTCTTTAATGTGACATTTTAATCTAGCCTTTATATATTTACGAAAAGTATTACGTAAAAAAAAAAGGCGACTGTTTGTTTAAGTTTTCAAAAAAAAGAATCAACTTATTTAGTTGCGATCAACTTATCAAGTTAGTAATGCTTGACTTTATCTAATGTCTTCAAAATAAAAATATTAAATTTTAACCACGGTTTTATCATTCAATATTCTAATCAAAATCAATTTACAAACTATTTTTTTCAACTGAATATTGTTGACGTTTAACTAAACTAAGAACAAAAAATTATAGATGCAAGAGCTCACCTACAATATTAGTAGATTTGCTACTTACCTCTGAGATGAGTAAAAGAAAATATGCTTCATAATATTGAATGCTTCTACAACACAAAACAGATACATAACTTTATACTTGCCACTTTATCTCTGCTGTAGCTTCAACAATGGTCTTCTAAGCCTTATATGTTATTCATTTAAAATTTAACATTCAACAGTTCTTTTGATTCTAAGTTGTCTGAATCCAGCTAACTTGTTTTCAATCCCAGACGATACAGAATTAATTAAATATGTTGATGCAAGATTAACAACAGAGAATGAGATCATGGCTTTATGTTCTAAAATAATAAGTATGAAAAAAAAATAATATTTTCGATTACAGCAATGAATCCCTATAGAAACTTGATTTTCGTTTGTTTTCTCGTACATGCGGTGCGCCTAAAGATTGATTAATAATACTTCTTTTGTGTATTATTGATGACTGAGAATACCAAACTTACATTCCTTATATTTTCATCCATAATCAAATTACATTCTTGTTCTATATGATTGATTCACACACCAAATGATTATTATAAATCCATATCAGTTGAAGCGCCTTCTACAGAAAAATTTAAAAAATATATATACATCTAGATGTGTGTGTGATTATATGATCTTCTCTCTTCTTTTCACTGTATTGGGATGTATAACACGTGATTCATGATGTGGTGAAAGACTGGTATTCATAGACGTTTTTAGTAGTAAGATAAAATTTTACTTGTTTATAAGCGCAAGAATTATTCACTTTTCGAAATATTTTTCATTTAAATTAGCAACCATATAAGAATTTTAAAAAAAAAATGAAGGAAAATGCACTCTCAATAAGGGAAACTGACATTTAAATACCTGATTCTGGAAATTTAGAAAGTCTCTGCATAAGAGAAGGCAAGAATCTCTCCGGGATGGTTGGATCGCCGGAGCCTGCGAATCCCATTTCTTGCAAAAAATCTTCAGCATCAAAGAGAGAAGTATCTAGAGAATATTCACTATCCTGACTCAGAGACTTCAGGAGAGTGAGCTTCCGGTTGTCAGGATACTTGTAGAAGAAAGGATATAAAGTGTTTTGAGCAATCGTTTGAGATGGACCACATTGAATTCTCTTGGTGGGAGGGGAAGATGACTTCTCAAAATCTTTGGTCTTCTGCATTGAGTTTGCGTTAGAAGAACCTTCTTCCTCGTAAGATAAGCTGATACCCGAATCGGGACTTGAAGAAATGCTTTCTTCCTTTTCATTACGAGTTTCCCCATCAGATTTTTCCTGCTGTTCCATTCACTTGTGACTTGCTGAATAAAGATATGAGTAGTTTACTGGTGTTTATTTCTTTGCTGAAAAAAAAGTATACATAAGAATATAATATTCGAAGTATATTAGTATTAAAAATTTCATAAACTTTATTTAGAATATAATAAGTTTTTCCTTTAAATTAATTATGATATTATTAGCATTACTACCTTTATTCTAATCAACACTTACTCATGTAAATGAAATGATTGTCCATAAATACATCCAATACAAAAAAGATCATTAGATTTTTTGTTCAACATTCTATAAGTGAAAAATGATCCAGAGAGTTATTCAAATTCCCGAGAGAAATAAGAGAAATTTTAAAGATAAATACACGTAAAAAAGTTCTTTGTTTGAAATAAGAAGAGTCTATTGAACCATAATAACATTAGATATTTTGTATTCTGAACTTATAATGTTTAGTTGTATTCTAATAGCAAATCAGACAATTGTCCAAAACCAAAAAAGCAAACAGATTCTTATGTAATTTTAAATAAATATTACATTATTTTAAAAGCACAAAAATCCCATAACTGTCACATTTATTACTTACTTTTCAATGTTTTCCAAAAACTTCTTATTTGTTAAAGTCATAAAAATCAACAGAAGTGTCACATAGAAATTATTTCATTTAGACTCATATAAGTTAAATTAGATCGAGTATAACAAAAAAAAAATCGCACTTTTTTTTAGACAGCGATTTGAAAGACTGATAGAGGAAGTAGAATTTTGGACTTAGTTCCTCTCAGTGGAAATAAGTTCCACCATGTTCAATTATTCTGTAGAGCAAGTATATAAAATTCAAATAAGTGAGATAAATAAATGTATCAGATGTTGATTTAGGGCGTAAAGTATAAAAAATATATTGAAGGTAAAAACATTTTTTCTTCAAGGATGGTTTTTTATAGTAAACTGATAAATCTTTTTCAGGAAAATAGAGTATAATTTCTCCAGTTCAACCACTACCAATTATTTTTTTCCCACAGTATGAAATAAGTTGTATTTTTTTGTTATATTTCAGCAAAGCTCATGCTTCACTTTTTTATTTAGGAATTCTGAATCCATGTTATATTTAATTTTCTTTGTCTGTTTTATTTTTGATAAAGACATAATAAGCCTGTCGAAGTTTATTGACAATGGCATTCCATTTGGAATCATAAAACATTAAATTAATCTTCCAATATTTACTACCTCGCCATACTAACAGAATATCAATCTGTAATAACTTCCGAAATTCAAAGCGAGGTTTTCAGAATAATTGTAAGAATATGAAGAAATAAATTTGCAGTTTACATCTTGACACAAACATATAATAAAAATAATAATTAATAACTAAAGATTTTTATACTTTATAGAAATATATTAAGCATTAGAAAATAACCTTCATATTTTTTTTTAAATGATGGCTTTTTAAGAGCCATCATTTTAAAAATGCTGGTTGGGAATCAGAACTTAGAATTTCCTATCGAAAAATATGATTTTGCCTATAAGACATGTACAACAAATATTTCATACTAATTATTTTATCACATGACTTTTAATTTGGACAATTAATAAAAATATAAAAGTTTCTCCGAAATGTGAAAAATAAACTAAAATTGGAGTAAAGTATCATGTATAAATTAGAATTATACTGCATATACCGAGGATGTGTTCTGCATTGGAAACATTAAAAATTCTTTAACTACTTTTTGGCATCATATTTATTACATAACACAACTTATCATTTACGAAATATATATCAACAATGATAAAAAATGTTTTGGTTAATTGCTGAAAAACAGTTTATTGTGACTCGAAAAAATTTTTTGTCATTGTTTAAAATGCATATTTATTTATCAACAACAAAAAGGTTTTTTTATTAAGTGCATTTTAAAAATATCTGAGTAGGTAATCAAGTTTTGTTTGATGATTTGTTGAAGTCTCTATACTGGGTAACAATATTTGTTTGAAATGCTTTAAATTTAATTCGCAAAATAATCTAATTTCGTTCTTATAACTGTGAAATTTTAAAAAGTGGTTTTAATTTTCTTTTAAAAGGTAAAATAATTTCAACAAGAAATGAATAATATTCTATAAGAGAACAATTAAGAATGAGGTAAAATTTTCAAATAATGGTAAATTATAAAAATCTTTATTATAATATAAATAATACACCTCGTAATATAAAGCCCAATTAATTAACCCATAATGAATTTTCGATTCAATAAATATATCTTAATTTTGAAAGAGTAAACGGTATAGAAATTGATTTATTTAATACATTCAGTAATAGATAGAAAATACTATCTCATAATATTTTAGGTAGAAAATTCATTAAAATTTTAATTTGGGATTGGAAAATTAAATATTAATTTAAAATAAAAACAGCGTGTTTTTGCCTTTACATTTTCAAGAAAATCCTTTGTTTCTTCCTTTTACTCGTGTGTGAGTTGATTATATACGTTATCATCCTGTAATTATCAAAATAATCTAAATTCGAATATCATAGAAAATTAAATATTTCTATCATTAAAAAAATTACTTTTCTTTTTGAACAAAAATGTCACACGTTTACAGTTTTTCAATTATATATATATATATATATATATATATATATATATATATATTTAGAGTAATGTATACATTTTAATTTTCTTGCTTTATTTATATTTTATTCAATAAATTTTACAATTAATCACGACGTAGATTCTCACTTTTTTGATTAAGTGAGTCATTTTATGACAACATATATTAAGCAATTTAGTTGTTAAGCAAGTCAAATGTGAAGAAATATAGATTGAGCTGAATTGTCGTATATTTCTATTCAATATCAGCTTCGATTGAATGTTAATTTATTTTTTTTTTTATATTTTAAAGTTTAAGAACATTGTAATAAAAGATAAATGACTCATATGCAACGGTTGATGACTATTCATCATCAAAACCGTTATTTAAATTTACTCCATTCGTATGCTTATCTTACAATCAAAATTAATTGTAATATAAAATAGTTAAGTATTAGTCTAATATTTAAAACATATTACAAAAGATGATTATCAATTTCTTTTAAATTATTAACTTAAAAGATGAACTTTAAATTAAATAAATCTAATTACTTTTCAAACTTTGATTTACACAGAAAAATCATTTTATAAAAATTTATACATAAAATTACATATGAATACATAGACCTCTTTAATAATTTTTCCTTATTTAATTTTTATTTTTGCAAATAAATTGTTTTGAAAAAAATTTTTTTCTTTAAAATCTATAAATTGTTTTATAACTATATCTATACAAACTACGTTTTATAACTATATTTATGCAAAATATTTTGAATAAAGCATTAGACAATATTATAACAAAAAGTCACAATGCCTTTTTTGTACACTGAGAGTGTTTAAAAAAAACCTCTTACAGGCTTTAACAAAGAGGATTTGAAAACAAAACTTAGATAAAATGAACTTCGCCAATATAAGGTAAGCCGCCAATTAATTCATATACATCGTTTATTATTCTGAAACTTTTTAGAAATACAAACGAAAATGTTAAGAATAAGCTTAAGCATTTAAAGTAGATTCATTTTAATATTCAACTAATTTTAATCAAAAATTACTAAATCTTATTCGCAAATGATTGCAAAATCATTACAAATTTATTTGTCAACAAAATGAAAATGAGTAAAGAGAAAGAATTCGTGTTATCCCTCCATGTAGAAGCTAGCGAGTGACAAAAATGTTTCTTTTCGGAGATAAATTAGCTCTAAAAAAGTATTCAAATTAAGAAAAATTAATTTTACTTAATTTAAAAATCAGTATTAACTCAACGAGATATTACAGTTTGTATACCTTAAAATTTTTCATTAATATATATAACCCCAATGAAAATAAACATAAAACTGCGAAGAAAAGCAATTTTTGATGTATTAAGTACGAAAATAAATAAAGCACTCAACCATTTTATGTTCGAACATATTATTTAAGAGTTTATAAATATTAAAGCTCAAATAACATTAGATTTTTTTTTTCGAATAAAAATGACCCGACATATTCATGGTACAAATTTCAGACTCCAGATTACAATGAAAGCAATTAACTATATGCATAAGTAACTACGTTGATAATGAATACATAGATGAAAATTAGACGCAAAATACCGAGACTTACATGGCAACACGTTTAGCTGATCCACCTGTTTATGGTCCACAGCATAAGGACAAATGAGGTAGGATTCTCCCACACTGACTACTGAATCAATAGAAAACTTTTCTCGTTTGTGAAGATGTCCGCTCACGCTGGTGCTCGTTATCTTAAGAGAATTGCGAATCTTCATTCGCATACACCGATAACATAAACAGGTGTTCAAATTTAAAGCAAAATATACTGGAAGTAAAAATCTTTTCACCTGTATTCTTGGCACGGATGCATGACATTAGACGATGTACTGTATGCATGCCCACTTATGTTCGTCTTTTGTCGTTGATGATTTGACCTTGCACTTAAAGAGAAAGGTCGAGAAGTAAAGCTTTTTATTGTGGTAAGTAAATACCTGCTATAACTTATATAACATAAAACAAATTCTGCGACATTTGTTACATCTTTTTAATATTCTGTTATTGCTGTTTATTAACAACCGATAAATTGCATTCATGCGACATACATTCCAATGTGGAATCGGAACTAAACAAGTTAGAAGCAATTAAAAATGGACTACCCAATACAATCTATAAGTAAAAGCATAAACTTGTGCCACACAAATATAATAATTTTCTGATTATATATAGTATTTTTGATTATAGTTTGATGTATAATTTGAGTCAAATTTCAAACTTGGCAATTGGTATGATATATCTCCAAAACTGTACAATAATTTTAAAAGGCGTAAATTTACGTAACACAACTGTAAGCTATAAAATTGTGGGGAATTTTTGCAGATATAGCTTAAATGATTTCGTTTATCTTAAGAATTATTGCGAAAAAAAATTGTTCCACATAAATTTATTTTGGAGAATTTTTTTTTCATCAAAATCGTAATTTTTAACTTAAGTGTTTTTAATTTCTAAAAATTATATGTCTCATTTAATAAATTACTTAAAGGATTGCAAAACACCTTTTTCACATTTTAATATATATTTATGATATTTTCAAAGTTTACTTAACAAACCCTTATTTACAAGTTTTTGTATGTCGAGTATGCATTAAAACTGGTAGAACTGTGAAAAAAATAAACATACAAATATATATAAACATGTAGGAATCTAGAATGACGTAGATTCGAAATATACAACTATTTATCATTTAAAATTCGTAAAAACACAATCGTAGCGTTAAAAGTATTTTAACTTGTATGTTATGAATCGATTGGACATTTCAGTTATAAATAATAAGGTTTGTCAAAAATTCATTGCAAAATAAATAACTGAAACTGTTTAATTTAACTTTATATAGATGTCCAAATATTTAACATTCACAGAGTCTCAGTGTCAAAGATATATCTAGACTACCACTTAGCAGATTAAATCTCTTAATTACTGGTTTAAGTTAGTAAAAATGATATGGTAATATAATTATACATTTAACAATACACATACACTCATATATTCTTTAAGTCATGAATTTTCCACACACAAAGTGGTTTCTGAAACATTTAGAAGAAATGTCTATAAAAAGTGCAATAACCATTATCTCCAAACGTAAAATGAATAAAATTTCTGTCATATGATTGAAAGCTGTATTCATATCAAATGTGATCTGCTGCAGAAGCGACATAAACATGAGTGGCTGTCGAGATTCTATGAAAAGAATAAACGCGTTGTTATCTAAATCTCTATACCGATTTATAGAATACTTACAGTATCAAAATAATCGCCATTAACCAATCATTCGCGATATCGATTGACATATCGATAAATATCGATATAGATTGACATTAAATAAATCATTCAAGATATTAGATTGGTATATCGTAATATTTAACTTTGTACATGAATTAAAGTTATTTTTCGACTTGAATAATAAAACTTTTCGGCATGAAAAAAATAAATGTTCCAAATTTCAGCGTTTATAGAAATGAAGTTATTTTCAAAATTTTTTCACAATTTTTCCAGATTTTTAACACGTTTATTTTATTTATATTAAACACAGTTATTGTTAATTTTAGTATCTATTCAGAGCTCAAATATTTTATGCCAAAGTGAGGCTTTTTTTCTAAAAAATTCGCTTCTAATTATAAATCCTCTATTAGAAAGAGTCTTAGGTTTCAGTTCTGTTTCTGATTTTCATTTATTTTTAACTCCATCAATTTTCAACTCACTGTCGAAAAATGGTGATGAGTTAACAAAAATAATTAGACAAATGAACAGGAAGAAAAATAATTCCTAGAGAATTTCATCGAATAAAGAACGAATTGTTTCCTTCAAAATGAAAGCAAATTTGTTACATTTTTGTATAAATACTTTCAGTTCATTCCACTTAAAATGAATTTAATATTAAACTTCTGATTAATTCATCAGGTTTCCTTACATGACTGCCTTCAAAATCAACTAAATATTAGGAAAAAATACAAACAATATAAATATAAACAATTTATAAAATTATTAAACAGAATAACATGCGAAAACAGTTCAATTTTACTACATCGACAGTTATTAGAAAGAAGGTTTTAAACATTCCACGTGAGTTGAAAACAAAACTCGTTACATAATATCAGGAAACTTAAATACAAATTTTTAACAAAGAAATGCATGACTGAGCATGATCTGCAATAATATTTTGTTAAACAATTGAAAATATAAATTCCTGAAAATATTAATAATGGTTCATTTCAACTAGAAACCACTATAATTTATTTTAATATTTTTATATATAATGTTACATTTCATCATTCATATTGTTTTAATCATCATTTTTTATGAAATATTTAGGATTGAATTATTATTCTGGCTCTCAAAAATATCCGCAGCTGTAAAAATATATTGACTTTTTTCCTCCATATCTTAATTTTTACATTATTTTTACTAGAATTTATTAAGAGTAATATCTCCTTCTATATCGAACGAATTAACTTCTAGATTAACCTTAAAATTACTTCATAAATGTGTCTTACCTTGTTTCAAATTATATTTGGTCAAATTAAATTTACATTTAGGTCAAGACGTCGTAAAAAATAACGGTAAAAATTAATTACATTGAAGTCCAGTTTTAAAAAATC
Organism: Latrodectus elegans; assembly: GCA_030067965.1. Classification (NCBI taxonomy): domain Eukaryota; kingdom Metazoa; phylum Arthropoda; class Arachnida; order Araneae; family Theridiidae; genus Latrodectus; species Latrodectus elegans. The sequence continues at coordinate 13,597,717 of CM057810.1, forward strand.
CCTACTTCAATTTTAACGCCCATCTTGTAAGCACTTAGGTATTGTTACAAAAATTAAATAAATCTTTATAAAATAGTTATATCGTTAATTTTGCATAGAAAATTTAATATTAACATCAATTTAGTTATTTAAATAAATAACGTGTAAGAAAATTTCCTTGTCAGCTGAAAACTAAATACATTATAACATTTTTTAGATAAAATATCATAGTTGGTAGTTAAGTAGCCTTTGATTCAATAATTAATGGGTTCAATTTTCATCTCGGGCATGAATATTTGTAGAATTAAAGAATCCATATTAACCCATAAATTACAACAGAACTTTTTCTTCTGTAATAAAAGTGACAGTGAGGAAACCAATAATCCAAATATGTCCATATAATTTCCTAAAGAAATTATAGAAACAATTTTAACTATAATTTAGTTTACATGATATGCAGAAAAAACAGGCAGTCTTTCTTAAAATAATTTCAAACATTGACAGACAGAAAACAACTAAGTTCGTCAATTCGAATGTCTTCAGAAAAATAAAGGCAAACTTTTCTCCCTGTCCTTGAAATGAATGCGTTATATTAAATAAGGCGAAGTTACACAAAAAATATGTCTTTTTAGTTTTTCTTTTTAAATAATGCTACTGAGTCATGCTATTAAGATAATTTCTTCCCATAGTAAATTATTTCAAGGAAAATCGTTCACAAATACATATATGAATGAAGAATTATGAAAAATAAGATTTAAAACACGCTAATGTTGCATAACTTTTCTAAAACTTAATGTTCTTATTTTCGTGAATAATTCAGTTTCAAAATTAATATTTCTATTTCGTTTTTTCAACTAATAATTTAAACGCTTATACATAATTACTTTTAACATATTTTATTTGTTCCAAATGTTAAATAAAAGGGCATATCATTAAATTCGTTGCAAAAACGTATATAATATGACTAAAAACAATTTTTTTTAAAAAAAGAAATCTACTCATAGAAATAAATTCTAAATGGAAAGACCGTCTCCTCCTCTTATATTTTCTTATTTAAAATTTCATTAAGTGCTTGAACACGTTTATATTTCGCATACTATAATCCTTTAAAAAGTATTTTAAAATGTTCTGAAAGAATAAATAACTAAAACTGCTTTTTATAAAAATGTTTAAACATCTATACAAAGTTTGCCTTCAATTATTTTAATGATTTCAACTAAGTGTCAATTTAAACTAGTTTTTAAAAGAACTGTTGATTCGCATTCTTTTTTTGCTGCTTCTTACTTGAATATTATATTTTATAACTACTTTGATTCTGATAAAAAAAATGATCAAAATCAAATTGATAAATTATTGGAACGAACCAATATTGAATGCGTTGAAACTATTTACAAAACCATTAGAAATTGATACATAATAAACCTTACAATAATGTTATGTCCTTATTTATATGAGACCATTCCACTTCAAATATGGCCACATCCTGTGATCTTCGATTAATTATAAAATACATCATATAAAATGAATTGCTTTAGTTGATAAAGCGTGTAAAAGTTTTAGATAATTCTTTACACTTTCTCAAATAGCTGCAATCAAATATCAAATTCAGCAATGTGGTATCCGGCTCAAATATGAAACGCAATATTGTGCAGTTGAAAAGTATCTCGATTTAAATCATTTTTCTGATGCTATCAAGGGTGAAATATGCTAGGGTAATTGGAAATTAGAGATCGCTATCACAGAAAAGATGATTTTTTATGCGAGCATTAAAGGATTTCTTTCTATCATCGTTTGAAATAGTAAACATTTTACATGACAGTACACAGAATTTTTTATACTGTCAAATTGTTGAATTCATATATAAAAGCGGAATTACAATAATTTTTACTTTTTCACAAATAGAAATATATGCCTTATTTTAATAATCAAGTAATCAACGAGCATTATTTTGAAAAATTAAGCAATTAAAAAAGGATTTTAATATTTAAATTTATAAAAGTTTGTGGCAGCAGTAAATATTTTTCCACTACACATCGCGCGTGCGTTCTTATTTTTAAAATCCTCTTACAGTAAAAAATAACAGCAAAATCTTAAAATGAGAAATTCAATTAAATGAAATTGATTGAGTAATATTTTCTGAATCATACATACACATAATAAAATTAGCTGAACTGTTAGAGTAAATTTATAAGTGAATTCAGTGTTTTACTTGGCAATTTTTTGAAATTGCAGTGGTTGAAATCTTTAATGCACTTTTAAATAATAAACTTACCTAATCCCATGAGGTATGCTTGTATCACATTTTAACTGTAAAGCTATTAATAAAAATTTTACAATAAAACAAATTTATTTATCAGTGTAAAAGAATTAAAATAAGTATTTTTTGTCGTGTGTCCCCATCTAGTCTCATTTATTGGACGAGGACATAGACCCCAGGCAGGTACAAGAAGGCGCGCTGCTTTCTTTTCGAAATGGGGATTTATTACATGTGAAAATTTCCAGACTTTTTTCCCCAGTTTTACATCCATGCCTTAGTCGGGATTCAAACCAAAGCTCTCTCGGCTACACTAGGGTCATAACCACCATACAGGCTGGGGGGAAAATAGTATTGTTTTCCTTGATGAAAAGTAAAATTTACATATAACTTTTAACGCGTCAATCAGTGCGAGAAGAAAACTTTTTTCACATTTTTTCCCCAGCTTTTAAGAGTATGCTCAGTCATAATCAAATTATAAGCAGAAACAAAATGTGACGAAGGTAAAATTTATGTATTAATATTTAATTGTTAATATTATACGATTAAAGAAATTACTATAAATAAAATATTAAAAAATTCGTTATTATATAAATGCTATGTGTTAAATAAATTTTTTTTGTTTTATTATCATTCCATCGGTTCACGAACTGATCACTTTTCGAGTCAATTTGAAGTGATTGATTATTCGAAGGAGCTACACCGTTTTTTTTTTTTATTTTTTTTTTTAAGAAAGAAAAAATTACTAAAAATGAATCTTTTGAAGAGAAACATAACAAATATACATAAATAATTTATTTTTAGTAAGCTTTCTACTCTATCATTATCGGTAAATGGCTTTCAATATGTATACCAATTGATGTAAGATTAGCAGTCATGAACAATTTTTTTTAAAATAAGAAAACAACTCAGGTTCATTGTGTAAAATGAATTTTTATGAAAACATTAAGGAATAAAAATATATTTTTCGCAAAATATAGAAAATAACTCATTTGTTTACATTGGGAGTAACAGGTTGTGAAGTTTTCAATATAATAAATGACGTATTAAACATGTCAGCATTCACATTGCGCATGACGCATTTAACACGTCAGTTATTTAAATACATCGCATAGGATATGCATTTGTCAATCTTTTATAATGCGTAAGAAGACTACATGAAAAACTCTTTGTTTAATAGATTGATTCTCTGTAAAAGTGTGAAGCGGAAATAAGCTTCCGCAAGCCGTCATACAAGACGGATTAGTTTCTCCCCCCTTCATATTGACGCGTCTTAAAAAGAAACGGAAAAGAAATAACATTCGAATGATGATTGTCATATGTCATAAGGTCAATTTAATTTCTTACACACTCCATCCATAACATCAGACAACTATTTCCTTACTTAAAAGAAGACATTTTACATTCTGCAAAAATTTATGCATTCCATAAAGTGTTCCCAAGGATTAAATTCATGGATTGTTTTTTTTATAGCCTTTAAAATTTAAATTTAAATTAAGAAAGTTTAAATATTTATTACACAAAAGAACACAATGTTCGTTAATTATCTTAATCCTGATATCAATAAATATCATTCAAGATTAAAAAAATTAATTACAAAGATGCTTTGTAATTAATTTTTTACTTATAATAATATAAATGGATTTTTATACAAAAAATTGGAATTTTATAAGAAATAAAAATTATACTAATTTGTTTCCTTATTTTAATTCAAATTGATAAATAATTCTGCTTTATAAAAAAAACAGCCAAACGTATATAAGTTTCTAAAATATAAACAACTAAAATAAAGGATTACATGCTTTTTTCTAGTTGGAAGTTGTAGATTTGAAATGAAAGAATATGAAATTATTTTAATTTCAATGAATCAATGAACGAAGAAAAGCGAATGTTAAACATAAAATGTTACAGGGTTTCCTTGAAAGGTTCTTTTTAAAGAAATATTTTGACTGCACTTCCACTATATCACGATGCATTCTTTAATAAACTTCTAATGAGTCCTTTTTTATATTTTTAACCTAAGAAAATTAAATGTGTTATACATAATCTATCTCGAATCATTCTAAAAATAATTTATAGTTTTTGAATTAATATTTGTATTTTTTAATTAAATTAAATCTAAATTTAATTAAAAACAGAAATATGCTAAAATGTTTCGTAATTATGCTTTTTAAGAAAATTACGAATCGCAAATGTTATTTGTGTATTTACTGATACCAGGATTAAACTTATTAATAAATATTATAATTTATTAATGAACTTGTCTGTTATAGTTTTAAACTTCCTACTTAAAAATTTAAATAAAATAATAAAAAATTATCCATGACTTTAATTTCTATGACAATATTAAGCTTCCCTCTTATACTTGCGTTTTGTCGAGGAGTACTTAAGAGTTCGGTGAGATTTAAGCGGATTCTTGGAAGATATACGTTCCCCCAAGGCAAATTATGTGGTAGATATTAAAATGATTTGTGCTGCTCAGTTCTCCACCGCACGGTGTCAAAGCAATGCGTTACCATTTCATTAGCAAAAAAAAGCTATTTGTTTTTAGTTATTTTTCATTTTGTTTTGGAAACAGTAATAGTTTAGGTATCGAGCTCTATGAATGCACAAGATTTCTAGATCTAATTAAAACCTTCTGCAAAATCAGAAATTAAGGTTTTCAGACAGCGCACATATAATCATTAATTTAGCTAAATATTCGCTTATATAGTTGAACTCCAACTATACAAATCAGTTGGGACGGGATTCCATTCGGATAATTGGATTTCTTTGAAAATAAAGTATATTTTAATTAATTATTGAAATTGAAAATGGAAAGAAGAAAATGACATATTTTTTTAAAGAAAACTTTCTTTTCAATCATTTAAATGAAAATGCAACACTTTTAGATGTTAAGGTATTTATAACTGCTGTACGTATATGCAGTATGTATGTATAGTGTTATAAATAAATGTCTTTGCTAGCTGAATACCTTGGTTAGAGTAAGCTGTTTCTTAGTCTTCATCTGTTTTCGGGTAGCCAAGTCACATATTCGTTAAATTAAGGTAAAGCAATTGAAATGATTAAAAATAGAAACACGTCAGAATAATCTTTAATAATAGTGTTAGCAATAAAATAAAGTTTGCTTACGATTTGTTAAGCCAATGATAAACAAGTATTTTATTGATTTTTTAAAATAATAAAGACGAGAAAACTATTTAAAAATCACTAATTTAGAATATAAAACGTAATACTTCACCGAAACACTTCAATGCAAGTATTTGGACGAATTTCATTTAAGCAATTACATTATTCCTTTTATTAATTTACGCAATTATAATGTCTTTTCTAAAAAAAGTGATAAATATACCTATAACATTTTCATTCGTAATTTCACTAATGATATTGTTAAAACGTTTGTAAAATGATAGTGATAATCTAAAATCTTAGCATGTATAAAAATTAAATTTACAACTATAATAATCTCTAAAAATTAACACAAATTATTATAAATAAATTATAAAATTATTATAAATAATTATATTACGAATTATTGTAAATAAATTGGTTATAATCCATTAAAACTTATTAGCCAACAGAATAGAAGATTGGCAGATTTCTTTATAATAAAAAACAAAAAATAAGATCATATTTATAAGAAAATGGCAACAAGTACATTTGTAAATATTTAAGTAAATATATCATTTTATATCAAAATTATCATTAATTTTGTTATTACTTTATGATTATTGAGTTCCTGAAGTTTAACAAATAAATGGTAAGTTTTATATTTTTTGGAGAAAATCTATTAAGAAATCACTTATCGTCATGAACTCATTATTAAATGATATATGCGTACTATTTCTTTGTGTGGACAAGCTTGTCAATATGCGATAGACAGTTTATTAAGGTGTCTTATAACTAGCAATGGTGAAAAATAATCAAGGATATTAACAAATTAGAGGGAAGAATAAAATCACAATTTATTTCTTAATGAAATGGGAAATTTATAACTCATATATTTTTACGATGATTTTTAAAACAGAATAGGATACATTGCAGAATTTAGTATAATTTCGTGGACCTCATTAATAAAATAATCTTTGCACTTTTATCAAGGAAAAAAACTAAATTAAATTCTGTAACCTTTTATATATGAAATTTTTTTTACTGCATACCTCTTTTTATAAAATACTTCATATAAGTGTATATTTGCAAACGAAAAGCTATGTATCACCACTTAATACATAAAGATTAAATGTTTCTTTCTTAAAAATCCACTGAAAACGGCCAAAAAAATTATATTTCCTATACTTTATTGAGTGTAGAAATGAATATGTTTTGACACATCCATCAATTTTTTAAAATAATATGATTATAAAACATAGTTATTTTTAAAATTTCCTCCTATATCTGAAATTAATAGTTTTCTTTTAATGAAATGTTAACCTGCAATAAAATTTAATTTCAAAGAGAGATTTCAAGCATAATTTAAGTTGCGAGTGTCCCTTTCTTAATATGCCAAAATGAAAGTGAGTATTTGTAGAAAGGTGCAAATATGCTATAACTGCAAGACAATTATACAGAATTATTTTATCAAGATTTGGAAACTTGCTACCGAAAATATAATTGGTAGGGTGACTCTGATGCTAATTTTTTATTCTTATGAACGAAACAAAACTGTGGACGTGAATGCCAAGATTACAGAGGAAAACTATGGTACATTCTTATTATAAACTAAAACATTAGCTGAAAAATCTAGAAATAATTTATGAATTCAAAACAAAAACTAGCCACATTTGTAATTTATTTAAGCATTTTTTCTTTAAATATTGGGTTCGACGTTCATTTTCTTTTGCTATTATTATTATGGGACAAAAACTAAATACATTAATTGCATTATACGTCTAAGATACGATCTATAGTTATCGGTCAAAAGGGAGTATTTTTCTCTTTCACATGCTTCAATAATAAGATGTTTATCTATTATGTGTTGTTGCATAGTGAAAAGAATTATATATATAAATGCAAAAGATACTGACGGATGTTTGATATGGTGTGACATTAGTAATAAGTAAAGCAATTTAAAATAGATTTACATCATGAGAATAATAATATTTTGAGTATGCCTCAATTTATCGCTTCACAGCAAACCTGCTCTTTCGTAACATGTAAATCTACCAACTCCCAAACAAATATAAGATTATTTCCTATTTTTCTGCATTGAAATCAACAGGTAGTGGCCGTGCCCGCTGAGACCTGCTTCGTTAAAGTGGAACACTGTCAAGGCCGACAGACTTGCTACGATGGAAAAGCACACAATCCTTCCTCCTCGCTGTGCCCTCTAAACGATCGGTTGCACGTACGCTGTTTCTGAGCGACGGAAGTCGGGCAGAAAGTCATATCGCAATGAACAAAAGCTTTGTAACGGTAACCCACAGCGACTTCAGTTGGAAGTGAAAAGAAGATACGATCCGTATCAACGAAGTACACGTGTCAACAGCCACCAAAACAAGAAGGAATAAAAAGAGTGGGAATGATTGTGTCCAAACTGTTTCGACAGAAGAGAAGAGGAGGAGGACTTATTACTAATTCATTTGACCTTCTGTTTGTTTGGGGAATAATGCCTATCCGGTTCGAAGATTAAATGGTCTCGAAGTTTCAACTGACGGAAACTCATCTTACAGAAGATATTTTCACCAATTGAAGCTCGTTAATGCCATCTTTTGAACTTCCGTGAACAAACGTTTGAGCAAATATTGGCATTTACATAATTGAAACTGGTTATTATTTCTTCATGTTGCAGTCGGCTTTGAAAAGGGATAACGTTATGAAATAAAAAAACCATTCCAGACATTAATTTTCACAAAGGTCTAGAATTTTCAAATTTAAGAATGTAAAGAATTGGTAAACATTCATTTGAGATGAAAATACCTACACACCAAAGTCAAATATTTTAACATTGAGAATGTGTTCATTCATTAAACATTTTTATGAAGAATTTGTTTTTGTGAAAATTTTAATAAATTATAAAACATTATTTGCTAGAATATAAGATTTAGAATAAATTTAATTTAGTCCAGTTTGCGGCTTTAAATAGTATACTCAAAATTTTTAGGCAAATTTTCATAAGTAACAATAGGTTAATAGTTTCTTAAATAATTTTAGGATCAAATATTATTAAACTTAATTTGCTAAAAGTTAAAAAACGAGTGAAAATAAATACCTGTTTTCATTTCTATTTCCTAAATAAGAAGAGGACTCTGTATAATAACATACAAAATGAATTTAACATGAATTATAAAGAAAAACCTAAGACAATTTGATGCAAGACACAAATTATATGGCAAAATTTTACAATAAAAAAAAGAAAAACGATAATGATTCAAAAATGATAGTTCTATAGGAACTATTATAACTTAATATTAATCAACTGAATATACATTAGTAATGATAATAATTTGTCTTGAAAAAATTCATAGTAGTAATATAGAAATTAGTGTTTGATTAATAAGGTGAAGGAAAATTATAATAATGAAAAAGATTTTTCGTTAATTTGATTTAATAATTTCTAACATTTTATTTAGTCCATTCTTATGAACATTTACACATTTATAATTAATAACTAACTACAAAAATGTACTCATTATTTGGTATATCAAATTACACAATAGAGCATTCTCTCCCAATATATTAATTTTTTTCCCCGTCCTATGTGCATGAGAACAATCAAACAAGCACAAGTATAGAACATTTTTTTGAGAGGACGATGACTCCAGACAGGCACAGAAGGGTGTTCTGCTTTCTTTTTCGAAACGGAAATCCATTACAGGTAGAAAATCTGACTTTTCCCTTAGTTTTATATCCAAGCCTTAATCGGGATTCGATCATGAGCCCTCTCGGTGAAAGTCAAGGGTCATAACCACCATATAAGATGGGAGACATTCAATACTAATAAATTATGCATTTAAATATAATTTAAAAATTATAGTGCCAGCTGGACTTATGTTTCTAATAATCTAATTAAAAGTTTTATTTTCATTTCTTTTATTTAATTATTCATTTAATTTATATCAACTGAAAAATAAATATAAAGAAATTTGTTATAAAAATAGATATCTAGAGAAGAATCTCTCAGCTACATGTATTCATAAAACATTATTGCTATGCGACTGCATGTTATGTGTATTCAAAAGGCTAAAAAAAGCAGGTCATAATGGAGAAAATATTTGACGTTAGTATTATGTACTGAAAGATGACTTTACAAACATCTATTTAGTATTCATAAAAAATATCAAACGGTATTTTATCTCATATATGATTGAAAGTCGGTTTTTGAAAGTGTTAAGGTTATATAGACATATTTTTATATCATATTAATCACACAGTAAACATCTATATCAAATGCAAAAGTTTCACTGATATATTTAATGTTTTGTATCGTAATGCTTTAATATGCAAACTTTGCATTAACACGTTTAAAAATTAGGGATTCAAAATGAGAATTTTATGTGAAAAACATAAGTTTTGTGGGATTTGAATCTGAAATTTTGAAGAAACAAAAATATTGAACAAATTTGAGTCTAGAAATATATGAAACGGTTTATATGATCTACTTGATGCATAAATAGATAAAACTATAATTTAATTTAATTTATATAAATAAAATCTTTCTTTTTTTGTCTTCGTGGTTTGTTCAACGAATTTTTGTTTGGGATTGAAATGAGAACTGTTGCATGCAGTGGGGAGCGAAATTTATGTCAAGGTCTTAGTCTGGGCAAATTTAAATTATAGACAAAGTTTCACATTAAAAATTTTGTGTGTGATTATAGCATTTATCAATAATTGAGACTGATGAATAGTTATTTTTATTTATATTTTAAACAAATAATAGATATCTTAATCAACAGATTATGGACAATTTCAACCTATTTGAAATCAGTGGTAATTATACAGTTTAAATTATTATAAACGCTATTAATTTTACGTAGAGCTTATATAAACCTCTATGTAATTCATTTAAATGATATAACGCCATTAGGAAATTTTACTCGTTTCAAAAACAGAGGAGTGTGTTGCCTTCTTCTCTTTTAAATTTATCATCTATGCGTTTGAAGAAGAATAAAATGATATATCACATCACATTCTCTTTGCTTCCGATATTCCCACAACAATTTTTTACACGATCATTTTCATCTTTTGAAAAACGTATTATTTACACTCACTTTTGCAATTATGTTTTTACTTTACCTAATGCATTGAACTTGGATCGAAAGATGCTGACTTCAGAATTTACTAACTTCGTAACAAAGGATAATTTTCACGTGTATCACACACTCCCTTGTAATTATCTCACTATGTTTAATATGTTAATTGAACATGCAAAACTCGGAAATGCAATATCCGTCTTTAGTATTTAAATATCGGATAGGATAGATTATGAGACCTAATGTTTCGAAGAAGATTAATCTTACCATTACTCTATGTTAAATATTGCAGCGCGATGCGGAAATGTTTTAGAGTTGTGTCACATTTGTTAGAAATGATATGCCTCAATATGCAAGTGGAAAGTTCTTAAATATTCTATAAAATTCCTCTCAACAGTATTTAGTTGTTAAATAGACCTCAAGATCATTTAAAAATTTTAATATTATAAAAGAAATAGCTCTTCTACAACTTCTTATATATATATATATATATATATATATATATATATATATATATATATATATATATATATATATATATATATATATATATATATATATATATATACGTGGGAAACATTTAAAATAATACCAAATTTAAGAATATGACAGTAAGAATTATTTTTTATTTGAATCTTCATTATTAATTACTATTATTTTTAATTGTAATATTTTATTTTTAAGTAAATTTTAGTCGTTTCGAGTCTATTAGAAATCATTTTTTGCTGGACAATTCTGCTATCATCTTTGCACCTTATAAGCCTCTATTTGGTGCACCTAGATTTACAAGATTTACAAATTTTAATTTTTGTCATTATCATGAAAAAAGAAACTTATTAATAAGCAATAATGAATTTATTACTGTAAATTAAATCGTCTGAAAAACTAAAATATTTTGAAATAACATGACATCATTATGTATTATTAGAAAATTATCAACTCATTCGAGCATAACAGAAACCCTGTTTAAGCAGCATGAAAATAAACTTTAAAATATTATAATAAATAAATACGTGAGTGAAATGCTAGTAATAAAATAAAAACTGAAAGTAGATTTTTCTAGGATTAAAAATTTATATTAAAATAAAACACATAAATTGCCAGATTCATTCTGTTAACATCTATTATTACACTAGTTTCATTTTCATATTTTTTGGAGTTATGCTTCTAGTCCTTATTTTTTTAATTTTACAAGTATTTATATATTTTAATGATGCAATAATTAATTAATAAAATTATACTGCATTCTAATTTAACGTACGTTGCAAACAGCCTCGGAGTCAAATACCGTTATTCGACATTTGAGCACCAACAGCATTTTTATTTTCAGGGAAGATGTGAGGCAAAGAGAAAATCCATAAAACAGCCTAGTACCCATCCGCTAGATATGCATGTAGAAATGGAAAATTCATTTCATCGTTTCCCCACAATGGTTATGAACGAACCTGTGACCTTTAATTCTGAAGATCGTGACTCTATTATTTGACCACGATGAAAGAGATTATGGTCTGGTTATTTAGGGCGTCGTTCTCATTATCGGTAGGTAGTGAGTTTGAGTTTTTATCTATGCGAAGATCCGTTCTGTTCACTAAAGGTAACTCGGGCATGTTAAATCCGTTGGTCACAATGCCCTCAGAATGAAATGATATCTCTGGGGATGGCAGGTCAAGATTGGGGGTCTTATACTTAGTTCCTGCTTCTGAATTACGAAAACTTCAATTCGGCTACTTCCATGTAACTAGTAGAGCTCAAGTCAGGACTAGATACTGAGAAATGCTACTAAAACTTGATACTGATGAAGGACACTATGGCTTGGTTCGTTCGCAATAAGTGAGTTCGAATCCTGATTTAACCGAAAATACTTCGTGTTCACTTAAGAGGATGTCAAGCCAAGTATTGGGGCGTTTTCTGCTTGGCCTTTGCTTCTTAATTACGAAGACTCCTTTCCATCAGATTCCATGTAACTGGTAGAGTCCAGTTCTATGCTATATACTGAGAAACATGCCAGTGCATACACAGTTGATCATGATGAGCCCTACGACATTCAAACTAGAAATAGTTTCTGTAATAGATTACTTCATATTTATATTTCATCCATACATATAAAATTATAATAGACTTTTAGTATATGGAGCGTTTCTCTCAGAAACGCAGGCCATTCCACCACACTTTGCCCCGTAGATATAATTGTAGTTTTTATTTTTCGTTATTCCAATAAAAAAAAAGGTAAGGTTCAAAAATAAATATTGAAGGAACATATTGTTTAAAATAAACTATTTTCATGTTTAAATAAAATTGAGAATAATTGATGCGCCTTTTTAGTTTAAATCAAATTCAAGTATGTATTTGCTTTCCTATTATCGTAAATATACATATAATTTAGAATCGTGAATAAATTATCTATCAGATGTGAATTATAATTCCATTCATTTAATATCATTTGAGCAATTAAATTAGGATTAATTCTATTCATCATGCATTAATATTATTTTTATGCGCTTTAAGTAATAAAAAAAATTAAACTATACATATACTAATCATATCATATAATACATAATCAAATTATACATTGTATGTGCGTATTTTTTTCTTAAAAAGATTTTTCGGTAATAAAGTTATTGATGATTCATTAAAAATAGATACTCTTTTTAGACACATTTTTTTAATGCTAAAATGTCAATAATGAATAAAGTAGTTGAAGGAAATAAAGGAAAAATAATTACTTAGAAGAAAGGAAATTCAATAGAATGAAGTTTTGTGCAACAAGATAAATGCTTTAATAATTAAAAAGTAAATTTAAATAACCTTCCTCCATATGTGAATGTAATTATTAATACAGAATCTAAAATAAATAAACTAATTGTTCATTGTTTGTGTATAATTTATTTCATTTTACTTTTGATAAATAGCACGTCTTTGAAAGTAAATCTGTTCTGTGAACTAGCTGGCAGAAATAAATAAAAAAATTTTAATGAGAAAACGTTCTGCAAGTGAAGGTTAGGAACACACAGGTGTTGCGATTGCGATTACGATTACTACAGTCATGAAGAATGATAACATTACGACATTCGCGCATCATCCGAATACCGTTACATTTGCAAACGATGGTAGAATAAACAGCTTTTTCACGAATCGTTTTAAATTTCAACTTTTCAGATGTAGTCACAAGCGAAAAAAAGCAAAATAACTGGATTGAGAACTTATAAATATTTATCAAACTACTATGTGTGACCTTTGCTTATTTATTTATTAATTCCTGTCACGTGAATATGAGTTAAGAGACAACGATACAAATGTCTAGTTAATTTCGCTGTTTAAAAATACAATATTCGATTTTTATAAATTATTTCAGAGTTTCATAGAAATATATTTCTGATAAATTATTCAGTAGAAAGCATACAAATATTTATTTAATTTAATAGGGAATATTATTGTGAATTTTTTTTTTAGTGAAAATGATAACATTTACTTTATTTTTATAATAAAATTTGTTACATAAAAATTAAATAGATGAAAACTTCAACTATAAGAAATTCTGATATGAATAATAATATTACGAAAAATTATTTTCATTTAAGCAAAAATTTCTTTAAAAAATTCCTTTTTAAAATTTTTATATTTAAAAATTTTATTTTTGATCTTCGAAATATTTTCAAGGAATTTATGATCATGATAGCCAGTTATTTACGATAGTTAGTTTTATTCACATATTTTCATTACATATTTTCAAATATAAATAACATTAATTCTCAAATCAACCATAACCAACTGAATTCATTATTCCATCAATAAAATTACTAAAGAAACCATCTAAACGCCCAAGAAAGCTTTACTCATAACATCAACAGGAAATTATGTAATTACATTGATATGAACAGTAATGGTGAAAAAGAAAAAATATCAGACATATTTCAAATATAATATAATCAAATAAAATAAACGGAAAAGAGTTTAAAGTTTAAAACTTACTTACTTAAACTAATTGCTAAATTAAAAATATGAATAATTCATTAATCAACGAAATGCATAAATCAATGAAATAATTTAAAAATTTTATTGGGATTTAGCATAATTGAATAATTTACGAGATAAAAGAAGAGAATTTCAATAATTTTTAGAGTAACGTGTCCTTGTATTGATGCGTTATCTGCTTATGCAATTTAGCATTCAACTTGAATTTAAAAATACTTAAAAATATATAACAATAATCTAATAAGTACTAATCTAAAATTTAGAAACTTTTTTTTTTTTTAATATTTCCAATACAAAGATAAGGAAAACATTTTTCTTGATTTTATTTTGAACATCATCTCGTTTAGCAATTACATTTTTAAAAAATACAATAAAATGATTTCTTCTCGTGGGTTTTTCGCACCATTTTTCCTAAATGTTTTTACTGAAAATGTTATCTATCTTAACAAGAAAATACTAAACTTTTACACTGGACGTTTGCAATAACAGATGAAACATTAATTTCGAAAACGTAATTTTTAAAATTGGTATGCCTGATATAACGTCTATGACGAGTCACGCTCTCAATTGAAACAGTAAACTTCCAATAATAATGCATTCTGTGACAGATAATTGTGTTTCAAAGCATAAGGACAATGAAATCGATTGATTCTTTGTTTGTGTTTTTCTTCCCTTTACAGATATTGAATTTAAAATTTTCCTTTTTCCTTAATACCTTTTGCATGACTGCATAGCAGAAAGAAATTAAAGTTTAAATATTAAAGTCATTTAATAAGCAAAATCTATCATTACTTTTCATGAAATATAAAATACAGCGAAAATTTAGCTTATTTAAAGATAATATATGCACTGTATGAACTGCTTAAGTGTCTGAGCTTGTAGGAGGTGTTGATTGGAGTTAGAAATCATGTGCATTCATTGTTCTCGATACCTAAATATAGTAGAACTCCAATAATCCGAACTCCGTCTTAGACTTTTTTTTTTTAGAAAAAAACCTGATTAACTGAATTTTTGATTATTTGTATGAAATCAGTTTCCAACTGATTCAGATAATTGAAGCTCTACCTTACTATTTCCAAAAAGAAGGAAAAATAACTGAACTGAAAATGAATAAATTTTTTCTAATTAAATGGCCGTGCGGTGGAGAGCTTAATAGCCTAAGACAGTTTAATATCTATCACATAATTTGTCTCATTTAATTTCTAACACTCCCCTTTACTCCCAGGCAACCCCCTTGACAAATGCGCCTGTAGAAGGGACAAGCAAAACACATATTTCTTGTTGTTCATTAAGGGCATTAATCAAATCTGGGATCTTTCACTCCGAAAAATACTGTCCTTTCCTTAGACCACATTGGGCATAGGAACTAATTTTTTATTTTACTTTATGAAATTTAATGCAATTAATAAAAATATTTTTTAATAACTGCTTACAGTCTTTCAGAAGAAAGAATATAAACGGAAATTGATTTTGTGCAGTTTTCCCCACTGTGATTCCACATAACCAACTATTTTTTTATTTGAAATATGATGTTTCAACAAGTGATATTAAAAAAAGTATGAGATATCACTTCGTTCTTTGAGAGATTAAGTAAAAAGCGTTGTTTTCCATTTATCGCAGCTGAAAAGATCTCTTTATCTATTTGAAACAATCATCATGTTTATGATAGTTTAATTGCATGACAAGAGCTTTTATAATCCTCTCTCTTTCTCATATCTGCCTAATGAAGTTGAATGACCATTGTTTGAGTTTCCGTTTAATTTTATTTTCTTTTAGGCGACTTAAAGCAAACGATTATTTTTATTAATATATTAAAGTAAATAAATAGTTGTTCTAAAAATGAGAATTTCGTTCTTTAAAATGACATATGTGGATAATTTTTAAAGTTTCTATTAAGGGAATTAAAATTAAAAAATGGGACATTCGAAGATAAAACTATTAGTTTTATAAAATTCAAGCTGGAAGAAAATATAGTGGAGTTGGAAATAATTAATTTTCAAATTGATATGCTGGTGAAATCGTTTTCTTCCAACACTGAAAATATTTGGCTTCTCGTTCTTAAGAAAATATTTAATTTTAGTCCAGGCTTGTCTCGAAGTATAGGTAGGCAATGTTCAGCTTTACACAGTGTGTGAGTTTTTTTCCAATATGGAAATTTATAATACAAGAATCCGATTCACTTACAAACACTTGGACAGCTTTATTCTAATGTCAATCACTACCTACTCTCTCAAATTTAAGAAACTTATAGGAGGAAAAAAATGAGGTCCATTCAACTTATTAAATTTGCTAAGTCTGATTATTTAAACCAGTTATTACATTCATTATTAATTAATAACAATACATAAATTTGTATGTAGTTCAATTGACTTTTATATACAATTTAATTAAAGCTTATTTCATATTTACTAGAAATATAAGTTTTTAAGTAATAAAACAAATTTAGACTTTTCTGTTGATAGAGTACAATATGGATTAAAAATAGCATGGTACCTCAGAAGCTTCATATGTTTGGTAACCACTAGCATCTTTGATGCTTTTCAAAGAAAGAGAAACAGAAATGTAAATTTAACATAGTTTAATAATTTTCTTTCGTGCACCTCTTCATTACTATGATTCAGAAAAAGTAAAAAATAAATGTTGATATTCTATCGAAAAAATTATCGAGTTAGTAAAATATTTGGGCAAAGAGTAAGTTATTGAGTTTTCTTGATCTGTCTGATACATTCATAAATCTAATACGTCATAATACCTGCAATAGAATATAAGGTACTCGAAAAGTTCGCAGGTTCGTTGCCAAAATTTCTCAGCCTATTATATTTCATGTTTTTCAATCGTTTCATTTGCAAAGTTCCTATAGTATGAGATGTCATTAAACAGCACTCTACAAAGCTGGACCGCATACTGTATGACACTTACAAAAACAATATAATGAAATAATATCTATAAATTGCCAGATCACCAGACCTTTTTGTTTAGCAACATTATGGGGAAACAACTTCAGCAGACTTAGCGTACCATCGAACTAATTGATCAATTACTACATTTATATTAGAATCTACAGCAGCAGAATATCGATAGCTAAATGAACTCCATATTCAAACAGATATTAGGTTGTGTAGATATTAAGAATTGAATTTACAGCCAATAAAATTTGAAAATTTATACTTGTTTGTCAATAAAAGTTTTTTTTCTGAATTCATAATAATAATAATCTAAAAATAAAATTCATTTCAACATTCAAATTATACTAAAGCTTTTCTTCGGGTGCCTGTATCATCCACACTATTACATTTTTGCAGCAGAATATACATTATAATATCCTCTAATCTTATTGATTTTACGTAGATATTTTATCTATTATTTTTTTTCTTACAACTCCAAAAAATAATTACGAATGTTCATCTATTCAAAATATATGACAACCACTTTTATGTTTAGTAATAAGTATTTTAGGCGATACTATAAATATTGCACTATTATACATAATGTTATCGTATTACGATTAGTAATTTTATAAGAATAAACTACATAACTTGTGTATTTTCATGACAACGTAGTATTATTTAACATGCGAATGGGTCATATATAATATCTAGACAACATAAATATTCAGAATTATTAGGTTCTATCTAATTATTAGGTCTTGAAAAAATTTTATTCTTTCGAAATACGAATTTTTAAAAACCAATAAAAATTTTGATATATATATAATTTAAATAAACAAATATTTTTTCTTTAATGCTGGCTTCGTTGATATAGTAATATTACGATTATTAAAAATAAGGAAATTGAAAGCAACATCACATAATGACAGACTAATATAGCAGAAGCAGGAAATATTGTTTAATTAAATCCACATCATTACTCAGTAGTTATGAATTATTGGCTTTCCAGTCGATATCTTTGTCTCCCAAAAACCTCAAATATCTATCCCTTCTGAGAAATTAGCGGATTAGAGTTAAGGAAAATTATTGATAATTTAAACTCAATCTAGTTCACATTTTTAGAATATCCCAGCTTTTATTTTAAATATTTTTTCTTTAACATAATACAAAATCTTTATTACACACAAGTAAGTACCTATCATAATTAGTGAATTATCAATCATCTCAAAATTTTGAATTACTGGGAAGTGATGGTCCTAATTAACATTTATCAACATTTAAGCTGAAACTCTTTTCTTCTGATTTCAGAACACCAGCAGCGAAACGTAAAGCATTAGAAAACTTAACGTGAATAAACCTTGTTGTTTAACAATCTCTGTGGATCAAATAAAATAAAATGATATCGTTTCCTCTGTCAATCCAACTTCTACAACCTTAATGCCTCTAGTAGCTTAATGAGAGTGAAAGAGCACTTACTAATAATAGTCAGTCATAAGTGCTTTAAATTGTTGGTTTGGATTAGTGAACAGAACAGGCTGTTTGAATGTGATAGTTTACGTTTTAATCTGTTTGATTTTAATATTTTAGAGGTTTCTTGTAGAAGCTTTTAGATTAGAACTTAATATTAAATATTGATCCATGGCTCCCAGTAGAAAATGCAAACCTGCATTTAGTAAAAAAATTAATATTTGAAAAAAAATCTATATTTACTATTCCAAACGATATTTATTTAATTTTGTTCAAAATGTTATTTTGGACCACAAAATGTGTAGATCAGTAACAAACAAACCGAATGAGATGTAAAACGTTTAAAAATTCCCTTTAGCAATGAAATTAATGAATGTTAAAATTGGGACTCATTTTATCCGCTTTTAATGCATATTCTATCTATAGTTCTTAGGGAAAGCAATTTTTTTTCAAAAACTAAAAAATTAATCAAATAAATAATTATCGTCAATTTTTTAAAATAAATTACATTATGAGAATATTGATAGATGTGGGATGTGATGCTATACATATCTATTCTCTACTTAGAACAATTACGAATGAGAACGCAATTTTAAACAGTGATAAAGAACTACACATATCTGTTCTTAAGGCCAGAAGAATGCCGGAACACAATATTACATAATTTAAATAAATTATATAAGTAGGTAAATTATAGGTAAATTCATGGAGTCCCTATCACATTAGTTATGATTTAAATTAATTACAAGCACACGAATTAAAATTTCGAAATTTATTTTAAGTTAGTCAGAGAGACAAGAACGAACATACGATACAAATTTCATTCCACTCTGTGTAGCAGTTTTCAGTTCAACAACGAACAAATAGAAGAAAGATTTCATTAATAGAGATTAAATAATAATTACCAGACTGGAATTTTTTTGTATTAAATATTATGTACATGACAGAAACTTCTTGATATACAAAAACAAATGATGAATGATAACGCATGTGATAAAATACATCACACACACACAACCCGTTATACAGTAGATTACCCTAATTATGGTGATTTGAATTTTAAATTTACGTTTATTTATAGTAGTAGAGTTATAAAAGATAGCACTGTTCAAGAGGAAAGCATTTTATTTAAAAATAAGTTTTATTTTTGTCTATATATCTCATATTTTAATTCAAAGTGAGGAGAAATACTAAATCTAAAACATTGGAATCGCCATACTTGATTTTTTTTTACTAGTTTCGAATCCCGTTACACTTTTTGAAAAAACGACATTTCATATTTTCCTTAATACTTACAGTACACATTCCACTTTTTTTTATTGTGTTTAATAAAAACATATTATTCGATATTCGTCTCGATTTTTCCTTCACCTTGTCTTTTGTCTTTATTTATACAGACGAAAGTATTTGAAAATAAAATTTTGATTGCAAAATTTTATTTTCAAATACTTTCGTAAATGCGTTAGTTAAATAGAAATATATGTGGAATGTTAAATAACCATTTGAATAAAAAAAAACTGCTATTGAATTAACAGAAAAAAAGGAAAATAAACTGGAAACGTAATTATGGCTCAGGTACTCTGGCAAAACCAATAACATTGTTTGATATACAATGAAACCAGTATAATTTTCCTTCTCTTTTGCGATATCAAATAGAGATGTTTATAAAAAGATTATATTTCTTTATATTTATGTACATGTCTGATTCTTCTATTTCTCTAGAAAAGCTGTCTATACTTTTCAAAGCTCAGAAGTATCAGAGTTCATAATTAAAGTATTTGATAAATACTAATACAGGGATTATGCCAAAAATTAACAATATGTAAAATTTTCATTCAAAAATACATCTGCTTATTTTGTAGAAAACGAAAGTTTCTTGAAAATATACTTCTTGCCTCTACATTTTTAAGAAAATTTAATAATTCCTACCGTCTTAAATTTTTTGCTAATGAATTTTTTTTTATTGTGAATATTTGCGCGTTTTTTTTTTTTTTTTTTTTTTTTTCTAAATCAAATAAGTCACAATATGAGACATTATTTTGAAAAATCGACGATCATTTATTTCTTCGAATAAAATCTTATAATTAATGAGAAAGGCTTGTATTTTTCTTACACAGAATATTTTATAAAAGAAAATATTTCTTAAACAGAATATTTTATAAAAGAACAGAATAACAGAATATTTTATAATGTAAAAAGGAATGTTCAACTAGAATGCCAAAGTCAACATCATTTCATTTGATGAGATCAAATCATGAAATGGATCCGATCTTTTAAATTAAGTTGTATATTATGAAGAACAAGTTAAGTATCATAATTCGTTATTATTTAACATTTTTACTGCAATCAATTTAAAAAATTTTACGTCCTAGCCAGCAATCAGAAAACGAGTTTGAGAATATTTCCAAAAGCAACTCTCTGCACTTCTTCTCATACATTCAAGTTAATATTTACATAAAAATGTCCGCACTAATTTGGACTCAAATTCGTAATTATATATTCATTAATTTACTTTATTTACACGCAACTAATACAATTCAAGAATTTACAAAAGTATTTTAGCCTATTCACTAAAAAATTATCATTTGATTTTTTTGAATAAAAAATAATGAAATCATGAGGTAAAATATAGTTATCTAGAAAAGAGCAAAAAAATACATGTAAAATATTATTAAGTATGGAATGCATCATGGTACATACATACACATACATACATAAATTATAAATCCTTTATTTCCTTTTATTCACATCAAGTAATTTAGAATGAATATGATGAAAATAAATATTGATATGGTAGGCTTAATTTACATAAAAATGTCATTCAAAATTATCAGCATTTTCAAATGCTCAACATTATAAGAGAAATTATTTAAAAAGTTAGATCTATTACAATTAATATACTTAAATTTAACATATACTACTCAAAAATTTATTCTTAAAATATCGAACGAAAGAAAGAGAGAATATAATTTAAATCGATTTTTTGTTCTATAAAGAGAAGCAGGAAAAATTTTAAAAAACATTCATTTCACCTTAAAAGCAGAAAATTATTTTTAAAAATGATCAGATCAATCGAATTATAAATTTAGTAAATAATTCATCTAAATCTTAAGATAGGTCGAACTTTCTCGATCCATTTGAAATGTTGGATGTGTTGTTTGTTATATGTTTGCTTAAAAACATGCTTATTTTTAGAATACTTAATTAAACAAAAGAGGATGCTGTTTCATACCAAACAGGTTATTATTGACCATAAATTAATCAAGAAATAAATGAAATAATTCTCTAATTATTTTTTGCATTTATAGTTACATAAAAAATTTTGTACAAATATTTTCGAAATTATAATTAAAATATTTTTTAATGAATTTAAAATTATTCATAATATTTCCAATACCAAAATGCTCTATTATTTATTTTCATTATCTTTTTTTCTCTATTTATCCTTATCCATCTCATTATTTATCCTATTCCTAGAAAAATGAAAAATTTATCCTACTGCTAGAAAATGATTATTATTCTATAATTTCTTTTAAGATAAGCTTTAGCATTTCTATTATATTTTGAAATAAATTATTTTTTGTTTTATCAAAAATCGCAAATTAAACACATGTCAATTGTTAAAATTTCACATGAACTCTATTTCTTTGTTAGAAATTTCGAATAATTATATTTAGACTTTCTCATTCAGCAATTTATTAATGAAAATAGTTTAAAAAAATAAAATTGTTAATATAGAAAATCTTAAAATTTTCGATTATAAATTAATTAAATATAAAAGAATATAACAATTTACAATTGTTAATGGTTCGAAGAGCTAATTGTAATAATTATCTAATTTATTATTATTAAGTGATTTAGGATAACGATCATTTTTTAGGATAACATTCATTTGAAAATTACTCAATGGGTAATTAAAATTATAATATCTATAATATTAAACCGAAACATAAATTTCGATGAAATTTCACTTCTTAAGATGAAAAAATTAATGAAAAATTCCTTAAATATTATTCATTTTTTATTTCCTTACAAATAAACATAATCATGAAAAAATTTTCCAATTCATTTATAGAAAATATGAAAATCATAAATAAATTATTTCACGTTAAAATAAAATTATATATTGAGAGTAAAAAATTAATTCAATTACTTTGTATTAAACTTAATTCCTATTCATTTTAATTTCGTTTTCTTAATGTTATATTACAAAACATTATAGAAAATACAATAAAAAAATTTTCAAAATAAATTAAATCGCTAAGTTCTACATACCAGAAATGATTAGATAAAAGTGACTAGCCAAGTCATCAACACAGCATGGAAAAATACTTTCCCCACACAAGTTTGAATCGGTTTCTGCTGCCGAAGAAAATGTTAGTTTCTGCGGCACATCATAAACCTCGCATTGATTGGCGTTTTCGCCACAGCCGGTCGCCACAATAGTTTTTATCGCCAAATTTTGTTTTTGTTCGCACAGACCGCAGATGGTGTCTCTTTACGTAGAGAATTACGCAAGTATACAGGGATGGCCGCATCTCTGAGTGCTTTGTCTGCTTCGGATACAATTATTAATGAAATTTCTATTTACGTATGCAATGTATATAAAATCTTTAAAAAAATGGTGTTTGATATCAAAATTATTTATTTAAGTGATGAAATTTACTTATTTAATTTATAATCCAAATGTAACCAAAAGTAAACTGAAATTTATATCAGTTATCTATATTTACTGTTATTAATATAAGAAAATTAAGTTCAGATTTCAATTTCAGAAATTTCTTAGAAAGCATAGATTCGTTCCCGAATTAAAAATTTCTCTGGTTCGCGAAACCATTTAAGCTGTTGATTTGTGTCAATTTTTCTGGAATAAAAAAACTTTTCATTTAATAAGCATTAAAATAAATATTGAAATGGGCTTATTTTAACAGATTAATTTTAATAATTAAACTTACTATTAAGTTTAACATTCATTTTTAATTAAAAATGTATATATATAGTAACATTACATTGATGAATAATCAAAATACAAATTTAGAAAAAGTTTAGCAATTCACTGAGCACAAAGGCTGCTAAATGTAAAGCTACTAACACAACTGAACAAAATTCAAAATCTAAAAAATTTTAAATATACTATAAGAGCACAAATATTTAAAAGGCAAATAACATCAATATGTGAAATTAAAATGAAATTTTGTACCAATGGAGTCAACACCACCTGATGTAACTGATTACGCTACTACTTTATTCCATATGTATGTTCATTTTATTCTTTATATTAAATCTGAATTTTATTATTTGTTTGTAGTTTATTGATTTTTTTTTTTTTTTTTATTCTTGGATTTTTAATAGTTTTAAATTTTGAAGATTTTTATATATATAGTTTGCGTATTTAAAATAACTAACATTAAAATGAAAAACTGGGCGTTTAAAGCCTATATGACATAACATTATGAAGTAAATAAATATCATAGAAATGATCATTATAAATTAAAAAATAGCCTAAAACTTCAGTCAATTTTCATAATTATTATAATAGATTATTACGAATTATCTACTTTTGAAATCCTTAACTTTCTCTAAAGTTCGCTGAATTTTAGTGTTAGATCTCATATATTTAACTTTATTTCATCTAATAAAGAACTACGTCTTAATAAGACATTAAATACTAGTCATCAGATAATGAGAAAGCAACGGAAATGAATCACAGAAGCATAAATTTTAATCTATTTTATTTCTTCGTAAACTTCAGCATTTATAAGCAGTCATTTATTTATAATCATCAGCCTAGTTTAATAAAAATGCAGGAATTGTTTGGCAATAAATACCAGTTTTTCATTGCAGTGTCTCTCAAGGAAGTATATTTCTCATTTGTAATTTTCTTCGCGATAAAAAAATAAGCAAAAAGAGATTACACACATTAAACACCTTAAAAACAATTTGAATGTTGTAAATTTTTATCATTAATTTATATTACTGCTTAATAATATAACACATGACTTCTTTTACTTTTTACTTTAGATAATTTAATTTATTAAAAAAAGTAAATATTCATAAATTTCTTTAATATAATTTTTAGAGGATGTGGCCTAGTGACTGCTATATTTATGAAAGCTTGGAAAAAGCAGATTCTATTCCTGATACAATTTTAGATTATCTCTATATCTCGTTTAAAGCTATATTCATTATTCATTTTATTTACCTTAATGTACTGCTATTATTAAATTGTAAATGTTTCTAGAAGTTATACTGTTAACCATGTTTACAAATCACTGCTGCCCAATGATTCACAATAAAGGATTTATCTAATTTTTAAACCTTATCATTTCAAAAATTTAATGCCCCATCAGTAATACGAATAACCAACAAAAAAAGAGCATATTAAAATTTTATTCACGTCATTGTTGGTTCCATTGTCATATACCTGGTGTCAAAATAATAATAATTCACAAAAAGAATTCTAATCAACAGAAGACAATTTGGGTTTTGAATCCTTTAAATATCATATAGTAAAAATCTTAAGATTTTTTGGAGAATGTGTAAAAATCAATAGTTGCCAACTATTTTGCTTATGTATAACGTTGCTGACAACTTTAATTGCACTGAAATATCACATGACTTCTGTCCTAATGAACATTGACAAATGAACATTAACCACCAGCTTTCGTAAGCCGCATATCTTTACTATGGAAAACGTGCACCAAGTTTCGGGAAAAATTTGTGATTTAGAAAATGATAACATTTACTTAGCTTAGTTGAAAATCCTGTTTGTCACCCCAAATTGAAGTCTTGTCTCACGTACAGATTAACTAAAACTTATTAAAGAAGTCCTGGAACACTTGAAAATGCCTTCCAGTCACGAAGTGTTAAATCTTGAAGTCAGGGCTGTTTCATCAGCATTTCTATGTATTTTCAACAAACGACGTATTGAGAAGTGACAAAGAGGATAAGCATTTTTATGCAGTAAAAAGAATATGTTTTTTAATTCTGTTCATAAAAAAATTTAAAATTTTTAGAAAAATTGAAAAGGGAACGGCTTTTAAATACCTTAATATAATATAAGCTTATTTTTATCCAGGAAAAGAAATATTTATTTTTTGAAAATATATTATGGTAATTTTACCATGTCTTTAAAAATGTTATTTAGAACTTTAAAATAATTACTTAAGAATGTAAATATTTAAAACATGAAACTAGGTTCTTCAATTTTTTTTTTTTTTTAAATTTAAACGATCGATAAATTGATTTTAAACTAGTACTGTTTGGGGAGCTAACTACTTTTCTCACAAAATGTTTAATTAAATACTGATTAACTTTCCTAAAATTTGGTGTGATTAATTATAAGTAATGGTTAACTGTCCTTAATACGAAACTTTTCTAAAATTATTTAGCTAAATTCAGAAATTATTTCCCTAAACCTCGGAAATAAACTTTCTCAAAAGCAAATCTTATTCCATAATAAACTGGATTTTTGAATAATTAGAGATCGATATTTTTACACCCTTAACTTTTTGGAAAGAAATTTTAATGAGAGGACTGTAGACAAGCTTCGTTATCTTGTTATCGTACGATCATCTTTACCCAGACCAAAATGAATCAGATTACTTTTCATAATCAAGCCATGTGCAGGAATTTATATTTCTAACCATTATATATAGGCTGTTTGTGTTTATTAACTTTATTACATCTATAAATTACTAAATGCTGTCAATAAAAATTATTTGTGAGAATTATAAATAGGAGTTCTCAAATAAGTTTTCAATGGAAGGTATAAATCAGGCTATATTAATTATCTTTATATTTTTTATTTAGCCTTTGCAAATTTGAGTATAATTTTAGGTTTTTGAGAAATGTTTGTATATGAGGATTTTAACAAGCTTATGAGTTCATCTCTGATTGCATTTTTCACTACTAGGGAATGTAATTCGAAAAATAGGGAATTTACTTGAATGGTTAGAAAATTAAAAAAACACAGGCCTTATAATTATTTATATATTATGTGCCACATATGACTATATATAAGACATGAATTATGAATAAATTTCTTGTCATTATGAATAAATCTAAAATATTTGCTCGAATTTAATTTGAAATTAAGGAAGAACATGGTTTCATCTTATTCATAGAATTGTATGAAACCATTAAAACAATTTAATTAACATTTATGGTACGTTTTTCAGAATTTTTTTAAAACTATATATTTTAAGTATATTATTAAACAAGCACACACATAGATATTATATAAGCACGTATAATTGATCAGTTTTAAATGCTTTTCATTTTTTTGACTAATGAAATTCCTTACAATTTTCCCCTCTAGTTGGACGTGGGGATTTAATCAATATGCGTACGTAATAAGAAAAAATAACCGTACCTGAAGTTCTCGTGATTCCCCTGTTTGTAACATCAGTGAAGAATCACTAATGTTTATTTAGTTATCTAATTATTTTTACTTAGATATATATAAAGCTATTCAATACATTAAAATAAAAATAATCATAAAAATAAACTCTAAGGTTTTCTAAACACTATGTGAAAATTATCTTTGTCTTTCTCCCAAAATATATAACTATATTAAAAATAATTTTAATAAAATGATATTTATATACAAAAAATCATTTCCATTATTTTAATTGTTGATTTTCTAAGCGTATTGTACATGATACTTTAGTCAATCAGTATCACAAATATTACAACTAATGACTATTACCAAATTAAAAGAAACATTTGATGCTTTTAAGAAACTCCTGCATTAAAAATTACATTCAAAATAATTTGTAAGACACGAACAATCTTTTTGTGTTCCATTGTCGTAAATCTCGAGTCTTTTCAACCAAATGAATAAATACATTTTCAGATGCATTAATCTTGTGGTTTTCCATTGTCACAATAATACGGATCGTAAAAATTGCCACTTCCTCTTCTCTACGTTGGCGAGATTTACAATTCGATTCGTTTTCCGAATTTCCCATTGAAAAACAGCGAAAAAGTAAAAATTTTTTTGCTTTGCCCTTTGATCAATTCAAAGTCTTTTCACGTTTTCAAAATCTGTGACGTAAATGCATGCAAGCTTCAACGATATTTGATGTGTAAAAAAATCTGTTTACTAGAAAAAAAATTATTTGCTTTTGTAAAGCTTTTCTACGGAAGACATTTGTCATAGCTCATTGGTCGCAAATATAGCTATCATAAATTTTTTTGCTTATGGAATTGTATTTCTTTTGTCCACGTGAAACATAGATTTAAGTGTTTGAAAGGAAGTAATTCTATCCGTACTTCCAAATTAGATATACATTTGCTTAGGAGTTGGTTCTTGTCAGAATACAAAAATTAAGCTACAAATGAAAATAAGTATTTAAATATAGGACTATTTAATTAGCATTTTATGAGAACTTGTGAGCACTAGTTTGTTAGCATGAATTAGAAGATGGTTTAATATTTCGGAAATTCTCTATTGGAACATATGAATTCAGCCGACAAGGAACAATGCTCTCAAAAGTGTTGAGAATATCTGTAGAAAAACGCGTTTTAACAGTTTTCAGCTGCTAGACTACTTCCATTTGTTGTCAAATCTTGTAGCATTAAACTGCCAAGAAGTATGCCTTAGGAGTAATCAGAAAAACTGTTGCAGTATTTTGCTGGCTAAATGTGAGTCAATATTTAGGTTTTGGTAAAAAAGGTTATTTTGAAAAAGTATGCATAAAATTGTTTTCTAAATATTAACTAATTTTATTTGTAATACTATCAATTTTACAAAATTGTTAACATTTTCTAAAATAAAATCTGAGATTAATTTTTGAATCCATATTTATTTCTTAGATAAATTAGTTGAATAATATATATATTGGTTGAAAGCAGAATAAATTAATATTTGAAATCTATATGCGCATAATTTTACCTAAGTAAGATCTGTTGCGTCAAAGAAAATATTTGGCCCCAAATTCTACAGCTGTTTGATTTAAAACTTAAAATACAGCATTCTTCTTTTGCTTAAGTTTATAACAATTCTAGCCTTGTATCCAAAAAGCAGCAAATTCAGTAACTTAGCCGAAAATCACTTGTATGAGCTAAAATATTGGAACATGTTTAAAAATTTTTTAACTAGGGTGATTTCTAAGTGTTGAGAGGATATTGCCAGCAAACTACCAATCCCTTCACTTGAATGTGATGTGAAAAATAAAATGGTTGATTACATTTATCGGCTCCAAAAAAACGGTAAAAATAGAGAACGAAAAACTTAAATGCGAGACCAAAAATCTGACAGCTTATTTCTATTTCTCAGGACTTTAGACGTCATTCTAAAATCTACATGTTCATAAAATTAATTGCATGTATCTACGTTTAATTTCTCGCTTTTAGTAATATTTGTCTGTTAATTGTTGGCCTACTAATTTTAAAGTTAATTGTAAATTTATATAGTTCTATTAAGTAAATTTTATTTGTTTATCAGTTGGATTATCCAAAGCATGCCATAAAAATATGTTATTTTAAAATTATTATAATTTTGCCTGTTTAATTTCTTTTTCAACAAACTCAATAATCTAGAGAGATGATATATTGAAGTTTCTCTCTATATAAGCTTGCAATGATTAATATAAAAAGTAATATATATATATATATATATATATATATATATATATATATATATATATATATATATATATATATATATATATATATATATATATATATATATATATATATATATATATATATATATATATATATACACACACTACTAGCCATTAAAATTGCTACACCAGCAATAAATGCAGATAACAAAATGATATTTATTGGACAAATATATTATACTAGAAATAACAAGTGATTAAATTTTCAAAAAATTTGGCTGGATATATAGATCCTGAGAAATCAGTACCCAGAACAACCACCTCTGGCAGTAATAACAGCAGTTATACGCCTGGGCATTGAGTCAAACAGAGATTGGATTGCATGTACAGGTACAGATCCCCATGCAGCTTCAACACGATGCCACAGTTCATCAACCGTAGTGACTGGCGTTTGGTAACGAGCCACTCGCTCGGCAACCATTGGCCAGACGTTTTCTATTGGTGAAAGATCTGGAGAACGTGCTGACCAGGGGAACAGTTGAACATGTTCCGTATCAAGGAAGGTCCGTACAATACTGGCAACATGCGGTCGGGCATTATCCTGCTGAAACGTAGGGTTTCGCAGGGCTCGAATAAAGGTTAGAGCCACGGGTCGTAACACACCAGAAATGTAACGTGCACTGTTCAAAGCACCATCAATGTGAACAAGAGGTGACCGAGACGTGTATCCAATGGCACCCCATACCATCACGTCAGGTGATGGGCCAGTATGACGATAACGAATGCACGCTGCCAGTGTGCGTTCACCACGATGCCGCCAAACACGGATGCGACCATCATGATGCTGTATACAGAACCTGGATTCATCTGAAAAGATGACGTCTCGCCATTCGTGCGCCCAAGTTCGTCGTTGATCTCACCATTGAAGGCGCTCTTGTCTATGACGCAGCATCAAGGGAAGCCGCAGCCATGGTCTCCGAGCTGAGAGTCCATGCTTCTGCAAACGTCGTCGAACTGTTCGTGCAGACACTTGTTGTCTTTCAAACGACCCCGTTTCTTGACTCACGGCTTGTGACGTGGTTGCACGATCCATACGGCCATGCGGATAATATGCCTGTCTTCTCGGCTGCTAATGATAGGTGGCCGTTGAGATCCCGCATAACGTTCCGTATTACCGTCCTGAACCCAATGATTCCATATTCTGCTAACAGTCATTGGATCTCGACCGACGCGATCAGCAATACTGCGATAAGATAAACCGCAATCCCGGTACGCTACAATTCGCCCTTTATCGAAGTCAGAAACGTGCTGGTATGCATTTCTCCTTCTTACACGAGGTATCACAACAACTTTTCACCAGGCAACAACGTTCAAATGCAATTTGTATATGAGGAACCGGCTGAACAATTTCCTTATTTAAACACAATATAGGTGTCGCTACTGGCGCCTGCTTTGTCTGAATGCGCTGAAAAGCTAATTATTTGCATATCACAGCACCTTCTTCCTTTCGTATAAATTTCACGTCTGTAGCATGTCGCCTTCTTGGTGAAGCAATTTTAATAGCCAGTAGTGTGTGTGCATATATATATATATATATATATGTGTGTGTGTGTGTGTGTGTGTGTGTGTGTGTGTGTGTGTGTAAAATTCTTTTTGCATAACTGGCCATCTTCCTCCTGATGAAGACGTGGCCCCTATGCTTTCTTCTTCTTTTCATTTGTTTCATATATTTCACTGTTTTTCCAATTTCATATTTTTCATGTTTTATCTTATTTATATTGGCAAATCTTTCTTTAGCTGCATTTGCGCTGGCTAGATTTTCTATTATATTGTATTGTATATTCTGTATTGTATTTATATATATATTTATATATTTTTTTGTTTGCTTTATATATATATATATATATATATATATATATATATATATATATATATATACCTGAATATATTTTGACTACCTGAATTTGACACACAATATAAAAAATTACTGAAATTTTGTTTTGTGGGAAAGGTAACCATTTCCAATATAATTATTCGTGAAAACTTTTTAAACTTTTTTCTAAAACATAAATTGCACAAGACAAATTAATCCATTGTGTATTTAAGAATCAGTATTATATTATCGTATACTAAAATAAGGCAGATATAAAAGGAAATAATTAGTTTTATAGAAAGGAACTTTATGTAAAGAACATTTTTATTTAAATTAAATTGATGTAATTATTTGCGAATCTTACACAAATATTAATTGCAAAGTAAGCAAGAAATTAAATGATTTAAAAATCAGAAACCGTAGGTCTTTCCAGTGATTCTTGCTACAAGAAAAATAAGGAACACTGATTTATTTTATCTTCTCTCATTATAAACACAAAATTATAAATCGCATGATTATGAGCCCCTATTTATATCTCTGTATTGAAATTTTAGTTACCTCCTTCTCTAGCAAAGTTCATTACACTGTTTTCTTATACAATTGCGGAGTCGGAGCAGCGGTGGTCTGGTTGGTTAGGCCGTCGTTTTCGCTATCGGAAGGTAGTGAGTTCAAATCCTAGCCGACCGAAGATCCGTCGTGTTCGCTAAAGGTTGCTGGGGCACGTTAAAACTGGGAGTGGTCGCAATGTCTTCCCAGTTGATACCTCTAGGGTTGGTTAGCCTAGCATCGGGAGTTTTCTGCTTGATCCTGCTTCAAAATCATAAAAACTTCATCTAACTGGCTGAGTTCATTTCAAGGCTAAGTACAAGGAAGCATCTTGATGCAACAATTCCGGAGCTAGATGTAGGTAATCATGCTGGTGCAACAACTCTCTGAACTCGGATTCTTTCTCTTAATAACTCTCGGAAATTCTCTGAATTTTTTTTAAATGAAATTGTTTATTTATAGGATGTTCATAAAGTTTTTTACATCGTCATAAAAGATTCTCCTATTACATCAGTGAAGCAAGAGAGAGAGATACATTGCATTTGCACAGCTCTTATTGTCGATAGTCTAAATTACTTGATCCTTTAGCAACAAAAGCTAATTCACAAACTGCGCAGTTTCTGTAGTACTGACATTAGTGATGCAAAAACCAATAATTAACTTCTTTAAATAAATCAAACATTTTATCTATTACAACAATAAAAGTTATGCTCCAAGTTAGTCAATTTTTTAAAACTTTATATCCAACAGATAGGAAACTATTCGTTTTGCCATTCCATTGGCGACGTGCTATTGACATCTGAAATAAATAGTAGTCTTCACAATATTTGATATCACAAAACTATGTATTTTTCTCTGAATGTAAAATGTAAAAGTAAACTTCTGGAATCTCATCTAACAAATGTTTTTTCTTTCTGAAATTAGCTCACACTTCCCGGAGGAGAGAAAGGTAAGCAATAACCACCCTGTCAGATAGCTGTCTTCCAATAGATACATAAATGTCAAAGTCAATGATGATTTGAACAGTTCTGTCCTGCTACACACGTCTTTATATACGGTGCCATAATAATTCCTCTTACCGTTCTGAAATACTATTTATTAAGATTTCGATAGTTGTTTAAAATCGACATTCTACTGCGATATTGACTTAACAAGTTTCATGGCCATTATTTTAATACAAAAAAGATATTTATTACATCCAGAAATGTGACTTAAAACTTGTTATTAGCAATGATAGCCTCTTAAGACAACATCTAATTTATTCTATTAAAGTAAATACAATTCTCAAAAAATTAATACAAAATAATGTGGATTTATTCAACAATGCTTAACTTTTTAAACGTTATTTAAAATCAAAATAACAGTTATCTTTGAACTTTAAAATTGCTTTTCTATAAAGTATCGAATATTAAATACTTCTAAAATTGTTTCTCTCTATGAGTATAATAGTTAGAGAAATAAGTCTTACTGAAGAGAATTGAAACAATAAGCATTATT
Source organism: Latrodectus elegans (assembly GCA_030067965.1). Taxonomy (NCBI): domain Eukaryota; kingdom Metazoa; phylum Arthropoda; class Arachnida; order Araneae; family Theridiidae; genus Latrodectus; species Latrodectus elegans. The sequence continues at coordinate 13,630,953 of CM057810.1, forward strand.
TATTGGTAAGATTCTCATAAATCGCCATTCAATGTACCTTTATTAGTTTAAAAGAAATAAAAAAATATATTTACTCACAAAAGCATTCCAAAAATTATAAAAGCTAACATCTGCATTTAGACTTATATCATTCACCGTGAATATAACCGTTGAAAAAGACATTTTTGCAAACAGTGGGAGGTATTCTTGTGTTTATCAAGGGAGAGGAAGCATAAAAATTTTTCAAGTTTTATTCTGAAATATGTACATGCAGAAATAATCACTTAATTATTATAACTTTGTGAAAAATTATGCTTAAATGAAAAATGCTTCAAGAATATGAATCACCATTTAATCTTTCTTTTATTATACATTGCTTAAAACAAAGTTAATAACCACTAGTGGATAAAAGATTTATTTATTGTCACTTTCGGACATTTTATTTATTGGAAAAGATAGCAATCATGAATATAGAAATAATTTGGATTTTATATATAGATAACAATATAGAAATCATATTAACTCAATTTTATGTTAGAAGAATTACAACGATAACTGAAAAATCTAGTAAAGATAATTTAGATATTTACATAAATTTCTTCTGAAATTCTATAATTTTCATTTTTAGAAACAGAATGTTTTTACAGCATTTGGTTTTTCAGTTTACTGTCATTTTTAATTACTACACGATGCGTAATACAGTAAAAGTCGTATCAGTTGCACAATAATTGTGAAGGAAATTCAATATATTCCTACTTGGATAAAGCACAATATTTTATTGCATAACAGTATTTTATTTCGCAGATCGTAAGCATCTGTTAAATAAAGAAAAATAAACGATAATATGAACGCATTCCTTTGATTAGTTAGTAGCATTAGTTTTGTGATTGCCTGCATTTAATAATTTCAACAAAGGAAATTAAATTTTTAGCACCTTTTGAATATGACATCTTTTTATGATTAATTTCTGCAAATATTTTTTATTAAAAAGCTGAATATTTCGAGAAAATTGTGTTTATCATTAGAATAACCAATCCTTAATTTTTAGTCAAAGTTTAGGCAAATAGTAACATTTAACAATAAATAACACATATTAACAGAAAAGTGGCTTCCTCAATAATTTGAAAAATAGAGCTTACATAATTTTTTAAATTTAACTTAAACACTTTATTTAAAGGAAGGAAAAAATAAAAAATATTGTTATTTTATAGTAGTAAAAGAAATTGATTGATAAAATTATTTTTCAGAATTTTGGATTTCAAAATCTCTTGCTAATTTATTTTGATAAGTAATTGATATTTACAACTGTTTTGTTTATCGAGTAGCTCAAAGTTCACTTTATGTACACAAGACAGATTTGATTGAGTCTTAGTTTAAAGTGGATTATTCTCCACTACAAACATTCTGTTGTGCTTGGTTTATTCATCGCTTTACAGTCATTATTTTTTTCACAAGAGGAATAATTGGATAAGAATTTAAAGTAGATTATGAATCATGACAAACATCTAAACTCGAAGTGGAAGTCGAACAAATAAAGTAATAAACAAAAAAAGCCAAAACACTAATCTCTCAACTACTAATTACATACATCCAATTGAGAGACGATCTCATGAGGTACAGATCAAAATGTTGATTATATTAATACCAGTTTATTTACTCTTATTTGATTATCCAGTTTTGATTCATATTTTTCTATATTCAAAACGATAACTTTTTTGGCACAGGTGCCGTATAATCGATGATTGCAAATTCTAAATTTTTTTGGCGATGAAGAATGTTTCCAAGATGACGTATCGTGACGTGTGCGATGACGTAATTTCTAGGGTTACCAAAATAGAATTTTCTGTATAATTCTTATAGGTCTCCATATGTATTACGTAATAAAAACGAGGTTGACAAATACATAAGAAAATCCGCCAAAAAATCACCAATCCCAGAATTTGGTATCATGGGTTATACGGCACCTGTGCCACTTTTTTTATTCATTAAAAGACAGCACATAAGGAATAATCCAGTCTTAAGAAATGATCTGTATAAACTGTTCTGATTTACACAAAAGACTGTCAAATAGGTTACACCTTATATCATACCTTATTGCAAGTATTGTTATTTCCGAAATATACACCACGCACGGTGTTTACGTGCATTTAAAGATTAAAATAATTTGAAATCGTTTACAAAATGAAAGGAAGCTCGAGGAAGACCATGAATATATCGTAACTAAACTCAGGTTTTAAAGATATTGAAATAATATCTCCAGTTAAATAATCTGTACAAGAAAATGAATGTGGTGACTCCTGGCTCATACACACTATTAAAGCAACATTTAGAGAATTTTTTTTATTTGAATAGGGAAGAATCAGACCTTAAAAAAGCTTTACATCATACAGTTCTCTGTAATTTTCTCAGAAAAAATTATCAATCAATTTAATATTTTATTCTTCCATATACCTTACAGCTGATATGTGAGTATTATGCATTCATCTAGATTTCCTCCATAAAGTAAATCTGAGTAATTTCGTAAAACTCACATATATTCTCAGCATACATTTCAAAAAGGTTGACAATCATTGAAAATTTATGTTAGAATATTAAAATTTTGTAAATTAATAATCTTCGGCACAGGTGCCGTATAATCCATGATTCCAAATTCTGTATTTTTTTGGCGATGAAGAAATGTTGCTAAGATGACGTATCGTGACGTGAGCGATGACGTAAATACTAAGGTTACCAAAATAGAACTTTCTGCATAATTCCTATAGCTTTATGGCTTAATAGAAACAAGGTTGCCATTTACATAAGAAAATCCGCCAAAAAAAAACCAATCTCAAAATTTGGTATCGTGGATTATACGCCACCTGGGCCTAATCTTCAATCAAGCCTACTACTCTCTCAATACATATTTTCATTAAATATTATCCATAATTTATTTCTAATTATTTACTTTACATCCTCTTTCTTAAATGGTATGCTATGAATCATAACATAGATCAACATTTGTGACTATATTTCTTACACGATTGAATTAATAAACTAATTTTGGGTTTCGATTTAGAATTGGGTATCTTTGCAATAAAATTTAATTTCTGGAAAAACTGTAATTTCTGTCTTAGTTTAGTTTTTGTGTAGCTGCCATCTTCTTAATTACATCTTGACGTTTAAAAAAAAAAAAAAAAAAAAAAAACGCCAAAGAATTTAGGGGTCCTCGAATGTAAACTTTTATCGTAATTTAATTTTGTGCTGTATTTTTGAAGAATTTTTTAACCCGATATTCTTTTATGCAGCGATGACATTGACACGGCCTTTTTTCCGCTGAATATTGTAATTTAAGTGCTTTGGTTTTTCTTTTCTTTTGTAACAACTATCTCATATTCACCATAATAATCAAATCACTCTCATACAACAATCACCAATGTAATTAAGTATTTATTTTCATACGAATTTTTATAAGCATTATTATATCATTTAATTTTTTAATGATTCCCAATTCTAATTCTTGAAATTTCAACTATTCTATTGTTTATTAAAACTTAATAAATTTTTCAAATCACTTATTTATAATGCTATATTAAGATTACTGTATCAGATTCTTTACTAATTTCCTAGTCATACTAATATTTCTAATACATAAAAAGACACTTATTAAAATTTTAATCTATTTCTGTCATTCAAAAAAAAAAAAAAAAAAAAAAAAATTCCAATGGCAAATTGTAGACAGTTACAACTGCAATAGTCTATTAATTTATTGTTCCCTGAAACCCAAGGAACCGGCCGGAAACAGCGACCACTTAGCCACCGAGGCGTTGCCCCGGGTGCATCACAGGGGGTGACCATCGCACCCTCACACATGCCATAGGAACCCGTTTATAGGGTAGGCATCATTCATACTTCATTCACACTCACAAGGAAAGGATAAAGACAGGATAGAGATCATTCAAAGAAATTTGTTATATTAAAAATGGAAGCAAATGATGATTTTATAAGATACAAAATGTACATTTAGATACAAATTATTGACACGATTGAATTATATTTTGAATCTTTACAAATAATTTAAATATTTTTTAATTTATTACATATTTTATTGAAATATTTTTCAATAAAATATATAATAGACTAAATTTTGCAACATGTGGCTATCAAGAGACTAAAAAAATTTTCATAAATAAATTTAATGTATTAATATGCAATGTGTAAAATTCAACTATTTCAAATTTGATAAAATTACTTGACACACTTTTTTTTTAAATTTATTTACTGTAATAAAGGACTGCCTTTGAATGTTTTAATGAAATATATATAAGTATTTAAAATACACTCTTTAGCTTCAAACTCAACACAACTAAACAATAAGAAATTAAAAAAATATTTTTTATTAATATATAAGATTTATAAGTATGATATAAAAGTCAATCAGAAAAGCAAACAAAAAATGCTTAAGTTAGAAAATATGTGAAATATGAAAATAGGGAAATTTAAGTGACCAAAAATTCTAATTGTTTTTATAATCACATGTGTAGTTTTCTTTTCATCACAAGGTGTTATTTCCTTACATAATACTTAAGCATTACATAAAGGAAATAACACACGGCTGAAAAAAAAAATCTAGAGATCATAAGAACAATTTTAATTAATTTTTTTACATATTAATAGAATTATTTGCATGTAATATTTAATCGTCACACATATTCACGCTTAATATTTAAGTTTTATAGGCCTTAATACTTAAGCACATTACATGTTTACATATAACACTTAAGTAACAGTAAACAAGTATTAGACATGGGGTGTAGTGTAACAGGCCTCCTCATGGTGCACTCTGGGTAACGCTAAATATATTACAGCCTTCTTCTTTCCTCTTGCAGTCTTTTTTTTTAATGAAGGCATCTTCAACTTCTAAAAACTGCACTTTTAAGTGCAAGAACAACACCAGTCTAAAAGTAATTTTTTGGAATGCTGGTGGTCTTACTCAGGACAAGTTCTCTGAGCTTAAAATCATTGTCCATCAAGTGAAACCAGATGTTGTAAACATTACCGAAAGTGATTCTGCTGCCGATAATTTAAAATTCTTTCCAATTAACTAGTATCAGTCTTTCTCTTTACTACGGTCAAGAGAAATAGCCTCTGGGATTGTAGTTTTTGTAAAACGATCCCTTATAGCTGATACATTAGTTAAACATTCCATGAACGATCATGATCTATTAGAGGCTTTTGAAATCCGTGTTTGGAAAAACAATGAAGCTTTTCGTATCACCTTTGTTTATAATCCTCCTAAGAACAAGCCAAACTTAAACTGTCTTATACAGGATTGGAACAAGCACTCACTCATACTTGGAGATTTCAATGCTCACTCCCAGAGATGGGGATACAAACAGAAGTGCTCTATTGGCAACATTTTTGAAAATTTCATTGACTCAAACCAAGTTGAGTACATTGAGAATTCAAATAATCTTCCTACCTTTCTGTCCTTTTCTGGTAAAACATCTCAACCAGATCTCTTATTGACTCATCCTAATCTCACTCCTCTTATTAATTATGATCTCCTTTCCGCTCCAGGTGGAGCAGGACATAAGATTCTTTTCGCGAAGATCACTAAACCTGCACTCAAGGAGGAACCCATTGTTACAAAATGAAACTTAAAGAAGACAAATTGGCAAAAATATGCTGATTTTACTGACTCTCTCCTAGGAGACTGTGCGCTTGATTACAACAATGATAAAGCTCTTGACCGTATCATTTTTAATATTCTTAAGTGCGCAAAAGCTTGCATTCCAAGAGGACACAGGAAAGGAGCAAAACCTTTTTGGAACGATGAACTCCAATCTATGAAGAAAGAGAGAGATCGAGAAAGAATCATTGCTGAATCTACTGGTCTCATGAGAGACTGTATTAATTTGAGACAAAAACAAGCCCTACTCAAAAAGAATATTTTAAGCTCTAAACGTGCTTGTTTTAATAAATTTCTTACTGACTTGGACTATCGTAAAGATGGAACTAAGGTCTTTAAATTTTTATCCACTCTTAATGGAAAAAAGACCCAACCTTGTAAAAAGCCAATTGAGGCTTATGGAAAGCTTTTGAACTCTGAAAAAGATATTGCTGATACTTTTTGCAGTCATTTTCGCAAAATTAGTAATTTTAGACCAAAAGCAAAAATTCGAAAAGACGAAATAAGGCCAAACTCTTTAAGCGACTCCAGGTCATGGCTCTTCTCTGTTCCCTTCTCCAATGAAGAATTCAAAAAATGTCTTAAGGTATTTAAAGCGTGGCAAGAGCACAGGACCTGATAAGATTTTACCAGAATTTATCATAGAACTTGGCCTGAAAGCCAAGTCGAAACTTTTAGAATTTTTTTAACATAACTTGGGGTGGAACACTCCCGGCTTTATGGCGAAAAGCTAACAGTATTCCAATCCTGAAACCAAATAAAGATCCATCTGACCTGAATTCGTTTCGACCCATTTCTCTGACCTGTATATTGAGCAAGATGATTGAGAGAATGATCGTTGATAGATTATAGTTTTTTCTTGACGGTAAAGGATTTATCTCTGAGAGACAAGCTGGGTTTTGAAAGGACTTTAATACTACGGAACAAATAGTCAGACTCAGTCAACAAATCAAAGATGGTTTTCATAGAAAAGAAAGTACTCTTGCAGTCTTTATCGACTTTAAATCAGCGTTTGACCGTGTTTGGCGAAAACTGTTACTAAAGAAGCTTCGTCAGATGGGCACCTCCGGCCACCTTTTTAAATGGATCATTGATTTTCTTTCACAACGTTTTATTAACGTAAATTATGGAAATGCTAGATCGGGTTTCGGACAAACTGCTCAGGGTCTCCCTCAGGGTTCTGTTTTAAGCCCCGTTTTGTTCAACTTATGATTAATGATCTCATATGCAACATCTCGAAGACCTGCCCTGATGTTCAGGTTTGTTTACATGACTCTCCATAACATTTTAGATTTCTCGGAAATGAAATTTGTCCTTCTTGTTGACTGTCAGGCTGCCATTCATACAGTGGCAAATTATACTCTCCTACCTACATCTATAGAATTGAACTGTAAGACCATCATTAACACTTTACTGTCTGCGGGAAAGGAAATTACTTTACAATGGATCCCTAGCCATTGCGGCTTGTCTGGTAATGAAAAAGCAGACAATCTCCCCAAAGAGGCTTCTTTTTTAAACCCTCTAGATACTCCTACTGGCCTGAGAAATGTCAAACTCTTTCTAAAACAAGTTATGCATCACCAGCGAAAAATTTATTACGAAGAGAATGCAGTTGGTGCCTCTTGGAGGACCCTGCTGACCTCATGTATCTCCAGAGATCTATAGGGGTCTCTACTTCAGGTTACTTACTGGGAATGATTTTCTCCAGAAACATCTATATCACAGAGGGCTTGTGGATTCACCCAACTACATTTTCTGTCGGGAACATGTTGACATGGATGGCGAGCATCTTTGGAAATGTTCTGCCCTCCAGGAAGCCCGCTCTTCTTCACATTTCAAGACTCTCTCCACTCCTGGTGATACTTCTTTTCTTTATTGGACTGCAAGACTTATTATGCTCGAAAGAGCCAACATAAGGTCGTAATTAAAAAAAAAGTGTTAGACTTAAGCTTTAAATAATACATATTTACTTAAGCTTTAAATAATACAAATTAGCCATTTTCAAAGATATGCTAGTCCTTTACTTTACCCCTGCTAATTCTAATCCATAACATCAATAACCTTCTAGGCAATGATATGATGTATAGAACGAATTATGTTAACAGGACTTAATAATGCAATAATAATAATAATAATAATAAAAAGACAAATTGAGCAATTACATAAAGATAAACTAGGTTTTTCAAAATCCAAACAACAATAAAAATTAGTTAAATGTATTTTTACATTAAAATTAAAACACAAAACTAATATATATATATGTATGTATATATATATATATATATATATATATATATATATATATATATATATATATATATATATATATAAATATAAATATATATATATATATATATATATTTTTTTATATATATATATATATATATATATATATATATATATATATATACATACACACTCACACACAAGGCATAGTTAAAAATATCTAAAGCATAAATAAATACAAAAATTATGTTTAGTATTAGATCAACACAAAGTAGTTTAAATAGAATTACCAAAATATAAATAAACGAAAATTTCTAAAATTTGAACAAATGCTAAAAGAAGAACAATAAAGCGAAAAGACAAAACCATTTAAGTATAGTAAACAAATAAACATGCAACCAATAGACAAATAAAATTTTAATATGAAGTTTAGAATCTGAATAATTTAAACAGACATACAGGCTAAAAGAAAAATGGAAAAAATAAATCAAATGAAAAGAAGCAATAACATAGCTAGCTTCATCAGGATGTCTTGACCATTCTGTTTAAATGTTCTTCTTTCAGCTTTTGTATTAAAATTTAGAAAAATTTCATTATATATATAAAATTTTAATGTATGTACATAACTCTTAAAATATATAAATTATATAGTTTAAATAAAATTTAAAAAGCTTTTAACAGAAATAAGTTACGATGAGATAGCTCTCCAATGTTAAAATAGTTCGACTAAAAAAAGTAAAACGAGAAAGTTTAAAACATGACATGATATTAAAACAGCAAACTGTATACAATTCATCACACATTGGATTTGATTAATATAGAAGCAGATGTTTACGTGTGAAACTGCACCATAAGAATGAGAGTAATCTCACATAAGCCATTTGTATTGATAAAATTGAAGTGATGTATGTGTAAATGGTAACGAAATTTGTAGGCGATCTATATGCTATCCCCTTGAAAGAGAAAATGAATGAATTATCTCAAATCCAAAGCTGGAATAGATGAAGTGGAGCCGATGCTAAGTTTATAGTTGCGTCGGCCTTTTCCTTACCATACGTAGCATGAATGCCGTTTATTACCGTCCATACATCATCTAATCCAATAGAGTATATCATACCCTTGCAAGATGAATGTATATGGAGTTATTTCGAAAGATTCTTTCTTTCCATACCAAAAAACATTTGGTGTTCTACTACACATCCTCAATCAGGAGTCATAAGAAATGCTTGATTTTAATCACTTGCTTTCAAAAGCCACTTTCTTTGTTTTTTATATTTTGAAATAAATGGAATAGACATCATTGACCTATGTGCATGGAGATTTTCTTGATGTAGCCTATTTCTGATTATTTTGATTATAAGCCTCTCTTCTATTTAAAATATGAATTTTCATCTGAATAGTGTTGCCTAATTCTATCTAGACTATGCTATCTAAACCATCAATGCTACGATAGATTGAGGAAGACCTTACCCTGTGATGGAGCCTAGCACACAATCCGTTTCTTAGAGTAGATTATATATCTTTGAATCAATACACACTCTCCTGGCTACTCTCATAGCACAACTGTTGCATTTATTTGTGTGGTTTCCAACTCCTCGATAATACACTAAGCAGTGGGTTCCAATAAATCATGTTATCTAGATATTTTAATGTTTTCTTTTCTCAAAATAAATACTGAACGACTGTATTTCACAATGAAAAAAAAAAAAAAAAAAAAAAAAAAAAAGGATGCATGTGTGAATTGGCAATTTCTGTATTTATACCTTTTTTTTCTGTTTTTGACATCATAATCATTATTACTATACAGGTTTTTAAATTATGGATGTTTTATTCAATGTTAATTATCTGTGCATTTTTTCTTTAAAACAATGAGCTCTCATAATTTTTTGAACAATATATAATTATACATAGATAATAAGTTTCAAATTTAAAAGTATATATATATATAACACACACTAAATGTACTTGTAGCTAAGTGGCTGCTTTGTTCAGGTGAGGTGTTCACAAAATGTCAGTCATCATTTTGGTGTTCACAAAATGTCAGTCATCATTTTAATGCGGAAAAGAGAAAGTTTTTATACTGGGGGTATATGTCTAATATTTATTTTTATTGGAACTTATTTCACAACCTTAAAACGACAATCCTTGTCATTCAAACACTCTACCTTTTACGTGTTTGCTCTGATTCTAGCACCCAATAATACACTTAATGTTAGATTGTGGTAAAACAGGTTGTTGTAATAAATAGTTTCAAGTCAACTTTTCTTAAAACAACAAATAATTTCCTTTAGAAAAGCTTCAATGAAATAATTATTTCTGCACTAACATTCCTTTTTGATTTTCGACGTTATGAATATTCATTTGCATATGAAATGTTCTCTGCAGCATTTTAAATTATAGATTCAATACTGCAGAATTATTTTGATGTTGTGTTCCATTTGTAAATTCTATGTGAGTTTTTGTATTCTCTTAATTTTCTTTTCTACAATGCATTGATGAATATGTGCTTAGTTTGTTTAATGGCAGCTCTCTTTATTTTCCAATATTTTCTTTCCTTTATTTCCTTTTTATTTTGAATAAAATTAAGTTTCAAATACTTAAAAATAAATTACCGTAAATTGTTTTATTTCCTTTAAAAATTTGATAAATATTATAATTGTAAAAGAGTTTCAATGAAATGAAATAATTTTATTGCAATATTATAAAAAGGATATTCCAAAGTCAAACTTTAAATACAATTTTATTTGTGAAGATAGAAAAAATTTTTTTCTTACTAATAATTGTACTGGTAAAATACTTCACAACACTAACAGTACAAACAATAATAGAAGCAATTTACAAACAGCTTAAAATGTTATTTATGTAAAACTTAGAATGAGTGAGATAATTAATTTAAAAGATGGTTTGCATTATAGATTAAAGATAGAAGATAAAAATGAATAGCCCAATAAAAACACAAGTTCATTTTTAATTTAAGCTATTTTGAGTAGTTACTAAAACAAACAGCCACATTCAGATATATTGCACAAAGGAAGGATAATATCACATATTTCAATAATGTATTTAAAGTTGAAAGTTATCATGGTTTCTTATATATACAAATATACAATAATGAACACATTTTATGGTATATTACTTGAATATTATAATCTCAATTACAACAATCATTTGCAACAAAAACCCAAAATACTGCATAAAAAAATAAAAACAAGAATTACTAATTCACATTTTTTCTAGGGTAATAATATAAGTGTTAATGAAATATAAATAAATGCAATACTTTTCTACACAAGTTTCCAAATTTAGAGTTATCAATTATATAACTTACGCTTATTACTAAATATTTAAATTTTTTAACTAAAAAATAACATATATCTTAATAAATGTAAAACAGTCTACAGTTATATGCAGAATGATAAAGACAATTTAATTTTTATATTCTGACTCAATAAGTATTGATGGAATAAAAACTTCCAAATTAAAATGAAACAGCAAAATCTATAATCAACTCATTATTTGTCATTTCCTCCTCAAAATCTAGGAAGGAAACCTAACATCTTGAAAAAGTCAACAATTTGGGATACATTTTAATTTGCAATTCAACACACTGCTTACATGTCTATTGAATAAAAATAGTTAATTGAGGAAAACATTTCCCATGTAAGAAACATGGATAAATTTTAGAGCTTATCACTTCAAAGTAAAACAATTTGTTTAAAATTTCAACAAATGTAAACTTATTGTAATTATAGTCATGAAAATTTTACATAAGGAAGAATTTCAAATCTCAATATTCTCAATTAACATGGGAAGTTAAAGTACTAAACAACAGAAATAAACAATTCAGAAATAGTTTTGAAGTACTGAACATCTTAAAATGAACAAATTTAAGATGTAACTTTATTTAATGAATAAAAATATGAACTTATATTTAATTTTAGTCTTAGAGAACATGGAAAAATATAAACTATTTAAAAATAATTTATTAGAAATCAAGCTTGAGTTTATTGAATGAATTTTATCTCTGAAAGAATAAACTCAATTAATAATTGAGAATTTAAGTAATATGTATAATACAATTTATAATTAGTAATAATTTTAACTTTTTGAGGCAAAATCAAAAATTTGACGGTAATTTAAAAGAAAAAAAAAAAAAAAAAAAAAAAGAAAAGAAAAACAGTTGAAAAAAATTGCAGTACTTTTAATATTATATTATATATAATATTAAATAATACTTAAGTATTATTCATATAAATACACTTAAGTACTAGTTACATACTTAAGAATGAAACAAAAATATAAATAAATTAATATTAAGAAACGTTACTCTGGCAAAACTAAATTTCTAACAAGGAAAATTTCAAGATAGTTAATAAAAATTATGGAAATACTAAGTACAACCAAGCTAACAAAACAAAGAATATAAACAAATAAATTTGGAAAATAACAAGATTTAGCAATTATGGTTTTTATAAATAAATACTAATCAGAAGTGTATGAAGGCAGAGTTTTATTTATTTACTGAAATTATTTTAATCAGACTCTAAAATATTATGGTTCAAGAAATAAGATTTAATTGATTCACAAACCAATTAAATGTTACATAATATATTAATTTAAATCAACTTTAGAACTAAAATATGAAATATTTTTTAATTAGCTAAGCAAAAGAATTTCATATTTTGTGAGGACAAAAAACAGATTAATCCACATTAACATTTAATAAATGAATTTCTCTGTTTTGAGGCTTGATAATAAAGAAACAAAATCAGTGAGATACATCGCAATTTCAAAATAATTATCTAAGAAAACATGCAAGCAATGAAAACATTTTTAAGTCACTCAACCAAAGAAAGACAAAATAAGTAACTTACAAATACTTAAAAATTACATTAAAATAAAATTAACTATAAAAAATAGAAAATAAAGAAACAAAATGGAAAAAAGAATGATCCATCATTAAAAGGTTCTTTACCTAAGATATTTTATTTTTATACAATGAAATCTATGGTCACTTTTTGCTTAGAAAGAATGTATTCAATTGAGACTTGTGGTTTAAATCGAAAGTCAAGTCATTACAATATCTACACTCAAAGTGGCAGTTGAATCCACAAAACATTAAAATGAAGACCTTAATGCTAATCATGAAGAATTCAGCACTAACCAGAAAGTTGCCACCTAAGAAAAGTTCAAATAAAGTATCTCACAGCCTTAAGAATTACTAACTTGATCAAGGAAACATAAATAACTACTTTTTCTATGGGTAACATGGAGAAGGTAAAAGTTATGATAAAAGGAATCACTGGGTACCAGTAAGTTTAGATTAAAATATGTATACTGTAAAGAAAGTGTATCAAAACTTACAAAAATAATTGTAACAAATTTAAAGTATTCTCTTAATAACAATTAGTAATTATTGTAATGTTAGTTCATAAACTATACTAAAAGAATCTTTCATTTAGATATTTAAATTTCTAATTTAAATTTATGATATTTTTCCATTGCTTGAATAATATGTCAAAGTGCAAGTAAATAACTGCTTTTTTTGTTACATAAGTAAGCATTTTTACATGAGAAAAAATTGTCATTTTTCTGTATATATATATATATATATATATATATATATATATATATATATATACATATATATATATATATATATATATATATATATATATATATATATATATATATATATATACATATATTATATATATATATATATATATCATTTTTTTCCACACACAATAAATCAAATCTAAAATGATACCAAAAACTCCTAGTTAAAAGAATTCAATTTTGTTCCTGGTATTATTTTCAAAATGGAAATTCAATAATAGAAATATCTCTCATATTTGGACTGTTGACATAGACATTCAGTTTAACAATTATTGATATAAAGAACTTAATATCTTTAATTCTTTTATATAAATTCACAAGTTATTAAAAAAACCTGCATTATAATATGATAAAAATTTTATGACATTAATTTTGATAATATTTACAGATAACTGATTCTTTTAAATCACACTTTACTTATTCAGTGATGTACAGATTAGCGAAATTCTACTATATTTTCTAAAAATTCTATAAATTATTAAGTTAAAAAATACCTTGCATACATTTAAAAATTATGCATTTCATTAATTTTTTTAGCGTTTATAAGGAGCTGAAAATACAGCACACTTGTGAACATATCAAGTAGCTTAAGATCATACAACATATATATATATATATATATATATATATATATATAATAAGCTACACAATTTAATTGAAATTAAATACTATTAATTAAAAATATTTACAGAATAAATTTCTTTTGTCTCAAAGAAATTTTATAATAGAAAGAAAAGTTTTACAGTTATATATACAAAATAAATTATAAAGAGGTTCAAAAGCAAACTATATACATAAATGCAGTCAACTGAATATTTAAAAATATTAAGCAGTTTATTTCTCTAATCTAATTTTTTTTATCCAAAAAAAAAAAAAAAAAAAATATCCAGATTTAAGGAATAATAAAACATGGCACTTAAATATCACAAAAAAATGTAACTTGAAAAAAGATACACAAACAATTTGCTTCCATTAAATAATTTTAAAGTGAATATTTTTACACTTTAAATCTTTTAAAAGCTGCAAACATAATTTTGAGATTTTGTAGTTAAAGTGGCCAAATATTGTATGTTCAAAACATGGTGGTTTTGTTTATTTGGAGATTATCTGTTGTATTTGCATGTGAAAGCTAAATCAACCAAGATTTTAATTTGAATTCAAAACCACTACAGTCATCCATGAACAAGGTAAGATATAACCTACCAAATGATGATTGACAGCCAAATTTGTCCAAAAGAAATTTTGATATTTAAAATATTCTCTGTCACAGTTTTCCCTATACATTTTTTTATTAGTTTTTATTAAATTTGTACTACAAATGTAACTTTAAGGAAAATCAAAAGAATATATATTTACGTTATTGAAAATTCCACATTAATATCACCATTTTTTCAATAGTGCACTACAGTAAAGAATTCTAATCAATGACTCAAGTTTAAAAAATAAATAAAATAAACACACATAACCCATAATCAAATGTATATATTTTCATTATTTTCCCCTCAAAATTAACAATTTTCCAATGGATAGTTTACATATTAAGATTAAAATTAAGTGAAAATCAATAAATGAAATTTTGCTCAGAAAAAATTATTTAGTAAAAACAATCTAGTTAGCATAATCATCTTTTCATAATATTTTATAAACAATGCATGCGATAATACCATTGCATTTTACTAAGCATTTCAATAATAAAGTAATTAACTTAAATTAACTAAAAGTACAACAGATATTAAATAAATTTAAAACATTTCTGTTTATCATGAGGTATTCTTGTTTTGAAAAGAACAGAATCAGCTCTGAATTGCGTATTCAAAAGGGGCATATAGCCATACACTTGTGTAAAGAAGTCAATGCATTTGTGCCGCTCTTGAAAATGAGAATCTTCTTCTGATAACGAAACAGGGCAGCCTGGACAGCGAAATGTCCATCGAGAAGTTACCTATAAATAAGTTTGCTATTATGATACTTAAAAGCAATGAAATTATCAAAAAAGAATATTTTTCATATATTATATTTAAAACTCTACATTAATATAACTTTATGGTCAGAAATACATTTAATCTTAGAAATTAGTAAGCAAATTAAGATATCTCATCAAATTTCAAATTTAAGAAAACATTGTAAAATTAATAAAATAGCAAAAATAGGAATAATTAATATTCTTAAACAAAACTTTTTCCATAATCAATAAAAAATATTTTATCATGTAAGTATATACCCTTGGATATTTATAATATTTCAATATAAGGCATGCTACGAGTTCATTTGAAATGAATGAAAATAAATTATATGTACCATA
The DNA here is from genome assembly GCA_030067965.1 of Latrodectus elegans. Classification (NCBI taxonomy): domain Eukaryota; kingdom Metazoa; phylum Arthropoda; class Arachnida; order Araneae; family Theridiidae; genus Latrodectus; species Latrodectus elegans. Next base: position 13,646,747 of record CM057810.1, read on the forward strand.
TTATTAGAGATGGAAAACTCATATCTTAATATAAAATGTTTGAATATATAACATGTACTTACAATATTTAAACAACAATATAAAGGTTTTATATTTTCATAAATAACAGAAAAAAATTGTAGTGCCGATATAACTATAAGCAAATAAAACAATGTTAGCTGTACCTTAATTTAATTGACATACAAGAAAAATGACATGAAAGTACACGAAAAATAAATTTGTATTGAAAAAATTGACTTAAAAATAATTTTAAAAAATACCAGTCAGTACTAGTTATCTAATAGAGGATTTAATTTGATTATTAAACAGTTGTTTTCAAATTGCAAATCATTTTAATTGTGAAAATTAATAACATAACCATGAAAATTAATTAATAAAGCATTTTACAATGCTAAATAAGCAGCCTGGTTAGTTGGTTGGAGTCACATTCAGGAAATCAAATGGATTTGTGGCTGCCATTGGCAGCTTTAGCCAGCTTCACTGTATTCTCTGAGTAGAGATCACCATCAAATGGGTATTCTCAGACATTCTGTAGAGATGCTAGTACTGCTGGACAACTGAAAATATAGCTTGGAGAGAGCTTTTCATCAGGACAATTAATAAGAAGTAAGTAGTCTAATTAGTAAAAATTGTAGCTAGGACTTGAACTTTCAAAGTAATTGCTCTCTGAGATAACATTTCATAGAAACAAGACTGTATTCACATTGCAAAGTAAAAAAAATAAATAAAAATAAATAAATAATTTTCCAATTTTTAATAGCGGATTGGTGCAAAAAGATAAGTAATGAAGAGTAATAAATAGTTAAAAAAGATAAGTAATAAAGGACAATTTTACACTATGTAGTGAACAGCCAAGCAGCCAAAGAATTTAGATATGATCTTTCCTGCTTAGCTTTCCCAAAAATATTTTTCAGATGGGAAGCTTTTTTTAAAATGAGGATTTGTTTTCTAAATTGTCATTTGACAAATACTGTTTTATATTTTTCCATCATCTATTTATAATTTCTAACTTATTATACAAATGACATTTATTTATCACCAAACTTATCTACATATTTCATTAATTCATATCTGTGTAATTCTATTTAAGTAAACACTAACGTCTTTCATTCATAAAACTCTTTTGTTTGTCATCGCAACTTTACATTTAGTTTGTCTAAAAATCATTAACGGTAGTATAATTACTAACATTTATTTATAATTTTAATGATATAGTAGCCTAAATTCTCCATTTATTTTTTATCATTTTAGTTTATTCAGTTTATATAAATTCCATATTTACATTAGTAATAAATTCTACTAAAAATATTATTTTTAGCATTTCAGACAGATGTGATTTGCTTTGCGTAAATGTAAATAGGCATGTTAATAACTCATACAAAAACCTTGTGCTTTTCTCTTATTATTTGCATGCAAGTAATTGAAGAGATCTAACCACATTCTAAGAACTTCTTAAAATATCAATTTAGGAGTGAAAATATTGACATTTTGATCATTTAAGTATTATTTTATTTTCAACAATTTTTTACTCTGAAAATTAGATTTTAATTTTCAGGAAGTGATAATGAAATTATTAAAAAATATATTTTATGTAAGAAACTTTCTGCTTATAGTAAACAAAACAATTTCTTCTCTTAGTGAATTGATTTAATTATAATAAAGTTACATTATGAAAAAGTATTTCCAATTCTCTCAATGAAGAGATTAACTGACTTCATTTTAAAATAAAATCAGTATTATATTAGAGTAAGATTATATCTGTGACAGAGATAATTCTGGGAGAAAAAGAATACATACTGAAAAACCTGTTAAATGAAGAATATTCAATAATTATCTAAAAATACAATGGTTACATTTATATGAAATTAAAATGATAAAACATATATAATTTTCATAAAGTTGAAGAAATTGGATGATACTCAAATCTTTATGAAATATTACAATATCTATATAAAACATAGTTTTTTATTTAATAAATGCATATCTACAGTAGGTTTTCATTTATATCAGTTTTCCTTGATATATACCACATAATATTACAAATATTGTAAAAAGTCACACTTAAAAGCATAATATTTTATTAAATTTTTTGGTAAAGAAAAAAATTTCTGAACAATTAATTAATAAGAAAGGAATTTCATTATTAACATAGGAAAAAGCTTATAGATACATGCTTACTTTTATTGGTGGCTTTCTAGTAACATGAGACACAAGAAAATTCATAGCAATGTCTTCACAATTCATATATTCATCAACTTTATCACGAATTACTTGAGGCATAGAGTAACTGTACAGATATGAGTAATACTAAAATATTTGAAAATAAATAAATGTATTTTTCATTAAAATATATAAATACAATTGCAGTTTTAAATATATAGATAAAAGTACTAAAATAAAATTAATTTTTCCTGAAAAAATCAAATTAAAAAAAAAATAATGAGGCAAACCTTATGAAAAAATGCAGCTCCAGTTAAAACCATGGATAGTTCACAGGAATAATTTGAATTATAATGCCACCCTCCATTTAATGTGTCCCAAGCATGATATCTACCAGGAAAGCCTACGATTCTATCGCGAGCTTCTCGCCAAACTCTGAAAATAAAGACAAAAAATTAAATACCTTTTTACTTTTGATTTTTTGTAACTCTAGAGTAAAATTTTGTAAAAGAATTCAATTTTTAAATTTTTATTTGAGAACTTAAGATTAAATACATATATAGCATCAAATTTTATTATTAATAATTTACTCATCTAAATATTTCATTTCATAACTATCATAAAGAAATGATTTAAAGTATACTATATTTTCAATAAGTTGAATAAATTATTTATCAAACTATTTTAAATATGTTCCATTTTTCAAGCATGAGATTTTTCTGTGTGTATGTGTTTCAGCAGTTTTCAACATTTATGTAATTGCAATGAAATTTCTTCCTTTCCCAGGACATTTATTAAAAATACTTTGATTTTACAATCCTTTTGCAGTGATATCAAGTTTTACACATCAGATATTAATATCAGTAGAATTAAAAGTTAGGTTTAAGTTTTGTATAGTAAAAAACAATTCAAAAATCAGTTTTTTAAACTGTAAGTACACTCCACTATTTCTTAAAAGCATCTCACTTCTTTGCTTAACCAAAACTTAAGTTTTTAAAAATGAATTAAGCAATAAATCCACTTTAAAAAGGAGCAGAATGTGGGGATATTGTTACTTTAGTTACAACTAGGTAATGATGAAACTGAATTCAGTATCAGTCAGGTCATAATTTCATGGAATAAACTTTAATGTCCATTTTAGATCTTCTTCATTGAAATTTTTTAAAAATGATATTTTGATGTGGTAATGATTACAAAGACTAACTGTATTACATAGTTCATTATGTTTTATAAAACAAATCAAAATTTTCAGTTATTTCTGTGTAAATAAAATGGTTTGATATTTTTAAGTTATTGAGCTTAAATGAAATGAATTTATAAATGCACACATTTCTTTTACAAAATAAGTACATTACATTACCTAAATCCAAATACAATTTCATCATGCCGCAAATGCGCATCATCATCAACCGAGAGAACAGCTTCAGTCTCTACTACATCAAATGGAAGAAATCTGTTATTTAAGCTATTTTTCTTTGCTTTGATAACCTAAAAATTGTATGAAAACATGTGCTCAAAAATATAAAATTAGGAAAAATTCAAATAAAATTATTAATTTAAGTTTCACAGAAACTGTCATACATGAATTGGGACACCAATTTCAGGCCATCTTAAATCAGCAGAAGGCAGTCTTTCACTGTTCCAAACAACTACCACTTTATTTAGATATGGAAGTCCTCGCAATCTCTGTAGTGAGTCAATGAGCACTGCTTCTCTTTCATAGGTTAAGATTACAACTAAAATAATTGCTTGTTAAGAATAAAACATTCTTAAAAATATTAATCAATATGTGTTAAGGAAACTTTAGTAAAACTGATCGTATTTATAAAATATCACAAGAAAAAAATACTAAATCTAATTAAGTTTATTTTTTAAAATTAGATATGGGACAAGGAGAAGCAGACGTTTTAAAAGTAAGGTAATTTTATTTTCAGACTCTATATCATATAATGCCAAATAAGTATAATTTTAAAATATTTCATTGACAAAATATACAGCTAGCTATATTTTATCAATAAAGTAATAATAAAAAAGTATTTGCAGTATTAAACTTAATTTTGATGTAAAATTTTAACAGTTATAAATTATAATAAATATACTAAAGCATTGCTTTATAAAGTAGAATAGAATAAACTCAAAAAGCCTTAGGTTAGTTGGCTCGGTATAGGGTTTGTCCCTCAATAGTCATTTTTGCATAAGTGGGCAAAAATATAGACCAAGACCTACAATATAAAGTGGATTCCAAAGCACTACAAACATCCCTATCCAAGGTTGGATTTGAAGTCATAAACTGTTGAACCAAAGACTAGGGTCTTAATTGTTTGATTGCCATCTCAGCCAAAAAAACTTTTAGAATATACATCAAAGTTGCGCCAGAAAATAAAGTAAAAGTCAAAATCTTTATCAGTTGAAAAATATACTGCAGAAATATCAAAGTTTATATCTGAACATATTTTTTTAATATACACCAGCAATGGTATGCTTTGCTCTATCAATCTCAAGTCATTTAAATTTATATATATATATATATATATATATATATATATATATATATATATATATATATATATTGCAGCTTATAAAAAAATTTATCTTTATACTATTATATTTTTACAACTGGCTGAACAATTTTTCTAGATGACAATACAAAATAAATGTACTAAATACATGCTTTCATTCAAAGTATATTCAACAACAATCATAATATGTTTTAAATCAGAAGCTTGAATTTATTAGGTAAATTTTATTTTTATCTTTTGTATGGCAAACTTTGGTTTAATCTTAATAGTTAATTTATTAAATTTAAATGTATACTCTTTTTATTCAAATAACAATTTATTGTTAATAATTATAGAAATCAGAAAAGAGAAAGTAAAATTACTTTATGCATAATAAAGATAATAAGCATTTAAGAAACACTAAAGTCTACTATGGAATCTTTTTTTTTTTTTTAAATGTATTTTTGTAAAAATAAATTAAGTAAAATTTTCGAAACGAATAATTTTTCACAATAGCACTAAATAATTAAAAAAATAATACACATAATTCAACAATAATAAAACAGTTTAATGAATTATTGATTAGATTTTTATAACAGGTATCAAAATACATAATTTTATAATAAAACAAGGATTTTTCATTTAAAAATTACCTTGCAGAAATGAAAATTTTGCAATGTATATTTCAAAAAAATAAATAAAATAAAAAAAATAACAATAATAATCAATCGATCATTACATTAAAATCATAAATTTTTAAACAATCTGATAATGATAAATCTTCTTACCTTACTTTTATCATTTTTTTTAAAAATATAAGAATGATTTTTATAACTGAAAACTAATATAGTTTACTCACAGGTACATTTTTACACTATTTGACATTAAATTTTTAAACATGCACATATTCAGTTACTGCACATTTTCTCCAGGTTACTGCTCATTTATTTATAAAAACACAAAGAATAAAAAATATTTATGACTACATTTACAAATGAGAGAACATGTGTTTTTTACAATAACTTCACATGTGGGATAATAGAAACACATTAAACAATGAAAATGTAGTTTTAAAAGTAACTTACTAGTAAATTGTTCTCTTGGAAAATTACCACCTAAAGATTCACTGAACTCTTTCCCAGCTCCACCAACACCTTGGCCAATTGGCCGAAAACCGAAACTAGAGCCTTAAAAAATAATAAACCTTGCATTGAAATATGTTCACAGTTTTTCCAGTTTAAAAGTAATATGCAAAAAATATTAGTGGTTAAGCTTATAGATTGGTATAGTGGAGATTTATAAGAGAAAATATTTGTAGAATAAAGACATCTATCAAACAGTTTAAATCTTCATTAAGACAATTGTCTGTTAAAATAAGATTGTAATGCTTGAAAAAGATTTTTGCTCAAACAATTCATCTGATTTAATATAAATTTTAAATAATTATAAAATAATAAAATAATCTATATATGTAACAGACAAATTTACTAGCTTAAGAGAAAACATCCTAAGTAAAGCTTGTGATTATATAGTTGATCAATTATTATGCAACAGAACTAATTTAATATAAATATTATGTTTTTAAGATGTTCTTTCTTAAGAAGTTTGAAAAAATTTGAAGTTAACAAAAGTTATATAACTGGATGAAAAAATTAATACTTGGCTAATGAAACATTGGAATTAAGTCAACAAAATATTGTAATAAACAAGTAATCCACAGAAGTTAGCACCTTATTTGACAATTCAAAAGTAAAAAAGCTATAATATTGAATCAAAATTGTATTAACAATCACACAGCAATTAAAAGTGAATGCAACTTCATAATGTAATGCTTTTTATGTGATAAAATTGATTAATTTTAAAATTTTATTAATTACTATCATTTTATGGTCTTGATCATTACTTGATGCAATTTGGTTGGTGGTTTTTAATATATTTTTTTACTCATGAGGCTAGTTCCATTCAGGTCAATAATTTAAAATGGATATGAATGGCAAACATTTCCATCTGAGAATGCAACTCAAGTTGTTGAACTGAAGGCTCGAAAATTGATTCATTTCAAGCTTAATGATTGTTAACTGAAAGTATTCAATCTCTGAAAGCTAATCACCTCTAAATAACAATTACACTGTAACAAATACAATTATATACTGAACAAAGGTTTCACTGTACTTTAGATGATATGCATATTTAAACATTTAATTATCAATTGTCTTGCAGCTCAATTTATGCAGATTTTTTTGTCAAAATGATAAATTGTAAAATTTTAGTATTACAGACAGAAAACATTTTTTAACTATCAAACATACAAATTTATATTATTCATTATAACTAGTTATTCATTTTGAAACTGTATATAACATTTTTTCATAACATAATTTCTTATAATCAAAGATCATTAAATTTTTTAAAATTTAATTTGTTTTCTTACTTTGGATAAAAAAATTATGGTTACTACTTCACTTTGTAAGCACAAATCTTGTTATGTTAACATTTTTGGTGATAACTTATGGGAAATTGATAAATAAATAGTAACAATAGCTGGATAAATTTTTTTGAATTTATAATTATTTTTTCATTGTTTAAAAGATAAAAAACTGAAAATAATAATAATAGAAAAAGCAACTTGTGTTATTTTGCTTTATTTGGTAATAATAACTGGTAACATTATCACCTATGCAAGTGAAATGGAGAAGTAAAAAAAATTATACAGGGAAACCTGACCAAATTAAGTGTAGTTTCATTTGATACAAAAATATTTCAGTATTTTTGTTTATTAATGAAATATAAAAAAATCAAATAATATTACTTTTTTATTATTAAATGGAAATAAATAAAAATTCTTTTTAAGAAAATAGAAAGTTTTACAATAAATTTTTAACAATAAAAATGATAAAATTTGACACATCAATTATATTCTGTGATATTTAATACACATCATGCATGTATGCTCATTGTTTATTAATTTTATACTTTGTGTTTTGTAAGTAAAATAATTTTTTCAAAAGTAAATAACTAATTTCAATGAAATTAATCCCATAAAATTAATTTTACATAATATATATCAAAATTAGCATTTTAATAAAGATAAAATATATAATAGTATTATAAGTAGTTTAATTAAAATGAAATAAATTACTTTTAAAAACAGAAAATTATTTTCTATAAATCTAAAATAATTTAAAGCATACAATTTTTTAATCATTCTATCTCTATTATAGGCAAAATGTAATATATGATAATCTTCATTAAACTTGCTTGTAATTCTTTTCTAATGCTAGTCTTTTTTGTTTGGTAAGCATACATTTATTTACATTCAAATAAAAAGATAAGATCTAACCTAAGAACAAGAATTTTTTAATTAGGCAGTCCATGACTTTTTTGTTTATGAGAATTAAATTTCAAGTGTAAGAATGAATAAAAATGATTTCAATATAATTATTAACTTAAAAAACAATTCATTTAAAAAATTTTTTACTTCATTAATTTGATAACTTTTTAAATGAAACCAAGTAAAATATTTATTACTAGTATAAACTAAGTAAAATCACAACTGTAAGAAAAAATTTTATTTCAAAATAAATTAAAATTTCAAGATTTCTTACTTCATAATTTATTTCAAAATAATTTAAAAGAAATTTTTTTGTCAAAGATTCGACATAACCTCAAAACTGATAAAAATATCATTTTTTTTTTAAAAAAATTAAACTTATTAAACCATACAAACATTGAAAAAAAAAAGAAAAAAATTAAAAAACCAAATTTATATTGATATTTACCTTTTACAATATATAAAGCAAGTATTAAATAAAATACTTTCATCAAAAAATAATAAAATTACGGAAGCTCATAGTAAGATTATATTATTTTATTCATTGATTTAATTTTTTCCCAAATATACACAAAAGTAATGTATAAGATTTGAAGTAACGTGTAAATGCAGAAAATATCAATAAGATTGACTTAATATTGAGTTTTATTTTAATAGATTGAATGATGTGTTATAGACATTTTAAAATCATGTATAGTGTCTGAAACATATTTTTTTTAAATATCAAAGACGATATTTATGAAATGAATATTTAAAAATTAATCTGTATTTTGATTTAAATAAATAATTTTTAGGTAAAACATCAGTAAATAGGTTCTAAACAATTATTTCAATTAAATGCTATTGAAGATTAATTTGTGCTCAAGTACAGATATATTTAATAAGGGAAGTTTTAGATTGATAATGAAATAAATAAATCTATGTATACTAAATATATATTAAATGAAAATAAAGATTATTTTCTTACCTATAAATTTTGATTCAGAAGGTAACACTGGATCAAATGGAGTATGAGGATACAAAGTAAAAGGATCAACTAAATCATTCCACATAAAATAACCCATTGTATTTGTATATGTCAAGTTTCGTCGAAAACTTAAAGATGGAAAAGGAGTTTCTACTGGGCCAAGATTTTCTTCAGGGTCAGGATCTTGGACAGCTGCAAATTCAGCTCGTAAAGGTCGAAAAGTCTCATTAAAAACATTTGGTGAAGACTCTTCTTGAGCTGGTGGAGCTGGTATTTGGATCCGACTGCGTATAACAGACAGAATGGTTGATATAACTTGACGAGCTCCAGCAAAATAACGTTCAAATAATAAATGACCTGAATAATAAAAACCAAAAGTAACAATGCAAGTTTAGAGCAAGCAATAACATTTAAAATACACATACACAAATATGAATGAGTTAATTGTTTGCATTTACTTTTCATTATAAATTTAATTAGATTAGTTTTTAAATGAGTTTTCCATAACTATAAATTCAATAAAATTATTTAACTGTTTTCATGAAATGCATAAAGTTATCGAACATATTTACCTTGATGCCTCATGGCCATGATATCATTGTCAGTAATACTTCTCAAATAATAATGCAGTTCAGAAATTCTTGCAGTTGGTAAAATTATCAATGCTCTATTCCAATCAAGAAATTCACTAAATGGCATATGAATATGGTTACCCAGTACAACTGGAATTGCACCAGTTTTGAGAGCTTCAATAACACGAAGATGTAATTGAGGAGTACTGATCAAATTTAAGTCCGATGGGCTTACCACAAGAGAAAAGGTTGAATCTTGAAGAATAGCAAGTCGAGTTTCAACTGAACCACACATCAGCCATTCTGAATCAAAACCAGGAGATGAACTGCCAGCACAAGAAAATTGGAAAAAGAAATTATCCCCTAAAGGTGATAACTGCATTTCTTTTAGAGTATTTACAATTAAATTTTGAACATTATATGAATCAGTAACTGCATTTTTAGAGTTTTCAGGTAAATCTGAGTCATCACTAAATGTGGCTGCAGATAATGTACGAGAATTACTTTTTAGAACATAAGAAGAAGTTCTATATTCACCTTGGAAAGATAATAAAAATTTCTTACGAGCAGGTGAGTAAAGATATGTTTTTGAAAGCAATTCTTTATTTTGGAGTATGGGTGGAGCAATGACATCAAACCCATTTCGAAATTCCCTTAAAGTGAAATAAGATTGCACAATTATTGCTCGTCCAGTGTTTATATTGGTAAAAATGTTGCTTGTTCTATTAGATTCTGAGACAAGGTTCAATAATATATGATTGCGACCATTACCATTCCAGTGATTTAAGGAGTTCAAATAATTTTGGAAAGTTTTTGAATCACTTTTTTCCTGAACTTCTCCAATTAGAACAACAAACACACAAGCAATGGTAGGATCAAATGTGATATGGATGTTAACATTTAAAGCTTCAGTGATTGCACTTCTGAGAAACTGATCTCTTGAGCTCCACAAACCAAAATCTTCAGGTTGATAAAAATAAACAGGAAAACCAGAAGTAAGTGAGCAGCGAGAGTAGTCAAAGCATAGGAAAGTTCTACAATTCCGAACACCTTTCAAACTGGATGGTGGCATGATAACACTATCTTCAAGAGATGGAAGGATTCTTTTAGGAGCTGATATATGTGGGCTATTCTTCTCCTGCACTTCCTTCTGTGCATACTGAGCCTGCTCTACTGAAATTCGAAGTCTATCCAAATCAACTTGTTGGCGTAAATAATCAACTTTCAGATCTTCCATTCTCTGTGTGAGAGTAGAGATATCAAACTGAAAATATACAAATATACAGATAATCATTATAAAAACTAAGAAACCCTAAACACACAGCAAAAAAATAATTATTTTAATTGCAAATATAAAGAACAGATTTCAGATACAAAATAAAACTTTTATTTGTAGATACATCAGCCTAGAATTAATGATGAAAAATTTATTGTATGTTTTCATTAGGGGTAACAAAAATTAAAATGTAACTACCAAATGTTAAGTAGTATTGAAAAATAGTACACTTTTTCATAAAGTTTTTTATTGAAAATTTTCCTTAAAAAATTATTTAACTCGGACAAACATGTTAATGATGCAGTAATTTTGGTAAACGGATTTTACTAAGTACAAGGTACGAAACTTTTTTAGAAGTCATTACAATACTCAAAACTTAATGCTTGCCCAAATATTTAAATTCTAATGAACAGAAGGTATTAATCATGGTACTAATTATTTCCAATAAAGATTATAACTATTTATTACACAAGTTGGTAAATGTGTAATTGGTTTATAACCTTAATTCCTAAGTCATTAATTTCTTAACAATGGAATGAAGTAAAAATTAAAAATGTCAGGCATTTTTCTACATGATACCTGACATATTTTTACCTACCTTGTAATATTTAATTCTTAGAAATGTATAAAGATCTGCTTAATACAACTATTATAAATGCCAGTCATAGAATTGCACAAAAATAAGTTTTATTAATTGTTATTATAAAGCATTTCAAATTTTTTAAAGCATTCATGAACAATTACGATACAATATCGGGTTTTTTTTAATGAGATAAAAACTATTCTTATTAAATTATGACCATTAAGAAAAGTCTTTCCTTATAAAATTTTACTTAAAAAAAGCATGTTAAACCCAAAACATTCTTACATTTAAACAGAAAGTAAGTTTATATTTTTATTCAATGTACAATTAATTGTATTCTTATTTATAAACATGTATTTGATATATTTTTTTTCTTTATGGATTATCCTTATTTTTTATCTGATTGGAAATAACATGTTTAAAAATTTTTCTTCAAGTAGTCACCAAGTAAATCAAATCAGGTGGCACTTAAGAAGCTTAAATATCAATCACATTTTAAATTCAACAAATAGTTATTTATGGAGTTACAAAAATATTTTCTGAAGTCTAATATTTGCATAAGTTAACTAAATTTAAATAATTATCAAGCACATAAAAACAAAATGTTATAACTTATTTTAATGAATTAGGAAAATTATTAACTTTTAATCATTCTTAAAAGTACATTTTAAATTGATAGAAGCATTTGCCAATCAATATTTGTAAGAGAAAATAATTAGATTCACATGAATTATATTCTAAAATGTAAAATAAATAATTATCATTCATGAAATTTTCTCTGTTAGATTTTAAAATCTGAATTTAATTTTCTTGATATTCATTTATGATGTTTTAAAAATTTAATAAAAATTTTCATGTTAGAATATAATTTTTAATTTATAGTACTTTTAATTAATAATGCTTTATTATTTTGAAAACAAAATAATTTAAAAATAATTAAAAGAAATTTAACTAACCAACTTGATTAAAAATTGAAAAAAATTTCAATTATTCTCAAAAAGAAATGATTATTAGGTAGGCAATATTCTTTTTCTTATAAAAAATTATACATACATGTTTTTTTAATAAAACAATAGTTACAATTAAGGAATAGTAAATATTTAGAAAAACAGGAGTGATTTTTTTAAATAATAACATAATTAAAATGAGTAAATAACAACAGAAAAAATCAATAACCTGCAATTTCTGTCGTCGACTTTCGAGCTCTCGTAGTTCATTGCTAACAGAAATTTTTATGCGAACCATTTCTTCTATTCTACCTTTCAAATCAACAGCTTTGATGGAATCCAAATCTTCCATTTGAACACCTTTGTGGTGGATTTCTGAAGCAGGATCATCATTTACAATCTAGAAAAAATTAAAAACAAAATTGCAGCAATAAATTGCTTTTCCAAAAAATTCCCTCATTTTAAAAAAATTATGACAGACAACAATATAAAAAGAGTTCAGACAGTAAATAAATAATAATAATGAGATTTTAACAAATCACTTAGATTTCCTTTTATAATAAATAGGAATCGTATTTATATTTAATAATACAAAATAATTGAATATATATATATATATATATAATTTTAATAACTAAATAAAAATATACTGGTCAAAAATGCTAATTTTAAATATAAAACTTTTTTACAGAATAAAAGTAGCTATTTTTTCAACATATTTGAAATTTTTTAAAAAAATTTTAAGCTTACCTTAGATAAATAATAATGTGTGAATAAAGTGACAATGGCAAATAAAATGATAACGATGATGATTCTGGACAGTTTCACTGCCGGCATACGATAATAGTAATGCCAAAATGATGCTAATTTACAAGCTGGAGGTTCCAGCATAGTCATAATTACAAATATAACAGCACTTAATCACCCCATACTTTTGAATTTAATGAAAATAATGGAACAGGTTCCTGAAAAGAGGAAAAACCTTTAGAATTAATTACAAGCTACCATTTATACAATTTTTGATTATACTAGTTATGATTTATACACAATGAAAAGCTCTAAATAAATTATATCAGAAATTCAATGGCTTACAATGTATTTTAGCGGTTAGACAATTTGCTTCACAGTGTTATAAGCACTAACAATTTAGAAATGCATCACCATTTGTTATTTAAAAATGCCTGAAATCAAACACAAGGGCTTCTAGTACCAGAAAAGCTTATACGTTGCAAAGATATGATAAACCACTAAAGAGAATATTAAACTTAGTTTTATTTATGCATAGATCCAACACTGGGTTATATATATATATATATATACACATGATATAATTACATTTTAAATACTCAAATTGCTAAATGGTACACTGAAAAAACTCAAACTTAGGTGTTAGCTTGTGACTCAAAATTACCTATTTTAATTATGAAAAATTACAATAGATAGTTGAAAATCATAATATTTAATCTCTTAACAAGTTACTATATAATTCAAGTCTTAAATTAATAGTTCCAACATTTTGTTGTGTATTTGCATTTATATTTTCAATACATATTTGAATGCCATGCTAATTTTATTAATTACAAAGTCACAGACAAATGTTTTTTAAATTAAAATTCTTATTTCAATAAGAATATTAAATGAATTATTACTAAAACATTTTGATAAATTAGAAAATTTTCTTTGAAAAGCATTTAAAAATTTTTTTAAAGTACCTTTTACAGAAAATTTATTTAATGAGTACTTTTCCATTTTGATGGTTAATGCGAGGTTACCAAATGTTATTAACAAGTAAAACAAAATATGACAAAATGTTACATTTATAATTATTATATTTCTTTTACAAACATTTTAAGTAATTATGTTATGTTACAAAGTTATGCTTTAAAATTATTTTTTCAAAGTATCAGTATCTTATTTTTCCGCACAGCGAGACTTATACCAGCATAACGGAATAATACCAATAAATATAATTGATATTAAATAATTCTTAGATGCATACGTGCAAATATTAAAAATTATTAATAAAAATTAAATCAATTTCAAAATTTATTTATGTTATTTAACAAAATAGTTATTTTGTTTTATAATAAATAAACTAATACTTGAATATTTTTGACAATTAAAATACTGAAGGAAGAAAAAAATGATTAATATTTTTGAACTTTTTGAGAGTAAATAATATCACATTAAAAAAAGCCTTATAATTATCATTATTAAGCTTCTCTGAATAGTGATTACCTGTTATTTGGCATGGTGTAACTACATACATAAAAATTTTCTAAATTGTTTTTTATAATATTAATAATTTATGCCAATTTTATCATTTTCAATGTTTCATGTTATACATCACAGATAAAAGAAGGTAGAGATAAAAAAACAAACAATTAGGTAATCTAAAGTATGTTTTTACAAAGATTTTTTCCAAAATTTACAGTAGTTATAAGATTTATATATGTAAACATATATTGTGAAGATTACAGTCTCCGAAAAATTTCGAGTAACGCAAGATATAGGGTTTTCGTCACTTCATTTTTCAGAATTTTTTTGCGAAGTTTGCCGCACTCTTTATATGTTAAAACATAGATTTTAAAATAATGGAACATAAATTTTTATTCAAAAATTATTTAGATTACGTAAATAATTGTATTGGACGATTAACTCTCTTAAAGATATGAAATAAAATTGCTATCCACATTGTTAAATTTCACCTACAAGAGTGATAAAATTTAATGAAGAAAATTAAAAATTAAAGGATAGATGACAGCTGAAACTCGGTGCAGGGTGGGATGCATTGTGTATGTAAACAAACATACACTAGCTTAGAGTTGAGTTGTTTGTATTTTGTAGTAATAGTAGTAGTAATATGACAGAAACAGTTTTATAGCAGCATGCTGCTCGTAGGCTTGGATGGAAGTTTCTGTAAAGCTTTGAATAGAGGGCGCTACAAACGTAAAGATCTAGAAACTTCCGGTACGGAAGTTCCTGCTTACTGTTACGTTTTTGTTTTATACTATTGTGGTTTCCTGTTTTGTTTTTTTTTTCTTCATTGATCTAAAATATTCATTTAAATGTAACGATCCTAAATATTTTTGATATGCAGAAAGCAAAGGAAGGTAGTAGTTGTTGTGAGACAGTTGGTTGCAATATGCGAGATTGTACAAATTTACTTTCGCAAATGAAAATGTTCAATATCCAATGGATCCCGAAAGTATTTTGTGGGAAAAAGCTGCAAAGCTGCAAATCGGCTGCAAAAGTTGAATTTCTAAAATTGAAATTCAACGAAGTATTCAAAATTGTGTAGCAAGCATTTTATTGTGTAGCAAGATTAATATGTTAAAACTTTATACATCTCTATCTTATTTCTAAATATTTATTTAAAACATTTTCGGCCCATTTCTCTATTTTAGAAATTTTAATTTCATTATGATAGCAAACTTTGGCGACATTGATGACATTAATATAATATTTAATAGTTTGGCCAATTCTTTCCAAAGTATTTGAAATATAATCTAAAGGTTATAATAAACATTTTATTATGTTCAATTGTTCTTAATGTTAAAAAAATGTTTTAATTCATAAATAATATTGTTAAATTTTTAACATAAAAAATGATTATGATTTAAATATAATTTTAACGGATAACGTCAAAAAATGTGCACAAAAACAGGAATGAATACTTAAAATTATTTAAGCTAACATTTTTCCGATTGCATTGATTTTTAATGGAAAAAGAGAAAACCGGAAGTATTTGAGATGGCTTCCGGTCAAACGAGGTTTGTTTTTGTTTACATTAAAAACACCACCCATAGTTCACATTGAGTAGAATTGAGTTTTTTCACAAAATTCGTCAAAAATTTAGAACACCATTTTAGAACATATACTTGTATTTTGTGATACAGCTTGGTGATCTTAGCAACACATCCTAGCCAGCCATTTCCGTGGCCTGAATTATAACTTTTATACTCTTTTTTCAATGCATTTTTAAACGCATTTAAATCTTAAATGAACTTTTTTATCTTGACAACTAATGATTTA
The DNA here is from genome assembly GCA_030067965.1 of Latrodectus elegans. NCBI lineage: Eukaryota > Metazoa > Arthropoda > Arachnida > Araneae > Theridiidae > Latrodectus > Latrodectus elegans. The sequence goes on from CM057810.1 coordinate 13,663,116, forward strand.
AATAAGTTATAACTGTTTTATTTTAAATCAGTTTGACAAATTAATTCAGAAACGTGTGCTAACTAAGCAAAAAAATTTACGTTAGGTTTGAGAAAAATAGATGTGTCTACGACATTATTTAGTTTCATATCATCATTTTAAATGCCATTTTCTTAATTGAAGTCATTTCGATCATGTTTGATAAACGTGCTCAACTATGAAAATTTCATATGATTTATAATTTTTAAAAACAACAAAGTTTTGATCAATAACCAATGTTCCTTAAATTAATGAGAACATTGTTTTCAGCGTGGTATTTAAGTTAAATCAAATTTAACTTTAAACTGATTTTAAAAAATGCAGTGAAGCGAACAGGGTATCAGACAAGCAACGTCAGTTAAAAGATTAAAAGCATCGTATATATGTAAATCAAGTAACCGAGCATTCATGTAGGAAATATAAGAGTATTCATGAATGAAATATAAGAACAATTCAGAATTAAAAAAAATATAATTGTAAATAAGTAATTAAATAATAAAAATTTTTTTAAAAGATGTAGAATAATTTAAAATTACAAGATGATATTGATGAGTAGTGAGAAAATTCTTATATAAAGTATGTAAAGTTTCAACCAATTTTTGCATGCGTAACTTACCTGGAACATCCACCCACACATTACTTATTCCATTCTTTTTCCATTATGCTCAGATATATCATTTCACTTGAAAAAATATGAAGACCCTGAAGACATTTCATTAATCCATCACTGTCTAAAAGAGCTTCAAAAGCAAGAAAACAACACATCTGAGGTCTTACCTCCACAGTGAGGTAAAAAAATCTCTGTTGAGACATTGTTTCATTTTTTAAAATATTAGATTATTCATAAGATCAAGACAATGACTGATAATAACAAAACTTTTTAATATAAATAAATAAATTGTTGAATAATGATATATTTTAAATAATGAACTGCAAATACTTAGATTCTTAAAGCTTTACTTTATATATTACTATATTATTATTTATAATGTTATACATTTTCATTACAAAAGTTCTAAGATAAAAGTTTATATTTTTTATTGAATCATTTAAAATTGAAAATATTTAAATTTGCAATATTATCCTTGTAAATGAAATATGATGTGACTGTTCTTCTGCGCTGGGAGTCACATGTTCTCTATCTCTATAAACGCTTATCAAAATTAATTAATTGGAATGTCGATCTGGTGGGAGCCTTAGTTGCTAACCAAAAAATAGTCCAGAACCCTACAAAATGTATAGTCCAAAATGAAGTATAATCTGTGTTATTTTGGAACAAGACATTAATTATCTTAAATTATAAACTATTTATTGAGAAACTTGTTGAAAGCAAAATGTTAGTTTGCTATACGAAAAAAATATATTGAAAAAAGTTATGTCAATTTTCAAATAAATAAAATAGTTGGTTAAGAAAGTTGAACATTGTATGAAATTAAAATCATATAAACGTAAATAAAATATAAATCAATTCATAATTATTCCTACATTATGTTGATAAAAATCATTGAAATTTTCGTACATTTATAAATTCTGTACCCACAAATTCTATTGCTTAATTTAATAAGGAATGATTCAATAAATTCATATAATTAAAAATTATAATTATTTGTATCCTAATCTTTCATTATAAATAAAACATGTCTTTTTTACATTCAAAAAATGCTTCGATGAATGTGATTTTTCTTTGAAAAATAATATTGTACCGAGCTTCGGGGTTTGTGGGGATTGAGAGTTGAAGAAAGCAACCACTCAATGAACAAAAGACTTTTATTCGTAAAAAAAAATTCCACTAGATATCCCAGCTGTAACAATCACTATTATACAGCTCGGTATAATGCGGTATATTACGGTATTTATACTGACTATATGCGGTATTTATACCTGACTTGGAGGGGAAATCTACTAATTTCGCCAAGGTTCTGGAAGCTTCTAGGCTATCTCGCTAAATATTGGTCCTAGAGCTTAGATGATGGTTGTTTCCAGAAGTATCTATTTCTCGCCAAGTTGCCAAAAATCTCGCCAACTGTCGTCAAGTTTTCTCGTTAAAACATCGTCAAGTCACCAAATTAATAGAAAACCCGCTTTTAACATATAACACGTCTAAATACCGCAATTTTTGCCCAAGATGTGGGTATTTCCGATATGTCTGAGATATTTTAAGACATATACAATAATTATTTATAAATTTGTTACAATATGTATTTTAAAATCAGTATCTGTGTAAGATTTTATTTTAAACCTGGAAATAATTATTTAATCATAAAATTTAAATATAATAAAATGAGATTATATATTATCATAAAATTGAGTTTTATATTTTTCTCTTTTTTATGTTACCCACCAATTTCTCTGCTCAATACCTATTAGACATAAAACTAATTGTTTAAAATAATATTTTTATTTTTTATGGAAATTCATAGTTTAAAGAACTAAATATTCAATAGATGAAACCACCAACGTGTATCAGTTGTTATTTTTCTATTAAGTAAATTTTTTCGCGTTTCGTATTCATAAAATTGCAAATAATTTTTGACATGCTACATAATTTTAAGTGAAATATGTGTGTCTGGTGTGTAATAAAACTTATAACATTTTAAACTATTACTTTTGTTAATTAAAGAAATAAGAAAAATGAAATTGATATTTTTTGTATATTTATCTAGGAATATGGCGTTTTTAAATTTTTTTTTAAAGTTATGTATAGTTTTATTTTTATAATTCTTATTCATAAAAGCAGACATGTAATTTTTCCTGTAGCAACTAATTTCACTAGATATTTTTTGAAACACAATACACAAGTGAAAATTTAAAGATGACTGATATTATTAAATAATATTTTACCTATCAAAGCTGTATTATTTTACAATATTTTTTCATCTTTCTGAAAATATTTATTTTAATTTTTAATGACAAATAAAAAAGGTTTCACCTGATTAAGAAAAGGAGTTCTCTTGACTAACTTTTTAAATTTGGATATTTAAAAAAATAAAGGACAAGAGAATTTATACACAAGAAAAATATTCTTTTTTTGTCTAGTCATTATTTTCAAGACACCATTATTATAATTTTATTTTTTAAAATAAAATATTGAAAAAAAAATTACATTTTTCAATATCTTCATCTTAGATTGCTTTGAAAGTGATTATCACTTTCTTAAAAATAATTTATTAATATAAAAGTAAATTCGATTCTCTTCAAATCAATCATTGTAAAAATCAATTTTTCTTAATTTGCTTTTTAACAATAAAAATACAATAAGAGATTCAAAATATTCATCATTGGTTAATAAATTTATAATTTTTAAAATGAAATAAAATATAAATTACTTATCATTATTACTTTTTATACATACAATTAATGACTTAAAATAAGATTTTAAAATTTGTATTTTTATAAAAATGCAAAGTTTGAAAACTAATATTCAGTAGATGGCATCATCAACATGTAAATGTTATTTTCTTAAAATACTAATTTCTTTTAAATCAATTTTTTTTGATTTGAAACTTATTAAATTTTAAATATTTTTTGCCATACCACATAATTTAAGAGAACTTTATATGTTAGATTAAAAATAAAATTACCATTCTAAACTTTTCTTTTTGTTTTATTTTGCAGAAATAACAAGCGTAACTGAAATATAAAATTGATTTCTTTTATACAAATATCAAGAGAAATATGTCATTATTTAAATTTCTTAAATTAATGTCCATTATAATTCCTTTCATATAAATACCAGGTAAATAAGAAAACAAAATAATTATAAATTTATTTAATGCACATTGATTTTTTACTCATAAAAGTTCATTATATAATTTTTTCTTTCGCAATTTATCTCGCTCAGAATTTTTTTCGAACACAAATACAGAAGAGAAAATAAATGAATGACTGATATATTAAAATATTTGATTTATAAAAGAAATTTTTTCCTAAAATTTTTACCACATGACTGAAAATAATAATTCTAGTTGTCACTGACAAATAAAAAATTTGCACCTATCTAAGAAAAGAAGCTACCTTCTTATTATTTTTTATAATTTTATTTTAAATAATTTATTTTAAAAAATCATGAAAATGATTTATTTATACACAGCAAAAATATTTTTTTTGTCTGTTATTTCAAAATTATCTTCACTCTTAAAATAATCGAGTGGATTTCACTCAGAAGGAGAGAAATTTCACTCTTTCATTGCCACAAAACTCAACCAAACTTTAAGATAGAAATTCACTCTTTTGAAAGATGTGGGTAAGCCGCTCCTTTTAAGAGGAGTAACAACATATCGTTTAAAGGGGTAAATTAGATGAGAAAAAGAGTGAATTTCAATCTTTTATAGAAGTTTTGCTGATTTTTTTCTATATTGACAATTTAGTGAGGAAATTAGGTTTTAAATTCTTTATTTTAAGGATTTATAATTATTTTTTTTGACAATTACAATATAAAGATATATGATTTCTTTAGTCAATAATATAACAGTACAGTTGAATATGACATTTTAATTGATTTGGATAATTATAGTGGTTTTTAAATTACATACAATAATAAGCAATTTGTTCAGCCATTTATTTCATTACTTATTTATATTTAGTTTTACGTGTGAGTTTAGCACTCTCAAGTAAAAATCATCACACTACTTATTTTTCAGTTTAGTTTACTATGGGACCATAAGTACAAAATTAACTTTTACGAACATTATTAATACAACAAATTATACACAATTTAAAAAAAATACGTAAATATTTTTTATAAGTAAATATAATTTAAGTTCTTTTGAAAAAATGCTTTATTTAAAGTATAGCTTAAAATTTATTTTTGAATATTGATAATACGCTTTTTTAAAGTTACAGGAGGATAAAGACAAATATTTACAGATTATTCTGTTGAACAAAACTGACTTTTGTTTTCACAAATGAATCTTGTTTTATGATACATTTTCCAAGTTTAGTTTAAACGGAAAATAGCTTCGATGAAACTAAGAATGAAATTAAAAATAAAATACAAGATTATACAAAAAATATTTATTCAATTTTTAATACAGAAAAAATTAAATAAAAATATGTTTACAAAAAATCTTATGTTTATGATGTCAAAGTAATATTGGAGTTTAATTTTTTGACACAACACAAAGTAAGTAATACTTTAAAAACACAAAACAAGAATAAAATTAGAATAAGAAGAATTATATATTATTATATATTATAGAATAAGAATACTATAAGAATGATAACATGCATTTTAATGCATATATTTTGCAAAATTTAGATCTTGATCGATTATAGTAAGAATGTATTGCTTCAATTAAAGGCCCAACTGGGCCATTTTTTAATTTAGGAATGCAGTAAGTTTATTAGAGTACTTAAAACAGGATGACATTTATATAAAGAAATAAATGCTTTTTAATCTTGAATATACGACATCAGTACATTTTTATTCCGCAGATAAAAATATTTCATATTCAGGTCTTGCTTTTGACCACAGAAATGCAAGTGTAGTTGACTACTTTTGTGCGTGGTTCTTCCTTTACAGATAACTTCAACTAATTAAAAAAAAAAAAAAAAAAAGACATATAGTAACTAAAATTTTTATAATACTTGCATTTCCATTATAGTGTCGATACAAACTTTAATACCAAAACATTTCATAAGAATAATACTTCAAAAAAGATAAAGCCTTATTTATTAAAAAAAATAATAAACCTGCAAGAAATCAGATATCTATGTAATTATATTCTGAAATGAAATTATATTAAGCCTAAAAAATACTATCATCCTGAATTCTCACGTATTTATTCCATATTACAGGACAAGTTTTTGAACATACGATAATATTCTAGGAACATAGAATGCAGGATATTCATTGAGTAAACAGTCAGTCTCTGGATGTCAAATTCCAAATCTACCTGTAATAAAGAGAATAATCATATATATTATATTAATAGAACTTTATATTGTAATTTAAAGCAAGTGTAATTTGTTAAAAAATGGTTATCATTAATTAATTAGTTAAAACATAGTAACTTAAGTTAGTAAATTAATGATTATGTAGTAGTTTTTGAAAATTCTAATAAGAATGTGCAAAAATGATAAATTATTGATATACAATGAAACAAATAGAAAATAATTTTGGATTTTTTCTTTTTATGAAATAGATATAGCCCCTATCATAATTTACAAAATGGATTGTTAAACATTAAATAAAAATATGTACATGCATACTTACATTTATTTCTAATAAAGCATTTTTGAATCAATCAACTGTAACTGAAAAACAATTAAAACTAAATGAATATTTTTTTTTTACAAATTACTAAAAAAAAATTTTTAAACTATGTTTTTGTATCACATATACTAATATTCAAATACATTGTAAGTAAAATGATTTTTAAAAATACAAGATAAAAAACTACAATATAATGAAAGCCATATGCAATACTGCATATTTTGTTAAATATATATTTTAATTACTTTCTTTTGGATCATGCAATCATGAAACAAATATCAAAATAACAATGAGATTTTTCTTCCATTTTTGTATAAAAAAATTTTCTCCGCAAAACTTTAACTAAATATTTTTGGCATTAAAATAATTTAAAATACCTTATTCACATGCAATAAAAAAACTTGGAAATGTATGAACTACCATTTCCAAGCATGTTTCATGTTCTACCATTAAAAATGCACGCATACAAATTATGTAAGGGATTTTAAATTATGGTGTCCTTAATTGTGACATTGTTAGAAAATTATGTTGACATAAAAGTTTAGTACTTTCATGAACATTTTAAAATTCATTTTCAAGTATGTAAATAAATATACAGGTTTTATAATACCAATGTTTCATTGAAAGCAGCCTATTTTGGATACTTAGAGAAATAAATTCTGTTATAGAATAGAACAATAGGTGGTCTATTTTTCATCACAAAATGCTGTTTTGTATTAAATATTTTCTTCACAAGTTAAAATATCTTTTCTCGAGGAATTTCATAAGGCATTTCAAATTATAATCATTTTATTTGAAAGGAAAAATACATACATATAAACATATGTGTTTACTCAATAATATTATACATGTAAAAACTAGTTATGGTCAAATGAATTATAAATACTGGATATTTATTTTTTTAAACACGTAAATTCAAATTTAAAATTTTAATTATAGAAAATTTTTTAAGTGAATTATAAATTTATTATAAAGTTAATTAAAATTTGATTTTAGCAGTAAAAACAAACAAAACTTTAATGCAAAATAGATTTAAAAACATTATTAAAATTCCTTAACCTAATTACCAAGTAATAATAATTTAATGAATAATTATCTTTCATTATTTTAAAATCAACTTTAAAAATCAAAAACTTTAATAAGAGATTTTAACTGAAAATATTGATTTGAATTTTCATGTTAATTAATTTAGTTACCACGTTCTTATATTAAACATAGAATATTACTTCAAACTTTTAAATAAATTTTACAAACACAATGAAATTAATACTTGTTGCAATAACAATAGTTAACATTTTCTCAGTCTCCATAAAACTTATTTTAATTACATATTATACAGAATATACCTGATCAACCATTTCTTCTATACATTGCATTTCATCATTTTCAAGAGAACTGCATATTTCAGATTTGCTTTTGTTAATTTTGTTTTTTACTTTTTCTTCACTGATGACAATGACAACCATAAAGTATGAATATAAATTATATTTCCATTAATAAACTTTTTAGTTGGAAATTCTAAAATATACAAATTAATATTACATTTTCATACATACAATTTTGTTTTCGTTTTATCAACAAATGCTTTTACTTAGCAACAATCAAATCAAAAATTGTCAGTGAAAAATTAATGAATAAAATACATATTGTCAGTGAAATTTTAAAAAGTACAATTCATTCTGTCAATTAATATTCTGTAGATTAATTAATATTTGCTTTATATTGCGTTAACATTTAAATTAAAAAGCTTCGAGTTTTATTTATGAAAAAAATTATTCTTATTGATTGTAAAATTTTGTATTTCATATTAATCGCACTTTCAATTCAGTACAATAAAACAGTATATTAAATAATATTCCTATAATATACATTTGATATTTAAATCAACGAGAAAATTAATAATCATATTCATGCAGTTTCGAAAATGAAAGAATTAAAAAATGCGTTCATTATAATTTACCATTACATTTATAATAAATTAAATTTTGATAGAAAAAAGTATTTGAAATGAAAAATAAAATTTTCAAACACATTGTTATATTATTAAATATTATCTATTAATCAGAAATTTTAAATATTATAAATATTACTTGATTATGAATTCAATCGAATTCATTTATTCACACTTTCGAATACCAAAGTATATATAACGGTGAAAATTCACAAATATGAAGATTTTATTTCAATCAATCAACAATGGCACTACAACCCTGTGTGGGTCCTGTCCTTCTCAATGAGCTTATTCCATCTTGGCTTGTACTCAGCAGCAATTTTCCAATTAAATGTTCCAATAGTGTTAAAGTCCCTATCAAGACAATCAATCCATCTGATTTTGGGCCTACCTCTGGAACGCTTTCCCATTGGTCTTGCAAGAAAGATTTTTTTAGGGGTGCGTTCAGTTGGCATACGAATAACATGGCCAGTCCATCTCATCCTTTGTATTTTAATGTATTTGACAACATCAATGTCCTTAAAACTTTTGTATAATTCATGGTTATACCTTCTACGCCATACCCCATCTGTCTCCACTCCACCATAGATGCTTCTCAAAATTTTCCTTTCAAAAATAGCCAAACGGCATTCATGTTTCTGTGTCATGGCCCAAGTCTCTGAAGCATAAGTTAAAATGGGTCTAATAAGAAGATTTTATTTAGTCATTCAATTAATTATAAGAAATAAAGACTTACCGTAATGTTTCTGCACTCCTTTTTGTCCAATTAAATATTTTAAATATTCTAATTGATAGCTTTTACAAAATGGAATACTAAATTCCTCCACTTTTACCGAAACTCAACCAAAAGCATAGAGCCACTTGATGATTTAAACCCATCACAGCACATCACATTTGCTTTGTGCCATAAACAATTAAAAAAAAGTGAAAATTGCCTTGAATCGAGAATGGAGTAATTGAAAGAGAACTTCTCTACCCACTTAAGTACAAAAGGATTCATTTTGAATCTTTTTGGAGTTCAAAATATCCATCGCTCATCCAGTGGTGAGAAACCACTCAATTTTTTAAGAGTGTAAAAATGTAATTTTCTTTCAAATTTTGATACCAGGACAGGTTTCTAAGAAGTAAAAATATGGCTAATAGGTGTGTAATGTTGTAATTTGGTTTCTCATTTACAAAATTCTCCTTACCTATTGAAAGAAAGAAAAAGTATACATTCTGAACGAATCATATATTAAAAGAAATAGAATAGCAATATAAAATAAAAATGTCAAATACATAAAAGTCAGAAAAAGAGTAAAAAAAAAAAATTGTAAATTTAAAACATGGGCAGAAAGAGAAGTTAGAAATTTTAACTTAATTTAATATTTATGAAAGAAAAGTAGTAAAAAATTAAAAAAAAAAGTTTATAAAAAAACTATAAAAGAGAAACCTTTAAAATTTTTAGAAAATATCTTCAAACGACGAAAAAATCTACTAACCATAGGTAAATATAACCAAATAAATACATCTGTAAGTAAAATTTACTATATGAAAATTACATGACGTTTAATTCTATGAAGCAAAACGCGAGAATTATAAATCCCTATTTTGAAAAATCAGTTAAAAGAAATGAATACGAAACAGAAAACATAAAAGAAATTTAAATAAGTGTTAAGATAAAATTCACAAAATTGTGTACATTCAATTGTGCAAATTGGGACTAAAGAACATAATTGATATTAACGTAACTTAACCAATAATTTGTATTTGTGAGCTACAGCTAATATTTTCAATAAAAAAATTAGCATTTTTTAAATTATTATAACAATTATTTTTTAAAATAATAAATATGAAAATGGAAAAGGATTTGATGAGAGTATAAATTCAAAATGACTCAAAGGGAATAGACAAGTAAATATAATTAAAGATTTTAGTACAGTTTCACAATTCATTGTAGTGAAAAATTAAAAAAAAATTTAAGGATATATTTTAAAAAATTATGTAAATCTTTTAACTAAAAGAAAATAAATGATACAAAAATAAAACAAATAAAAAATACAAACAATGCTAAGAGAAGAGAATTAAAAAATTTAAGCAAATATTATTTAGCAGTTTCATTAATAAGTATATATAAAATCATTTTTCTGAAAATATCTAGAAACTTTTCAAAAATTAAAAATTTAAAAATGTAAAAATGAAGTGTAAAAATTAAATTAAATGTAAAAATCTTTTAAAATAAAAATGTAAAAATCTTAAACATTCAAAACTAAAATTAACTAAGCGTTTCCATAAAAGCCACATTCATGGCAAGAAATATCTCAAGCTTTAAACAAAATAAAAAAAGAAAATTTAAAAAAAAATCGAAACATTTTGAAATATTTTTAGAAAGTTTATAATTAAGAAACACTAATTGAAAATAAAAAAGAACTTGAAAGAAGAACCTGAAATTCGTAAATAAATACGACTAATTTAGTCATTAGAAAGTTCACTGACACAATATTAAATGAATATAATTATGAAGTAAAATACAAAGCCCGAACCATGTAAAGAAGAAAAAAAAAACATAATTTAAAACAAATGTTACTTGTTAACTACATTATGGAAAAGAAATAAATTCGCATTCTTAAGACAAAAAATCTGCAAGATTTAAATAAGGTATTCTTTAAAAAAATTAATATTTTTTAACTTTTTCAGAACTTTATAAATAATAAATAAAAATGATAATAATCAGAATATGAAAGACACAATTCAGCCTAGGAAATTATATTGATGGCATTTATTAAATTAAATCCAATCAATGTAATTTTAAAATTTGTATGAAAGACTGGAATCTTAACATTTTCAAATATCAATAACAGATAGCAGCACCGAAGATAAATAATCATTTGGCATTGTTAATAATTTATTTATATATGAGTATGCATACACACAAACATTTTAAAGAGGTATTCGAAAACGGTCAAATGTAGAATTTACACCAATCTTGAAATACATAATAAATTTATAAAACTTTTTCTTGAAATTTTCTCTACGATGAAATCATCTAAACTTTCAATTAAGAAAACTGCTTGCTTTCAATATTGGCAAAATATTAAGAGGTATGTAAGCGTTTGAAGTTTTCGAGTATTTGCTAGATGAAATATATATTTTCAAAATAATATATTGTAATATTTTGCAGAAAAGATGACTTTATAGGAATAGATTTTTAATCAGTCTAAAATTTCTTAAGTGTAATTGTTTAGTTTTCAGTTATCTACATCTCATGTAACGCGAAAATGCATTGTGATATTACATTTGACGCAAAACTGTTTCATTTTGGGTTTCAAAACTTACTGTAGAAATCTTATTTTTATGAATAGGAATCAATTCAACAATTTTTACTAATGGCAAATTCAAACATTTTTTATTATTTTCCTTTGTTATATAAAAGAACAAAAGTCAATAAAGATTAAAAATTAGTTCTCATATAAAAAAAAAAAAAAAAAAAAAAAAAAAAACAAACAAACATAATTTTTATTTTTTAATGAAGAAATGCATTTTCTCCTTAAGCTTTTCAGTTTTATAATTATAACTATATTATTCATTAAGAATATTCCAACAAAACGTTTATATTTTTAAGTTTCATAATAATCAATAAAATTACTTTGCTTCCTAAATTATGTTAAAATGAGTTTAAAAATTGTAATATAACTATTTATATGATACATACCAATCATTATTTTATTACATTCCCCGCTTTTTTATAAATTTATTTTTCTACATTTTGGCATTTTACGAAAAACTTAGCGTAGTTTAGTTATAAATGCTTTGTAAAAAAGGAATGATTTGATATTTTTTAAAAATACTTAAATGTTTATTTCTGATATTTAAAAGCTGAGAATATATTTCAAAGAAAGGAATAAAATTTAAGACGCAACAAATAATTCAAAGTTGTCAAAAATATTAAAAAATTGAAATAGAGAAAATTGCAAACATGACTTATTTAATTTTTACAAATAATCTCTTTACTTAATCTTCGCGCATTTTACATTTAAGTTAATAAATTATCTTTTTGGACGATATTTAGACGAAAATGTAAGCACAAGTATTCAGATAGTTGAATCAATCAATTTCTGACAATTTTAACATCTTGTATCCTTTTAAAATTAATATAATTTTAAAAGGATACAAGAACTTAACCGCATATTTCAGGAGCGATCGATAGATTTTCTTTGTTTCAAATCATTTTATTCAAATATCGTTTTCATTTAAAGGCCAGACATATAGCAATCTTTTTAATCAGTATGTAGACCAGGATGTTTGCAAATGGAAATAACTGAATCGTATTAAATTTAAATCAAATAAAATTAGAAAAATTTTAAAAGCATTCAATTATTTAATTATTAATTTGATATTCACATTATTTTTTTAATAATTTCAATATGATTCTTCTGATTATCTTGATTTCGATGAGTCAATTTACTTACAGCATAAACTTATAGATGATATATGTACTGAAAAGTTTATGCTTAACATAAAATAAAAAGAATTTAATCCATTAAGTCAACTTTTCTTAATATTTAAATACACCTCACTTTTTGAACTAAATAGATATTCTCTCCAGAAAAATCCAGGTGTGTGTAAAGCAGGGAAACTCTTAAAGTTACCTAAATTGAAAAAAAATTTACTTTTAAAATCATTAAGTGTTCAAAATTATTGTTGTTGTTACTTATGACACTCAGAGAAGCCAAGCTCGCTATGCCTTGGCTATGGGAATTTAAGTCAACAGGGTGCGGCTTTTGTTTTAATCAGAGCACCACAAGGGTGAAAATACGTATTTCCTCTTTAAATCCTCCTATAGATGGCACCACCAGAGGATCATCTCTTTCAATTTTGACATTGATCTGAAGGGGGAGGAAATAATTAAAAGGTATCAATAATTATTAAAGAGTATAATTAAATATTATAATTTATATGAAATAATACTATAGTATAATATACAAAAATATTACTAAGAAATCAATCACAATAAACGAATGAAAAATTTGCATGATAAAATCTGTTTTATAATTCATGAATTGCTTTTATTAATTTATATGTTTTAAGTTTCTAAAATATTATCCGTTTCATAATTTACCAAAAATATCAATTCTTTCTTATATCTGTTAAAGATGAATTATTATTTAAATTTCTTCTAAAATTGTCAATGGTACAGAATAATTTATTTTGAAAACTTCATCATCATATATTTTGATTGTTAAAAAAATCTTTTAACAAAAATAACTGATTTATAGCCGGCCAACTTGTCTAGTGGTCAGCGTGCCTGACTACGGACAGGGAGGTCCTGTGTTCGAATCAAGCGTGGATGTACTTTCTCTCTCTCTATCCTGTCTTTGTCCTTTCTTTGTGTGTGAATGAGGTGTGAATGGTTGCCTCCCCTATAAACGGGTCCCTATGGCATGTGTGTACTGGAGAAATCGGACTCCATACCAAATACAGCTCAATTGGAAAAGCGGAGCAGCGCACACCAATTTGGCAGCCTAGCTGGCACATGAGAACAGCAATTAATTTATAAAATTAGTTTTAAGTTGATGATAATTTTTTTCTATTTACTCGATATTAATGTCATTGAGTTTAATTATTTCAAAAATTAAAAAATATATTCAAAGCATTTTATTAAAGCACTATATATATTTTCATTTATTATTTTTTGTTAGGAAATTTCTTTTTATGTTGTACATATGTATCATTCAATTTATGTATCCAATAAGAGAAATTTTTATTTTTTACGAATTGTTCTCTGGATATTGTTTCACCAATTTTTAATTGGAACTAATTTTTAAAGATATTTATATATTTCTTTTTCAAATAAGTTCTTAGTACAAGATTAGTTTTTTTCTTGTGTTATTTATTATTTAATTCTAGAAAATTTTAGTATGCACAAGAACAAGCATTATCTCCATGACACACCAATGTGACAAGCAACTTGAATTGAAAAGTATTACATTTAAGGATAAATTAAAAACACTTTAATAATTTTTATGCTGAAATGTTGAGGAAAGAACAAATAATTGTGGGGAAATATCGTTAGATTACATTTATTTACATTCACATATATTTACAATGATTATACATTTACTGAATCCAAAGCTGATTCAGTTTTTGCTCGTAATTATAAAAATAAATTCCTCTAAGAAACAATAATTAACAATATATAAGATTTTGTGCTTGGAACTTTGATGATATGTTGATATACTAATATATTTACATGAGAGAAAATGAAGGAAACATTTCTGAACACCAGGTATAGATAGATGAACGCACAGATGAATCTATATTTCATACAACTTGCCTTGACTTGTATAAAAATCATACTTGTGCAAAGTTGTTTCTGTCTCCCTTTACACGATTCCTGCTGACAAGGCAAGTTCGAGACTAGGACTTTAACCATGATGGTGTCCATGGTGCACTGGAATGGGGATGGGGATGGGATGGGAGTGAGAACAATGGTGATGGCCTTTGTGCTCTCCCATCATTTTGGCCAGCATTCCTGCAGCCAGCATATACTGCAGCTCATTATTGTTATCCTGTTGGTGATGAAAGCATGAAATGACAGCGACAAGCAAGAGGAGGATCAACAGGTGTCTGTAGAAAACCATACTGTAAAATCACACAAAGAACATAATTATTTTTTTACATAAAACCTGTACAGTCTTTTCATTACAAAATGAAAAGTAGCTCATCCTAGAATATTCTTGTATTTAAATTCTTCGGATAAAAAAAAGGCTGATTAATAAAATTCTTGAATTATTTGCTTAAAACTGAGTTTTTTTTTAAATTCTTAGAAAATGTTTTAAATGTTCAAATCTACCAGAGTCTAACATAATTATTGAAAGAATAAATAATGTATTAAATTTACATAAGTTTAAGTTTTGCTTTAATTTTTTTACAGTCAATAGTACAACATATTTCATAAAGTGATGCATAAATATGAACAAACTCAATATATTAATACACATGTCAGTTAAATTATTGCTATTTTAAAAATGTGTAAAAGTCTTTGTAATTTTTTGTTACTAAAATAATAATTTCAATACAATTTGTTTTTTCTTCTAATTCAAGCGTTGAAGTGTTAGAATATTAAAGTAATCTGGACAAATTTCTTTGGAAATTCCTGAACATATAATAAAAGGCTTAAACAAGATGCTCCGTGTAAAAAATACTGAGACTGTAAGATGAATTTATCTGGTAGTGTGTAACAAGGTTAGGACATTTAAGGTAAGGAGCATAATTGAAAACTCATGAAAATTAAGCACATATTTTTTATATTCTGTAGGGTAATGAATTGAATAAGGAACAGAAAAACTTGATCGTGTTCGAATTAAAATTGGAAACAGAAGAATATTTTTGAAAGATGTAATTAATGTAGAAATAATTAGAATAATTTCAATGGGTGACTCAGGAAAAAAAAAAACACTTTATTATCAAGAAAAACAATTTAAAAATAATGGAATTTATAAACAGCATAATTATTAAAGATTTAAGTTTGAAACATTTTCATTTATATATGAATGTCAATTTAGTGTTTTTCATTCTAACGGAAATCATATATTCAAAGAAGTCTAAAATGAAAAATTTAAAGGAAAAATTTATAGCTTCTCTTAAACATGCGGATTGATTTGTAATAATGCAGTATGTGTTTCAGCTGATGAAAAAACGAGAGTTAAGCTTTACATAGTAATGAATAATAATATAAGAATAACTGCATATATTGATAACGGATAACAGGTGATCAAGACAATCATTTGAAGCTTAATACCAGTGGAGACGAGTATTCTTTTATGTATACGCCAAAAAAACCGAATTGAAAATTTTGATTTGCTTAGTTATCAAATGTATATATATATATATATATATATATATATATATATATATATATATATATATATATATATATATATATATAATTTAAAAACTAAATTTAAATAATTTATTTTAAATATAGGAAATTTTCAATCAATAAATCTTAATAAGAAAAATTTCTTTTAATGTTTTTATATTATCATATAAAGACATGAGATTCGTTAATTCTTTGAACATTAAATGATTAAAAAAAAGTTTAAATATTGTATAAGAATAACATGGATTTACTATTCATTTTTTAAGAATAGTAAAAGTTTTTGATAAAAAGTACCTACCAATATTGCAAATTATACTTTCCACGAAATCTTATAGGTTAAATATTAATAAATTTAAATCTGCTCTTAACATTATTAATTTAATTACAAAATTATAATTTTAGCTTTTAAATAATTCTTTGACTAATTAAGATAAATTTTTCATGATTTTAAAAGTCAATTTTTTAGTGACAAAAATAATGTAAAATGTAAAACAACTTTTAGCAATGCGACAGAAATGTTCCCTGGATATAATTTATATAAAATTATCTATTTATCAAAATGCATCAATTTCTTAGTAAAATAATTTAAAAATAATAATTAACAGCCTAGGAGACTTGTTTTTTAAATAGGTTTCTTAAACATATTGTGAAATAATTGTTTAATCAATCATTTCATAATTATTTCACAAAGAATTGTTTTTTAATCAATTATTTCCAAATATTAGGGTCAAATAAAATTTACATTGTGATTTTCTGTTGCTAGAAATATTTTAAAACAATTTTAATTGCAAATTTCTCATTTTCAAACTCAATATAATTAAACTTATTTGTCAAACTTAACAGTTAAATTGTTGAATTATAAACCTTAAGAAAACTGGCATTAAAAATTTGTTAGAAAATGCACGACGAAAAAAGTTTTCACAACTGAATGTTTAAACAATTAAAGATAAAAATAATTAATTAATTATTTACTTATTTTTTAACTTAAATTTAAAATAAAACCCGGAATTATATTAATTTAATTTAATTTAAAATTAAAATTAAAATTTGAATGTTATCAAATTTCAAAACTTATATTTAGATGACTTAATTCATACAAAATTTTTTTGGTAAGAATGAAAATATTTTAAACATTTTTGTTATTCATTACTTTGCATTCATTATTATTAAGATTATATGACTGCAGTTGTAGTTCTATTCCTTTGCGTGTGTTACTTGTATTTAAAAAACAATTTTAATCAGATATCAATTTACCTTTACTCACTCATTTACATTCAATAATTAAATGAAAATTATTTAGACTCGAACTCTTTCTTTTTTCAAATTTAAATCTATCGAAAATTATTTATTAAATTAAAAATTTATGCTAACTTCAATTTTTATCCTTTTCTTTCGATATTATTAAGTAAAGGAATTTATTTATAGATAAAACTCAGAACTATACGTAAAATATTTGTACTGCACAAACTTCTTAAAAAAAGTTGTCTATCAATTTACTGCGCATGTCTCCATTCAAAACCATTTTAAACATTATAAACCTATATAATAATAATTTTATTTATCAATCTAGATTTTTATAATTTTACTATTGTTATCAAGCAATGGGACAACTTTAAAGAGAGTATATTCTAGTGCATAGAACATATTTGATAGAAGAAATTGAGTGGGGAAAGAGACAAAGAACAATCAGAAAAACGGTATTCACCTGATTCTTATCTGATGCTTCGGGACTGGGGTGTTTTGACTGCTGAGTATGAAAGATGAGTGATGACTGTTTTGCATTTTCCTTGGCTTAAATACCCACGGAAAACGAAACATCGTCGAGACACGTCGGATGGTGTCATACACCTCACCTTCTGAGATGAGTCTCTTCCTTAAACAGATGGCGAGCGGCATCTTTAATGCGGATCATTAGAAATCTTTTGGAAAACGATAATCAGCTTGGGAAGGGATGAGGACACTTTGAAGTGATGTAAAAAGGAAAAAAGAAAAAAATGTGACAAATGCCAATCTATTCTTGGTATTGAAGAAATCATCGGTAGAATTCTGCTATTCGGATATTTAAAAAAATTGATATTCGTTCGAAAAGTTTTAACTTAAAATTTTTTTTGAAAAAGTTATATTTAGATTGTAGTTTTTTATAAGTTATTTTTAGGATCATAATTTATTTTGCTATGATATGTATATATATATAATTGTTCGATTGATTACTAATGTGTTTTTTTTAAACTTAATTCAGTATTTATATTAAAATTCTCATTTTGATGTAATCGTTGAATTTATGATTGCTAATTGTAGTTACAATTTATATTTAATAAAAAAGACGTATTAAATTAATATTAAATAAGCGTGAAATAAATATCGGAAAAAGTGTGAATTAAAATAATTGATAAATACTTTTATATTTTTGACTGAAAAACAAGTCAAATAAGAAATCTTCTGTTTTTGACTGAAAAATAAGACGGGTAACAGTTTAAATGCTTAAATAAGCGATAAATGCATGTAATTCGATCATTAAGATCCATTTTCTCTGAATGTAAGTTTAAATCACGGATGATGGTAATAAAAGTCTTATAAGCATGTAGCTTTGTTTCATTTTTCATTGATATGAAGACAAAATCAAACACTTAAGTTATTTTCAATCAAAATAATAAATTTTGTTAACATTTATTTTGATTAAAAAAAAATTCAATATCTGATATAATTTATTAAATTTTATAGAAATTATAAAAATATGACTTTGGGAACAAAACTTATTAAAAATCTATATTTTGCCTATTTTCAATAAATCTGCATATCTAATTTTATGAACCCTTAAATATTTAAGTTTGTATCTTTTTTATTGTTAGATTGTTTTATTGTTAGAGTTTTTGCCTTCAGGAAAGAATTTTCATCAGTAGTGGGTTGTAAGTACATGTTGCAAGAAAAGGGGGAAAAGAAAGAAGTATTGGGAAACCAAATCATTCCCTCCAACGGGTGTACTTAATTAGTGAGTTCAATTTTCATCTGGAAAGCCGATGATTGTTATACTTTTTTTTCCTCTAGTGACAGCTAGGCTGACAATATGGGGTGCGATGCTCCACTTTTCCAACTGAACCATATTTGGTGTGGAGTCCAACTTCTTTAGTACACACACCTGCCATAGGGAACCTCATTTATACGCAGAAAGGACAAAGACAGGATATATATATAGAGAAAGTACATCCATGCCCGATCCGGGATTCGAAACCAGGACCTCCCTATCCACAGTCAGGCACTCTGACCACTAGACAGGGCGGACGGCTGTTATACTTTTAATTGTATTATAATCATCGATGATTGTAAAAATTTTAACTGTAGGTGACTGTTGAATTAAACTCTAATTTGAAAAAAAATGACCATTAAAAGGTAAACAAACTAAAACTATGAATATATACACATACAGCAGAAACAGAGCGTTCTTTTCTCGTTTTCAACAATGGCCGGGTAAGAATCTGTTATCTATCATTCCAACGTGATGATACTCCTAGAAAATATTGACAAGTAAGAAGTCATTGAAATAATATATGGCTCTAATTAATTGAATTTCAATTATTCTGTGCTGAATTATTATAATTCAGCGAGAATGTTGAATACCTTGATTGAATATCATAGTTATTTTGCTTTGATGCCAATAAGGGTACAGAAGTCAATGATCAATGTTCAAAAAGTTGCAGGCAATATTTGAGTGGGTATTCCTAAATGTAAAACTCGTAGTGAGAAATCAATTGATTAAGAAATTCATCTTGCTCTCTTGATCTTTTAAACCTAAATATTACCATTAAGAAGGAATATGCACATCAAATATTTCTCAATCCGCTTATTTCTTGCGGAAAATCAGAGTGCATTCTCAAATATCGATTTTGCCATTTGAACATGTTTCAAAATTGCGATGTAGGGGACGATAGTTGGATCTCGATCAGTAACCAATTGATATAGTTTATGTACTACTGGTATATTACAATTAATATAATTTAAAATACTCACCATTTTTATGAACATATATTCTGCGTTGTCTTAATCAGTATTTTTGCCAATTGTCCTCTTTAACATATTTTTGGTTGCAAAGTTTTCTAATGTTTCAACCAATCTTCAATAACTTACTATAACGAACAGCAAGATCTTATACTTTTCATTATATTGCTACTTAAAATATTATATTCTTTTTCGTATTTTTCATAGAAAATATTTTTTCTGTCCTGCATATCTGAAAACTATTAAAATAGATTTCAAGTTACCTTTTTTTCAGTAAAAAGGAAGAAGAGATTCAAATTCAAACTTTTTCTATTTCTCAAATTTCGTAGTATTTAAATTTTGAATAGGAATGATGCTTTAAATGCAGCTAGTAAAATTGGATTTTCATATTACTGAGAGACAAAACTAAAAAATATTATAGACATTAGAGCGTTTTTTCAATGGAGGGGGGGGGCATACCTCAACGAATTCCTTCAATCGAATCTGAAGTTTAGAAATCGTTGGTCGGTTAGTAGGAATAGAACAAAAACTTAAGTTTCAATAGTCATTGAAGTTTTACAAAATGGAATTTCTAGGATCTGGAGACTGGAAATTTCAATCGAAGATTAAAACAAGGCAGTTTGCGTAAAATAACGCTCGTTGGAGATCGATATTCAACCCTAATGCCTCTCTGATACCCAAATATTTCTTTTCTTTAAGATACCAATGATTACCTACTAGAATCGTAGTTTTATTTCATTATTGTCTCTTAGAAGAGCCTGTAAACCCTAGGGAGCGCGTCCCAAAGGTGGCGGATAGGGGAATGCCTCCACTGGTCTTCCAGTGGCTGGTAGAAGGGAAATAAAATACCTTTGTAATAAAATTATATATTGACATACACATACTATTACGTTACGCCGGAAATTTTCATGGGTATATATGGAAAGAAGGAAACCACACAAAATATGTTTGAATATCATTATTTCTGCAATATATATCATACTATTAACTTAATACTGAATATGTTAAAACTGACAATGCGTGACAACAGGCCCTGTATGTAACTTGATCCCGTGTTTAAAAATACGCTAACTACAAGGAATCACAGTAACAATGAAGCGTTTTTAATCCAGTATTTCGAAAAGTTATCCCCAGTGAAATGAAATTACTCTAAAAATTGCAGACTATTTTTTTTATTTGTTTGAAGGGTATCTTTTACTTTACAATCATTGTTTTTTATATAAAATTTAATTTGGCATAAAGTGTATTTACTTGGTTTTGCCCATTTGTGGCTCTGCTTTTATCTTTAGAGCTCGAGAGATAATTAAATCCATAGTTTAAAGTGAATTCTAATATTTAAAATGGATAATTATTGAATGTGTTTCTATAAATCAACAAGGAACAAATATGTAATTGAATATAAACAGTATTAATAAGGTGAGAAATTTAATTAAAATATGTAACTGCTAAACTTTTATTTGCAGTAAAATAATTAAATCAAAGGGGAACTTAGCAAAATAAACTGTCTGTGAATACAATTTTAGAGAAATGTCATACATAAAAATTTCAATAAATACTATTCTGTAAATGATTTAAAACAAATATTTGAATATTATTTCATTAGTAACGTGAACAATATTATTTGTTAAAACAAGAAATTGTTAAATTTTTATTTACAATAAAGGAATTATGTGATAAGGTAAGATGGTAAAATAAAATTACATGTGATCACAAAATTCTAGTGATCTTTTTTTTATAAATAATTTTAGTAACTGTCTTTCTATAAATCAGCAGGGAACAAATATGCTACCGATTATAATTAAGACTAATATGATTGCAATATATATATATATATATATATATATATATATATATATATATATATATATATATATATATTACTTAAAATAAGAAAGTGTTATTTTATTTAGAATAAAAGAACTGTATGAGAAAAAAAAAATAGCTAAATAAAATTGCATGAGAACGTAGTTTTGGAGAGTTATTGCACCGAAAAAGAATTTCAATAATCGTGCTTTGATAAGTTAGTAAGTAATATGGCAGTGATTATTAGAAACATTTATGTCACTAATTATTGATAACAAATATGTCATTGGTTTTACCCAAATGGAAGTGCAATCCTTAAACTAAAAATAAATATTCCTAAATACAAAATTGGGATTAAGTAGAAGACTCCAGATTTGATCTTTTATTTCCAGAAGAATTATTTTATTTAGAGGAAATTGCGACAATTATTGAGCCCCTGTAAATTAATTTGGCGGTCTCTTCAATTTTTTAAATACCGCGCCCACAACCTTTAGAAACGAGTGCCATCTCTTATCTAATGTAGCTACCGGGTTTTTTTTTATTAAAAAAATGATTAAAAATCGATTTTAATTTAGGTAAAAAAGCTTTATTTTTAATAAAAAATTGATACGAGAGGAGAACTTAACAAATTAAATTGAATCTGAATATGATTTTTAATTACATATTTGTAAATGTAATAGTTTAAGGCTTTTAATCATACTTGTATAAAAATTTTGTCTTCAAAAATGTGTATACTAAAAGCTAAAAAGAATAAAAAAAATTTATTAAACATTAAAAAAAAAGAAAGAAAGCAAACCAGTGAACAGATATTTCATGATTAGGGTTTTTCAACTGAAGAAGGATTTCATATATTTAGATATTTAAAAACAATTTATGATGGAATTATTGACTTTTAAAAGAGAAGAAAAAATGCCACGAGAAGAGAAAAAATGAATAAATTTAACTAAAATGAGAGCATGAAAATCTAGAAATAACCACTTTCACTTGTGTTCTTATGTTCTTTGCTTACTATGGCTCATTAATTCTTGTGACAATTCCAGAGATCAAAGTAGTTTTCTAAAGGAAAAAATGCGCTTTACCTCTTCCTTTTTCAGTTTTTTGTTTACACGGTTGAACTAACCACATATTTTGTAATTAGTGGACAGGCAAACGTAGACTACACCTTTTTATTTCTTTTAAGAATTTCGTATATTGTTGGAAGGAGCAGCACTAAAATAACTATAAAAGAGATTAGTAATAATTTCTTCGAAAATAAAACCGCGATAAAAATATTTTCAGCTAAGCAAACAAACAGTTGCTAATTAATATAATTTAATAAATTTAAGTTTTTAAAATATGTGAAAGATTTTTATTACTATCAATTTTTAATAAATTATGTGTGTGTGACATACATACATTGAGAACATGCAACAAAACTGAAGATAATGAAATTTTGTGGGCACAAGTGCCGTATAATCTATGATTCCAAATTCTGAATTTTTTTGGCGATGGAGAAATATTGCCAAGATGACGTATCATGACGTGCGTGATGACGTAAATACTAGAGTTACCAAAATAGATTTTCTACATAATTTTTATAGGTTTCCTTATGTATGACATAATAAAAATGAGGTTGCCAGATACATAAGAAAATCAGCCAAAAAATCGCCAATCTCAGAATTTGGCATCATGGATTATACGGCACCTGTGCCATTTTGCGCATATAAAGTATTAAAATTATATAGTTAGAAATCGTAAATGAATTAAAAAAAAACACAAACATTATTTGATACAAGCACAAATTTCATAACCAAGAAGCTGAATTCACAGTATGTGATCCTATGACTTCTTTCTTTTCCATTTCACATCACATATCTTAATCACAAAAGCTAAAAGCTGTTCCAAGACACGTGAAAACTGTCGCATATTGTCCTCTTGCGGTATTTTTTTTTACAGATAATGAAGCCTTATGACAATAAATAAATTCTGAACTAGTTACAAGTAGGTTTGCGGTTGCAAAATTTAAGAAATAAATTACATGTAAACACAAAATCTATCAATAGCTATTCAATAGAGGCTGAAATCGAATGCAAGATTTTCCACTTTAAAGATATGATTAATTTATTAACGTTATACGTCATTAGTATTTATATATCTTCAAGATGAAATGTGTTTGATGGTTTATAATAAGGATTCAGTTATATACTTAACTGTTTTATTTCTTGAAAACAAATTTAATTAAATAATGTTTAATATAAAAATGGATTAGGACTAATTTTGGAGAACAATTATGCTCACAGTTTGTTTTATAAATTCAAATCATTAACTTAATTATTTGCTTTATTTGTGTTAAACAGGTTTTAATTAGATCTTTTAAAAAAAGGGGTTAAACTTGTTATAGTAGCCTAGTAGTTGAATCTTGATTTAATTCTAAACTTTGTTGAATATAATAAGTTATGACTTGTACTGATCTGTCTTTAGCAGCTTTATTAAGTTAATTTGTGCTTAAGAATCTTACAGGTATCCTCCCTTGTGAATTTGGCTCTCATGTGAAAAATCTCTATGCTACGCCAGTCTAAAATCTTTAAAATAGTTTCTACAATTAACTATAACTTCTGAGTTCTAAAAATAAATATAATCAATTCTCTTCTCCGGGTCGGCGCATTATCGATCCATTCACCGTTAAATGGTAATGGATGTCTAACTATAATATATCTTCATTACTGAAAAAAAGGAAGAATTTATTGACTTACTAAAATGCTGCATCATAATGAACAAAAAAATTTTTTGAACATAAAAGCTGAAAGAACACAAATGCTATATAATCTAGAATGCCAAATTCTAAATTTTTTTGGAGATGAAGAAATGTTGCCAAGTTGATGTCACAATAGTGACCATCATGATGACGTTAATACTAGGATTGTCAAAATGGAATTTTCTGCATAATTCTGATAGGTTCCATATCAATGACATGATAAAAACCAGGTTTCCAGGTACATAAGAAAATTTTTAAAAAATATCACTGAACTCAGAAATTGGCATCCTGGATTATACGGCATCTGAGCCCAAAAAAGATAACTATATTATTGTTTCTTTATCAGTTTTTACTTAAAAACTACGTTCGTTGCCATATGGTTACAAATTTTTTATGATAATTATGGGAATAGGTGTAGGCAATTCATAGATGACAGTGTTGCCCTAAGTAGGAATTGACTTAAATTTTTTTTTTGATATTACTTGTTACTTTTTATCTGTTATTTTAAACAATGAATAATAAATAACTGGTATAATTGTTTGACTAAATAAACTTTATAATTTAATTTAACTTTTGTTATTATATAAGTCGAAACACGTGTAACTCGTAAATATATTAAGATTGTAGATTTGTGCTATTCATATATTTTGTATTTAAAATGTTTCTTTATTTGTAAAATAAAAATTTGAATAAATAAAAAAGTTATGTATATAAATGCGCTTTAAATCAAAGTGATTAAATCAAAACCAGGGTCACCAAGAATTATATTTTAATGCCAAGATATATCGCAAAAAGTTTCGCCAAACCAAGTGGTACCCTATTCTACATCGAACTCGAATTTTGAAGTGTAACTGAAAACGTCATATATTTTTGTTGTATCTAAAACAGTCAAGTACCATTGATGAGAAATCTATTACAAAATTAGCTTTAATACAAACAATATTAAGAAAAGATACATCTATTAATTTAATTTCGGCACAGGTGCCGTATAATCCATGACTCAAAACTCTAAGATTGACGATTTTTTGGAGGGTTTTCTTATGTATCTGGCCACCTCGTTTTTATTACGTCATATATGGAGACCTATAAGAATTATGCAGAAAATTCTATTTTTGTAACCTTAGTATTTACGCAATCGCGCACGTCACGATACGTCACTTTGGCAACATTTCTTCATCGCCAAAAAAATTCAGAATTTGGAATCATGGATTATACGGCACCTGTGCTTTAATTTCTTATGATTCCCGTATTAAAAGTTTTTATTACGATGAATAATTAAGAAATAATTTTGAAAATTCTTAAGAACAAATAACTTTCTTTCACAACACTCTTTTATAATGAATAAAATTTCAATAATTCTTCTTTTATTAAGATGATAAATTTATTTCTTTTGGTCATTGTGATAAGATACTAATAGTCCAACATTTCCGGAATGCTCTACATTTGTAATTTAACATAAATTTATTGATTAGAAATGCAAGCAAACAATCTCATGTAATGTATTTTCTATTTGAAACGAATTTATAAGTGCTGCCATTTTCTTTTAAGAATTTATGAGCTGAGTTTAAAGTAAAATATTTCATAAATAGAATAATCTACACTTAGAAATTCACTTTCAAAGAAAATATTTTATTGTATTAATAATACATAAATACAAAGAACGTTAAATACAAGATGAAAAAATGTACCTTGTTGCATTTAAATAAAAAAAAAAAGAATATTATTTACTTTTTTTTATCATCATAGTTAAAACTCGAAAAATATCAATCTTGACGCTTGAGTTCAAAAGAAATGAGCCATGAGGAGATTTTCTATTATGATTTACAGGTTCTTACAAAATTTATTTCACTTAAGGAAATATTTTAAAGTGAATGAATTTGATTAAAACATAGTTTCGATATATTGAACTAATATATTTGTGATGTGTCCTCATTAAGTTCATTCTTATTATATTCGACTTTCGTAACAGACAGTAATATTAGAGCATTTAGATTCTTTTTGTTTTATGAAAAAATGCCAGAAATAAATCCTAATATGATATTTACGGTTGCTATTAGCCTGGTTTTCGTATTTAGGGATAATAACTGAAAAATAACTGGAAAAAAATTGCTCGACTTCTTTTTTAACGAGAAAGAATTTTTTTTAAAGGAATGTTCTAGTTTACAAATAAATGGCAAATTTTAATATTTATTTTTTTCCCCATCAAAATATTATCCATATAATTGATCGATTAACTTTATTAAAAACAGATTTTTCTGCTTTTGATATTCAATAAACAATTAAAAAAATAAACTAGGCTAATATTCTTTTATCAAATGACTTAATTCTTAGACACTGCATAGCTAGCGACTTTACAGTTGTATGCTATTGGAAAATCCATTAAAATCTGTAGAATGCTGTTTTTCAAGAGCACTTTTTTGAAAAACAGCAAATGGTGTTTACCAGTATTAAGAAACCAAAAGCAAATTCCCATAAGTAATAATGTCGACAAAAGTGCACACAGAGAGAGAAAGTAGAATATAATACATTTCCTATTATTCAACAAGTGGTTGGATAAAATTGAAGACCTTATGAAGAGTAAGGTCTTATATATATATATATATATATATATATATATATATATATATATATATATATATATATATATATATATATATATATATATTACTAGGCCACGATAAATATATTTATATGAATTTCATATTTTACGATCATTTTGCGACAGTGGTCTATTCTTGAAATCTGATAAAAAGTTAATTACAAGAACCTGTTTTCCAATTATTTCCAATCACATTTCTTTTAATTTAACATCCATATAGTAGAAAAGTTAAGTTTCCGAAAAATTAAAAATTCTTACATCCTTTAAAATTTCGTAAATTAGAAATTTACTGATAATCATGTTATAATTATTGAAATTAAATTATATTAAATATTAATTCTACACACAAATCATATGTTTGAAACAGAAAAGCATTTTAATGATTTTTTTTATAAATTTTAAATAGGATTTTTGTATGTAGTCCCTCAACATTGCAAAATTTCATTTGATATTTTAGTACCAAAGTTAATAAAAGTTTTGTTAATTTTTACAAATGGAAAAAAAAAGCAACATTTCTGCTCTGGGGTAGTTTGAAATCAATATAAATATAAAAATAGAAAGGGGCAACTTATTCAATTATTTTCTGTGGTTTTGGGAATTATTTTCAATAGAAATATAACACTTTTCAGTGTTCAAAATTTCTTTTATTTATTATCAGATCAATAATCAATAATGAGAATGCTTTTGCTTTTAGATTTTAACAATCTATTATTTAGTGCCCTGGTTCAAAACTCAAATAATCTAGAATAAATCGCTTTCTCATGTTTATTATAAGACATCAGAACATATAAAAATTAGATTGAAATTACAAGAGAATTCAAGATGTGCTCCTTCGTGATGTAAGGGTAAAAAACAAAGAGAAGAGAGACTATTTATAATTAATTCGAACGTCTGCAGCAGTTGCTCCACTTTCAAGAAAATAGTTCTTAATTTCATCACACGAAATAGTTTAAATTTTAAGTAGTTTCTTACAAACTTAACGTTTTTACAAATAAATATAATAAAAACTATTTAGTAGCATAAAGTACTAAGAAAAGATGTTATAGCTAAAATTACATGTTTAATATTTTTCAGATAAACAAATTACTTCAAAAGCAATAACCACCAAATGGACTTGTCTTAGAGAGCCAAGATATTATAGATGCATGCAGCGCATAATCTGTCCGAATGACATTTCACCTGGATTGTTCAGATTTACATGTAATCTATCTGAAGGATTCATATTTCTTTTATGAAATTCAATATCTCTTTTTTATATGCGAATAACAATAGTTTTTTTTAAACATTAGAATTCAACATTAGCATGGATATTTTCGAAAGTTTATTTTTACTATAGTTTATAAATAAAGAAACTAAGTAAAAAATTCAGAAAATTAAAAGAAGGTAGAAATGAGTAGTGATCTTATCATCTCCCTTCGTTTCAAAAGTTCTTTTCCTCAAACTTGTCCATTCGTTAAGTCATTTGGTTGTAAAGTATGTAATCTTTTTAATTCAAATATTAAAGTTTCTTGAAACATTATTTTCGTTTGCCAAATAATGCTTTCTGATTTGTGCAATGTAAAAAAATATTAAAATCTCGATTTTGCTAAATTTGATTTGTGCTATGCGGACATAAAATAATATCATGATAGACAGACCAATAACATAAACGGTGAAAATAATATCTGCTGTTTCATTTGGTGACCTTTTATATCTTTTTTAGATTGGTTCCCTTAGGTGTTTATAGTAACAGTTTGCTCACAAATGTCAATTTAATAGTGACTTACATTTTAAAATAAATTTTGAATTACAATTAAAATCTATAGCCAAAGTAAATTTGCCCTACATAAAACAGTATAAACCTAGACACTTTTATATCTTGTGCATTGGTGATGAGCCTGAAAGTACAATGGTATACTTTCAGATTCAAACCAATATTTCTATTTGAATTCATCCTGCTTATTTAGAACCATTCCTCACAAATGATTATTTTTGTAGCATTGGACATTGCTTTTCTTTTTATATTTGTTCTCACTATATTTGGATTAATAGGAACAACTTCATTGCAAAGAATAATCATTGCATATTATAATATACGTAGTTTCTACTTGATTAATGAGTAAAAGAATACGATTCTTAAATAAATATTTTTTAATCAAAAATTATAAATCAAATGATAAAACAAAAGTATAAATGTAGAATACTTGAATTTAATAGGTTGCATACTTTACAACCAAAGGGCTTAACGAATGAACAAGTTTGAGGAAAAGAACTATTGAAACAAAGGGAGATGATAAGGTCATTGATCATTTGAACTTTCTTTTAATTTTCTGATCTTTTTATTGCCTAATTAATAAACTATGATATTTTGCAATGTTGTATGTTTATTTTAGCAAATATAAAAATAAATTAAAAGCAGAAAATACAGTTCAGTAACTATAGGAAAATGGGGAAAGTGCAATATAGACGAGATGGCACGTTTAAAAAAATATTCTCAATGATATTATTTCCATATGTACACACTCAGTATTACAGTATTATTATTACAGTATAAACATTACAGTATCTTTCAAAACAACATCATTATCTGATGATAGAAATTCATCAGCATATGCGGGAATTGTTATAATTACAATGAGAGTAAAGGACAATTAAAAAGCAAAGTATTACAGCAAACTTAACACTTTTGATAATAAAGCTAATGTACTAGTTTACCTAAGAATATTAATATTATTGTCAAAACTTATGCATCTTAGTTTATTTACATTTAGAAATAATGTCGTATAGATATTTTAGAAACTCTTAAGTTACTTCTTTAACGGTTCAAAGTACTTTCACACAGCTTTTATGAAAAGGAATATTTTGACAATTAAATTATTTACGTGATGATACAAAATGTTTCATAAGCTTAGATATCATTAGAAAAGAATATTAGTTAATCAAACTCTTCGGTTGTCAAACAATCTTCTAAACTTTCGTTCGATCTATAGAATAATGAATATCCAAAGAGGGTATTCCAGCGCAGCTTTGATGTAAGAAATTCTTGGAAATATTTCATTGTTGATTATTTCAGACCGTTTGTAGGATGTTGGAGAACTGAAACTTTAGTTTAAAAAAAATAAAAGTTGTTTAAAATTGATAAATAAAACTTATCAATTTTAATTCTCGAAAAATTTAAACAGTGAGGAAAAAGTATCTTCAGTTTTCAATGAACTAATTTAGACTAAAAATATTAAATGAAGCATAGAATTTGCATGAGAGTCTTTACTTAAATATAATTCAAGATTAAAAGCAGGTTTAAAATATAAAAGCTATGAATGAGTAAATTTAAGATTACAATTGCTATCTAAAATTATATTTTCAAACGTTAAAAATACAATCGCATCTTCAGACTAAGTGACGAGACAAAAATCTTAATCGGAGTTGAACAACTTTAAAACGATGTTCAGTAAAGTATTATGTAAAATATAAAATATATATTTGTGATTCGAATCCAGAGATAAATTTTAAGCTTCTTGGTTATTGGTGGTTTACAGTATCCTAGTTTTAGGACTACATTATACGGGACGGTAAGTCCTGAATTCTATTTTAGCCACATTATTGAACAACTGTAAATGAATGCTGCGCTTTTACTTTCTGTGTGCACGTATGTTTAAGCAGGTGCTAGCAATTTTCCAGATTTTCTCCTTTGAGAAATGTGTGAATACACCTGAGAAAAATTCTTTCTGAAGGCAAATAACTGTGAATGCTTAAAAATGTCTTACAAGAGCTTTCAGTTATTAGGACGTTTACTAAAGTGACAAGAGGTCCTTTCCATATAATGCACCACCAAGAGCTTTTATCATCATTGCAGCTAAGTAGTTGGATCTCTCTCTCTTCTGAATTGCCGGTCATAGGTTCTATCTAGTCACGGTTAAACAAAGAGAAGCAGATGTTGTCTTTCTACATTTTGCATGTATATTTGTCCCAGGTTCTATCTTTGGGTGCATATTTGTCTAGTCACTATTAAACAAAGAGAAGCAGATGTTGTCTTTCTACTTTTTGCATGCATATTTGTCCCAGGTTCTATCTAGTCACTATTAAACAAAGAGAAGCGGATGTTGTCTTTCTACTTTTTGCATGCATATTTGTCCCAGATTCTATCTAGTCACTATTAAACAAAGAGAAGCGGATGTTGTCTTTCTACTTTTCGCATGCATATTTGCTGAGGTGAAAACATCAGAATTTTTCAATTTCCATTTGTGATTAAAATTCACTACCCATGAGGAATTCACTCAGAAGGTAATGTGATATAAGCATTGAAAAAATGCCTTACAAATCATTTTTGAGTTTTTAGACACTTTACTTAACAAAGTTGAACAGAGAAAAGCTACATAAGTTTGATTTAAATGTGATCAAATGAATCTACCACGTCTAGTTGTAAGAAATTGTCCATCTTTACTATGAGTATGTTAGTTGTGGGTTTAAATTAACATATTTTATGATGAATTTGTTGTATGTAACTAACCGAGGCCAAATATGATAGATTTTTGACATAGTTTACTTATTTTAATAGTTTGCTAGAATGGCCAACAGCAAGAGACAGATTTAGATTATGATATTCCTTATATTTGTTACTACATTAATTTTTATAAAAGAAGAGAAAAGGAGAAAAAAAAATTAGAAATATGAGAAATCCTCGATTGTGTTACGTGATTGAAAAATTGTTTAAATCATAGAGACAAAATTCAAGAAAGTCCTACACTTTGATATTTAATAAATTCTAGCCATAAAATCTCTCCTATTTTTTTTTATCTTCAAGAGAAAAATCTATAATTATTTCGAATTCGAAGAAAAGTAGATTTTGAGTCTGTAAAATTTTGCAAATTTCCGATTTGTTAATAGAATAACTGAAAATAAAAATATTTATATTTAACTAAAAATTCTTTATTTAAATAGAATTGATAAACCATATCAAATTAAAATTAAAATTTTAATCACACAGTTTAAAGAATATTGTATGAAAGTAATTAAAATATATAAAGGAAATTAGAATGGATAATAATGGATTTAGAAGTTTCTTTTATTCAGCAAGCATTTTGCTTTTAGGGAAATTATTTAACGTTGATTCGGTTTATTTCATGAGCCTTAATGAAGTTATGGTAGTTAAACATATCAACTTGTCTTTCCACTGCGCAATTTTTTTTAGATTCTTATAAAAATATTTTTGAAAAGAGGTAAGAGTTAAAATATTTAATAGATTTGAGATATGATTTGAATATAATGATATTTACGATTCTATTTTTAAAAATTTTCTAAGAATTTTATAAATTCATTTATTTATTAAATTGATTAATTAAAAATTGTTAATTGTCACAAAGCGTGTTATTGCTCTTTCATTATTTTAAAATAATAGACTTTTACCCATAAAATGCTACCATGTATAGTCTAAATTATTGGTTAGGTTTAATTGTCTTTCAAAGGAGATTTTTTTGCACAAAAGAGGAGAGATTTACGGTTAAAATTGGAATATCTACAAATTGCAATATCTACAATTTAAATTGGACTCCGAATAATTAGACACATTCATGTTAAGAGTAAGATTTGAACGTAGGAATTGTTGCAGCCAACTTTCTAACCATTCGACTATCAGCTTTTAATCCTAATGCACACGTATTGAAGGTTATTGATTCACAGGGCTCTAACTGGATAATTTATTCTACCTTTCTTTCTACAAGCTGTGAAGAAGAATAAAAATATTCTTCTTCTTCACAGCTTGTAAACCGTATTGACATTTTGCAAGAAAAAGAAATTCGAAGCACTTACATCAACGTGTGTGTATGCCTAAAACTGAAAGTCAATTCCTACTTTACCATAAAAATTTCTGAAGATTGGAAATTATAATCCTTTTGATATTTTTTAAAATCTCATATGGAGAATACAAAACAACTCTACTGTCATCCATGCATTGTGAATAATTGATACTTCTTTTTGAATGATGCATTGAATTATTGAGCATGAATTTGAATATTCTGAAAAAAAATCATTGGTGATGAACTTTGGTCATTTAGAACTTTGGAAATAATCATTGGGGATCTTGGTTTCAATCTTTGTGAGAAGTGAATAGTCTATTATCTCATGAGAATTCTTTCTGAAGGTAATAATAAGTGTTTGACATTAAGAAGCCTTTTATTACCTTCGGCCATTCAGCTGTCCAGTAAGTGATGACAAAATTATTATGATAATAAGATTTTTCTTTTCTGTATCATTTTTAATTGTATAAACTTCATTTGAAGAACGGCATAAAACATCGTGAAAAAGTAGTTTGATAAATCAATATGGTGTATTGTAAATGAAATCATAGATAGAATATAAGAAGTTTTTATACGAATACAAAATAATATAAGTCAAAATTATATTTTTATCATATAACATT
The DNA here is from genome assembly GCA_030067965.1 of Latrodectus elegans. Classification (NCBI taxonomy): domain Eukaryota; kingdom Metazoa; phylum Arthropoda; class Arachnida; order Araneae; family Theridiidae; genus Latrodectus; species Latrodectus elegans. The sequence goes on from CM057810.1 coordinate 13,696,683, forward strand.
TATTTACATTTAGAGATATTAACAAAAAGGACACAAGTCTACTGAATACAGAATTGCTTCATCATGAAAATTATATTAATTATCTGAATTTTTCCCTTGTTGATTTTACATAGCAATACATATAACAAAACATATACATATATATGAAAATATAGATGAAAAATTGTGCAGTAAAGAATGTTGGTGTGAAATTATTTACAAGTGAAAATAGGAATTATTTACAGGAAGATTGTCTTTCATTGAAAATATTTGCATGTATTCTCGAGGGCATAAAAATGAAAAGCATATGCATAGGATAAAATATATCTATCAAACACATGTATATGCTTTCCTGCACATTATTACATGAGATATACAAACAAGGATAAATACACTCAACACATGCCGAATCTCAGTGTGTAGTTAAACTATATAAAAAATTGATATTTTGAAAAGACGAAAATAATTTTATATAAAACATGCAGATATATCTTGAGCAATTTTCTTTCCTAGTTAGGTTTTTCCTAGTACCGTTTTATCCATGATGGTGTCCATGGTGCACTGGAATGGGTATTGGGATGGGATGGGATTGGTGACATTGGTGATGACCATGGTGCTCACCCATCATCTTGGCCATCATTCCAGCAGCCAACATGTATCCCAACTCATAACCGTTGTCCTGTTGGTGATGACCACATGAAACGATGGTGACCAACAGTAACAAAACCAATAATTGTTTAAAATAGACCATTCTATGAAATAAAATTAAAAAATAGAGTTACCAATATGAAATTGATTAAATGTTTTAATATTGACAATTTTTTTTGAAGTAAACAATAAAATGTATAACAATTAATTAATAGAATATTTATAAATTATAGAACATTATAACAAATTACAATGAAAAAAAATTCCACGCAGAGATTATTCAGATTATTATGATCATGACTTCACATAGCTAATATAGTTGTACGTGGTACAAAACACAAGATCATTTCCAAATTTGAAAATATTTTCTATTTTGGAAAAAAATCATTTTTACTGTAATGGATAAAACGACCTATTGATTCGACTGTTTCCGAAATGGAAAGAAGAACCACAAAATGTGATGGAAAAAGTAGCCAAATTTGATATCTGATTCAAAGGCTTTGTTTTAAAAAGAACTTTGTATGATAAAAGTTTAGGAGATTTCACTGTTCCGATGCTGTGATAGGCTGGTCAGTAGAGGAAAATACCATATTAGGTATCTGCATTGTCGATTGATCGGGATTCAAATTATAAGAGAGATTGATAATATTTAATATTTTCTTTAAAAAAATGGGTATAGTCAGATACGTGCAGTAAGAAATTAATTTAAAATAGGATAATCTCTCCTACGTTAACGATGGCAGCACTTTTGAAATTGTGCAATTTTTGAGTTCTTTGTTCGCTTCTATTAGTAATCTGTATTGATAATCATAATAGTCGTGAATAAAAATCTGATGATTAATTTGGCTCATTTTTGCATTTCACTTGTCCCAATAATTTAAGCAAGGAATAAAATATTTCCCGACATAAGTGCATTGATGAATATATTTAATCTCATAATTTTCTTACATTCACAAGCAATTAGGTGAAAGTGCAACAGCTTAGGAACATTTTGTCCCTAATTAGTTTTTAATATAGATAAAAAATGGAAGTAAAATTAGGTGGGTGGTATTAACAAAAGGAAATGATAAAAAAAAGACATAAATGACAATTATTTAAAAGAGGATAAAATGATAAGCACACAAAATTTACTTAGTGCATATTTTGTGAATTATATCAAAACAATGTTAGGATGTGAAATCAGATGTATTTTTAACACTCAATTTGTATATTTGGGAGTGAATATTTACTGAAATTAATGAAGGTGGATTTTATATAGCCTGAAAATATATTTTTGTGAAATATTGGTTATATATTTTGATCACTCATTTTTTGTTCTGTATTCCATAAACATGCACAGAAAACTGCATCAAAGAAAATAAATTTGTAAACTACAAAACACATAGTATGATTTTACTTAAATGTGTCTAATAATATTTTACACTTGATGACGTTTAATGTTAAGTAGTACAATTTCACAGACAATTTATTTTAGCCTGGAAAATTGAATAAACCAAAATAATTATAATATTTATATTTTATATATTATAATTTTAATTGTATATTATGAATTATATTTTTATATATTATTATTTACAATAATTTTATTTAAAAAAAAAATAAACTTCGTGAAACCACGGGCCACAGGTGGGCCCAGGCCTACATTGCAAATATCTGTTTTCCTGATCGTTGGCCCTGTGATTTTTAACGTACGTCCCGGTTAGTAGGACAGCCTCAGACGAAACCCATATTGTTTGGATTTTAAGCACATGCTTGGTACTCAATTTATGAACACGCTGAAAGACTGACTTGCCTCTCAAGGATCGAACCTGGGCTTCGGGAGCGGGAAACGCAACCACTAAGCCACCAGAATTCATAACTTTATTTTATATATTCTTCTTATTATTTTTACATGAAATTTTAATTTGTACATTAATATTACATTAGAGATACAGAATGTGATATCTAGAAAATGATACATTAAAAATTCCTAAAATAAGCATATAAAATCTTCGAGTATCAATTGAAATAATGCAAAATATATCATTGTCCATGTTTATCTACTAAAATTTTTATTTTTGTTATTTTTGATTCAATATTATGGGCAGAGAAGAATACTATAAATGTATTTCATTAAATTTCTTAAGAAGAGAGAAAATTTCTCATTTAATATGTGATTTTATAAATAACGAATATTTAAATTAAGAATTTAATTTATAGTGCAAAATTCTTTTATCAAAAATTTCGAAATAAATTTAATCCAAAACTAATATATATTTATAAACTTGAAATTTAGTCTTCTAGAGAAAAAAAATACCAATCAATAAAATATAGAATTTCTGGAAGATTTTCATTTTTACAACCAAAGCAGATAATTTCATGATTATAAAAATGGTAAGATAAACTGAAATCCTTTTTAAAAGACTAATTTGACAATTATATATGAATTATGAAATCAGGAAAAGCAATCCAGTGTTTTCATCAGCTATTTCATAAGCTAATTTTATGCGAGGAAATGTGTGATTGATTGGAGAAAAATTCTTAAATCAATATTTAAGATTTAATTTCATTGCTTCTGCTAATATTTTAAATGAAATATACATCAATAATATATATATATATATATATATATATATATATATATATATATATATATATATATATATATATATATATATATATATATATATATATATATATATATATATATATATATATATATATATATATATATATATATATATATATAGGATTTTTTGATTCATTAGGTGAATTTGAAACTATTTATATATATATATATATATATATATATAATTAATAGTAATAATTAATTTTAAATGAAACATCGTATTTTATTTATTATTAAAGAAATGTTCCCTTATTATATTATTTTATTAAGTAATTTCTGTCTCCTATAATAATATAATTCCAATTATTATATTATTGATTATAATATTGTTAATATTATTATTATATTAATTGATATAAATAAATCTTTTAATATTGATAAATCTATAAACCTATATTTTTGAATTAATTTATGGTACTAATTTTAAAATATCTGCTATTTGTATTAAAACTTTACATGAAAAATTTAATATTGAAAAATTGACTTAGCAGTTGAAATAAAACAATTTTTTTTGGTTCTTTACATTTTGATGCGATTTAATAATAAAGAAATGTTTCCTGAAAATATTTGTCAGTATTTAGATTTGTTTCAAAAATAGCTTTGAAATAAAGAAATGGAAATAGAAATTAATGCATTCATTAAATTAACAATTAATTTACTAAAAAATGGGTATCTTTTGATGAATATATTAATGGTACCAATTATGAACATGTGATATGTTATGAATCTCAATTACATATATGGTTGTACAATATTGGTAAATTATTATCATTCTTATCACTATAGCAGAGTAAGGTGTTTTTATTTTGTAAACATATTAACTTATAAATCAAATTCGTGGTGTTGCAGTTAATTTCAGTGAAGCTTTTCTGAAGTTAGAGAGTCGCGTTATCAACAAGCAAGTCTTGTGTTTAAGTGATCATCTCTCTAAGTCTTAACAGTTTGTGTATGCGAATTCCACTTCGAGCATGAACATTTTCATAAATTCGAAATCGATTTTTAGGGGACATCTAAGTCAAATCAACTCTCATGAAGATAAAGTACTCTCAGAGAATCAAAACATAACTGAAACTTGTACTTGATATTTAAATTGTTTCTTTTCAACGGTCAAATGAAAATATAATAATGTTGCAAATTAATATTTATACGATATATTGTTTTATTTTCTTCTTTCTAATTATAGTGTAAGGGGTGATCGAATGAAAAGGTACAAAACGACGCAAGAACCTAATAGTTAAATATTTGCATATTGCGCCATGGGAGAACGTAGCGAGACATCTCGGGATGTGATAGGAGTCTGACTGGGATCGGAGCAAGCGCGGGCGGCGGCGTGAGCAGTAAAGAGCACAGACTCTTATCAAAAGTGGCGTCCAAATGATGCGGCAGTCCGTATGAGGTCAGGATGTCGTTTGCTTTACAAAATTCGACGATTGAGGAGCAAGAGGTCCTATTTCTGACAGCGGAAGGTGAGAAACCAGTGGAAGCATGAGTCGTCAGCTCCCCTTAAAATGTTCAAAAACCATATCGTCAGCAGGAATGGTGTTTGCTCACCGTCTTTTTCGACGTTTAAGGTCCTATACTTGTGGAATTAAACGAGCACAAAATATATAAACTCCGATGTTTAGTGTAAGACACTCCAATCAAGAACAAAAGACTGGGGCTGCTCACGATGGGTGTGCTTCTGCTCCATGATTACGCGCTCCCACACGTGTCCAGAGTCACAAACTTGGAACTGGCCAAGTTCAAGTGGGAGACGTTGGACCATTCGACCTACAGGCCGGAGATGTCGCCCTGCGATTTCCATGTGTTTGGTCCACTGGAGAAACACCTGAAAGGGAAGCGCTTCAATTCGGACGACGTACTCAAGGACGCTATGAAGGATTGGATCTCGTCACGGCTACAGGAATTCTTGGTAACAAGGAATCATGTTGCTTATTCATCAGTGGGGTCGTTGTGCTCAAGTCTATGGTGTATATTTTGAATAAAGTCTACATTTGTACACCCCGTGTCATTTCGTACTTTTTCATTTGATCATCCCTTATATGTCAAAGTCTAATCTGACAACTAAATGGTTAGTACTTTTGCATTTATTCTAATAAAGTTCGATTTTCAATGTAGGTATGATTGTTTAAGGTGGCAAAGAATCTACTTTAAACTTTAGGCTTCAAAAGACTTAATTTTAGTTTAGAAAAAAGACTTCAAGTGACAACTAAACTCAAGATAGAAATTGCATGAATAAAAAATTATATATTTATACAAATCGTTTGAAACTTAATACTAATAGTTTAATTCCTTAATCAGTAAAGTAACTCGGCTTGTTTGAATTATAATTAATTATTATTGACTATTGTTTAAATTCACATTATAATGAATCTCGCAATATCCAATTATAAAGATTACTGCTGAAATTGATATATTCAGCTTATAAAGAATATTAATAGAGAGATGGTAATATAAAGATTGGATCACTGAAATAAATAATAAGATATTTGTATGTGAGAAGATACAAGAATTTTACTTACTTTACTCTCCAGAAAAAAAAAACTGATATTTCTGTTAGATGCGGGGAAAGGAGAGTGTTATTTGTTTATGTTTTCTGCGGTTTAAATACTCACGGAAAACAAAACATCCCTATGTCAGAGCGAAGGGTGTCATGCACCCCGCCAGAAGGAGTTGAATCTTCCTCCAACTGCTTGAGAAAAGCATCTTTAATGATGTCAGTGTGCGTGATGATCATTAAAATCTTCCTGTCAAAGGATAATCAGATTGAGAGGGGATGAAGACACTCTGAAGTGCTGAAGGAGGAAAAAAATCAGAGAGTGAAAAAAAGACTTATTCGTGGAAATGGAGGAACAGTTTAAAGGGCTGTTGATTCGATCACGCATAAAATCGGTAGAAGTTTAAATGAAAGTCTGAGAAAAAAAAAATTCAACGAAAAATTTGATTTTAGAAAGATTAACTGTCACACAAATTTTACTCCTTCACTAAATATTTTTTAGTAATAACGTAACTTATTGAGATGAGAATAGAAGTGGCGTGAATAAAAACCTGTTAAAACATTGTTTTAATCTAATGTGTTAAAATAATTTTTAAAACGAAGTTTATGAATTTTTAATTTCTCAAATTTATTTTGATTGCGTTTTGTAGTTCGGTTGTAGAAGAATGGTGGATTTCTTCTTCCAGTAAGAACATCTATGGGAGTAAGTACTAAGGCGTTTCATGGTTTTCTCCCTTGGAAGGTATTTCCAGTCAGTGGAAACGTGATATTAGAAATACATAACCATAGCCTTCAACAATTACGCATTCCTTAAAGCAGAGTTGAAATAATGAAAATCAATAAATCTTTTGTTACTCAAAGGATTAAGGATTAAGGCACTTGTTTATTGGGTCACAATCAAAAATTATTTGACAGTGGAAATTTATTTTGTAATAAAAATAGTAATGCTATTCTAATTTAAATATTTGGAGACAAATTTTACATTTTTAAATATTGTAAAATTTGGTTTCTAAATATATTCTGGATACTTTTATTTATGAAATAGCTACGGATTGTTTTTCTCTACATAATCCCCAACAACATGAGTATTTCCTTTTGGAGGCTACACACAGAAGTGGATAAAATTTCAAACTCAGAAATAGATTATCAAATAAAGAGCTGGAATCCTGGTGGCGTAGTGGTAGCGCTTTACAATCCCAAGCCACAGGTTCGAAGTTCGATCCTTGAGCTGGACAAGACAAACCCACCCTTTCATCTCTTCAGTGAGTCGATGATGCTCAGCACCAAGTACCTTTGGGAACAAAACACTGGGGTTTCATACCACTTATCCAAATGACACATTTTACACCTCAGGGTTTTCGGGGATAAAAGCAGTTACGTGTATATATTTCGAACTATGAAGATTTAAGACAATGCATCGCATTTATTTTTGTGAAAGTAAACAATGGAGGCATGATCCCGATTTGATTCATCACTAGTCACAAAATTAGTGATCAATATTTGTATTTTGGTTAGCAACTTCATAAATCTTCAATGAATTGATACACTTTCCCCTTAATCATGATATGTTTATAAATTTTTATAAGGAAGCAATTTTTTAGATGAAATTGTAACAATATTTTTTTTATTTTTGTATAGAATAATTTTTGTACAGAGTTATATCACATTTTAATGAAATTATTTGCTGTAAGAATATTATTACTTGTAATTGAAAATTTTTGTAAGTATTGATATCTATATTGAAATTAGGAATTTTATTTCCTTTAAATGTCTTTTAATTAAAAAACTAGTTTTTAATAGTGAAAGAATATGAATTGTCTCTTATAATCACCAAAGGTAATTTTTAAACACTAAAAAGGAAAGAACTCTTTTTAAGTTTAGTTTGTTAGACACTCAGCCGTCATTTGTTTGCTGATGAGGGATAATTATATCGGGACATATAGTTTAAAGTGGACTCCAAAGCGTTACAGACATTCACACCCTAAGGAGAGAATCGAAGCTACGAACCATTGAAAAGTATATGATAGCACTATTCACTCGGCTGCTAGCTTGTGTAATGTTTTTAACCACTTTAAAATATTAATAACAGTCAACACACATTTATTATAATAAGGAAAAAATTAAAAAGTAATACTGAGGAATAAAGCCGAATTGTTGAATAAATAGTGATATTTTCAAACACAAGTCAGATAAATCGTTGTTATAAGTTAAGCAGTAGTTCTCATCATTTTACAACACTGAACCCAAATTCATTTAAATACAGTTAATTGTTTGTTCGTGTTTAAAAAATTCCATTGTTTAAAGTTTCAGACATCCATTCGTCATGAAATGAACATTAATTAGACAATATATATTATATAGAATATATAGAAAAACGATATAACCAAAGCGTTTTGTAATCACATGGATTACCTCTTATAACACAGATCTCAGGAAATGTTTTCCAACGAGATGTTGTTCAGTCCCCGTCATGAAGTCTCCGGAAAAGAGAAATTTAAGTCTTTCTAGTTTATAGAAATAAAAGCCATCCATATGGACAGAGCATCTTGTATCTCTTTTGTTGTACCTCATGGTAAAATGCTCAACAGCTGTTTTCCTACAAGTTAACATTAAGACAATATCCTTAAGGATGTTACTGAGACAAGTTCAAGTATCTACCATTTGACAGAAATTATAATTCAGCGACAAGACCAGATCATTTTGTGGTAATTAGCAATGGCCTTACAAGACATAAATATTAAGGGTTATTTTCCAATGAAATAACTCATTCTCTTCATCAAGAATGCTAGAGAAATAAATATAAGCACTCCTCGTCTATGAAGCAGAGCAACTTTCTATCACTTGAATGTCTGCTTATGGCACAATTTTATCATGGCTCAACTACTTTAAGAAGGTTATTACACAGACACATTTAAGCTTCTCCACCTGATGGAAATTATATTCAGCGATACGACCAAGTCATTTTGATGCCAATCGGATAGCTACCTATGATATGCCTTCTTCATGACTATTGCAGAGACAGTTTAAAACTCTCCTCTGAACAGGAGGATGCCCAAATTCGCCTCACAATTGAACATTAAAAAGACACCAGGACAATTTTACTCTTTTCAGTTGAGCATCCTTTCCATTTAAGTAATGGAAATAACCATTCACACTATTTGCAGTCAAAAATTCTCGAGGATTTCAATAAATGAGAAATGTTAATTATACTTTTTCCTGTAGAATCGAAGTAACTAAATTTTAAATATATGCAATTACATTTATTATTTTAATTAAATGTGTGAACTATTTATATCATTAGTACAAACATATATTTCAATTTCCTCTCAATTATTATTTATTGCTTTAAACTCTCTGTTGAGATATGCATGTAAAGACAAATCGAAAAAGCTGGGGACATCATATCGTACTTTTCTAACCTTAAGTATTAAACATTCATTTTCCATGAAAAAGTGTTTGAGATTAGCATATGCTTGCGAATTTATGATAATATTAAATCAAATGCATTTTCACATCAATTAAAAATACGAAATATATGTACAATTTCAAGGGCCGTGGTAGCCTAGTGGATATGGCATCGGCTTTCTCTCCGGAAGTGTTGGGCTCGATTCATAATGCCGACAAAGACCCATTGAGTAGATGAGATATACGTGCTCTTTAAATCTGTGGAATCGATTGTCATGTGGTCGATCATTGAGACTTTGTGATATTTGTAATGGTCTGGAAAAAATTTCCTCCCCTTCAGATCAATATCAAAATTGAGTAAGTGAATTCTCTGGTGGTGCCATCTATCAGAGAATTAAAAAAAAAGAGCAAAGACATACTTTCACCTTCGTGGTGCTCTGATTAAAACAAAAGACGCTCCCTATTGACTAAAATTCGCATAGCCAAGGCATAGCGAGCTTGGCTCGTCCAAGTGTCATGAGCAGCAGCAACATGTGATTTCTTGTAAAATTACTGGCTTTCAAATGATTCATGTTATTATAATTAAACATCGTTAAAATAATTTCGAATGCAAATTATTTCGGCATCTATATAACAGCTTCCCTTTATAGTCATTATAACACATATTTACCAGTTTTGATTTGTAATAAAAAATTTAATAAAATCATCAACATAATAAAAATTAATTCATAGATAAACTAATTTTGAATGTAAATAATTTCAGCATCTGTATAACTTCTTTACTATATATTAATTATAATGCACATAATACTACAGTGCATTAAATGTATATATATTATAACATATGGTTAAGATTGTATGCACTGATGCATTGTGAATACAGTAGTATTATCTTCTTAATTCAATATATAAGCTATTTTTTTATTTTTCAAATAAACAGAATATTATTATAATGCGTTACTCAAATTATACAGAATAAGTAAAAAGAAATGCATGGGAAAATTATAGCTACTTTTTAACTATCTCATTCTTAAGAAAATTATTAAATGCGATTTTTTTTAATATATTTTTTTAAATATTGTCATAATGGACACACATGAATCAGTTTAAATTATTTTCAATGCTAGATAAAATTATATAAATTAGGAACACAATTTAATGAAATTTATGTACATCCTTTCTAAATTTAATTTAACTGTATTAACTTGGTCAGAGTTCTTTACCAAGGAACCAACCAAAATTTTATTAATATTACTAGTAATCATCAAAATAATAATTTACTGAACTGATTGGAATAAGAATTTCAAGCTGGTTTAAAAATAAAGACTTGAATTTTCCAATTTAAAATCAATAAAAAAATTTTTTTGAAGCAAATTCAATCTGAAGAAATTGCTCTTGGTTAAAACATTTTTTTATTTTAAATGCCATGATTAATTGAGAAATTGCAGAAATTCCCTTGAAAACTCAGGATTGGCAAGAATTTTAAAGATAATATGAGCAGAAAATTCGAACGAAAACTAAAAAAAGTAAGATATTTTTGTGTTCATTATGTTCAACATCTTTATTTAGTTTTCTGAATGAAGCGTGTCAGAACTTTGTAATAGAATTAGCGTTACTTACAAACGACTTTCCCGCATTAAAAGGTTTTCTTGTTCCTCTGCGCATGTATTGAAGTGTGAAAAAAGTAACGCATCAGCGCTTAACATTTGTTGCTTAATCAGAATAGTATGGTTAAACTAGTAAATACATTTAGTGTCTATGCTAAAATTTATTTTTAAATTCTTCAAGATAAAAAGGTCGATAACCATTAAATTATTTTCTCCTTATTTCATGTGTTGCTAAATTAAAAGGATAATTTTTTTAAAATTAATGTTTTAATTCTTTTGAGTAAAAGTCATTAAAGAAAATTTTTATAATTTTATTTAGTATTAGAAAGCAATTAATCTGAGTTAGAAAGAAATTTTGCTGATGTGATCAATTCGCAATGACTGTGATATATATATATATATATATATATATATATATATATATATATATATATATATATATATATATATTGATATGTTATGATCCTGTTATTTTTAAATTAAATTATTTGAAATATTAATGGTCTTAAATATAATAAATATTGTTAAAGTAATTTTTATGTTGACTTAATTTACTACAAATTCGCGAAACAGTTTAGATTTAAGCAATATTCCAATATTCAGAAAGTGTTCCCACACTTTCGAAACGGTAAAAGTGTGATTAGCATCAAACTTTAATAAAGCTTAGTTATTGAATTTAGTATTGAAAAACACTCTTTGTTTTTAAGCAATCCTCTTTAAATGCATTCCACCCAAATCTCCTTATCTATCAGCAATGAATTACTGTGTATTTGAATTTATAAAACATCTTTATCGGCATCCTCTCGAAATATTAGATGAACCCTGGAAGAATGTTGACGAGGAGTGGAAGAATATCAAAATTTTGGTGTTTTAAGAAAAGACTTTTATCTTGGAAATCAACATGTTACATCATATTTCAGTGAAAGAGCTATCAGAATGTGAGCACATTAAAAATTAAAATTATGTTTATCTTTATATACATATGTTTGCAAAATCCTTATGAAAATGTGTGAATATCTTCTACAGTGTACGGAGAAAACATGTTATTAAATTGTTGTCATGCAAGTTATTAGATATCTTAATTATAATAAATCTATTTTCATCAATATTCTGATATTAATTGAAGAAAAAAAATGAGTCTGCCATTTCAAATTTATATTGTACGTATCATGAGAATGAAATACTATTGTATTGTTATCCCATAAATTATACCTATTAGCTCTCTTGTACGTTGATTTCGTTGCCGTAAAAAGGCTTCTTGCATTTAGATTTATGTTAATAAATGACATGAAAATGACAAAATGACGTGGTCTTGAGTTGTTATGTTTTAAAGCTTTAACTGTCTCAAACATCCTAAATGGTTCCAACATTTTAGATTTACATAAGTTAGATTTACATAATCCTTAAATTATTATTCTTATGTCATGTTAATAAATGACATGAAAATGCTGTCATTAACTGTCTCAAACATCCTAAATGTTTCCAACATTTTAGATTTACATAATCCTTACATTTGTATTATAAGAAAATTACAACAATTGAATAATTATTAGGTAAAATATGTTCTACTAATTCTTATTCATCATTTTATAAAATAACTCGTATATCTAATTAATAATTGAAGTAAACCATCATAATTTTAGAATATAATTAATGGCATGTATAAAATGTCTGCCAAGTATTTTCTTCTTTTTACTCCATTTTTACCATAGAGAAGAAAAAAAGAAAATTAAGATCAATTACGTAATACAGTTTGAGACAGTTTTTTTCTAATGAATTGGTCATTTAATGACGAATTAAAGCATACTTTTTTTGAAAACATTTTTTATTTATCAAGATCTTTATTCATCTTTAATTCATATCAAATCAAAATCTTTAATTCTGTGATACTTATATTACTGAATTTTTACATAGTATACAATACCAAATTTAAAAAACTGTCAAGTCAGCTATTATTCATTTATCGGCACTTTATTTAAGTTATTAATCTTGTACATTAAAGCGATAAGTCAAATTCAGATAACTTTATAAAACTCGTGTAGAAAATTAGTAACCACTCGGTGAAATTTTGCTAGAAACTAATTAATTTTTTACCAAGAAAATGCATGAATCAATGAGTTAAGTTAGTTAATATCATTGTGTTTATATTTACGCTATGCACAAAAAGATTAATATTATTAATTAATATTCTAGAACATCTATGATTAAACTATTTTAATCATAAATGTACTAAAATATTAATAAGTTAATTGATTTACACGTAAACCATACATTTAATCATAAGAATATATTTTTGAAAACCATTAAGGATGCCTGTTTCGACAGTGAATCTGAAGCATAAAAGGGTGTCTATATCTGTGTAAAACTGGATTTAATATGCTTGCATTTAATGTTGTAGATTGATAGCAACATCTTTTCCTATACAAAGGATATAGTTTAAAATATTTTAATGCTGATCCCAAATTAGAATGAACACCAGCCTATTTTGTTGCTTTCTCATTTTATGTGATCAGTAATAATACAAAATATTTAAATTTTCATTTTCAATGCTAACATTATGATTCAATTGTCTGTAGTAGAATTATCCGATTTCGTGCAATATTCTGGCTTATAATTAAATCATTACTTATCGACTAAATGAAATCGTTGTAATTTACTTATTTCTGCACTATGAGTTGTAGTTGAGATGTGTTTAATGAAAATATAAAGAAATAATCATCCGAAAGCAGGGAATATTTTAATAGGATAAGACCACTTACGTCAGAGCATTCTTAGTACTTCTGTAAGTGCTTACAGTATAGGGCTAAGAGGGTGACCGCGTCCCATATTTTAGTTTGCTTGGATTTTATAAATTACGAAATTCTTCAAGACATTAGAATTTTTGTATATTTTTGAATTTATGAAGATTGTCTAGCTTTGCTATATAATGTGGGATTAGTAACAACAATCATAAAAATAATAAATAAAGCATGATTTTAATATATATTTTTGTACATAAAAAATTTACCGATTTTCAGAATTTAACAATACATTTCATGAGTGAAGAAAATTTTCCAAACAAAAAATATTCTTTTCGATGTGTTCTTCTTTAAAAGACTCTTTTGTTTTTCCGTCATATGTGATTCGAATTTACAATGTATCCCGAGATCAATGGTAGATATTTTAGCTAAAACGGAAAAAAACAGTATTTAATATATTTAGTATAATAATGTGTAAAATTAAAATTTCCTTAGTGTTTTTTCGTTATGAGCATCATAAGTCTTCGCTTCTTTTTTGTACGCCTCTTCGAAATACAGTGATTCATTAAATTTCTCTTAGAAATTTATCACCATGACCTTGTTTCAATTGATATATTAACCGATAATCATTTTGCTCATACCAAAGGGCAGCTGTAAGACTAATCTCTTCAGTATGAAAAATCGCTACTTCTGTAATTCAAAAGTTGGATATTTATATAGTTTCATCGTCATCATCTGATTCGTCGAGTGCCTAAAAAGTCCACTTAGATGGCAACACATTGCTGAAGTTTGAAAGGCTTGAATAAAGTTCTCTGATGTTTTGCATTCCTTTAAATGTATCAAATCATTCATTGTCAGTTAAGATTTTGTACATCAATAGTTGACGCAAATTTAGAAACAATATTATCTAAAGCATCATTATAATTTAACAGCAGTCATGTATTAATTTTTTTAGGTATAGATATACATTATGAGCTCCAGTGACTCAGTAGCTCTACACCGCATATCGTTAAGATCAGCAAAGTGAAGAATCATCTGCCGCGGCAGTGATTGGGAGGATGACCACGTACACTCCCTCACTGGGTTGCTGAATCTCCGTGGGTTTGGGATGCGTCCAAATTAATATGTAACATCCAAAGACCTTCCGTTGGTGTAGCGTGACTGTGGAAAGGAGGGTGCCAGCTCAGGTGTGACCTCGTCACCTGGCTGTGGTTTAAAATGACGAGGCATTTGGTGAGGGGCGAGTATTCCGATCACGTTAACCGAAAGATACAGTCCGGGGCTCGCCTTGACTGCTATGTTTGCAGATATTTCTTACAAATATTTTGCAATATCATTCACCATGCTGCTTATAATCGTACTTTTGCAAGCATTTTTTTTGTGGAAACTCCAAGTACCTAAATGAAATCAAATATCAAAAGAATCTGTAATTCCTTACATTCATATTTTTTATTACATCATGGCTTTTATTTTTCTTATTCAAGCTCGAGAATCTTCGTCCATTTTGAGAAATCATCTATGCATTTATGCTTCATTTCTTTCAGTCCTAATATCTTTGGCACCGAAAATGTCTTGAAAAACAGTGTTTAGTTAATATGCTTAAAATTCTATTGTCAAGGTGAACATTGATTTGAATAACATGTATGTATTTTTAAGAGATATTTAACGAAATTACAACAATACGAATTTATCATGAACAACATAAAACAAAGTTAAGCAATCTATATTTAAATGTGATGAACAAAAATTGCGATGAAAATTGGCAAAGACAGATTTGGACAGATAGATTAATAGACTCTGTTGCAATATCTTTCTGTGCTATTGTTCCATCTTTTTTATTTATTTTGCTGTAACTGTCTATAATCTGCCATTGGAAATAAAAAAAATGATTTGGACAGATTTATTGTTTGTCAAAGTTATAAACATAAGTCCACAAATTTTTAGAAAATCTTTACAAAATGTGTAAGGTTTCATGCTATAAGACCTTTTCGAAATTTATCACTACTTTACAAAAGGATTATTTCGAAATGCTGTGATTAGAAAAGACAGTCTCATATTATATAAGCTTGATAGTCATAAATATTGAAGAAATACAGCTATAATTAACTAAAAATTATAATTAATTGAAATTAAAATGTAGATAATTAAATTATGGTTAATAAATTATAATAAAAGACAGTCTCAAATTATTTATGCTTGATAGTCATAAATATTGAAGAAAGACTGCAGTAAGTAACTAAGTAACTAAAATATACAAATAACTGTAACTAAGTTATATTTCAAAGACTTTGAAAACAATAAATCAAATAATTATTTACTCTTAGATTATTGTTACAAACTCTTTTTCAAGAAAAGAATATCCCTTTTACCAATAAAAAATACTCTCTTGTTTTTTGAATCATTATAATATCACCTCAAAGATCACCTTAAAAATATTATCTATAATATCACCTTAAAAATATTATCTATAATATCACCTTAAAAATATTATCTATAATTTTTAGTTACTTAAGGCGAATGTGTTATAATATAGTATTACATTATAATTTCTCCATTTTATATTGTGAAAGTAGGCTTCGTAATAATTCCTTATAAAAATATGGCAAAAATTTACACTTAAAATAAACAGAAATATTGGCTTGAAGAACAGAAAATTGTTATCTACTTTTTTATTACTACTTTAACTAAGTGTTAAGAAGATGAGGATTACGATGCTGTTATCATTTATCTGATTTATGTGGTAAAAGGATGCTTTGGCAGTTTTTGCAGGATATTTCCAGTTTTCAAGCCTTAATGGAAGTGAAATTCTTATTTGAACATTCAAATTTATCAGATCATTCTACACAGATCAGAACTGAATTCTATGGAAGATACTTAGAAGCAAATTGCAAATGAAAAGTATTACTAGCAGGATTTCAAGCTCCATTTGTGGTAATTTGAATACTTCTATGCATAAGCAAATTAAAAATTTAGTTTCATCAACACTAAGTGAATTATGAAAGCCATGATAGAAAAAAAAGGTTTTTATTCATTATTATTTAATAACTAAATATATTTTTTCATCACATCCAGTTTCATGTTCAGCAGAACGCACACATAAATACTTAAATCGTCATACTAATTTCTATGCCAAACGATTTAAAATGTTTGAGCCATTTGTAATGGATAATGGCAAAATCATTGTTAAGAAACTGTTCATAAACTAATTTCTACCATTGTAATTTTAGAGGAAAAATGTTTTAAATATCATGATGGCAAATAGTTCCATTTATCTATTATTTATTATTGTTTGTTCATAAACTAATTTCTACCATTGTAATTTTAAAGCAAAAGTGTTTCAAATATTATAATGGGGAATAGATAGTTCCATTTAGAATTGTTACACCAATTAAGTCACTATAACTGTCTCTTCACAATAGCTTTGGTATAAGATATCAACGTTTGAGATATTTGATAAGTGTTAATTTATTTAGTGCTCAAATCATCATGAATTTATTTATGAAAAATATATTATAAATAGTCATGATAAATTAAATAAAATATTAAATTAATGTTACGGATTTATTGATAATTATTAACTAAAAATATATTTAATAATTTGAAATAATTATTCTTGATTTTAAGGACACTATTTTTCGATTACAAATAATTAGCATTATTGAATTTAAATTAAAAAAAAGATTAATAAAATAATTTCCATTTTTAAGCATGAATTTTTTTAGGGATTTAAGTGTTTTTATGAAAACTGAAAAGCCAAGTCGTGTAGTAGTAATGTTTCTCTTTCCCATCGCACAAGTCCCGAGGTTCAACCCTTGGGTTGGACAAAGTTGACTTCAATCCCTTCAATGGATCAGTAAAACTGAGTACCAACCATGCTAGGAAACGAAACACTGGGGGTTACTCGTTAGACTGAACATTTAACCGGAACATATGCTTCGCATTAAAGGCCTACATTCACGAAAATTGGTATGGGCTTTGTAGGCCTTGGACCCTCTATCGGCTGTCATGACAGCGTTTAGTTGTTAGTTTTTATCAAAATTTAACAAATTTATATAAAATATTCTTAAATCTATCAATTCATTATATGTCTCTACACAATTTATGTATTTATGCAAATGTATAAGTAAACAGTATTATTACATTAACTGTGAAATGTATTTGCTTTGTAAAACAATCTAAAAATATCAAAGTGTGTGTGTGCAGAGAGCAAGAAAAGAATCCTTTTGTAATTAAACTTTATTTCAGTGAAATTTACAGAAGATGAGTAGATGACGATGGCTTTATCTACAAAACATGATTCTTTGATGGCATCAAATTACCCATGATGCATCATTTGCATCATGTGATGGTGGCCATGGTGATGGTGTCCATGCTCACAGTGCTCATGATGCTCGTGCTCACCTAATATTTTGGCGATAAGACCAGCAACCAGCATAGTTCCCAGGCCACCTCCGCCTCCCCCATGTTTGCCTCCACCTCCACCACCTCCTCCAAGCATGTCAAAGCCTCCTTCAATTTGGGGTATGCTTACAAGGAGCAAGACGATTGACAATATAGCCAAGTATTGAATTCGAAACAACTGAGCCATTTTCTTTTTCTGAAAATATAAGAGTTAGAATTGTGCAATTATTATCGGTTACCATGACAGAATTATTGCACTTTTTAACTAAATATTTATTTTCTGAATGTATTATAAGCAAATGAGATGGATAATCACGAAGTGTTCCCATTAAAGATAAATTTTTCCCTCAATCATAGTTTAATTGGAAATTTAATTAATTAGAATTGTTGGCTAAGAAAAATTCTAACATTACTGAGTGTCTATATCTTTTGACTAAATAAGGAAATTATATTATTATGTTGATTCCTAACAAGAATGAGAGGAAACAAATTGGTAAGAGTTGATGTTAATTTTTAGATATTAATCTTTACGAGCCATCTAATAAATGTATAGTTTACAAAATTTTTATATGACCTATATTTAAATAATTTAAAATACTGTGTATTTTTAAAATAAAAATATACAAGTTTTATTATTTACAAATATGTTTGATAAGAAAACCAAAAAAACATGTGTATTTCACTCATAATATTTAAATATCTACTTAGTTATGCAAAACTGATTTTTTGTACAATAAATAAGAAAAAGAAATTATAAATTAAAATAGGTACTTATTTTATATATATATATATATATATATATATATTACTGTAGATTAAGTAATTTAATTGTATTCCACCAAAAATGTTTACATTGATATAAAAATATTTTGGTTAATAACATTCTATTATAAATAACCCCTTCAATAATATTTTTTATTTAAAATTTAAAATAAAAATACAAAATATAAATGAAAGACATTTAATTCACAAATATATAATCAAGATTTCTTTTAATCAATAAAAAATAGACAAAATTTTCAACTATTTTAAATTTATATATATATACTATAAAATTATAACGATTAATACTCATATTTCTATCAAACATTTTAAAACAATGAATGAAGAAGCAAGTACTTAGTTGAAAATAATAGGAAGATTTCTTATATATTTACGTGAAGAAAAAGGACTAATATTTTTTTGCATTTTATATCAATATATTTCATCATGGAAGAATAATTAGAGAAAAAGTTTTCTTTATTACTTTATCAAAGTAAAACTATATCTTTAAAGCAGAAATGCTGATTTCATTATTAAAAACTAAAATACGCTATAAAGAGTTTATTCTTTTTTTAAATAAAATTGATATTATTAATCAGAAGAAGCTGAACTTAAATAAAAATTTCTTTATACAAAAATATATGATATCATCTTAAATTGATTAATTTTATATATTTTATTAATTAAATATAATTATATATTTCATTACTATTTGTTCTATCTTTTTGTTTATAAAAAGGATATATAAAGAATTAAATAAATACAGTTATGTTTAAAAACACAATAAGTTTCCTATACCCAACAAATAAATTATTTTTTACAATATTTAAAAATTAAATTTTCGTCATTCACTTAACTGTTTAAACTAAAGATTCATTTTTAAAAGTATGCAGAAAATAATCTAAAATAGTTTAAATATTGTCTTGAGCATTGATTAAGATCTCTGAATTAACACTTTTAAATATTTATTATAATTCCAAAACAGAAATTTCGGTAATTTTAAATTACAATTTAATAGTTTTTGTGGATTCTGCTGTAAGAAACCTAAAGTTTACAAAAACATACATAAATAAAATCTAGTATTCCTTTTATTTTGTTAAAACAACTGTTAAAAATACGATAAAATATCTTATATGGAAACTACATTCCGTTAGATAATTCAAAAAGACCTTTCAACGTTAAAATAAGAACATATCTACATAAGTGTTTCCGATAGTTCTATTATGTTCAAGCGTTTCTGAGTTAGTGGTAAAAAACTGCAAATGATTCTTACCTACAAACGAATACCGGCTGTTCGATACTTCCGAAAGGGAATGATACACCAACAATTTCTGTAGTAACTTTTGTAGGCGCCAATTCTTCCCGATAAGACGAGGCACTGAGCCATTCTACCAAAACGATTACCATTTTTTTATTTTATTTCCAAAAGAATCCGTCTTTTTTTCTTAAGTCTCGACGAAAATTGCAAGTGTTTAAAAATAATCATCGGTCTGTAACAGACATTGTGGTTTCTACAGACGATACGGAAAAGAAGGCGGCTCATCTAATCATCATCAGAAACTCAACAGGCTGCGGAAAAATACCGTTAGATAATCGTTTTCCTTCAATATATTTATTCAGATTTTCTGTTATAGTGTCTTTCAGATTTAGAGAAAATGAATTAGAGCCTGAATAATGACTTTATGTAGTTTCATAAACCATAATTCTGTTTTCAAATTGTCAACAAAATTTCCACACAGTTTTGGTTTTTCGAGTAGTTAAAGCTGAAAAGTGGATTTGAATATCACTTTACTTTTCCTCGTGTTACTGATTACTAAGTTAATTTAACGTTGAGAATAAATTTTTAAAGAAACTTATGAAATAAAAATAAGACAGCTAAATTGATGAAAATTTAATTTTGGAACATTATGAGTTTATTTTCATCAAAAGAATTTAAATTATTTAAATAAGTATTCATAAAATATACATAATCAAACAAATTGAATTATGCAATTTCCTCAATCAAATTCACTGTTGATAAATATTTTGGAATTAAATAAAATAATCTCATTTTTTATTACTAATAATAAACCATTTCTTAAGAAGGAAAAATCGTTATTTTTATTTATTTTTTTTTTAAATTTAAATCTATAAATTTTGCAAATATTCTAAAGCCTATGATTTTCTTAATTTTCTAGAAAGGATTTAAAAATTAGATTAGAATTAGAAAAAAAAGATAAAAAAACAAATAAATTGGAAAAGTGCTTATAAAGTTGTAATTCGCAAAAATATAAAACATAAAATATACTATATTATTCAAATTTATTTATAAAAATATAGACTTCGATTTCAAACATAACAAAAACTTCAATAAAAAGTTATAATAAAAAGTTAAATAAAAAGTTTAATATTAATAAAAGTGTTATTTTAGTTTTTATACGGTTTTCAATTAAGTCGTTTTGATTTCTAAAGCAATTTCACATAGGAAAAAGTTGATTTTTTTAAAAGGAAAAAATTACAATCTAAATATTTATACGGTTTTCTAATACCTTGTCTCTGATTCATAAAAAAACCTCATTTATTTTTACGTTTAGTTTCAGAAATGAAAAATACATCAAATTTTAATTAAATAAGAGTTCTCTAAAATTTGTTAAAAGTTATAAAACCTTAAAATGTAACAGAGAATTAGTAAGTTTCAAATCAAACTAAGTAAAATATTTTTGAAAAGTGATCAGAAATTTCACATCCATTCTAAGTTCTGTTGCAAATAAATAGTATCTTTGGATATTATTTTGACAACTTCACAATCAAATATAAACATTTATGTCAATTTTACTACTGATTATCTGTTATCTTATAAAATATATTTTTGAATTCTTTTTCATGCATATAGACAGTTTTAAATGAGCCTGTATTAGCTTTTCATAAATTTTTATGGGAATTAAAATCTTAAAATTTAGTTTCAAAACGATTTTGAAAGAACTTGTAGGAAAAAAATATTTATAATAAATGCGTGGAATGTTTACATTTTCTTAAAGACAAATATGTACTTTTTTATTCTTATATTGAACTGATGATAGTGATTTGTTCATTCTCTTTGTAATTGCGATTTTATAATAACTATTGTTTTTAAAGGAATCATTTTTTCTAAATTCCACTAAAAAAAGGCCAAGAATGCTGAAAAGTCAGATATGTTCAAGATTATTGAAATCACTGGAAATGTGATTAAAATGGTTTTTCATTGGATGAATATGATGTCGATCAAACACACTAAATGTGTTTATCCATGTGACTATACAGTGAAACAATGCTTCACTAGAAAAATATTTCTTCCATAGTATCGAGAATGAATTTAACGAGCCACCTCACCAATATTAATGCCGGTTCTTAGTCTTTAAAAAAAAGTAGTAAAATAAGTAAAAAGAAACTTGCAGAGAGTGACCCATCGTGCCCCCTTAACAGATTTGATTCCAGCAGATTTCTAGATATTTCGCAAGTGCACAGTCTTTTACTATACAAACTCCTTGATGAAAGTATATCCTATCGTCACGAAATAATTTGAATTCGATGTGTGGACTTCAGACAGTGTATTCATTTAAAACATTCTGCGTAAAATTACTCTGTGTGTGCTGTTAAAAATTAATATTTAAATTCTTAAGAGGTTAATATTAACATGGTTTTTTTAATCTTTCCATTAATATCGTGCAACATATATTTATGAAATGACATAGTACAAAGCAACAAACCTCATCTTGTATAGTAGCCTGCGATATATTAACAATCATAGCCCATATATTGTAACTGTTTTAAAGGGTAATGAAGCTGTAGCAAAATATTTGAATAGCTAGCTACACTTAGATTTCAAACTTTCACCTCTGTAAGAAATGAAATGGTGTCACCTTATATAGTAGCGCACCCAATGGTTGTGCCATCATAGTCCCGAAAAAGGCTCTTCATGATTTAAAAACAAAGACCATACAGAAGACCCCATGTCTTGGCTCCAGCTGACATTAGTGAACACGACGGATCTTAAATTGGGTAGGCATTCAAACTCCCTATCTTTCGATAAAGAGAATGAATGTCCTAACCAACCAGGTCACTGTGTCCTTCAATGTAAATAGTTTCTTGACTGATTTTTAAGTTATTTTCATCTTATACAAAACACTCAGGAAAGGAAAGCTCAAATTCATAGATCTTCCGATCTTTCCTGTTCTTGGAAAAGATTTGAAATCAAATTCTTCAGTTTTAGTAACTACTTTTAATATAATGAGCAAAGCAATATAGATTTCTTCATTCCTGAATTATAAAAATCCAATTGAAAAATGTTTAAAATGAAGCAATTTTCGGCCTTAAAAGTCGTTAAATCAATAAATGTAAAAACTACAAAATGAACGCTTTATTTTATCCCCAGTTTATAAATTTCAGAGTGTAAAAGCTTTTTTTTATGTATTATTACGCGGCTCTTTGTATTATTAAAATTCCTTGGGTATAATTACCATGTTCAAAAAGTGTATTCTATTTTGTGTATAATTACTATGTTTTAACGACAAAAACACGTTTAAACTATAAATTATTAAATTTCAATCATAGACTTTTCAATTAATTTTACCTGAGGTTTTATTTTTTCGAAGCAGAATATATAAAGAGATATTTTTTTTATGTAGATATAATATATTTATATGTCCTAAAATTTTAATAAATATAAATTATATATTAAGAAATTTAAATTTTTACTGTGTGTGTGGAATGACTTAAATAATTTTTAAGGTAATACTGTAAGTCATTTAGAGGACTTCGAAATAACAACTGGACAACAACGGACATTTGCATAAATAATTATTTGTATCTAAAATATAATTTATTATTTGTGTTAAGATAAGATTCATATTTTACTAGTGTAAATTCAAAGTAAGATGTTTCATGTAAAATTCATATGATATTAATTTCAGAATATTAACTTTGTATGTTTTCTCGCACTCGCTTCACACTGTGCATAATTTGCATACACTGATCCATACAATACATCTGTGCTATATTTTGGCAATAAATAGGTTAAATACATAGCTTAATCAACCCTTATATTTTCCCAAAAAGTTGATTAGGAATATTTGAAGTTGTAAAATTAAATCTCAATGGCTTTAAAATTAATAAATAGAAAACAAAATGGATTAAAAAAATTTTAATATTTTCTCACTAAAGTAATCCCGGATAATGTGTCTGCCATACGAAAAAAGTTAATGGATGATAATCGCTGTACCTATCAAATGATACAAAAGGAACTTAACATTGGATCCACAGGCATACATAAAATCATTCATGAAGAATTACATATGAAAAAAGTAGTTTGCCGTTGGGTTCCCCATAGTCTAACTGAGCACCAAAGAGAAGAGCGTGTCAGAATCAGTAAAGAAACTCTTAAATTGCTAAATAATGGTGACCACCGAATCATTTCTAAAATTGTAACAGGTGATGAAACGTACATACAGTTTTTTGACGTTCCAACACGTCAAGAAAGGAAAGTATGAGTCTTTGAAGATGATCCCACGCCGACAATGGTGAAAAAACAAAGCGCACTGATAAAAGTGATATATGCCGTTTTCTTCAGAAGTACGGGATTGGTCAAAGCCATCCAGTTGGAAGGACAGAAGACAGTAAGAGCAAACTGGTATACCACTAAATGTCTTCCAGAAATTCTACAAGAACTGAATGTTAGGGGACTAATGCTTCACAATGACAATGCATCTTCACATACAGCCGGATTAACAGTTGAGTACCTTAAACAGAAACAAATTAAAGTGATCGAACATCCGCCGTATTCACCTGATCTAGCTATGTGCGACTTTTGGTTATTCTTTAATCTAAAAAAGAACTTACGTGGACGTCGTTTTCATTCAGAAGGAGAGATTGATGTGGCTATAATTGCATGTTTTTCATCTATTCCAAGAAATGAATGGCTTGATGTATTTAATCAGTGGAAAATTCGTCAACAAAAGTGCATTGATGCTGATGGAGACTACTTTGAACACACCTAAAATTTTGTAAGTATAACTTTAAAAACCTAGTTCTATCTCAAAAATTTCAGAGTGATCCTCGTAGTAGATTAAATGACCCTTAATCAACTTACAATAATTAAAACTTGGTGGATTGTTGGTACTTATCATAAATAATAATAAAATTTTATTACTATTCTAATACATATAACTTAAAATTTTTTTAAAATTTTTGTAATTTGATGCACGAAATTAGTGTAGAAATTTTCCAAACTACATAAAATGAGTTGAGCTACTAACTCTATACAAAAATTCCGTTTTCATCCTTGAACAGAAACAGAGACCAAAATTATTTTAGTTTCAATTATATTTTTGTTGGGTAAAAACTAATATCATTCGAGAAAATGTTAGTGATTTACAAACTTTGCTCCTGAAAAGCATAATTAGGTATGATTTGCAAGTGCTATACAATTGTCTAATGTTATCAAAGAAACAACATAACGAAAATAATTTAAATCTTTAGCTTACTGTAAAATTTCTAAAAATGATCTTTATGGAAATGACATTGTACTATGAAATGGAATAGGGATCTTTTCTGCAATAATTTATCTC
Organism: Latrodectus elegans; assembly: GCA_030067965.1. Taxonomy (NCBI): domain Eukaryota; kingdom Metazoa; phylum Arthropoda; class Arachnida; order Araneae; family Theridiidae; genus Latrodectus; species Latrodectus elegans. The sequence continues at coordinate 13,721,909 of CM057810.1, forward strand.
ATTATATTCATGAATAAAACTCAAAAGAATTTTTCATAAATGTAGATTACTTTTTAAATAAAAATATGAGGCATCAAAAAACGTCATAAAATGATCATAAATCAAAATATTTCCTCCATTTTTGTGTTTTAGTAATGTTAAATAAACCATTTGCTTTTAATATTTTTTCACTTACATATAATTTATTCGCTTAACTTCTTTAAAACAGACTTGTGTAAAAAAGAAGAACACCTTATAACATTTGAAAACTATTTTTGGTTTCAATAAAGATAACTTTACTCCATACATTGATAAATTTTCAAATTTATTAAATTTTACTACATAATATGAAACAAAATGCCATATGTGAGTAAAAAAAATACCGAAAACAAAGTTCGAAGAGGTTGAAAAGAGTCGACTCAGTGTGACAATTCAATATTTTTGATTTAAGTGAGAGCATTTAAATGTATGTAAAAGAAAAAAAAACAGAGAACTTAATTCCAAGATTTTAATTGAAAATAATAAAACAGATGGTACAATGTTCATATAGAAGAATATACGTCAGATTCAAAAGTACATAAATTGATAGTTATTTATAACAAATTATTTTTTACGTAGATATTTTAAAAAAATTTAAAAGTATCAGTTCAAAACTTATCAATACGAATCATAACTTACTCTTCTGGAGCCTCTAAATAGTCTCAATATTTTAAAAATACCATTTCATTCAACAGAGTTAAACATTATAAAGACCATTTGTAGAAAATTCCAAAAGATGAATTAAAAAAAATTAAAATTACGAAATATGAGTTTAAACAAAAAAATACTGACTTGAAAACATATTAATCGAATAATAAAAAACATAACAAAAAAAAAAAACTTTTTCCAAACGTGTTAATGTGTTATTATAAATGCTAAATGTGATATCAAATGTTCATTCATTGCTATATTGAAAATTTCTCATTTTTTTTAAGTATCTTATGATTTTGGGATATAATTTTTTAATTATTGTTTTGTCATTTGCTAATAATGCATTTGTCATTTTGTAAAATTGAATGTTAAATTAAAAAATTTAACATGAACTTGAATTTAACATGAACTTGAATTTAACAAATTTAACTTGAATCAACTGGTATAGATTTGAATGTTAAATTAAAAAATTTAACATTCAATTTTACAATGTTTAATGTTATTTTATGAAGCAAAATTCATAAATATTAATAGATAATTATTAATACTAATTTTTACAAGTATGTTTATAAATGCTGTAGTGCAATTCGTAAAGGTATGAACTCTTTTTAAAGCCATTGTACATTCTTTTAGATACATTTTTCATATTTATAAATAATTTGTAGTCTACATTATATATATTATTTGCCCCAAGTTTGCATATTTTATAATTTTCATTTAATTCATTTTTACACTATTTTCAAATAATGTCGTTATACTTTAGATAATGAATTCTCTATAATGATTGGAAGGCAGAGAAAGTAGATTTGAAGTCATTAGAAAAACTACCTTTCTAACAAAATAAATACTCATAAATGAAAGTAGGTTATAACGAATTCCTTTTAAGAGCTATAACAGGGTATTTCTTGGTTGAAAAGAAATTATATTTGCAAATGTTTTTTCAATTTATGGTATGAACATTTCTTATATTGCTCTCGATCTTTTACCATAACTCAAATTATCTTTGAATCTGAATGCATTTTTAATATTAAATTTAATTAGACAGCTCTTATTCTCATTGCTTTAACCTGACTCAAAATAGTTGAATATTTCTGCACTTTGCAACAATATTAAAATTAATAGTTGTTGAAAAATTCTAGACCCTGTTTAAAATGACCAATAAGATTCGTTGCATAAAATGCAAAAATAATGCCTCTTTCCTGTTAATCATTAATGATTCGAGACACTTAAACTTATACATTATAGTTTTAAATATAAAGTTAAAGCTAAATAATACCCAAAGATTAAGTTCTTAAGTTTTCGTTAACAGTGCCAGATATAATATTTTATGCATACAATCCTGTTTTTGGAACAAAAAAGAGTAGTTAGAGTAATTTGAGATGCTAATTAATCATGAAGAAATACATAGTCGATTAAAAATGCAGTTTTTCTCAAACTCGATAAGTGTGCACAGGTAATGGAACGAAAATCTAACATATAGAAGGAAACGAATTTGCTGAAAACCAATTTCGTTTCTTTGAAATATTTTAATAGCTCTTGTATTGTTATAGCACAGCTTGATGAAAATAAGAAAAACAACCGACTTCCAAAAATAAATAATCACATGACCATGATAAAGTGGTTTTTGCTTTATAAAATCATAGCGCATATTGGATCGAATAATTCAGTAGATATTCCTATCAACGGAGAATACACATAGGAATGTCTTGTGAATGGAAGAACTATAAAAATTTACGTTGGATGGTAAACATCTAGTATGTTCGATATTGACGAAGTACAACAAATACTACAGCGTTGTCATTATATACAACAGTAGCATGTTGACTGATATCTATAAAGTTAATTGCTTAGTTCAATAAAACGGAATCAATTTTTCAGCTTTTGCTCTCTCCACTCCAACGTCATCTGAGATGATTTCCTTGTCGAAGAAGAAGACGTTGAGAATCAATAGAGGACAAAATAATCTTAGTCAAATCTAGGTTCAATTTGTGTATCCATGACGATTGAATATTTGTTGTCAAATCTAATTTAGAACACTATATGAGAAGCTGCACTGTTGGACATTATCGAGGAGATAGAGCTATGTTTTTGGGAAGTATCACATTTTCTTATAACTCACTCATTTTGAGAATCAGATCCATTTTTTAAAAATGAAATAAAATATCTCTGGAATTTGTAAATCAAATCTGGAGCCTTATGCTTGGTCTTTGCTTTTAAATTATGAAGAACTATTTTTCGGCGGGAAATCAATCTTTTTACATTGAAGTGCCACTTATCATGCGATAAACAGAAACTGTAAAACTCTTCTCTTTTATCCCTAAAAGTTATAGCCCTATTGAACTCTAGCTAGACTTATCAGTGGGATTAGCAACAACAACGAATGAAAAGAATTTGAGTATTCTGATATATATTAAAGTCTAAGTGGAATCAGAAATATTTGCATCATCTTAGAATTATATTAGACTTTCGTTTCAGCAGAGAAATGTCACTTTTTAAGTTGATTCCGTTATTTAATTTTTTATATTGAATCTCGAAATGTATATTATTCCTGGGCTTGATCTTTCAATGGATTTATTAATTTTCAAACATTTGATATGCGATACTAGAATTTGGCTGGTACGTCACAGACGCAACTATAATTCATAAACTACAGCTGTCCTACTGAATTTCCCATATTCCGTACATGCCCCATATGAGTATTCCGTACACATGTACATATTCCGTACAAATGTCCCATATTCCGTACACATGAAATGACATTCTCTGGAATGTAATCCAAAATCTCCGCCTTTCTCTATCATATCATGTGCTATCAGTTATAAGACTTAGGATTTCACATACACATAATATTGAATTTTGCGATGAAATTGCATTTAAAAGGACAATGAATTGTCCTTTTAAAATTAGATTCTTGAAATATGAATTGTGTATATTTTATATTGTATGTATTGCTTTTTTTATAAATGCCATCATTATACCTCTCTTTTTTCTCAGTGTAATTAATTTGAATATATTATTTTATATATATTTTTTGTACAACATTATACATATTATTTTAAATTACTGAAACTATTATTTAAAATCTTGAACTACAAAATTATATGCTAAATCATTATATTATAAGTTAATAAATACTAATAGAATGACAGTAAATAGCTTAAATTACTGTTTTGCAGATGGTTAAATTAAAGAGGAATCAAATTATTGAGTACTTGTGATTGTATAAGATATCAACATAATAGTACTCAATAATTTAACATGAATTATATGATGACGACTGCATATGAATTATTTGTGTATATTGTTTTCAATATCAGAAGGCAGTAGAATTCTTTCTTTACGAATCTCTATTTTGTGAATTTCAAAATTTAATGAATTGCGGTGAATTTCCGATGATGAATTGGTAACAGTAATTTCAACTTAACACTTGCTGGATTTTTTTTAAATCAAATTTTTCAGTTTAAAACTGTGTAAAACTTAATTTTAATTTACAAGTACTCTCGCCTGTCTTGGCTTTTACTCTGCAAATCCTATCTATATAACAAATCATTTGACTTTCATATAATGAATATTGTTATTTTTTAAATGGTTAATGTTAAATAGAAGGAGATTTTACTTTTCAATGAATTATTTGATGTATAAATCCTTTTTTGACCAATATTTCATGATGTCCTTGATTACAACAACGGGATGAAATGCTATACAGATTAACAATGTCGCTAAATTACGTAATACATTATGATTTGAAACTATAGAAAATCAAATTAGTGTCCTGAGATGGAGTATCATACGAAACTTGGGCAGAAACATGAATAACAAAATTTTATATTCTTACCGGTAGTATTTTCATTTAAAATTTCAGACCATTTTAAAAAGAAAAATCTCAAACTATGCTCTAGATGCTAGAAGGTCACATAAACACGAAGTAATTATCGAGCAATATGATAACATGTGCAATCTTTAAACATTATCTTTTGAATATTTGATACAATGTTTAATAATCTAAATAAGCATATGGTATTTATTTACAAAATAACTCGTGTTATTTTACAGTTTAAATGTTTCCATACATTCGAAAACTTGTTGGTTTGCGTGCAATAAAAGAAGCAAATATATGCCATAAAACTTTTCAATTTATCAATAATGTAATAAATTCCAACCTATTTTAATTATTCTATGAATAATTGTGAATCAAAATATGTCAGAGTTCTTATAGATAACTTATATTTAACTTGACGTGAAAGTTAACTCGTTTTCTTTACGTTGAATCTAAAATTAGCTCTGGTTTAACCTTTGCAAACTTTTCGATTCAGATCATCAAAATTCAGAGCAACTGATTAAAATTATAAAACAAGTATAATTGCGTGACGAATATCCATTCTTAAATAAAATCATTTGTCTGCAGCTAGTGTTCCGAAACTAATTTGAGAATCTCATGAAATGAACATCAATTAACAGCGTAAACCTGACTTGTACTTTAAAAAACTTTTTTTTTATACAACGTAAGAATACCTTTGCATTCAAAAATATTTTCAGTCTGTTGAATTTTACATATGGAAAATATTTATCTTTCATATGAACTTTTATTGTAAGTACCTAAATTTTAAATTCAATACTTCTCATTATATTTTCTAATGATTTTTGAGAAAATTATAACTGTTTTTCTTTCTTAAAAATGGATTGCAAAAAATTGGGATTTAATTCAAAATAAGTGAAATTTGCAAGATAATTTCTGCATAATAAAGCTATTTTTTTTAAAAAAAAATAATTGATACTTTTTAGTAATTATAATGAATATTGATTCATAAAACATTATGTATGGGACTTTTCGATGATTATAAATATTTTTAAAATTTAACGAATTTAATGCATATTATATTCTATAAGAGTGAATGGTTTTTAGTTAATAAAAATAATCGATACAATTTCTATAGATATTATATTTATTAATAAAACACAAAAACATTATTATTTTAAGAATTACATGTTTCTGAAATCCCCTATCAAATGATTTTCTTATTGATTCATCAGAAACTTTTAGCTAAAATTAGTTCAACTGCTATTTGATTTTATGGTTCATTTATTAATATTGTATTAGAATGAAATTTTCTTTTAAAAATAAATTAAAATCTTTAAAGCTCAAATTTAGGAAAATCAATCTTTCACATATAAAGTTATTTTGAATGAACTAAATTGATTCCTAAAAAATTTTTCTATTTATTTGTCTTAGTTCTTATTATATTTCTTACCCAACAATAAATTTCTTTCTCCTTTAAATGTCATAATTCCCACTATAATAATTAAAAAGAAAGTTTTAATATTTTTGATTAGATTAACCTGATATTAGTATTTGAGATACATTAAATAATTCTAGTAGTTAAATATTTTTCATTGGTACACCATCAAAATAAAAAAATAGCATTCACAAATTTATTTTTGTGTCACATATTTATACTTTGGCGTCTAGATAGTTCAATATCTCAATGCTGTTTTTAAATCGTTTAAGAGAGTTATTCCCAATATACTGCCATCTGGTAGAAATGTTTATAAATAATAAGCCAATATTTATAATAGATAATGTGATTTTTTCAGGATATCTGAAAAGATTTAACTACAGCCTTGAGCTATTTTACTATATTTATACATGAATGAATTTGTAGAAAGGGAGAAGACCTGACACTTTTCTAAATAGAGTTGTTAACAGGAAATAATTTTCATAATAGAATAGCTATATCCATTTATAAATGGGTTATAGGATTTGTGCCTAAAATAGAACCTTTAATAGTTAGACTCACTAAAGTCATTTGTGATTAATTAGACGCATGCATTCTAATACATTTCTAGGATCATTTTATTATTATTTTTATTTCACATGTTTATTTAAATTTCCCTTTTTTTTTAATGCATTCAGTTTGCATTTAACACCAATCTTTGAATATTTTCGAGTACCATGGCTTTATGTTATCAATAGGAATTGGATTAACAAAAATGAAACTATCTACATGTTAAATTTAGATATTCACATAAATTAAATTATAAAATTATTTTTGCAAACCTAAAATAAAATTATATTTTTAAATTGCAGCTACGTTTAATTCTATTATATTGACTTATGGATGTATGTTTTTTTTTGAATCCCTCAAAACAAATAGTAAATGTAATTCCATTTTTTACGGGGTTAATTCATAAATTTTAAGAAAAAAAATGATGCTATCTTCATTTCTGGTTATTCCAATAATTTTTTTCAATATTATCATATATGAAAATAAGATACGTGAAATAAAGTTTGAATATTCGGAATTCTGATGGTACTTTTAAAACAATCGATCATTGAAATTTAAAATTATTAGTACAAGAATAACTTCTTTGCAATTTCTATTAAAATATTTCATATATTTTCAAATATAGGGAAATAATTAAGGCAAAGGGATACAAAATTTCCCGAAATATTTTTCAGTAGTTTATGTTTCTTAAATGATTTTTTTTTCGTGCCCCATGAATAACAGGGTAGTTGGACACCAATTCTATTTGATACCAAACATAAAATATTCTCGGTTATAGTTAATATCTGGAAGTATGACTACCTATTATTTTCTTATTTAGTAAGTCATGGAAGACCTTATAGCAGAAAGCTATAACATAGTTTTCTGCTATCATCGACAAAATTTTGACTTCGGAGAATAATTGTTGAATTGAATGATTCATGAATATCATTCGGCTTTGAATTTGTTTGAATATTCGATTTTCTCCTCAAGCATGGTTTTATTTTTGCAATATATATATATATATATATATATATATATATATATATATATATATATATATATATATATATATATATATATATATATATATATATATATATATATATATATATATATATATATATATATATATATATATATATATAAAGTGATACATGTTAAGTGAAATCAGTCAGTAATTTTTATAAATGATAAGTCATATTTTCCTGCTTAAAGTTGGAAATCAGAAAAACATTCATGAGTTCATTTTTTAATGAGCTTTTTGGACTTCGAGCTACGGATGCTTAGTTGGTAGAGAAATAGGGCACATCTGATCTTCTTAGGCTGATTAAATTTACTGTCGACTGGGAGAAAAAAAATCTGTAATCTATATCAGAAGAAATAAATGGGATATGTAAAGGGAATTCATAGAATAGTAGAATCGTTGATTGTTAAGAATGAATCCATATTTTTTGACGTGCAGACGGATATTTCTTTGAGTACTTTCTGCGTGCATCCGTCTATTTAGAAATGCTTCATCTACACAATTCAAATTAAATTGATGGAAGACACAGATCTTCCTTATTTTTAAATTTACTCAAGTGGTTCATTCTCGTGAAAAATAAAATAATAGAGTTCACATTTTTCACTCTAGCGAAACCAATAAACAGTCTTTGACACAGGGTATTTGTAGAGAATACACGCAAATATGCAAGTATCCAAACCGAATATATAAGAAATTACGGTAAATTGTTTTTTGGTGGATTTCTTATTATTTAGGAAATTTAGAATATTTCAAAAGTGGATAATATGAAGATCTCAATTTACATTTTTCATTCATCTACTGTACAATAAAACTAATTCACTAAATGCATTCAGACAAGAATTTTGGTAATGTTATGAGAGGTAAATAATAATAATAGTTGCTTTATTATAATTCCCTTCACATAGTGTATTTAATATTTTTGAGGTTTGACTTAAATATTATTTATATTATAAAATTATATATTTTTACAAAAATATTTCATTTTGCTATTATATTTTCGTAGTTACATTTTTTAAATTTAAAACGTCTTGTAACCTTTCCTATAATTTTTCAAACAATACACCACGTTCGCAGTACGTTTTCAATATGTAATTAGTTTTACAGATAATGAATACATTCTATTTATATTTGTTTTAGAATGATTCTTTTAAGCTAATGTTATTGTGAAATGGTACACAGTATCACAAAGAGCAAACAGAGCCATAAAATACTATTTGCTTTGTGCACACCAAATGTAGAAACTACTTATTATCTTTAAAATATTAATAATTTTACAAACAGAATATTGATTTCATGTTTTAATTACGAGGGATAATTATTTGTGTTTTAATACAAAAATTTACTTATTATTTTCAAACTTGGTATTTCACTTTTACTTTTAGAATTTATTTAGAGAGTTGACTGAAAAAAAATGTGAATATTTTATTATTCATTAAAGATTTTTTATAATGAAATTTAAGACTAGAATATTAAATATGAGATCATTTATGCATACAGAAAGCTTTATTATAGGTCTCCATCTAACTATTTATTAATGAATTTAAATCTTTGGACATATATTAATTTATTTTTCATTATCAAGTTCAAAATAACATTAAATAAATTTTTAAAAATAAATTTATTAATTCATTTTTTATCTGTTTAGGAGCACAATTTATAAACTATAGCAATTCAAATTCTGTAAGTTATAAAATGTTTTTAATTTACTAAGCGTCGAACGCTTTTTTATAATGAATTAACCCCAGTTCTTTTATATAGCATTGGATGAAGTTTATATACTAATTGGCGAATTAGAAACTGAAATATCGCCAAGGGTTGAACCACCTTGATATAAACTATTAAATAATTATCGAATTTAGGAAAATATATTTTTAGATCTTTCTGTGAATATTCATAGAATTTCCTCTTCGTGTTTGAATCAGCTTCAACGATTTTCTCTCGCCTCTTTTTTTTTCTTTAAAGAAATAACTTTCACTTTTTCCACACTATTTCCTCCAGACAATGGTTCTGAGAAAAAAAAAATAATGTGATTTGAAGGAAGAAAATCGGATTTACACATAATTTATTTCTTTTTCCTACACAACGGTATTATAGAGGGCGCAGTTGTCCCAGTCTTCTATTTAAAGTTTGGTTCTGAAGAAGTTCTGATGAATGTTGCGGAGATAGCGTCAGTTTATTCAAACTAGTCAACCGGTAATTTAGACTTTATGAGTTTACAATTATATTTAAATTCTTTTTCTATGAATATAAATTTTTGCGTTAACGCAAAGAAAAGTTTATAGATTTAATTACATCAATGTAAATATAATTTAGAGAAAATAAAGATTAATTTTAACATCTTTTATATTCTACGTTAAGACGAGATTCTCAGATAAATTAACATTTTATCGAATTCTGCAATTTGGCTTAAATTGTTTAGCTTGTTGTGTTTTGCGTCAAATCACCCTGAACAAGTTTTGAGAAAAAATATCCAATCCTACCAAGTTCCGTAAAGACTTGAATATTGAAAAAAAATAGTTGATATAAACCTTATTCTTATCTTCAGCTCAAATAACTTAAAATATTTTAAATTCCAATTTTATTAATATAAATCCCATATACAATTATAAAAAAATATGGTTTGATTATTTTCAAAATTTAAATAATATAGTTACTCCTTCATTTATTAAGTCACAAAAAAATGTGATATAACTTTTATTCCTTTTTAAAAATATTTGCTATTCTGTAATTATATTGAATATGTTTTCAGTCTTTCAGTTTGGGTCTAATTTAAAGTTCCAAACATCACTATGACTTAAAGTAATAGAAAATATACAATGTATACACTGCTTAACCACAGAATATTTATTAAAATATGTAACAAGTTTTTGTGGCACTTCTTGTTTAAAGCATGTCTATGTGATAAAATGGGACTTCAAGACACTAGGAAAAATTGATTTTACTGCTTATATTTCATTCAATTTTAGTAAGAAAAATAATTTTTAAATAAATTATCATAACTTATACTTACCAAATGTATAATATGTAGTTCACACTATTCTATGCGTTAAGAGCGGAGGCTACAATGGTCAACAACAAGTCGAGTGCATCAGCGGGGATATTGGAAATACATAATTTTCAAATAACACAAATTCATAATAAAGTTTTTCTAAGATTTTCTAAAAAAATATTATCGTCTGATTTAATGATGTTTCAGAATAAGTGATCGAAATGACTAAATACTAAGAAAAATTAATCATAGAAAAACTATTCTTTCTTGACTGGGAATTTAACAAACAATTCGTTATTTATTTATTTATTTATTTATTTATTTATATATTTATTTTGCAATTTATAGATAAATGCTATCTTGTATAAAAATCTATGTGACAAAGATGGAATTTCGGTGCTGGAAAAAAAAATGTTGCCGCAACTTACAAGATTCGTTGGATCTAATTCCTTGAGAAAGGAGCAGCTAATGATGAATGTTGGTTAAATTCATTTAACCTAAAGATTTTTAGAGAATGAAGAACTGATGGTCATCCAATTATTGGATACTTTCTCTCTCATGTTCGGTGACTTTGAGTTAAAAATGACTTTGTGTGTCCACAAAACTTTCCGTGGCCACGCATTTTTTCCATTTATTTTAAAGTAGGAAGCTATAGAATAAAACGTTTCGTAGCAGAAGATGAGCAAATACTAAAACACTAAATGGTATAGACTATTTTAAAAACTAAGCAAAACATGTTGGCAAGAATATGCTATTTGATGTTATTATTTCTGACACTTGGACAAGCCTAATTAAGTCAGAGAGGTGCGTCTTTCACTTAATCAAAGCAGTACGAAGTTGAAAATACGACTTTTCTCTAAGACTCCTCCAATAGATGGCAGCACCAGAGTATCTACATTTTCAATTTTGACTTTGATCTGGAAGAGGAGGAAATTTTCTTCATGGTAAACGTTCAACGAATGATTTAGCAACCATGTATATTGCATGTACTTGATTACTCTTTGGCGGCACTGGGAATCGAGCCGAACCTTTTCCGACGGAAATCCGATGCTCTAATCACTAGGCTACCATAGCCCCTGACAAGCATATTTAAGGACCAAGAGATCACTTCCCGTTCTCTGAAGTAGTGCTGGCAGCTCCTTGCAGTATTTTAGCACCATCATTCAATGAGTTCGAAAGAATCACTTTCTCCCCTCTACAAAATCGTTTTCCTGGTGAACTTCCCTTTCATATTTACTAAACATGTTGCTAATGATTATACAGACATACATTGGTCCTAGCTAGGTCCTAGTTTACGCCATTTATTGTTCAAAATTTCTTCAATGAGTGTGATAGATATTCGTAGATCAGGGGAAACTTTGACTGGGTTGGTTGGGTTTTATGGCCCAAGGTTCAAAAATGGACATTTTGCGCCAAACATTTGACTGGGATATCTCCAACCAATAACAAATTATGAGGATTTTCTTCAATTCAAAAACTCAATCTCATCGTCTTTTTGACAGAAGTGCGGTGCTTTACTGGTGCATCAGTTGTCTTTTTATAAGCACCTTAAATTAGTTTATCGTTAAGACTTTATTCTTTCTATTAACAGTCTTAATAAGAAAATAATTGAATTATACTTTCTAGGATAATATTCTGTTGCCTCTTCCCCATATTTAAATAAAATATCTGACCATTTTAATCCGTAATTTTGAAGTATTTTGTGCTGTAATTCTTTTACTATAATCACTCCATATATGCATATTGGGAATATTATTTATCAAATAAAAAGTCTAATTATAATAAGTTGATGGCATTTAATATTTAATTTCACGACAAACCATATTGATTCAGATATAAATAATAATTTCGCAGTTATTAATATTAGTTTTGAGAAAATTTCATATTTTTAAGTATATATGTCTGCATATTTATATACGTAAAAACAAGTCTCCCATTTATTTTGAGTGATATTCTAGATTATGCATCTAAATTTTATCCTAAAATTTATGGCATAATAATATATAAAAATCGAAGACGCAGCAGTAAAATTGATAAAAATTAAGAGTTAAGAAACGAAATGAAATTTAGAACAAATAAGAGTAAATGGCAGAAAGGAAAAAGCAATCATCAGATAAATCAGTGTTTGATGTCGTAAAATATTTACATATAAATCAGGTGCTTTCAAGAAGAGTAAGAGAAGAATATAACACTTCAGGGAAAACATGGTTTCTTAAAAAAATGATAAAACATGAAATATGTTTAAGACATGTATTTTATAGCAGCTTTCATCTCTTGTTTCTCTTTTAACAATAGGGTCTATATAATATGCAATATGGTTGACTTTTTGAACATCCTACTCGGTAGAAGATAAAATATTATGCTTTTTTATAAATATTGCTACATTTTATTATCTATTACAATATATTGTTGTATTCCATTGCACTTTTCATCGTAATATTTATTGTATGGTTATTTCAAAGTGAAAATTTGAAGATCTTGTATTTTTTATTAAAGAAAAATTCATTTAAGATGAATAAAACTATGACATTTTCAATAATATAAGAGTTAACTGAGATAAAAAATATATTTAAATTATAAGTATTATAGTAATTAACATGAAATGTTATACGTTAGTATTTAATTTACACGCGATCCTAATTTGCGCCCGAAAAATACCGTACCTATTATTTCTGGAAAGCTAAGAAACAGAGATCTATGCACAGTATGAAAAATATTTTAGTTATTTTAAACTTACCAAAAATATATCTGAATAAATAATTTGAAGAATAAAAGAAGTTACCATTTTTTCAGATTAAACTTGAACTCAAAAAAATTTATTATATAGTAATTGAAATAAGAAAATAAGAAAGTTTCTCTCATACTGCCTTTTTAACTTTTCTTTATATATATATATATATATATATATATATATATATATATATATATATATATATATATATATATATATATATATATATATATATATATATATATATATATAATATATATAATATATATATATAATGTGAGATTGGCAATTAATGACACATTATTGTGAAGATTACATCATAGCTTCAAAATTGGTTGTTAATAAATAGAAATTGTGCAAAGACAAGTTTTCTTAAACAGGTGCAATGAAGACCACACCTATCGATGCAGTGTTATTGTTTATGCGAAATGAACCCTTAAAAATATTGTGAATTTGAAGTTCTTAATGTTTTACAGAAAACTATTTAAAAAAAAAATACGAATGATACCTTTGGGGGTGGCTGACCAAGCATCGGGGGTCTTCTGTATTGAAGTGCTTCAAAATTACGAAGATTCTACCTGGCTGTTTCTATATAACTGTTAGAGCCAAATTCAAGACCAGGTACAGGAAAGCATGCTTGTACAACAACAAGTTTACAAATTAAATTATGGTTCTCTAGCAACAATTTATTTAATTAATTCTGTTGAACACTCCTTAAGACTTGAAAATTTATTCCAAGAGTTTTTAGAATTCTTAATTTGAACAGGAGACAAGTCCTTCTTCCATGAATGCTTGGTCAGTGTGATCTTTCCAACAATTCCTCGAATAAAGAAGTGCCACATTACTATAGCGTCCAAATATAGGAATTTCTTATTGGAGGATTAAAAATTGTTTTTTAAACATTTATTCTCACGTCTAATATCTTACGAGACCTTCGGATTCGTACGGTTTTAAATTGTTGGATGAGATTAAGTTATTTTCTTATTTCCGATAGCTCTAAGTGCAATATTGTTGCGACTTTCCACATACCTATTTAGAATGATTTTCATTTAGCCCGCCTGTACTACATAAATATTTTTATCGATCCTGTCTGTTCACTTTAGGATTGGTTCGTACTACTACCTCTGTTTTGGGCTTCTCAGTTATATTACAAAATGGTCGAATTATTGAGGTATAAAAATATTCCGTGGGAAAGGATTTTGGTCTTTGCTTATAGTCATATGGATTGTAAAATGCTTTTAAACTCTTATTTTTAAGTACAATTTTGTAAATTTGTCACTGGAAATAAAAAAATGAATCTAATTTTTAAAGTTCAAAGATTAAATATAAAAACAACAAAACATGAGTACAATTTCGGGAAAATGTCCATTGCTTCGATAACCCTTGACTAAAAATCATCTGCGTTTTCACCTTCAATGGGGTGATGAATAACATACATAGACGATGAAGTGCAATGACATAATCTTCACTGAAAAATCTCACTTATGTCTCGAACACCACGATGATCAGATTTGAGTTAAGAGACACAGTGGTGAGAAACTGCTAAACTTTCGCTATGCATGGCCATACATGTCCCTTAAAGGCACGTTTTACTTCGAAATTCATGTTTTATATGATGATTAGCTTTAATATGATTTTTCACTTTTTTATATTAAAAAAATTACCTACAAAGCACATTCAAAATCACGAATTTTTATAGCATATTTTATACTTCTATAAATCTTTGTGTTATAAGTTAAGTGACAGTTCCTGCACTTGATATCATGGTTTGAGATTGTAATGAATTTCACTCTTATTCTGATGCACATCACCGGTACACTTGACAATCAGCGCTACATCTCTGATATTCTGGTGCCCCTTGTTCTCCCATATCTTCAATGTTTCACAGAAGCCATATTTCAATAGTATAAGCATATAGGATTGCGAACACAAGTGAAATGCAATGTTTAAAAGCTCTTCTTTATACTTCAAAGTGAACTACTTCCTTTACCTAACTACTTTGCCAATCTATCACTAATTGAAAAAAATGTTGTTCATGCTTCCACCATAAATGGTACGTCATGCAACACCCGCTGTTACATTAGATCTGCTTTGGTAATACATGGCAATATTGAATCAACTTTGGAAATAGGATGAACTAATGTACTCCAAGAATTCTGCTAATCTCTTTGGCTACATTTAGAGAGTATAGCAATGATTGTAGTTAACAATGCCTACTATACTGACAATTGATTTTGTCATTATCAACGCATCACATGAGGCTGTCAATTCAATTATTGGATATTTGTTATCTGTCAAATAAATTATGTTGTACAATCTATGATCTTCTTTGATGTTGCAATTAAAGTGACTAAATGAGTAGAATCAGGTATGAATAGAATAATACATTTTACAGAGACGAAATTTTTTTTTATTATTTGTATTGATAGAAAATTTCAGATTCTATCGTTACAAATTGATTTCAAATGCATTCATTTAAACCCTATCCCTTTCTAGCAATAAATTCTAGAGATGGCTAAAAATTTATTTGGATGTTTATTCCCTTTTTGAAATGAATCTTACTGCATGGCCGTAAGAAATTATAATTTAATTTTAGCTGTAAGTTATTTAGAGTTCATAATATTTCCATGTAATACTACATATTTAAGAAACCGAGGTTTACTTTCATTCATAAGTAAATTATTTAGAATTCATAATAAACTTCCACGTGCTAACAAGTATTTAAGTCGTAGTTCATTAAGCAATAACATTTTTAAGTATTGGACCAAGATCCCAGTAGAAATATTTTAGAAACTTGTTCTTCTGACTCATGTGAGGTTGTCTGATACATCATACTGTCCCCTGAAAAAATTACCATGTCTCTGTAAACAGCCCGTTTTCTGGAGAATTTAAAAGAATACTGATAAAAATGCATCTAATTGAATCGAGAATGAAAAGAAAAAATAGTTCTTATATCAATATTTTACCGCTTTCTATACCTTGTAGTTATTGATTTGGTGAACACACCACCAATCAAGCAGATGCAGTTTTTAATAATTTAATCCATTCCGGTAATTTTGAGTACTTGCAGGGAATGTAAAAAGATTTTCTTTTCCCTTTTAAAATTGTTTGCTTTAGATTTTGATATTTGAAGTATTACTATTTTAGAATGACAATGTCCTGCACAGAGATGTTTAAAGTCAAACATATAAAGTTATACCCTTTTGATCGAAATTGTACCATGATCTCTTCAGAATCTCTGCTCAAAAAATCCAGTGATCATCAATCAAAATATTTCTTTATAGTAAAATTACTCTACACTTTAATGGGCACGAGTAAAATTTATGTGTCTTAAAATTTTATTTCTGACAGAATTTGTAAACTGAGTTTATAGAGTATAATATCTACGTGACGCGTCGAAACAATAAAGCAGATTTGTAAATATATGGGACTATTTTATTTATAAATTTTTCATCGATTGTAAAATAGTTAATAGAAAAACATTTACAATAATAGTTGTTCTCAAAATTGTAAACAAGGAATATTTAGTCATAGTTTCAGTCTTTGGTTGATTCAAAACTTTCAAAAGAATATGTGCCTGATTTTTATGTGAATTTGGTTTGAGATTATCAATTATTACATTAAGGTTCCTACAAATCTTCAAAATACAGTGATATTTCTGCTATAATTAAGTAGTCAGAGTAATTAGTTATATTAAATAAACATAAATGTTATATTTATTGCAAAAACACATCTATGTGTTAACTTTTGGAAGATTTCACCAAGTTGAATTAATTCAATAGAAATTTTACTGAAAACAATACCAACTTACTTGTAATAACTGAATGCACTGTACGTTCAGAGAAGATAATTCTCCCCTTTCTAGTGTTTTAATAAAATGTGTGAAGTTACAAAATTCTACCAGTTGCAAAAAATGGCATATATATATTAAACAGCATCAAGAGCTACTTCAAATCACATTGTTCCTTATTCCTTGCCTAATATACTCTATTTCTAAACATAATTAAAGAAAAAAGAAACTTTACGCCAAAATGTTTCCAACATGATTGACCACTGTCACATTATTTGTAGCGTATGATCCAAAGGTATTGAAAGCATTTGCAAAAGGATTATTTTAAAATTGAAATATTTTCTAAAAGGAATTTTTTAAGGTGAGCGTTGACACCAAAGTCAATTGTAGTTAAAAAAAAAACCCGAGAGAAATTATATAAACTCTCTATAAATCTTATTTTCTTCTATTTAATTTCGAAAAAGTGAAAAAGTATTTCTCAATATTTGCACCATAATTAGTTATTTTTAATTCAAAGGATTTATGATTCTTCAATAAAACCGTCGGTTATACTACTTGTGAAAAATGATACGTCAAGAAGAAGGCAAACAAATTAAACGAAACTTTCTGGCCATACAGAGTGATTAGGATATTCAAATCATAAGATTTAGCAATCAAGCAAATTTGAGGTGAGAAATACTTTATTAAGATGGCCATTTGTAAAAACGACGTGACAGTTCTTTCTCTACTCATATTTATGTTGGAATTGAAATGATCTCTTGTGTGATTGCCTTACAATTTTGCATATGTTTTCTTATGAGTTTGATTATAATAGAGTGTTCAAATATAAGCAAGTTTTCATAATTTTAAGCATATTAGGATACAAACCCAAAAGAGAATGAAAATGCATATAAATTGCTATAAATAAATTATATTAAATAGGAAATAAGACATATTTGTTGAATTATTTTTCTTTTATCACTCTGATATTAATCAAGCATGTTTTCATTTAACATCGACTTATTTTTTATGTTAAAAAAGAAAGTAATGGACATTCTTAAGAGAGATTCGTTAAAAATAGCGACGGAAGTACCATTTGATTGGAATTGACGCCTGTTTTTTCATTTCCTCCTTCCCCATTCCTGTCTTCCTCTGTTTAACAACATATAAAAGTGTCTTCCTTAACACAACATAAGTATTTTCACTTTAGATTCAGGTCTTCCATCCACGTTGTTGGTAAACCATCTCGTTGTCTAGATTTGGTACTAACTCAAAACTCTAACAATTTGTAATTCTTCTATGCTTTACTATATGTAAACGTTAAGAATGTGTTTTGCAGTAAAGAGTGTTAGAGTTTAGGAATATTTCTTTAAAGAACTTGGGATTGATGTTTAAATAGAATCAAAATTTATTACTTTGAAATTATAATTTTAGTATTTGTTCAAGAAATAAAATTTATTTCTCACAATTTTCTACTCATTGATTATTTATATTAGAATTTTTCAAAATCACACCTGAAATTATTCATATTTTTATTAATTAAAGAAAAGTATACTTTAAGTCATAGAATTTTTTCATTCTTAGGACTGACTTCCTATCAAGCATTTTAATTTTCAATCAAATTGAAACGACAAGTAAAAACAAAATGCAGGAAAAATTTTAGAAATAATCTTCTGGTTCTGAATTTATTATGTTTTTTTTTTAATTTTTATTTTGAATGTATTTCAAACAACTTCTAATCCAATTTTAAAACAAATGATATGTGCTATAAAATGTAAAACAACCTATTTAAGTAACCGATCCATATATATGCTGTATCAAAAGGAAAATCTATCTCAAACAATGAGTTCTTTGAACCGTATTCTAGCTTAGAGGGTTCTGATGGAGCTTTCCTGTCTCGCTCCAGTGGATTTTTTGCTCCCTTAGAACATTATTTAGCAAGCCATAAGAAACAGTTTCGTTTCATACTCTTCCCAACAATCTAATCTTTAGGTCGTTGAGTTCGGATTTGGTTCTTCTTGAAGGTAAGGTAAGCTTTCTGAGAACTTTATATCATTGTTTATACGGCATGTTTTATCATAATTTCTGGTAAACATGGCTTTTCTAAATCCTTCTCATACTACAGAATGTCTTCCATGATTTATTCTTGCAACAAATTCCCCCGAATATTTCTTGAATTTAAATTATTTTGTGGAAATTTTCAAAATATGTTCAAGTGATATCTAATGGATTTATTATTTGAGGAGAAAAGATACATTGGAACACATAGTTAAATTTTAAATTCGTATACCATTTAAACAATTATTGTTGGAAGATACAGCTCTCAGAAAATTTCTCCTATAAAATTAGTTTATAAAATATTTTCGAGATCAATTTTTATGGTTCCAGAGATTTTCGTCTGGAGTTGTTTACAATTGTTTCGATTTTCATAGCATTCTTGGATATTATTTTAATGTTTATTAAAAACTATTGAAGCTCTAAATTGTGTAAGGTAAATTATTTAAATACATTATGTGAAAGAATAGAGAGGAACTGCAAGCCATTTAATTAAATATGCATATATTTAATAGAAAACTGTTGAAGCCAAGACTAAAAACATTAGAATATCTCTGAATGAATTATTTTTTGCATTAATGTGATAAGAATTCATTTCAGAATTGTTTTCATTTAAATAATAGAATTTCTTTTTGTTGAAAAAAAATCTAAATCTTTTTTTAAATAATTCTTATTATTATACATGAAATAGAAACATCGCTTGACAACTGCAATAATAAAAAGACAGACTTTCCAAATAATATTTTTATATTGAACATGCATCTCTATTAATAGAAATATATGCAAATGTGCTAAACATCAATCTATGAAAATATATTTTTCAAAAATCAACATGATATAAATCTCGTTTTTATTAATTTTTACAATTTTTATTGAAAAATGGTAATGTTTACTAAGAAGCTATCGAGTATTCTTTAACCAAATATTTTTTCATGTTAAAATGTTTGCGAAATTTTTTTTTTAAAAAACTGAAGCACTTGAAAATACTTATTAGAACTTCATTTTATTACATTTATCTTTTCTTAAATTGTCAATACATTACACCACTGCTTATTTTACTGCTTAGCCTGTTAAAATTTACCAAATACCTATAGCGAATGCATATTCGGAATGATTTTAAGCATTTTACCAGATAAGTTCATTTTAATAAATCGATTTCGTTTTTCATTACTGAATCGATTCAAAAAATGTTTTCATTTTATTCGTTTCATACATTACTTTCATTAGTTACATATGATTTCTCTGCATTCAATCAATCGATTTTTGCGTTTTTTAAAAATTTTATTATTATTTTTTGCTTTTAGCATTTCTAAATATTTTTTGTATGACAACAAAGTTGAGTTTTTTTTTAAGAATATGATGCAAAATATCATATATAGATATTAAACTTTCTATAAAATTAAAATATTTAAATTGTCAGTGAAACCATTGATTTTCACTCATGGATACTTTTAAATTGTCATGCGAAGCAAACTATTTCGCTTTTGACAATAAAAATATATATTTGCATATTATATCACCAAAACAAAATTGTTCCCTATTACAACATTATTTACGTTCTGTATAATGATCTGTGAATTGTTATTTACTGAAAAAGGCATTTTAATTTCTGCTAAAATGAAATACGAATCGTTTTGGAACTGAGCTTTTCAAACAAACTTTAATACATATCCTTATATGGAAAAAAGACAAAGTTAAGTCCTATAGAAGATGAAAATACCTATATGGTTCAATTTTGATTTTTTTTATATTTCTAAATGCCATTCTAGTCTATTTTATAGATGAATATTGTGATGATAAATGAGAAAAAAACTGAAATGAGCTCATAATAAATTAATATTTTTAATTCTTTTGTTTTTAAATAATTTATTAGTTTAGAAACTATTTAATTTTAATTAAAATATCACAATATGTTAGTTTAAGTTGTACAAGAAGGAGAAAATTTAAAATAATTAAAATGTAAGACATAATATTGTATAAAATATGAAGTGCTTTATTGCGTAAAATATACAAAACCTTCTAATACGGAAAAATAAATTTCAATGCATGAAATAAAATTTTAAATGTTTTAATGTAATGCGAAATAGTCAATTTAAAAATCTATGTAAGAAAAATATAGCCTGTCCAAATACCACTTTAAAAAAAAAATTTAAGTTAAACTGTTTTGAATTAAATATCTCTCTGAAAACAACATTCGCACTGCTTTACACTATAACTGATTAAAGAAATATATAAGTTTTTGATCAAAACCTTATATAACTATTGTTTATTAATATTATAATTTACATGACATTTTTTAAACTTTCATAGTTAAGTATGCTTTTTAAATAGGATACTATGATGCACAGAAAACTATGACTTTCATTAAGATTATGATATTTCAAATGTTGAATAGGAAACTAAAAAAAAAAATATAGACAAACCCCAAACTTAACATAATGTTTTGATGCTTGAATAAAACTTTTATAAATTATTATGTTTCACCATTTTTCTAAACTTTTTCTTCTCTTATATCTTTTTCGATTTATCTCAAATAATTCAACAACCACTGACAACAATATAACAGGAAACAAGTTGGGGCTGCTGAATCATATTAAGCATATTTAAATCAGTTCTGGTTATTGGATGATGGAAATAAACTCATTTAAAATAAATCAGTTACGACTTACAAAAATCACAAATTGCCATTGCAAAAATGCACAGTTGAGATATAAACGAGATTTAAAAGTGCTGTGTAAACGGGATATTATTCTATGTAATTACTGAATTATTGTCTGGGATTGTAATGAACGGCTGCACGGAATGGAATAAATCAAGGTAAAGATCTCAAGATAATTTAAAGCAGGAGCTATATTTTGTATCGAAATTTTAATTACTACATTAATAATTAATTTAAGTTGCAATTATTAATGATTTTTAAATACACTGTGTATGTATGTATGTGTGTAAATTGCTTGTATCCCGAAAGCTAAAGTTCCAGAAAAAAAGTTCGCTTCATAGATGGAGCTGGGTAATTATTTC
Source organism: Latrodectus elegans (assembly GCA_030067965.1). Lineage (NCBI taxonomy): Eukaryota > Metazoa > Arthropoda > Arachnida > Araneae > Theridiidae > Latrodectus > Latrodectus elegans. The sequence continues at coordinate 13,743,932 of CM057810.1, forward strand.
CCACATATCAAAAGTGCCACACACACACCTCTCTCTCTCTCTCTGCACTTAATTGCCGGGAGTAGAGTAAGAAATGAATCATGTATTCGAATTTCCCTTCTCTCTGTAATCACCCTCTTTCACGTGCATACATGCATACACATATATATCTAAGAAAATTATGCTATTTACTAATTTCTTTCAATTTATTAAAAGCCTTATTCTTTTTTTTTATGCAGCTAATGTGTTTTCGGTTTTTCCAGTCAGCCACCGATTAGTTATACAATGGTAGAGGATAAAAAAGGTCCTGAATTTAGTGTTTAGTGATTTTTTAACTAAAGAGTATTTTAAAGCGTTCCACACAGCATTTGAATTTTTAACTGGTTTATACGTGAAACATTATTTTGAGTTGCAAAATACCATTCTGAATAAACAAAGATAATTCATTATTAAAGGTTATAAAAAATGGCTAAATATCATTGCTGAAAACTATGTACATGATTTCCAATGGAAACCAATCACTTGGAAAATCTGGAGGCTTAACCGCTTTATATATATTCATATATGTATAGAAAGAATCTTTACATGATAAACTCTTAACGATAGGCGGATAAAATTTAAAAAATAATAATTTTATCATTTTTCTTTGAAAACAAAGTTTTTGATATTTTTTGTTCTTTTTCTTTATAATATTTAAATGAATTATTCATAATTTACATTATTAATAATTTGTATCCTTTTTATATTTGTAAATGAATTTTCTCTAATAAAGTATTTACAGAAATGACCATGGGAAAATGACCTTTTCTCATGATCATTTATGAGAAATGTTGAATAACTAGCAAATCTGGCATTTATTTTAAGACTATGAGTTTTTTAATTTCTAAAATTAATATAAAGAATTAATTCTTAAGAACGTACTAACTAAATATGCGTTCAAAATGGATGCTTAGTTGCTTATAATGAATGAATGTTATAAATGAAATAAGATACAATGCTTTAATGGAAAGTAAAATTATAATGTGTATTTACTCCATTTTAGTTACAGAAAATTTACTGGTTCGAAAGTGATACTATCTACAATTTCCATCGTAACATTTTATATAGAATATTTCCCATCCCTATTGAAAAGAAAATATAATTTTATTTCTAAGTAACAGAATTTACACGAGAGGATGTCAACATGTTTTTTTTCGCTTCTCTCTTCGATGAGATAGATTTATGATCTTAAAATTATATTGTCGTTAAAGATAACGAATTAGGAGCAACGAAATGTTTTAACAGTTACTGACAAGTCTGGGTAAAAGAGCATTTTAATCTGATTTGTGTACCCTTTATATTCTTAACAGACATTTTGTTTGCTTTTGCTTCTTAATCGAGCTAACCCATAAATAATCAAATTAATTGTTGAGTTTAAACTATAATTAACTCAACTTGAATCTCTTAAGTTTAAAGTCCATTTTTTTTTTAAAAAAAAAAAGAAATTAATTCATTTCTCAACTAATGGAATTTATAGCAATTAAGAATTTAAAAATTTTGAGCAAAAATTAAAATACGCAGTACATTTAAACGACAAAATTTTGAAACAGCAAATAATTTATTTTTCATTGTTTTCATAGATAAATACTTGAAATCGAAAAAAAAGTTCTTCCATGTTAAATTTGTTTTAAAGTTTTCAGTGAAAATATTGAATTCTAATTTTGACTCAAATTTAGTTTATTGCTCACAGTAAGGAACAACAGATATATTAGGTAATAAATTTAGAAAATATATATAAATAAAATGTCGACTTTATAGATTTACTGTAGTAAAACGTATAAACATAAAATTATATTTGAGATCTATTTTTTCATCTGTATTCTAATCTAAAAAACTTTTCTAATGCGAATTCTAAGTTCTCGACACCTTTTCTTTTAAAGTTTTAAGTATAAGCTACATTATTCATAATTTACTCTGTAATAATAATTTACACTATAAAAATTTTTTTGCTGACTAATGCATTATCAATTTACAATAATTCCTAATTTATTTTACATTATTTGTCTTGAAAAATATATTTTTAATTTCTAAAATTACTTTATTTGAATAAAACATCTTTTAATATTATACTTTAAGAAACTAGCTCAAACTTTTGAAGTTGGACAATAAAAATGTAAAACATTTAAAATTTTATATATATGTATGCAAAAATTAAATATTACTTTATTTTTTATTAAAAAATTCAATTAAAAAATTTAAGTTATTAAAATATCAATTAATAGGAATAAATAACCAAAAGAATGTGTCGGACGACATCGATATGACAATGCATTGAATTCAATATCATAATAATGCTGTTATGTTTGCACAATATTTTTCTCGACATTTATTTAGGAATATATAGTTTAACTATAGTTAATAAATATCGAAATAAATACAGCTAAAAATGTATTGCGTCAAAAAAAATTAAGACAAAATTCTTATTTGTACTCTAAAAGGAATTTTATTTTAAAAGTACCTATAAATATTCAGTCCCTTTTCTTAAATTCTTAAAGAAAAAATCTGTTTCACGGAAGGAGCTTCTATTTTGAGAAATTTGTTTACATTTCGTCTCAAAATGACACCTTGTAATTTAATTCCAGGTTTATCTAGGCCATTCCCTTTCACCTGGCCTTAATCGATTTGTCATAAAAAATTTTTTTTTATCAAATAAAGCACTTTCATGTAAGTGATGTTATTTTAAATATTTTCGCCAAATAAGTGAATCATTTTAAAAAAATCATGAATTTTTTTTCTTTCGCATAATCACCAATTAATTGGTTTCGCTTAATAGTACGCCTAGCTATATGCTGTTGATATTTGAAAATTAATTTACTTATTTTTAACCAAATTGTCTGCATCAGAAATAAAATATAGAAAATGTTACAATTCCAAATATCTTTTGTCAAGCCGCACTTATAAGCAACTTCTTTATCAGATGAAAATTCAGCTCTTTAATTTTAAATCGTAATCCATTAGCGTTAACTTCATGTGCTTACAGACTCTTAATTTAACTTCTAAGATAACTTGTATTATAGGAAAAGAAGTATTTCTCTGCCAGATATGCACAATTACGATTTAGATTGAAACAATATTTTTGGTACCCTAACTTTTATATAATATTTATTTAGTATTTTCATAGCCAAATCGTGTTACTATGCATTTTAGTATGAAAACCTTATTAAAGAATGGAAGATGAACTCTGTTGTCTCTATGTACATTTATTTGGGAGTATATTTGAGATTTTTCAAGAGTTTCGCTTTTACAATAAATGAATATATCTTATTGGTTATGAAAATACCTCCACGAAGAAAAAAATGCTGTTTATGTTTAATAATATCTAACAAAAGTTAATATCTATCCTTTATGTTCCATTGTTTTATTGCTTAATTTGTGATAAAACATATTGTAATTTTCGCTTTTTTTCAAAACATTTTAAACTTTATAATTTATTAGTGTAAGAGTTCTTTTCTCTCTTTAAAAAGTGCTAACAACCTTATTGTATAGTTAAATTTCAGCTGGTTTTATTCTTGATATTTATTTTTCAATAAGATTTAAAATATCAGCACTTTGTTTTAATTTGTTTTGTTGTTAATTAAGCGATGTCAATTTTATACAATAGGTGGTAGCACTATTTATTTTTCTCGAATATTTTATTGAAAGTCTGCTTTTTCAACACAAAAATTTTTCACTAGTAGACTAAATTTAGTAATAAAATAAATTATGTTATTATAAATAGAAAAGTATAAATTATAACTATAAAAAGTAATAACAAAACATTTGCAACACAACTTATTTATGAACGCAAAATCTAACGACTATCCGGATTTTTTCTCAAATTACATTAATTAGTAAATACTATAATCTAATTAATTCAGAATTTTAAATCGCCCTCTTTGAGAAAAGAAATTCTTTTTAACTATGATGAATAAATGATTTTTAAGAATTATATTTGTTGGGACTATTTATTTCCGTAGACATAAATTATTGAGAAGTCAGAATTATTACTTAATTTTAATAATGTAGTTATTGATGATACCATCAATTTCTAAATATAAATGGTGTGCTTTTAAGATTTTATTCATGACAACTGACAATGATAGTAAGTGAAATAATAGAACAATTACTTAGTTTAGTTCCAATACTAATATATTTTATAAATAAATTTAAAATTTAGAAATCAAAAGATACTTTTTAAAAATATTAATTTAACAAAAAATTCGATTGAAATGCATTTTTTGAATACTTTTAATAAAATTATGCTTCAAATTTGTATAAATGTTAAAACAAACTTTTTTTTATCGAAAATTATATATATATATATATATTTTAATTATATATATATATATATATATATATATATATATATATATATATATATATATTTTAATTATATTATATATATATATATATATATATAAATACATATAGATAAGATAGATAGATAGAGAAGGAGAGAGTTTTCAGGATATCTAGTCAAATGATGCAAAATAATATTGACCAAATCCAAATGAATGTTACTATAAGTTACATAAATTTTGGAAGTTAAATACAGGTTTAATTATTTAACACATTAATTAAACATTTTCTCAATCAAAATAATTATATTCTGCTCATTTAACACTTGGCTAAATGGATACATAATCAATTATTTTTTTTTTCTCTACGTCAATTTGTTTTTTTATGGCATTATCTGCCATAAGATCTCTGGTGGCCCAATAAAGTATAATAATCAATTAAGTACATTCTTTAAACAGTTAACGAAAAAATTTTCATCCATTTCAGGCAGATGAAACTGCTTGAAATGTCCGCATAAAACAAAAAAAGATTCTTTCAAAATCTATGACTCAAAGCAATTTCATCCCAAAAAGACCCTGCGATAAAATATTTAGGAATTTATGATCATTAAATTCAAAAAGAGTTGGAGTCCAAAAATGAGCATTGTTCAATAAAAGACCTAACACTTTCAACTCTTAAATACATTGGCATTTACCTTCAACAGAAAAAACGACAAAGTTTTGTGGATCCATATTCCCTTGAATCTCTAATTCCTCTTTCTCTGTTCAGTATTGATTCTCTAATTACAGATACACTTTCTTTCTTCTCTAACAATTTATTTTACCTTGAACATACTTCTAAGTTTGTTTTTAATAGTTTATGGTTGATGATCGTAAATGTTAAAAACAGGAGATCGAATTAAAAAAAAGTTATTTTAACAAAATATATGACACCTCCTTCTTAGACAACCTAAATAATGCATCATTATACCATTGTTTACAAAGTTATCTTCACCAAAATTTTTCTTAGAGCTTTTCGCTTACAAATATTATTGATTTACCTATGATTAAGTCATAATAGATGCCTTAGATTCATAAGGGAACTGAGATCTAATGATTATTTTATGTAGCATATGTTACACTTTTATGTAATAATTTTGACTTTAAAATGTTAAATAATAATATATCAATAAGTCACAATGGTGCAGTTTTGTATTTTATTTCAGAACTTATATCCTTTAAGGTGTAATAATTGAATCAAAATACGTAAAGTTATCCACTAATTCATATTGAAAACTTGCTCGGTTTTAAATCATTTATAATTTTAAATTATTTTAATTTAGTTTCCATAAATTTCGCGGTAATTGACTCATATTTAACTTTGTTTTTATAAATAATCTTCTCCTAAATCTTCTGGAAAGAGGTAAACTGTTCCAATATTGCATATTTTATGTTTCATTATTACTGCACCATCAGCATATGTCAGGGTTTGGAGAAAATGCTGCGCCTATAGTTTAATGTTAGAATTACGAAGTGTTTTCACTGTAGAGTGCAGCTGAGAAGAGGATAACAAAGGTGTTACGTTGTTTAATACTATTTTTGTTCATAAAAAATCTCTAAGGACACTACATGATTTTACACAAGGGCAAGTGTAGGCTAATTTTGATTTAATAAACAGAGTGTATTTTGGTAGAATAGCAAGCTTATCATGAATTGTAAGCAGAGAGTCATGATGAGTATTATCATTTGATTATTATGATTTGTAATCAACAAATACGTACACGCGTTTCGTTTCCGAATTCTCTGAATTTTCCAATAATTTATTCAAGTTAAAACTCCGATTATATGTGCATCTTCTCTTCTTATATACACAATAGTATCTCCAACATTGCCATTGGTAACATTAAGACATATCCTTTGCTATTGCAGTAGGCAAAACACTCCAAATTCATTCGTGTACTTTTAAATGTAAAATAATAATGTAAAATTTTATCTAAAAAAATAATCTTATAAATTTTATTTCAACATTGATAACTTGAGAACTGTAACTTATAACAAAAACATTTAATATCTATAATTATTATATATTTTAAAACTTTACATAATTTATGTTGCAGATATTTCAGAATAAAGATGCATCCAATGACCTTCTTGATTGCTGTTTGCTTGCTGATGCTGCAGACATTTTCCTCCTCAACAGCGCATCATCACCAGAACAATGATGATGAACTGATGGAGATGATCACGGCTGGGATACTTGCTTTGCTTCTTCAGAAACACTGAGCTATGACACAATAAAACGGTTTATCCTTTTGTCTACAACCCCTTTCTATAGGTCAATAGACCCATTCAATGGATGACACTGCCACGTCTTGTTCAATAAGTTTTTCACTTTAGTTAGTATGTGAGCTCTGTGCATGTGTTTTGTCTCACCATTTAATCAAACCGTTTCTACTTTTTAGTTACTTGTCTGCAACTATATTAATTATAATTTACATTTCTCAAAAATCTATAATATATATTTTCTCCTATTTCGAATTTTTTTCATTGAATTTCTCAAACAATAAACTAATTTGTACTATAAAATATGATAGATATTTGTCTTAGATGTTTTTAAGAGTTAATTGCTTTTTAAAACTAAATTGTTTGATATTTAAAAATTATAGTGATAAATTGATGATGCATATTAGTTTTAAAAATTTTATATTATAATACGAAATTACTGAAAATAACTAATTTAATTTTTTAAGAACACACACATTTTTTTAAAAATGTTAATTTCAATCTATTTGTATTCATATTTTTCATTAGATTAACACTTTCAATGAATAATGATGATTGTTGATTAAGTACAGCAAATTCGTTTGGAGATTTTTCACCTTACCTTACAATGAGCAGAAGTATAATAATGTTTACAAAATTAATGATTTATAATAAGACTATTCGTTGTGAGAAACAGTTTAAATCTTTTCATTTCATTTACATTTACACAGAACTCTAATTTATAATATATAATTTCGCTTTATAATATATTTCTTTTAATTTACACAGAACTCTAATTTATAATATATAATTTCGCTTTATAATATATATCTTTCTTTTCATTTACAGAACTCTGATTTATAATATATAATTTCGCGCTGAAAAAAGGTGGGAACTATTTCGGATTTAAATTCTGATTCAGAAATAAAATCGAAGTAAATTCTCTCATTACAAAATTTTGAAATTTGTTAATCAGCAAACATTGGAGAGATTTAAAAATTTAATAGTTAAAATTGTGTAGGAGATTTATTACTTATTGTTGCAACTATTAGTTACATTTGTTAAAGCTATTATAATTTCTGCTCTTATTTCACTCCATGTAATTGACTATTAAATTAATATTCATAATATTTCTGTCTTTAAAAGATATATCATAAGATGCTTAAATTCAATCAAATGTATTCTTTTTGAAAAATGTACAGAGAAAAGTGGTTTTTCTTAATCTGCTGATTTACATTATACGTATTAATAAAGTGCTCTATCTTTTTTTGTTTATAAATAGATTTTGATACATATTTGATAATTATACATATACCTCTTATAAATAAAAGCTCATCATTCTTTTGTTAATTGACATATATATATTTTTATAAATATTTTATATATGTTTACAGTTTATGTTCGTTTAAAAGATCATGCCTATTAATAATTAGGTTATGGAAGACAAATATAACTTTGTGCCAAAAAGTCCTTGTTATGCATATTTCTTGATGTATCTTTATGTGATTAATGCATAAATGAAGCAAAGTAGATAAAATATGTGTTCATAAATATAGACTTAATAAAACTTATTTTTATATAAACTGTGTTTGTACTTTTTTATTTCATCTCTTTTTTAAGACTTTACTTTTTATTTCTAATTTCAGAAAAATGTTTTAATTAGAGAGGCATTAACGTTATCTAAAAATGTTTTAGAATAAAAAAAAAGTTATTATCTCTAGATGGCGTTGCAAGTAAATATGCGAAATATTCAAAGCAGTTTATACAATGCAAAATGAAGTATTAATAATACTTTTGTCTTCTAATCATGGTTCCATTGTTTGTTTTCTAATCATGTTTTCATTTTCTAAGTATATTTTAGTTTGTTAGTATGTACAGATATAGTTCAAAGTATCTCTAGCGCCTTGTCATAATTGTCTGATAAGAGTCCTCTAATCAAGAAACACGCATGAATTATTCTCCAATTTTAACCTCTATTTTAGAACATTAAAATTCCCTTGCATATCCTTATTAATAAATTATTTGCCTGAAAATTTTAAATAATTATTTTTCATTTAAAAGATTAAGACCAAGAAAGAACAATTTAATGTGAAAAAATATGTTTCTAATTTTTTTTACATATGATGAAAACAATACGTTTAGGTCTAAATAATGATAATCATTTGTGTTAATTTTTGAAAAATACAACTCAAAATTCAATACTTAAATAAGAATTTCAGTATGTTAGTACTTTTTTTTAAAAAAGCAGTTTTTAACTTCTTTTTGTTCTAATGAGAAAACGACTTTACATAAAAGAATTTTAGTTTTTACAAGTTTCTTGCTAAAATGCATCGTTTTTTTCTGTAAATTTGTGATTTGTTTAAACATTATACTTATAAATATTGAAGAAAATTTTTTTTATTAAATGCTAAAGTTATTTCATATTATTCAAAGGGCATAATTATGGCAATAGATAATATAAATTTTTATCAAATAATTCTCAAAAATGACAAAAATTTCAAAACGAAATTTCATACTCCATATCTTGGCAGTCGAAGCATATTGAAAGATATTTATCATGCGCTGAATCTTGTCTTCTGATAAGACTTTTCACAAGAATGTTTCATGTGTTTCAAGGAAGAAAAGTGAAAAAAATTACTAGGATAATTTACCGTGTATGATAGTTCACACACACACAAAAGTAACTGATATCGATTTTGGAACCATCTGCTCCAAAGAGTGTGGTGAAAATGGAAATTTAAAGTAGTTCTAAAGTATGAATGTAGATATTTTGACTATAAACATAAAGTATATGGTATTATAAATCTTTATATGCGTGAAAGCGTCACCAAATATAGTTATACAAAATGAATTAAGATAGAGGGAGCTGTTTTAAGACAATTTTCATGATTCTACATTTTTATAATCTTTTATGTTTGGCGAAGTGACATATAAGCATCTAACATATTACTCCATATTGGCTTACTTAGTAGTAGGAATGAGGATTCTAGATTTAATCCCTGTCTATAAATACAGAATCTAGGTGTTGCGTTTTTATTTCTTGCATATAAATTTGCAGAGATGGCTGGAGGATAATTTATCAGTTATATCCCTCTGAAAAACAAAAATATGTTTCCGAAAATTCCCCATTAGTTGGTGTACATTCAAAAGAATCTTACAACAGCTTTTAGTTGTTAGTTTATCGATTATAATATGAGTGTCATTATATTCCCCAGAGCACTGAGTGGGCTCTACCAGGAGGGTGGAAGCTGCCAAAGAAAAGTGAGAGTTTTCGTGATTTAAAAGCTAGGACTATACAAAAGAATGCCCCCAATACAAGTTTTATTTCAATTATTATACATTCGTATGATTTTCACTGTCTTCCAAATAAAGCAAGCTAATATCCTAGTATGCACACCGGGCCTCCATTCAAACAAAAGAAATTACTCATTAATGAAAATACAAATTAAAAATATGACACACACATAATTTTACTGAAAAATATATATTATATTAAATGACTCCTTTTTTTAAACTCATTTGTAGAAAATTTTTTAATTTTGCACTGTTTATTAAAAATAATATTTTAACACATAATTGATAGAAAATGAGTATGAATAATAATAATAACCTGGTGTTATTAGTTCAAATAACAAATAGTTTTTTTATTATATTTCAGATTCATTTCAAAATGAGTATTTATAAAAATACTAACATTGATTTTTAAAATGTTTTTTTATGCTAGCAACAAAAAATTCTTCTCAAAAAATTTAAAGTGAAATAAGTTAACTTATTTCGCTTTAAATTTTTTGAGTTTTACAAGTTTTACATTTTTTAAATTTTTTAAATTTTTACAAGTTAACTTGTAAAATATTTTCTTTTTCAATTTATGAATGATTTTATGACGCTGACAAATTCTTCACATTCTCCTTTACTCATAAATTTTTTCTTCACTTTACTCAATTTATTTGAATTTAAAAAAAAAAAAAAAAAAAAAAAAAAAATTTACTAACTTTTATATTAGTTTAAGTGTAGCGCCATCTGTCCACAAAAACGGAAACTCCTTTTTTGTTAGTTTATTAGGGAATCGGAATGGGACGAAGAGTACAGAGTATGTACATAAAATTTTTGTGTGGTTGAAGTGTATAGGTTTTCTTTCCTGTGTGATAATGGTAAGCATAATACAATATTTAGTTGCTACACACAAAAATAAAAACTTATCAGCTCAAAACATTATTATTTCTATGAAATGAAAAAATATTCTTTAAAGTTTTTAATTGGCTACTACATAATTTATTATTAAAAACTAATATAAAGATTTTATTTGATCATATTCAAATTGAGTTCATACTATCCACACTAATTTTTTCGAAAAATTACATGCAAAACAAACATTTAAGAATTTTTTTATATTCCTTGTTTAATATTAAAATAATGATGTGATCTGAAACTGCTATTAGCTTCTATTTATCTTATTATAGCAAATTTTAGTAGAAAATAAAAAATAAATAATATTATCCCTGCGTATTAGCTTCAGTCAGTTTAATTTATAATAAACAGTATAAATTAGATTTATTTTTCAAATTTCCCTTATTTATAAATAAAGTTTATTGCCATTGATATTTAGAAAATTACTTCTAAAATATAATACGAATATATTTTAAAATTATTTTAACGAAAATCACAGATAGATAATCAAAATCATCTTTTTTTTATGAAAAACATATGAATTTATTTTAATGAGAATACAAATCTAAACCTAAAAAAGAATAACCAAGTTTGTGTCAAATTATAATTTCAGAATTTTAATTATTATGATAAAGAAAAAATATTCAATAATCTATTATCATTTATTGTATTTAATTTTTATTGCGAATTTATTTTCCATTAATTACTAGAATATCATTTAAATTAAAAATAAAGATGTAGAAATAAAAAAAAAATTCATGTTGGGAAACTAAAGTATTAAATAGCAAACGTTCACGTATTTTTTTTTTTTTTAAAGATTTATATTACACAAATTGTTACAAATTTTAAATTAATTGCGATTAACTTTTGTAATATTTTAAAATATTAATCATTTTTTTGATATTTATGCAGTAATTTTTAAATTTATTAAGAAATTAGAGTATGCGAATTGCACATCCATATAAATAGCCGTTTCTTGGCTTCAATATTGACTGAATTGGCAAATCGTTACATTTCAACAGCAGTTTCCTTTTACCATTCCGTATACAGAGATAATATCTCTAATTGCATTTTGAAATTTATCTCAGGCCAAGACAAAGTACATTGCTTAGCACCATTGCGACAAATATTCTTGAATGCAAACTATATCGAGAACAGTAAGAATGAAGAACAAAATCTGCAATGATGGGTTTTAATTTTAAGCCATTTCAAAAAGAATGTTAATAAAGTTTAAGGCTGGAATCGTTCCACTCCTTCCGCACATGATCTTCACATTCCATTATTCTAAAATAACGAAAATCTTATTAATAGACAAGATAACGAAAAGCGGTGCTCTTTGTATTTCTATAAAATTGAAAACCACTTGCAATGCCACCCACGAATCTGTCGTAAATTGTCACTAAACTGTAATACGCAGGTATACATGTGTTAAATATATATATATATATATAAATATACATATATGTGTGTGTGTGTGTGTTAAATAAATATAAAAATGAAAAATATTTAAGCAGCTTATTTTTACAGCTTATTTCATTCATTTAAGCAGCTTATTTTTACGGAATATTTTACATCATTTCAATTTAATTTTATTTAAAAGTCCTAAGAATTTATTGTAAAAAACTTGCATTTTTTTTTGTAATAAGAATGAGATGTGTTGTTATTATTAGCATTAAGAAAAAATCATAATATTCTTGATTTTATAAACATGTATACAATTTAGAAGCTCTATATATTTTCAAACATCGATAAAAAATTAATTTTAATGCATAAAAAAGTAGAAACTTTAAAAGAATGCTGTTTATTTAACATAATTTATTTTATAAAGTAAAATAATTTATTTAAATTACATTAAAGTAAACTACACTATTTAAATTTAATTTATATATATATATATATATATATATATATATATATATATATATATATATATATATAATATATATATATATATATATATATATATATATATATATATATATATATATATATATATATATATATATATATATATAATATATATATATGTATATATATATATATATATATATATATATATATATATATATATATATATATATATATATATATATATATATATATATATATATATATTTACACACACACACATATATAATTACTCATGATAATTTACAGAAATTGATAAACTAATAAATCAAATGCTTTGAATTTTCTACGTAAATGCTAAAAGAATTCTTTCTTGATAGAAAACCATTAATTTCGCTTGCACATTTGAACTTTAACCATTAATTTCGGAGTGCACATTTGAAGTATTAATATAAAAGTAAAAAAATATTTTATTGGTTATGAAATCTAAATACGCACTTTAAGTTATAGTAAATAAGCAAATTAGATAGAAATAAAGCCGTCTGCTCTGTCTATTAGTCAGAGTGTCTGACTGCGGATAGGGAGGTCCTGGGTCTGAATCCCGGCTCGGGTATAGATGTAATTTCCCTCTCTATCTATCCTGCCTTTGTCCTTTCTGTGTATGAATAAGGTGTGAATAGTTGCCTACCCTATAAACGGGTTCCTATGGCATGTTGGTTCAGTTGGAAAAGTGGAGCAGCGCACCCCATATTGTACGCCTAGCGGGCACAGGATTAAAAAAAAATAAAAATCATACATAAAATATGTTTGTATATCGATACATAAATTGAATATTTATATAAGCTTTTATTTTTAAAAAGCTTGTGATCGTAACATAATATTGGAACGTATACAGCAGAAAAATAGTTTTTTTTATAAATAAAACTACAGAAATTTTTTTCTTGTAATTAAATTTTATTTCGATAGAGACTAATATTGTAAGTGATAATTTCAGGTAGAATAACAAATGTATGTTTTTTCTGTATAATAAATAATTATTAGAAATAAATAGAAAATTAAAAAAAACAGATAAAAGAAATATATTCTACTAATTACAAATGCCTTTATTGTACTAAGGCTCACAGTAAATACAAAATCTTGCTTTAAACTGAAAAAACATTTATTTACAAAAATTATGCAAAAATAATAAATTAAAATTTTGTAAAAATAATAAAAACCGAACCTGCGGTTCTCTTTTCTAGAACATCATTTTTTATATGTGTATATAAATATAATATGAATCATGAATGACAAACTATAAATTAATAACAGAAAATATCAATTCTCAACTTTTTAATTCTTACTTAAATCTTACATGTTAAATATTTATCTATTTTTAAATCAGTTTTAAATATTTTGAAGAAATAGCTCTTAACTAAGCAATTAAGAGCGATTTCTTACTTGTAAATTCTTCTTAATTACGGTTAAAAGATTCAATTAAATCTCAAATAAACCGTATCATATCAAAACAAAGCACACTGGAACATGTAAACATTCATAAAATTTCTATTTTAATTTACAGAGAAATAAAATATTGACTGATGTTTTTAGCACGTTTTTAATAATTATAATATATATTACATATATAAATAGAGGGAGTCTTAATAATTTAAGTTCAGGATTTAAATGTTTTCAAAGTTTAACCCACTTAAAAACATGTTCATTGGAATGTATCCCCCTTTCTTACGTTTAATATCAAAACTGAATAAAAATAAACATGTTTTTCGTTTTTTTTTAAATTCTCACGTTCGAGGATAAAATCATTTATTTACATGTTGTCACTGAATAAGAGTGATTATTTGTTAAACCAATATAACCAGTCCGCTTATTTATTTCAGAATTTAACATGGAATACGTATATGTCAATAACTTTCACCTCCAACATACATTTTTCAGAATGAATCTGATTAAGAAACACGTATTTGGAGCCTTAAAAGATCTTACAACATTTAAGGGATGCAATCATTGAAATTGAATACATTATTGTGAACATAAGATTGAATATAATATTAAAATAAATTGTTTCATTTCATTTAGTTTACTAAGACAGAGTTTCAAAATGTTGTAATCATTTACATCCACAAGTAATTTAATAGAAGATTCCTAATTTAGCGAATGAAATATGTACAATTATATTAATATAGATTGAGTACTCAATAAGATACTCTCCATTGAGTTACAGGTACAGAAATAAAATCTTATGAAAATTAGATACAAAGTCTCTGAAAGATTTTAAATAACATCAAACTTGTAGTGAAGTCAATTCACTTTTTAAAATGGAATTTTACCAAATATTTAAAACAGATGTGTCTTGACAATCTTTGAAGACACAGTTTAAGTGGTGGCGTTGAGACGTCTGCTGACCTAAAGTCTCCAATCCCGATCCTGTGTGGATGAAGATTTCGGTTCCTTTATTCGATCTTCTGTAATACACAAAAATTAAAAAATAAATCAAACAAATAAATAAAAAAAATTCTCTGTCGCTTATTATATGATAAGGAGATAAAATCTTGCTTTAAAAATCACTAATATACAATTGTTTACTCGGACAATTACTGTAGACTTCAACAAAACAACATGACAAATATTGGCATGTAAATTAACAATGCAAAATTTCATCTGAAGAATAGAAATGATCCATTTAAAAGCATGATAAGAAAAGTGAGATATTTACACCCACAGCTATCATTTTATTCGGAATTTGAAATCCGACCAATCAATTGGAATCAATACAGAATAGCTTGAATCTTTTCTACTATGGTTCCTATCTGAAATTCCTGAAATTACGCTAGTAACATTGTTAATAGTATACAAAACTTAAAAAAATGCAACCTTTTTTCAAAAACATGGAATGGTGCTGTATAAAATATTGCCAAAAACTATAAGATAACATTTTAAAAATTAAGTACACTTAAAACTTATATTGAAGCAATTGGTTGTTATAATACGAGGGTTGCTATTTATATTTCTGGCCTTGGCAACAGTAAGTGTTGCTAGGCGACCGAAGACGATTTTAATCGAAAGTTTGATATTTTTAAACATAAATTCAGCAGACGATTTACCATTATAGCTTTATTTGTGTTGTTGACAGTAAATTGAAAAGTTCTTCTCTGTCAAAAATTGGAATTGAATCGTGAACATTTTCGTGCCATTATTTTTCATAACTTTCGACGTGGATTGTCAAGACAAGAGTGCTTCGATGAACTTAATTCTTTATACAGCGATAAAGCGCCATCCTACAGCACTGTAAAAAATTGGTATAATGAATTTAATCGTGGTCGATGTTCGATCCAGGACGAATCCCGTGCAGGTCGTCCAAAATCCGTTGTTGTGCCAGAAAAGATCAATGTTGTGCGTGAACTGATAAAGCAAGATCGTCATGTGACATACCGTGAGATAGAGGCGTCTTTGGACATTAGTATGACTAGCATCAATAAAATATTGCATAAACATTTGAGCGTAAAAAAAATTTGTTCGCGTTAAATCCCGCATAATCTGACAAACGCTCAAAAAAGGCTCGTGTCGATTGGTGCAAGGAAATGTTGGAAAAATACATTCAAGGTACATCAAAGGCTGTGTATAACATCTACACAGGTGACGAATCATGGATCTATGCATATGAGCCAGAAACAAAACAACAATCAACTGTATGGGTCTTCCAAGACGAGGCAAAACCAACAAAAGTTGTTCGAGGAAGAAGCACATCGAAACAAATGATTGCCTGTTTCTTCGGCATTAACGGTCATGTGGCAACAGTGGCGTTAGAGCAACGCAGGACGGTCAATTCTGAATGGTACACGACCATTTGTTTGCCAGAAGTCATCGGAGAAATTCGAAAAAAGCAGAAGAACAGGCGAATCATTCTTCATCATGACAATGCGAGCTCCCACACATCGACTCAAACAAAGGCATTTCTGACGGAGCGAAAGATCGAACTGATGGATCATCCGCCGTACAGCCCTGATTTTGCACCCAATGACTTCTTCTTATTCCCCCACATCAAAAATAAATTACGTGGACAACGATTTTCGACCCCCGAAGAAGCGGTTGATGCATTCAAAACGCATGTTTTGGAGTTACCGCAATCGGACTGGAAAAAGTGCTTTGAAAATTGGTTCAAACGCATGCAAAAGTGTATTGATCATCATGGAGAATATTTTGAAAAACAATAAAACCAATTTCGATCCTACATATTTGTTTTTTCATTATTAGGCCAGAAATATAAATAGCAACCCTCGTAATACAAACAATCTAATGGGTGGGAAAAAGATAATCGATATGTCCATTATTTCTTCTCTAATACATTAAGAACTATTATTAAGAATATACTAATGTGGTGTAAGAACACAATCGGAATCAGCATCACACATTTTAAAATTGAGTAAATGCATTTTAAACTTATGTATTTCTTTTTTGTATCATTAATCATTGTCATATACAACACCATTGATTGCTCGTAAGAATTCTTTAAACTCTTCTTAAAAATGAATTCCCATGAAATCATACACGGTACAGAAATATTTGGTTGACCAGGTTCTTTTTTATGGTTATTTCAGAGAGGGGAAGAGTTTAAGTATAATGATCCTATATCCTCGTAATAATCCTAGGCACAGATGCCGTATAATCCAAGATGCCAAATTCTGAGTTTGGTGATTTTTTGGCGGATTTTCTTACGTATCTGACATTTTTGTTTTTATTACGTCATACATATGGAGATCTATAAAAATTATGCAGAAAATTCTATTTTGGTAACACTAATATTTATGTCATCTCCCACGTCACGATACGTTATCTTGGAAACATTTTTCATCGCCAAAAAATTCAGAATTTGGAATCATAGATTATTCAGCACCTGTGCCTAATCCAATATCCTAGTAGTAATGTATCGTGGAATGAGCTTCTGTACCCTATAATTAATATGTGGCTGACTTTGTCATCGATAGATTTTGTTACCTAATACTATTGTCACTAATGTTCTAGAATTTGAAACTTTATCTTCCTATCTATTTAATTCTGTTTTGAATCCCAAGAAAAAAATGGTGAAAACATTTTTGGGATACCATTACTTCTCATTTTTAAGAAAGAGATATTTTTTCTGTGTTTCTAAACAATTTTCTGATTGCTATTTCTATCAACTTTTCACGAACCTACAGACGTTAAAATGCTATAGTAATCACAGTGCATCTGTTTTTGCATTGTGGCTATAGAATGGCTGATGTGTTTATTACAAGTACATTTTAAGCTCAATATAACAAAGCTGTATTTTTAAGAATCTCAATATGTCTGTTTCTAATAAAAATCGTTTTAATATTCCGTTTAAAATAACTTTATGCTTTTTGTTTTCTTGAATTACACAGAAAAATTTCCTTGAATAAAAATGGCAGTTTTTGATATTATTTAAGAGATAAATATTCATTATTAGATGGCGTCAGAATAATCTCGTCATATCTCGTATCAGAATAACGTATATAAATACATTCTATAGAAGCCATTTTTTAAATAATATTATGAAAATAAATTCCGGACAAGAAATGAAGTGAATTACATTATTTTTCTTATCTAATATCAGGATGCCTTCTAGAATATAATGAGATTCAACGCTACAAGGTGCGAAGGTGATGACAATTTTTTACTGTGAGGCAACCAATGGATAGGTCATCTTAGCCACGAAAGTGAAACGATAGTGAAAAACACACACAAAGAAAGGAACAACAATGCCCAAACTAGGATTCGAACGCAGGATCTAATGTTTCAAAGTTAGGGACACACACCACTCTGCTTTCGGTCAGTTAAGATTTTAAATTGTATTATTTAAAATCTTAATTTTAAAAACGTTTCGTTCGTTTTGATGAAGATATGCATAATCTGATTGGTGTTTTCAAGATAAGAAACGGCTTCGATTTTCACCTAATTTATTAAACACTTTTGAGTTAATAGGTAATGTTTAACAAACTAAAAAGTCTTAATGTTTTTATCACCGATGGAGTATGCCTATTCAAAAAGAAGTATACCAACTCAGTTCTTTAACTGTCTAAGTTCCGTAGAATTGTCAAATAGTCGTTCGGTTGTAGGCCAATAGTGGGTTGTGGGTTAATGTCTAATTCCTTAGCCTTTGGGTAGTGCAGATACAAAAATCAGAGAATATTAATATTTTAAATTTTGGAAGATATATTTGAATTCTTACTCTTCCCATGGTCTTCTTCTCAGCAAGCTTCTTCCCAAACCAAGTGGTATGACAATGGGGAGGACGATTACTTTCCTCTGGGCAAACTGAGACAAGAGAGCGTAGGAGAGAAGTCTTCTGCTGAAGAGGTCAATGCCGGACACCGAGGTGATCAAGGCAGCTACTACCAGCAACCACCCCCTCATATTAATAATCCCGCTCCTGAAAAGAGAGTAGGTGTAGAAGAAGTTAAAATTATCACAAAATGCCTTTCTATATAATATAAGAAATAATTAAAAAATGAATACATAATATGGAAGTGAAGTGAAGGAATAAAATTATCGGTGACTCATGCGCTTAAAGTTATTATATAAAACCTTTCCAATATCTGGGTAAATTCTTCTATTTTTAAATTACTTAAAATATTTTTTTATTGTTTAAAGTATTCTTTCATTTAAAAGTTGCTTAAAGTATTTAATAATCACCGAATTTAATAACTATAATATTATAGTCTCGTAGAGCCGAAGGAGAAAATGCGATGTTCTCGAATCTGAAATCTTTCAAGATAATACCTGATATAACCAAAGATAATAGTGTTATGCATGTTAAACAATCGTTTGATCCAAGTTTCTTCTGTGGGGTGTAGTGTAACAGGTCTCCTCGTGGTGCACCCTGGGTAACGCTAAATCTGTTACAGCCTTCGTCTTTCTCTTGCAGTCTTTATCTTAATGAAGGCATCTTCTGCATTTTATGTAAAGAACATGTTGACATGGATTGCGAGCATCTTTGGAAATGTTCTGCCCTCCAGGAAGCCCGCACTTCTTCACATTTCAAGACGCTCTCCACTCTTGGAGATACTTCATTTCTTTATTGGACTGCAAGACTTATTATGCTCGAAAGAGCCAACATAAGGACGTAATAAAAATAAGTTTCTTCTGTCACTGATACACTGAAATTTTAATTGATATGCTATTTCCTCATAAACTGATTTTATTATTTGATCAAAAATACAAAGGGGATGATTTGGTGAATTCGTTACCAGAAATAAGTTATAATCCCTTTTTCTCTAGTTTTTTTGATAAACATTAAAAATAAATTGCGAATTTTTCTAATGATAAAAAACAATAAGATGGTGTTATTTATAATAAGTGAAATAGTTATAATATAAAATTGAAACAAAAAATTAAATACGTAAATAAACAGAATGAGTGAAGAATTTACTAGTTTTACAATATTTTCGCACTTTCCTATTTTTTGTATTTTAAATACAAAAATATGAATAAAACAAAACATGTACATATTTATACACAGAATTTAAAACAAATGTTTTGAAATTAAACACATCATATCTAACTTAAAAAAGCTAATTAAAAAAACTAATTACAATCTGATTTTTTAAAAAAAATTCATGCGCTTCTTTATAATCATATCATAAGTGAATGAATTTTAAAATAACTGAATATTAATAATATCACATTTAGATTAAAAATATAAGGTTTCATGGAACATTTTCATCACATGATGAAATCCAGACATTTTAAAAACATTCATTCTTGAAAAAACAATCAGAATTAAAAATATTAATTTAATTAACATGAGATATAACTGTCAAAAATTTTGGAAAACTTTTTTTAAACCATCGTAAAAAAGTTGGAAACTATATGATGGCTGTAAGTGCAGATATACAATATCATATTAGATCACATACATATGAACTCATTATGTAATAAATTTAAATCGAAGAAGTTAATTATTCTTAAACATTTTACACTAGATCTCAAAATCAATACAAATACGAGGATCACTCTGAAATTTTTGAGATACAACTAGGTTTTTAAAGTTATACTTACAAAATTTTAGGTGTGTTCAAAGTAGTCTCCTTCAGCATCAATGCATTCTTGTAGACGAATTGTCCACTGATTAAATACATCAAGCTATTTATTTCTTGGAATAGATTAAAAAAATGCATTTATAGCCACATCAATCTCTTCTTCTGAATGAAAACGACGTCCACGTAAGTTCTTTTTTAGATTAAAGAATAAACAAAAGTCGCACATAGCTAGATTAAGTGAATACGGCGGATGTTCGATCACTTTAATTTGTTTTTGTTTAAGAAACTCAATTGTTAATCCGGCTGTATGTGAAGATGCATTGTCATTGTGAAGCATTAGTTCTCTAACATTCAGTTCTTGTAGAATTTCTAGAAGACATTTTATGGTACAACAATTTACTGTTACTGTCTTCTGTCCTTCCAACTTGAGGGCTTTGACCAATCCCGTACTTCTGAAGAAAACGGCATACTTCACTTTTTTCAGTGCGCGTTGTTTTTTCACGATTATCGGCGTGGTGTCATCATCAAAGACCCATGCTTTGCTTTCTTGACGTGTTGGAACGTTTAAAAACGGTATGTACTTTTCATCACCTGTTACAATTTTAGAAATGATGCGGTGGTCATCATCATTTAGAGCAATTTAAGAGTTTCTATACTGATTCTGACACGCTCCTCTTTTAGGTGCTCAGTTAGATTATGGGGAACCCAACGGCAAATTACTTTTTTCATATGTAATTCTTCATGAGAATGATTTTGTGTATGGCTGCGGATCCAATGTTAAGTTCCTTCTATATCATTTGATAGGTACAACGATTATCATCCATTAACTTTTTTCATATGGCGGACACATTATCAGGGATTACTGCAGATGGCGGCTTTCCTGTGTGTTCTTCATTCTGAAGAAAACTGCGACCTCTTCGAAATTCTAACTTGAATTATAGACAATGCTACCTTCTAAACATTAGTTTCAGGGTTTGAAAATGATTTGAATCTCAATTAATGCTGATGGAATGAAAATGGTCTTTTCACAACTTTTAAATTTATCATCTGCATACAATGTATCAGAAGAAAATAAATATCACTTGCGGCATTAAACTACTTCTTCTTTCTACAATCCCGAGGCTTGGTGTTTTATTTAAAAAAATGATATTTATTTATTCTACTTTGATTGTTTCGTTTGATTTTTTTGAAAAGGTATTATTTTGTTCTCTAGAAAACATCGTGTTCACGTTTTTCTAAATATGCCGTATATTAGAAATTGAAACATAAATGAAAATAGACGAGTCCCACAGCTGAAATTACTTAATACAACTCGGGTCAGTGCTTTTCAATGTTAATTATAATGTAACAATTCTTAACTATTATCATGATACGTATATATATATATATATATATATATATATGGATTATTTAAAAAAATTTTTTTTATATATAGTGGATAGATTTGAAATTAATTGACGTTTTTATATACCAGGATATATATATATATATATATATATATATGGATTATTTAAAAATTTTTTTTATAAAAAGTGGATAGATTTGAAATTAATTGACGTTTTTATATAACAGGATATATATATATATATATATATATATATATATATATATATATATATATCCTGGTATATAAAATGTCAATTAATTTCAAATCTATCCACTATGTATAAAAAAAAATTTTAATAATCCCATATATATATATATATATATATATATATATATATATATATATATAAATATATATATATATTTTTATATATATCCTGGTATATAAAAACGTCAATTAATTTCAAATCTATCCACTATGTATAAAAAAAAATTTTAAATAATCCATATATATATATATATATATATATATATATATATATATATAATAGCTAAAAATCGTTAAATTACACTCACACATATGTGTGTGAACTATAAATCTGAAGTTAATGAATGTTTATATGCTTTAGTTGTTCACAAAATATCTTTTTCATATTTTATATAGCAAAGTTTTATTAAATTGCTCTATAATTTATTTATACTAAAGATTTACTGATTTTTAAAACTTCAGCAATCCGAATTCAGATTCTGAGTTTTTAAATCTGTCGAATTCTTTACATAAAAATAGTGGCAGTAAAATGGGAAATATCATTCATGTTTAATATAAAGAGTTTTTAATTGAAGTAGAGTTAAGAGTGATCGCCAATAAATAAAAAAAATCCACTGTAATTCATAAATGCATTAAAAAGATTCGAATCAGAGTCAAATTTATGTTAAAGGAGAAATTATTTATTTACCGAATTAATTTATTCTGTTAAAAAACACGTGATTTTTTAAAACCTTAATCATAATTTTTTATCATATAAACATTAGAACAATGAGAAAAATTAGTGATAAGGCTTTCAAGTGATAGCTTTTTTAGTGATAAGGCTTTTCAAGAAAAAAATAAAACACTTGTCATCAAAGTTTTTACTCATTTATATGAAAGTACAACAGGACCTTTTGATATTTTCTTCTACAAAATAAAACTATTCTATCAAAAAATACTGTCAATATATTTAAAAAAAATATGATGCTTATTGCATGAGTTATTGGTTAATAAAATTAATTCCCTAATTATCAAGTGAATATAACTGTTAGAAAAAAATAAGTACCAGCAGTTGGATTTTATTGACGTGGGAAAATACTGCTTTTCGTACTTATAGACGACAATTCAATGGTACTGTAAATCTAACTTGTTTTTTAGATATATTTCTGGAAAACCGTAACTGATAATTCCAATAATTGATATAAATTTTAATTTTGATGTAGAAATAGTGATTCTATAAGGGAGGTATTTAGTTCCGAAAATTCATAAATCATTTAATTTCGAACAATGTCATTTCCTTGCAATACAAAGTTACTTAGAATATTTATAATATAAAACTTTGTGATATATATATATAGTCTGTTGTTATCAATACACCAGTAAGACAAACATTATACAACTAAAGCACATTTTTTACAGACTTTGGTAAGCTTACATGTTTGGCATGGTATATTTTATATATAATTGCAGGTTTCTCATTTTTAATTAATTTTAGTACTTTCTTAAAAGTTTATCATGCCAAACTTTATTCACAAACATATAGGATATTAATTTTTATTTTTATTATTATTAATGTTGTTTAGATTTTTTAATGAAATTCAAAAACAGAAGGTTTTAAAAAATTATTATTAGAATTACTTAGTTTTAGGTATAAAATTAATTTGTGTGTATTATTCTATGTTTATATTTTACTGGAACTTCATAAGGGGTATTTAATTAGAATATGGAATATATATGTATGTATGTAAATAAATAAATATATATATATATATATATATATATATATATATATATATATATATATATATATATATATATATATATATATATATATATATATATATATATATATATATAAATATATATATATATACACACACATACAGACGTATCTGATTTATTTATCATAAGCTCATTTTATGGCCATAAAGAAGATTACAAATATAAAATTCCATCAAAAAATATTTATAAAAGGTCTTCATTTACAAAATTTCGTTTCGGTGTTTATTTTAAAATCACAGAATTTTAAAGGTATTTAACAAGAAAATGTTACTTTACATGTAAATTAATATATTAAATCTCCAATTCTGCAAATTTTTTCGTATATTCATAGTATACGAATACTTTTTAATTGAGGATACTTTATCTAAGTAAAAAAAGAAAACTATCCTTTTATTTAAAAACATCAGTTCATATTATTTTTTCTAAAAAAAGAATAATATAAATTGAAATTCCCATATAATGACAATACTTATCATAGATGGTATTTTTTATAGCTATTAAATTAGTTGAAGGAAAAGTAATTGAATATTATCGAAAGAATTACTATTAAAACAATACAATTCAAAACATTACGAATATTTTAATTTTACACTTATGATTGGAATAAAAATCAAAATTCATTTTTAACTTACCAAATGGGTATTCCAAGTATTCAGCTTCTAAGAAAATATTTATAGAAACAACTGACAAGTGTGGAACTTTTTGCGAAATAGAACAATTCTCTCGACTAATAGAATAGAGAAACTATACTGTTTACAAAGCAGTTGAAAGGTTCAACTGTTTTCTTCTAGGAATCAATTGCTTGAAGTGTTTGCACGCACATTTGTAAGATAATTACATTTAAAACTAAGAAATGCATTTTCACCAAAACTGCCAAAATGGGAACGAAAAGTGCTTTTCACCTACTTACAGCATGACACTATTTGGAAGAGAAGACCAAACAAATTTCTTAGCTTACTTATTTAAGTTTAATAACAACAACGTAATAGTGGGAAAAAATAAATGTTACTTGAAAAAAACGAGAAGAAATGTTACGTTTCACAAGAGTGATTCATAATGTTGCATTAAAAAAAATTGTGCGTAACTTACAAACATAATAAGTTATGTATCCATTTTTGAAGGGAAAAATTTGTTCTAATGAGAAGTTGGTTTGGTTAGTTAGTTAGTTGTTTTATTGTCACATTTCTTAGCACTTCTAATGAACAAAATATCAATACAGAATTTTTGTGACAATAGATTTTGGATCAAATTATTAGGACTTACCAGATTTAACTTCTAGTAGAATGAGGTCAAAACTACTTTTCACGAAAATAAATATCTGAACCATTTAGTAGTCCTAGACTTTATCAAATTAACGTCACCAAGATCATATTGAATCGCGATCAAGTAATAACTTCGACATCTAAATTAAATTTCTCATCTTTGGTACAGATTTCATGAAAGATATTATAATCTGAGAATATACGTCCACAGACACTCTCTACAAGCTGTTTCTGATTGGGTAGAGGAAGATCACATGAGAAATCGGCTTAAAAACAAAGAGCGTTAATTGGTCTCATGTGGACAATGTAGTAGGATTGCTCTCTTCAAAGCATCTCTACTACATGTACATCTCTTAAGGTTAAAGCTTGGGGATTTTCTCTGTAGCATCTCTGGAGAAAGATGAACACAACCAACTATCAATAACAGATCTTTCTGAAAGATTGCAGTTAAATATTTAAATGAATCATTTCTATCTTCAGCTGTCAGGTTTTTAAACACAGGAATCAAGGAGCAATGATTACGTAAATAAAGGTACTTACAATAAAAGTATGCATTTCAATTGAACAACTCCTTCCTGTTTTGAATTTGTTCCTTATTATTATTTAAAATAGCTCTAGTTTGTCACAACGTTATACTAGAAAATTAAAAAATGATTTCAAAATAATTATAATCTAGTGTCTAATACAAACTATTATGACTATCGATTTATATAACTTTTTGCAAGTGCTTTAACTGATCGATTCAGCATATATGACAAACAGTAATATATTTGGAAACTTTAATTCTTGATGTAAAATATGTTAAGAATGCTAAATTTAATAAGATATTGTTGAAATACTTTATGTGTTTTTCAATATTATATACATTGTAAAAATGTATTATTAAAAGCAACATAAAATACATAAATTGTAAAAATAAAAAAAATATATCTTCATGAAATGTATTGTCTATCTTAAAATGTCTAAATTTTTAGGGGTTTAATGATGACTTATGAATATCGATAATTTTTATAAAAATCGCCCATAGTAATTTTTAAATTTTTATATTTTTAAAATTCCAAACATTGAATATTGACAATTTACTCCCCGCTTAAAGTAGCCCAACATCAACAATAAAATAACGTAATTTAATTGATTAATAGTTATAAATGATTTAAATATTAAAGACTTGTGAAAGGAACATTATTAAATTGACTGGAAATCAACTCTCAACTTAGTAAATTGTCTTAAAATAGTACCAGTAAAGAAACTGATATTAAGTAATAAATAGTATAATAGCTTGAAGATGTTATTAGAATTTCTTATCATTTGCTACAAATTGTTTTCTGATCAGATTTTCCTATGACTGTGAGTAGCAGAAAAAGAAACTTTGAAATTTCCTCCAAACCTGCTCCCGCTGTCGCATATGGCTATAGCAAAAGAGCAGCCTCCCTCACTATTGTTCAACTGTGATTGGATTAAATCTATTAGTTCAACTCCAAAGAATGTAGCAGACAGAGAAAAAAATTCACAATGGAATTTAAGTATCGAAATCATTCATCAAACATTTAAAAAAAAAAAAAAAAAAAAAAAAAGCAGATGGCACAGGTGCCGTATAATCCAGGATGTTAAATTCTGAGATTGGCGAATTTTTGGCAGATTTTCTTATGTATCTGGCAACCTCGTTTTTATTACATCACACATATAGGACCTATAAGAATTATGCAGAAAATTCTATTTTGGTAACCCTAGTATTTTCGTCATCACGCACGTCACGATACATCATCTTGGCAACATTTTTTCATCGCCAAAAAAATTCTGAATTTGGAATCATGGGTTATACGGCACCTGTACTAAACAGATGATTTACAAACGAGTTATCTGAAAGAAAACTCGGATTATTAATAGTAAAACAATATAGGGTTTTGTAAAGAAGACAGATTTTTTACTATCAAAGACCAAAATTTTTGAAAGTTAGCTATTTTCAGCGATAAATTAGAAGAGATCGAAATATTTGATTAAAGTAAAATGAAATTTTAAAAATGAGAAATCAGAATGAAAAGAATTTATACTATAGAATATAACAACTGGTTACCAAAAATACATTTACAATTGAAATTGCCATTCATGAATTTACAAATATTACATATTATGGATCAGTATGGGCGTCATGATTATTTTGTTGAATCTAAGAGAAAGAACTATAAATTACAGGGTTAAATTATAAATATGTGTATGAATGAGAGACAGTCATCTCGAGAATATTGCTTAAAACACATATTTTTGATTATGATGCCATGTCCTGTATTACATTGAAATACCACTTCAATAATTAGTTTTGAACATATTTGGAGAGAATAAAAAATCATGAAGCAAAATTTCAATAAAAATTAAGAATTAAATAAAATTTTAGCTTTAAATGGAATGCGGATGAATTAGGAAAACAAATCTAATCCATTAAAAATCCAAATTATGTTAATTACATTTTGTAAAATTAAAAATATGAAATTAATTTTTATTACTTGAAACGCAATAATTTTTTGACGGAATTTGAATTTCATTCTTCAATATCCGAGATCTCAAACGACAGAAATAAATAAATAATAAATAAAAGTTTACAGGGAGCATTTATCGTATTTTTCCTTTCAATCGTAGTGTTTTCTAAGTTATTAAATAACATAGCGTGAGTGATCGATTCTTATTTGCGAGCAGGATTCATTTTTGGACTAAATTCTTTTGGCAGTTTGGAATTTCAAATTTTAGGTCTAAGTTGAATTAGACTTCACGTGTAAAAGGTAGTCTTAGAATGACAACGCAATTCAAACCAAACTCATGAGTTTCAAAATTCACTCTCTATGTTAAGGAAAGAAGCTTTTCGAGCATTCAGTACAATTTTTTTGTGATTGAATACAAATGTAAATTTAAAAAATGTAAGTTTGCTTTCTGTATGCTCTTTTATACAAAATGTGACAAATCAAAAGAAATTGCTTTTTGTTTTGGTAATTTGTTCAATATAGAGAGTTCTATCCATTTTTCATATGTATACACCATAATGTATAAAATTGATAAACATACAGTCCTGTAGTAAATATTCAGAAAATTTTTTTAAATAGCTCACAATTGTTGTATTACTTTCGTATTATCTTACGAAATTTAACTGTTTTCCCTTGAATTAAAAATCCTATTATTGAAAGCAATGCTTTAAAACATCTACTTAATACTAGAATTCTTTAATGCAAATCATGTTCTTAAGTTATTATTATATATATTTTTAATAACATAAATTCTTATGTTATTAAAAAATATATGAGATAATCAGATAATATTATGAAGAATTTGTATTTTATGTTTTAAAATAAGGATCAAAATATAAAAAATATTAAGTTTCCTCATAATTTTCATTTTTGTTTTAAAACAGTTATAGTAAAAAAAAAAAAAATGTTTCCCATTGAGAATAGACAACTTGTAAATAAAATTCAAAATGAGGAAAAATTTCTTACAAATACATTTTTGCAGTTAAAAATCTTTCATGGTCAATGCGCTCGAAAGGCAGCTAAGTGATGTGCTCCGCTCACCATGAAGACATGTATTTTTAAACCGTGACCTCGTTCGTCTTATTTGTGGTCAACTTAACCACTCAAGAATGACGACAAATAGGCAATTTTAATCTAAATGGTTTTGCTTTCTGGCATAAATAATATTTTTTGTTTTAAGAATAAATAATTAAAAATACTACTAATAATAAGAATATTTTAATTTATATCAGGA
Organism: Latrodectus elegans; assembly: GCA_030067965.1. Lineage (NCBI taxonomy): Eukaryota > Metazoa > Arthropoda > Arachnida > Araneae > Theridiidae > Latrodectus > Latrodectus elegans. The sequence goes on from CM057810.1 coordinate 13,772,880, forward strand.
AATACTACATTTATACATGATATAAAATAAAAGCAGTTTGATATTATTTTCTTAGAGATTTTTAAAAACAAAAGATCTTGATTACTTTATACAATGTTTTTAAAATATTCGAATTCTTTTTACTAATATGAATAAAATGATTCTTAGATTGTTCAATTTTTTTTCACAAAGAAAATGAAAACAAATCATAAGACAGTATATTGATTGTGGATAAAATAATTTGTTGAAACAAAATTTAGAAACTAGTATGCCAAATGAAAAGCAAATAAAGGAGTATATTCAAAATAAATGTTAAATTTGCATTTTAACAATGTCAAGTGTGAAACCAAAATTAAGTGCATTTAAATTAAGTGTAAGAATAAAACATAAGATAATTTTAATCCATTATTCAATATTTTTAGTTGAAATTTGTATGTTGTTACAAAAATAAAAAAAAGAGTTTAATTTTCAGAAGTACCATCTAAATATATTAAAAAAAAAACTCTTCTCAGCAAACATAAGGATGTCGTGCCTGGCTACAGCTGTTAGCCAGACTTAGCCTGCAGCGGTTCGCCAGTATTTGATTTCATTAGTTTCATCAATTATTCGCTTGTCGGCATTGATGCCTAGGTTTGAATGTCAAAACAGTTGTATGTATGTATATTTATGTTTTTCTTTATATAAATGGAATTAGAAATAATGAAATTTCTAGAATAATTCATAAATTATTTTAAATAAAAAAATCCAGAGACTTAGAAAAGAAGCATTTATTTACAATAGACCTTGATTTCAAATGATTGGAATCCTTACATGAAATCAAGTTTCATTTACGTACAAACAATTAATGGTTTTCAGAATCATGTCATCTACTACCAGAGCAGACCTCTATTTCCCGTCATAAAATCCATCATCACCAAAAATTACTCCTAGAAACTTTATTGCCAAGACTTGCTAAGGAGATGCATGGCTGGTGGCTACACCCAGAAGATTGTAGAGGAATGTAAGAGGTACCTCCATCCGTAGATGGCATTCTAAAACAAAACAGATTAGTTTTAGGCACGTAAAATGCGGTTTAAAGTACTCAACAACTAATGATATTTACTTAAAAATGTTATAATTTTTTTTAAACTTTTTTATTTATTTTATTTTATAATGTTAGTTTTCTCAACACGCATGCAAAATGTTTCAGAATCTCAACTGCAGTTATTTATTTTAATAAACAAGAAGGATTTAAAAATAAGAAACAACGAACAGGGTCGTGTTGCTTGAACAAAGAATCGCACGCGTAATTTCTTCTTTTGTAAAATTTGTTTTCACTAAACTTCAAATTTCTTGTGTAAGGCTGCGAAAAGAAATATTATGCTAATGTTGAAACTAGAATATTCTTATTCGAAATAACTTCTAGTTCGAGCATATTTAACGCAACAGAATGATTAGGTTTGTTTGTTACTCTATTGTCACTTTTTGTACACGAGAGCTAACTACACTAGGACCTGCAATTTCAAGTGGATTTTGAACCACTACAAAAATTTGCACATAATGTGGGATCTTAACCTACAAAAAGTTAAACTAAACGGTTTACTGCAATCTTTTAGCACATTTTCGATATTTATCTGAGGATAACTAAACAGATAAACATTTCTATATAGCTTTTTAACATTCACTGCATATTAATATCATACTGGAGGACTTTTCCAGATAAGACCAGAATTCTTGTGTTAATAAAAGACAAATAAATAACCATGTTTTTCTATAGGTATACATTAAGAAATTCTGCATGTTTACCATTACACAAAAGCTAAATTTACTATTAGGATGCAACAAAATTTCCTATAAAGTATGTTAAAGTAATTAGTGTAAGGTAAATAATATTTTTAAAGTTAATTTTCAAACAAAAGTAGAAACACTCTTTGTTAATATATATATCAAAATAATTTAATATTAAATACAATTCTATAGTTCTACAATTTTGGTGTTAATTATTTATTTTTCTAAATTTCCTTCTTACAACTTTTTATGACGTAAATTCGAAATATACTGTCAATAATTAGATAACTAAGTAAATATGGATGATATAGTACATATACTAGTCAATGTTATAGAATTTTAATTAATTGCGGTTATAGTTTTTCCTTAAAACTAATCTATGAGTTGAGAGGTTAGCATTATGTTCATTATTTCAACACTTTGTAGATTTGATTCGAGATTGAATGTGAGATATTAATAGTTATTTGTTTTGATGTAATATATAATGGTTATTTTGTTTTGTCATTTCTTAATATATGTAACTTTCAAAAATAGTACAGGGACTGGATATAATAACATTGACGCATTCATATTGCCTGATACAGCCTCGTGGGGAAACACGATAGTTTTTCAAAGTATTGCATTTTCTGTTTCTCTTTGAATACAAAATATTTTTATTACTTTGATTGTATTTTTAAATTTTAAAAAATGTCTCAATATGAATAAAGAAATGAAGCAAAATGCATCGATATCAAAATATATTATTGTGCATTTATCAGTTTATAAATCAAATATGTTGTTTATAAGAAAAATATTAATGATATTTTTCTTTTTCTTATAAACAACATAGAGGGAAAAAATATGGAGTAACCTTAACAACAAATATCATTTAATAAATTAATATATAGCATAATGCACTAACATATAGCATCAATTTACTCATACTAACTAAGCACATTAAATTACTACTTTTAGGAACACTCATAACTAAAAAATGTTTTGGCCGAACAATGTCGACTTATTGAGTAGTCACGTGGTGATCGGTACCCACGTAAAGCATTTAAAACACCAATAAATTGGTGGTGGTGGTCTGTCCTCCATACTGGGAAAGACAAAAGAGCTAAGAAAGTTCGAAGGCGGTATAATAATTGGTGCTAGTTGAGATGGATTGATTATTTCTCTGGATGTCTGCGAGGCTTTTCCCGAGAAACTATTTCAAGGGTTTACCAGGACTTGTTAGATAACCAGAATGAGACAAGTCAGAGATCCCAAAGGACTTGTTAGACAACCAGAATGAGACAAGTCTGAGTTCCCAAAGGACTTGTTAGACAACCAGAATGAGACAAGTCTGAGATCCCAAAGGACTTGTTAGACAACCAGAATGAGACAAGTCTGAGATCCCAAAGGATTTGTTAGACAACCAGAATGAGATAAGTCTGAGATCCCAAAGGACTTGTTAGACAACCAGAATGAGACAAGTCTGAGATCCCAAAGGACTTGTTAGACAACCAGAATGAGACAAGTCTGAGATCCCAAAGGACTTGTTAGACAACCAGAATGAGACAAGTCTTAGATCCCAAAGGACTTGTTAGACAAGTGATAAGTGTTGGAAGGGAATACTTGTTCACAGAAGACAAATTCTAGATTCTTCAACCTAACTTGGACTACAATCCTGAACAACAGAGTAGCATCTCTGAATGCACCACATTCCGTACACTCAGAATGGTAGGCTACAAAAACAAATGGATTGTATGATCTCAATTAATTAATAAAGATTAATTAGGGAGGCACAAAACATCTCTCTTATTTACCTTGGTCACCAACAGTGGGCCAACAAGGATTGGAAAAAGGTATATTGCTCAGAAGAATCCCGCTTCCTATAGCCTCATGCGGATCCATGACGCTGAATGTAACGACAACAATATGGAACGATGAACCTACTTGTCAGGTTTCACTCTCGTATTGGTAGAGGTGGTGAATTTCTGAATTGTTCCCTTCTATGATATCCGTAGATAAACGCCATAATGGTCAAGATTATCTCAACCCTATAGCCAAAACAGGTTTATTCCTTCATTCCTATCATCGAAAAGATACTTCCAATATTGTAATGCTCCAGGTTAAAAAACTGTTCTCATCATTAAGTGATTCCAGGAGTATGTTAAGAAATTCGACTTACTCCAATGTCTACCATTGTCCCTGGATTTTAAACCAATGGAGCATCTTCGGGATGACATGCGATGGGTTCTTCAAAGCATAAATCCACCACTATCTAATAAGAATCAACAAGAAGCCGCAACTGTGTCCACATGAACAAATATAAGGGAATAATACATTCAAAAACTAACAGAATCTTAGTGAGGCGAATTCGTTCTGTTCTCCTGAGTGCAAGAAATATTTTTGCATATGTTAATAAAATTATAAAAACACTTTCTATTCATAATTATTTAAAAAAATTCTTTTAATAGTTACTTCAACATTATTATAGTTAGATAAAAGTACCTTTTATATAATTTGTTTGATATAAAGGAAAATATTAGACCAAATGCTATCAAACTCAGTAATAATTTATAGGGCTTATGTTACTTTACATTTTTCAAAGGAATTCTAAATGTCAGCAATAGAGATAAATGGCAATATTTTTTAAGCGAGAAGATAAATATAGAGACTCATAAATATTGAACAGTAGACACCAGACCATAATCAACTTCATAATTATTTTTATAATTTTATATTTTAACTTCATGTTATATATTTAATAATTTAAAAAAAAATCACTTAATTAAAAGTAATTTTAATATGCATGTTTAAAAAAATTTCTTTTGTTAAAAAAAAAAAAAAAATTCTTATTACTTTATAATGTAATCGAAAATTTAAATTATCCTCTTGAGATTTTGTTTTTTATGGTCAATATTTAAAAGTGGATTCTGAATCACTACAAGTACCCAGACACCAATGTGGGATTCAAATTCCTGAAAACATGATTAACAGAAGAGAACGTTTATTATTCAGGTATGAGTTCAGGAAATATAATGACTAAAGTTTTAAATTAATATAAATTTTGGTTTTACCAGACAATAGGAAAGTTTGTAGTTTATGAATTTAAATTATACCTTTTGAAGGAAAATAGCCTACACTACTACTACGTAGCTGAATTTTTAATAAATTATATTACAAGGATATATGAATTGTAATAAGAAAATGTTGATAGCATTTGTATGAATACGCAGTAACTTTGTGTGTGTGTGAACAATGGACACAGCAAAACATGTTATGACAGGCTGTTTATGTTATTCTTAATGCTTATACAGCATGTGTTTGAAGCCTATCTCACACTTTTAAAGCAACGATGGATGAAAACCATTGTTAAATACTCACAAATACGCATATTTAATTTCAATTGCACGTGTTTAATATTTTTCTGATGTTTTTTGTGTGCCATTAACTTTAAGAGGACAAGAACTAGTATTCTGAAAGTATCAGATCCATATCTAGTCTTTGAATTTGAGTGCAATTTATACATAAAAATTGGATAAAGCATTCCAACGAAGCAATTATTTTCAGAATCGTCTTATTTGGAAAGTAAACTAGCATCTTTCCAGAATGATACAGAGCATTTTACATTAAAATTTAACGTTATTGTTGTGTACACTGATATTATGCATAAGAGACTTTATTTTTAACTAGTAATTCATCACTTGAAAGAAAAGAAAAATGACTTTTTATTTTACTTCTTCAATATATATGTGTATGTAATGTAGTTATCGTCTATAATTATTTCCTAATAATAAACATAATCCTAAGCTTTGCGAATATATGAGCTTTTAAAACTCTTTAATTATGAGGTTTGTTATGGTAATGTTTTTTTATACAAATGCTAGTTCTTTTTCCTGTCTTGTGCCATCTAGGCTGACAATATGGGGTACGCTGTTCCACTTTTTCATACTGAATCATATTTGGTGTGGAGTCCGACTGCTTCAGTACATATATATATCATAGGGCCCCGTTTATAGGGTAGGCAACCATTCACACCTCATTCATACACAGAAAGGATAGTTAGAGAGGAAAAGTACATCCATGCCCAAACCGGGATTCGAACTCAGGACCTCCCTATCCGCTGTCAGGCAGTCTGACCACTAGATAGGGCGGTCGGCGAATGCTAGTTTAATTTTATTTATACTTTTAAGTGACTTTCTACCTGCTAAAGTTATGTAGTATAGAATTTGATCTTATAAAAAGTTGCTGAAAAGAACGACAAAACTTGCTAATAAATTATTATTCACCTGCGCGTTTAATGTTTTTAAATATTTTAAAAAATGTATGAAAATGATTTTAATTTTCATTACAGATAGGTATATTTCCACTTCTGGTTAAAAAGAATTCTCGAGTAATGATGATTAATTCATCTAAAAATGAAATAAAAAGGATGCTGAATATAGCACTAATATTTTATTGGTAATAAGAATCACAATTGCAGCTTTATCAATTTTATCTTTCTCTGACTCACACGATTTAAAATATTTAATGCACCTTTTGAAAATATTTTCTCTCTCATAATAGTAGATAAATGATTCTACTTACGCTATTATGGTATTTCCTCCCACTTTTATTGGTATTGGAATGGGGATGGGTAGTGGCAAGAAGCTGTTCCTCTGCATTGAATTGGCGAGTAAGGCGGCAGCCATGATTTTATGCATGTGGAAAGAATACACAGAGTGGCAAATAAACGCCAAAATTACCACCCACAACCCAAAACGAATCGCCAACATTATTGAGTATCACTTTACAGCTATAATAAGGAGAATCATATGTGAATTTAAAAAAAAATAATATTCAAATTAAAATTAACGTTTTTTACACTTTTATAACAATATTTCCTAAGAATTTAACTTAAATATTTAAATAAAGAAAAATTTTATTTTAAAATTATCTTTCCAGTATTTAGAAGTAAAAAAATGTATTCTGAATTGTTTCGCAGGAAATTCAGTTCAGAAAAAGTACTTAGATAGAATTATGATATAATTTTTAGGTATTATATGAAAAAATTAGGCTCTTATATATATATATATATATATATATATATATATATATATATATATATATATATATATATATATATATATATATATATATATATATATATATATATATATATATATATATATATATATATATATATATAAGGGGTTCACTATAGGTAATTTTATAAATCAGACTTACAGATAATTAGAAAATACAAGATTGTAGTTTTAATAAAAAGAGAGGAAATATATATCTAGTACTACACGAATACAAGGAATGAATTTTCTAAATAAAGGATATAAAATTTAAAGTTATTCGGAAGAAATAAAAATGTCAAATCTATAATTCACACACACACACACACACACACACACACACACACACACACACACACACACACACACACACACACACACACACACACACACACACACACACACACACACACACACACACACACACACACACACACACAGATCCACACAAAGTTTGAAATCTTAGTTTTAAATATAGAAAATTAATATGAAAAAATCAAAACAACAATAAGTAATCATAAACATGTATATTTTATTTATAGTATAATTTATTATTTTAATAACCTCTTAGTAACCAATTATTTAGTTAAGAAAGCATTTTTGACTAAATAATTTGTAAAATAAAAAGTGTTTTGATATAGAAGTTCATCAAATATTTGCACAAATTTTATTTTTATAATATTAAATCACATATCTTTCGTTTTTGAAAACGTTGCATCTATTCCATCCATTATATTTATCATAATATTATATCTGTGCTAAGATTACGATAAAATTTATTTTCCATTTATATTTTATTTCATTATTTTAGTCTATAAAAAATTATATGAGCATATTTAATATTAATTAATTCAAGAGTAGTAAAAAAGTATGCGGAAGAAACAATTTTTTATCTTGAGTAACTGAATCAACTGAATCTCGTATGTTTTAGTGTTTTTCAACCACTATAAAAAACTGATCATAAATTACCCACGTCTGATGAAATTTTCACTGAAAATATTAAGAAACCAGTGGTTTTCACATTGACAGTAGACTAAGCATTAAAATACCACAATGAACAATTTGCGAACATTTCATATTCGAATAAAAAAAAATAATGAATAAAAAATCAAAAAATTCCACTATTAATATTCATAACCTTTACAATAATCTTGTGTTGTTAAGCAATGCTGAGCCAAATCATGATACAAAGTAAAAATCAGATTGAGAAAAATAAAAAAAAAATAATATACTAATTCCTTATATTTAAATTGTAAGTAATGCCTAGACATTAAATTTTTGATTTCTAATAAATTCAGGTAATTTTTAATACATTTTAAATTTTAGAAAACGACTTTGTGAAATATTCTAGATACTGATATCAATTCTGAAGTTATAATTTTAGCGTACATAGAAAAATAACGGCGATAATAATAATAATCAATGATAATAATTATAATAAATAATAATGAATATAATAACCAATAAAACTGAATTTATTTTTAAAAAATACAGGTAATTTTTAATGTATTGATATTCTAAATCTTTAATACATTGTTAGAGACTAATACATTGTTATATACTTCTGAAATAATAAAATAAGAATAGTTTCTATATAATATAGTTATTAAAATGAAATACGTTTTTGCAAGTATCAAATAAGACTAACTCTAAAATGGTCAGCATAGCGTGCTGTATTATTCTCACAAAATAGCACACGTGAGTGAAAACGATTTTCTTACCTGAAGGAAGAGAACAGCAATCCATGACCATCGAATCTCAGAATGAAAGGAGATACATCTTTGCGTGTAACTTTATTTTCTTTCCTGGGGCTCTACTTTTGCAAAACTGGAACGACACAAAACCCCTCTTTTTCTGCTTCATCAGCAGAATGGAACGTATTCTTTGCACTTTCTCATGGAACCATCTTCGTGCCCTTGAGCCAAACGAATCAGACTGATTTCTTAGTCCCAAATTCGAGAGTTTTTCACTGCTTTCATTCCTTGGAGCATTTTCATATCATTTACAATATTTGTGGCAATATGCACGACGTTAGTGGATGCTGTAATTTTCTGGATTTCTCTTGAAGCCTTTTTTTTAAATTCTAAATAAGCTTGAACGATTCTGCTTGCATCCGGATTTGGATTACATTGTAATGAGGTCAGGTGGAGAAAAATTTATAATACAATGTAACAAAGGAAATGTTTAAAATTAAAGAAAGCACTATGCATTTTTTATAAGATGATTTTCTAAAAGTACGATATCAAAGAAACTTATAATCTAACTGTGGGAATTTTAGATTATTTGTTGACAATTTGTAACACAATTATGACACATTTACTAGATGATGCTATTTATTATTTTTCGAGGATAAATAGGATAATTTAGAGAAGCAGAAATATCCCTTCCAGAATATCTCATCTTTCTAACTAATCCAAGATTCGTAATCATGCTTTTAATATTGTGATTGTTAAGCTGGGAAGAAATATATAGATAGAAAAATTGTTCTCTATAAGAAATATAAAATAAAAAAGTATATGTTATAGACAAAACTTTTACTTCATCAATGCCCAGTTTCAAATTAAAAAAAAAAAAACTAACTCTACCTTATCTTCTTTTTACTTTAACTAAAAATAATGATAAAAAGACAAATAATTTGAATAACAAACTTTAAGAATCGGAAACAGTTGTTTTTTCTATCAGATATGATTAAAATTACTATGTCTGTTACCAGACATTTTATTAGATATTTACGAACTTAAGTTCTGTACACAATTATATAAAGTGATATATAAGTACTGAGTCTATTTACCAATATAATAAAAAGTTTTAGGTAAAACATTTTAAATATTTTATATTTTTGTCATGTCTGTTACTAATATTAAATTCTCATAAGCAGTTTTTTTAACATAAAATACTATTAAAACATAATAAATGTAGAATTTTTGTGATTATTGCATATTTTAGACCATAGGTTCCCAAAGTAGTCCAGGTGGACCCCCAGGAGTCCATAGGAGACCACACAGGGTTCCCCGTAGATGTTAAAAGAAAACAGGGGTTCACAAGTTGTAAAAGGGGATCCACTAAAAATTTTATGATTTTCAGAATAAAGAGCAAACATTTTGGCTTGAATTTACCTATTAACGTAGACAGGTAGCATCATTCACTAAGTAGGTCCTCAAAAATATTCGTGATTCTGTTCAAACACAGAATTGAATAGAACAATAGATAATAGTACAAGTGTGCACCACATGTCGGGACTTGCAAAGTGCCGCCCGTGCGCCGTCTCACTAAAAGTAGGACTATCTTTTATTGTTGATTAACATTTCAGATTTCATTGTTAATTTTTTGTCAATTTTTGATTGTCTGTAACAATAAATGCTTATGATTTTGTATAATCACAAGTATTATTTTAATACATAGGACACAAGAAAATGTGCTATCTTTTTTCTTCTTAACACCCCCAATTTAGGGTGATATTTTTTAGGCGTTTTGGGAATATTGTATAAATGCAGCAGCAGGGGGTCTACGAAAATAGTAAAACTTTGAAAGTGATCGACGGGAAAAAATACTTCAGTATAATAACATGTTTTAGACAAAGAAAACTAATATGTAACATTAATTGTATTATTAAGAATAAAAATAACAAAATTGGAACATATATACATTTTATTTTAATTTGACACAAGTTACAACAATATCATTCAACATCATATTTGCTGAAATCAATGTCGACCATTAAATACTGTAACTGCCGAGTTGAGCATCTTGAAGTTGGCAATTTTAATATGTGTTATTTTTCAATATCGTATTCCTTATTGTCTCCTCTCTATAAAATTTATTTTCAAATTTTTTCAGGTATTTTACAGTAAAAAGATTGTCTTCAATGTTTACTCTATTTCTGAAACGATATTTTACTGACCAAAAGGTCAGTAAAATATTCTTGTGAAGTTGGAGAGGTTCAACTTCAAAAGAACAAAATGTTTCCTTCCTTCACGTCCTCTCCAAGAAGTTTGCAAGTGTTCTCTAATAGCTCTTAGTTTTTTTTTGCTTTTGCATTTAATGATGGTAAAGCTGCACTTTGCTGTTTAATCCTTTAAGTAAAAACATTTATTTCAAAGCAATCACAGATAAATTTCTTCCTACAAAAACAACATAATTCACGAAATGGAATCTTGTTATTTCCAAAAGAAAAGAAATGATGAACTTCCATCGTCCCCTTTAATAATGGAATTAAATATGGGATAAGTTTTTTGAAAGTTTGTTTACCGCTTTCATAGCTAAAATGAAGTTTAATTTTATTTCTGAAAATGTTAAATAGCCTCTTTGAATCGGGTACATCAGTGCCTTGTGCAACTATCTGGTCAGCTGCTCACTCAATACCATCTTCTATTCCATCAGCATCATCCTTACAATGACCAGCCTTAAAAAGACCATAACCATATTTTAATCCATTATTTGATAAATGCTCATTGAGAATAAAGAAGTTTTTTTTGTCTATACTTTGTTGTTTGGCCATCAGAAAAAAAAATGGGGAATTTCAACTTCAGGTGAAATTTTTTTCAGCTCATTGAATATTGGTTGTAGGCGGTTTTACTTCTCAGATGGTATCAGTGCCGTAATCTTAAGAAAAAAAATCATTTAATTGTTTTAAATATATCTTTCAGCAGTTTTCAGCATTAAATTGTAATATAGCTCTCATAATTAATTTATAAATAATTCATAAATTAGTTTTTAAATAGAGAATAAATATTTTATTAAATGTGTTTCATTTGAACTCACAAATATTTTTAGAAAGCTTTGAATAATGCAAATCAATGAGTTGGTATTTGCATAATTCAGAATTTTTTTTTAATTGAAAGAAAAGTTGATAAATCGATTTAAAAATTTATAACATGTCAAGATGTCAAGTCTGTTACTATATTAAGTAACAAACAAGACATTTCAAAGGAAAAAAAAATCAAAATTTTTAATAATTTCATGAAAATTTCAAAATACATTTTAATTCAGAATAAAGTATTTAAGTTCTAAATAAATCAGTTGAATACATGATTAAATTAATTTGTTTTACCTAAATAACTAAGGTAATGTACATGATACGCAATAAAAATACTTACCACAAAAAAAAATCTCTGTTTCTTCAACAAAACATTAAAAAATCCAGATGTCTGATTACATTTCTTTTCTATTCCATGTTTCACTGATATGCAAGGGTAGCCGTGTTATTGATGACCTCTAGTGCAGCTTGTTTTAAGAATTCAGGATGTTGAGAAGATTTATTTGTGTGTACCAGTAATTCTGTATGGAAATACACTAAGTAAAATTTTTTAACTTTGAGAAGTAATTCTGCTAAAGACACTTTGTATTTTATGTTTCGGACAGATGTATTTTTGTTTCCTCTCAACTCATTTCTAAATAGAAAGTAAAAAACACCAAACGAGATTTTTTAATTTTATTGTTTATCTAATTGCAAAAAAATAGTTTTAAGTATCAAAATCTTATTAAAAAAATATGTTACAAGTGGGCTGCAAATGGCAACGAATTTTGAAAATGATCCAAATAAGAGTATGAATTTTTTTTTATTACAATAAAACACCAAATGAAATATTTTATGAGACAAAAAAGATGAAGATAAAAATTTTATCAAAATTATTTTTAACATGTAACGTATCTTTTTCAAATTATTATATATTTGAACTAGTCTGCTTTGTGTATCGTTTGATTTCTATATATAGTCTTAAAGTGGAATATTTTTATTCTAAAGTTTTTCGAGAAGTATTGTTGTGTCAACGCAAAGATGTTTTTCAGCATCCTGGCGTTAGATTCGACATAGCGATGTTGGAATTTTGATTTCTCAGACTTTTTCATTCAAAACCGAATTTTTGGCGATGTCTTCGCCTCGGTAAATTTTTCCCTTGTTTATTTTTTCATTGCTCTTATTCCTTTTTTTTTTCCTTTTCAGAGATCTCTGAATCGTTTTTCTTCAGCATTATGTGTCATAAATGAAAACTTCAACAATATCAGCAATATCTAGTAAATTAATTTTCCAGCAACTTATGCTTCTCATAAAATTCTTCAGCAACTTTTATCATAAATGAAAACTTTTTTAATGTGTATGCTCACTAAAAAATTCAAATTTGTGATCACGTAATTGGCCTCGCAAGATCCTAAATAAATTAAAAAATGAAGTTCCTATTATTGAAAATGGATGAGTAAATGTTTTTTCTTTTCACAGGATTTAGATGAAGCTAGAGAAATCTATTGTTATTGGGTACGCCATTGTATGATCATGACTTAGGCCTTGTGTCATTTTTAAGCAAATTCGATTTTTTTGATTTTTTAACATAATATATATTTAATCCTGTAAGCAATTTAAACAGCAGAATAACATGACTGTCCTTGTGCGGGATAAAGCCTACATGACCTATACCTATTTTCATGACCGTGGGACTGTATTGCAAAGCAAATGTCCCAATTGGGTGGTGAATCAAACGCGAAACAAGAATGTTTATCTCCCATTCATGCTTCTCAGTTTTATCGATCCACTGAAAGGATAAAAGGCTGATTCAACTTATCCTAGCCAGAGGATGAATTCGTCACCTGACCATGTTCAAAATTATTTCTTCACTATGTTTAAAATATGCAATCAAAAACGTAGCATTAAACTATGTTTTGAAACATAACGGTATTTTAAATGTTTGAAACGTAGTATTAATTTTTTAAAAAATATATACAGATAAAACTTAAAATTGCTAATTGTTTTCAGTGAGCTTATTATTGCCCTATCATGGTTCCTAAATAGAAAAATTCAAATACTATCTTAATCACTTACAAAACAATTGGTTGCTGCATCTGATTTTTGAGGGTATATAAATTGGAATAAGTTTTAGGAAGTTGTCCGAGTTTTGTCTCTCGACACACGCAAAAAGATTTTTGGCTATTAAAAATATTCATTGAAAATTAAATGATATAAAGTTAACATTGTAACAGGAAAATTTTGTAACAATGATCCTTCTTCCATACAACATATTTCACACTAATTTTATAATATATAAGTTATAAATTAAGTAGTTAATAATCGCGAATAGAAATGCCAGGTACTTTTTAATTTGAACATGGATATCAGTTGGAACATTTCTTAATTTAATCAAAGGATATAAAAAATATCCAGGAAATCTCATTTTTAATGATTTCATTCAACAACAGAATAAACATCGGTATTTCCCTTAAATACAATAGTGAGAATCGGAGTCAATTTTTCATGCAAGAGACCACCAACTTTCTACTGAACGATTTTCGTATCTCTTTACATCTCGCATAAACTCAGAAGTTACAGACTCGAAGAAGAATGTTCATATTGATGTATGTTCATATTATTATAATGGAAAATTCATTGATTTCTATGGATAATCAATATCTAAATCATTTTAAATTGATTAAATTGTGGTAAAAAAATCCCATAAAACAATTATATTTTCATGAAAACAATACTGAATATTAATCTGTTACAGGTTGAACATTTATAATCAGAATACGAAATCTGACATTTTACTGTTAGCGTCTCAGTTTCTACAGTAAAGGAAATATTTTATTTTCGCTATTGTGAAAAATTTACTATTGTTACTGTGAAAAGTGTAATTTGATATTTTACTAATAGATGTTATACAAAATAATGACAATTTTACTTTCGTTACTGAATTTCTTCAAAGAAAGCTTGTGATTTGTATTACACGTATTATTGGTATACTAATTAATTTAAATTTATTTATTTGATATTTTCTTTGATGTTTCTAAGCAATTGATCCGTTAATAGATATTTCTAATGACATAGATAGTTATAATTTAACTATCAAAACATTAGCTGAAAGTTGCATATATTTTGACACAGATAAATTTTATTTTTATACTCTTTTCCAATTGTAATTTTTTTAAAGAATATCTTTAGTATGGTGAAATGAAATGTTTTTTATATATATGAAGCTCAATTATTCTTTCAAAATGTTTTATTGTATAAAAAGTAATTGCATTATTAGAATTAACTACTTATTTGAATTAATTATCTATTCATATTTTGTTATTAGTTGCAATTAGTTAATTTTTGCTTTTATTGGAACTAATTTTAATGTTATTAATTTTTTATCGTGTTAAATTTAAAAACTATTCTTTGTTGTAGTTATTAACGTGTTTTTTTTTTATCCTACTTGAAAAATGGCAAAAAATATGGTAATTGAAATACTAATAATACATTTTTTACTACTGGCATTGAATTACTATCCCATTTTTTTATTTATTTCAATTACTTATTAGCCCAAATATTGTTCAAGTTTACTTTTCAATTAAATTTGAATGGAGAATTAAGAGTATATTATTAACAAATGCAGGAAAAATGGAAACTAAACTATAACTCGTGTCCATAAGTTAAGGATAATGCAAGTTCAGGCAAAGAAAGAGACAGAAGCAAAACAAATGTGACTTATTTGTAAAGTTTATTTATTAAACAAAAGGTGAAGAGCAAAAAAGATGCTATATGTTTGGCATCATTAATAAAAATTGCAATTTTTACTCTTTGGAGGAAATTTCAAAACAGAACCTATTTACAAAAACCAATATAACATGGTTGGTATGATGGTTAAAACATAGTATGTAGACGATGCAATACAAGCCGTACAACGCCTAGGCATGCTGAGTATCAAATTATCGATCTGATCTTGGGGAATATTATACCACTCATCAAGCAATACTCTCTGAAGTTCCTGTAGATATGTGGGAGGGGTTTGACGGGATGCAATTCGTCGGCCAAGCATGTCCCACATACTCTATTCAAGTCTAGTGAGTATGCCGGCCAGTCCATACGGATGATATTCTCCGATTGAAGGCATTCGTCTACAATGTTTGCACGGTGAATGGGGTGTTGTCATCCATAAATAGAAATTCTGCCTCCATGGCGCCATGAAACAAGCATACATGTTGTTCCAGAATGACTTCAGATAGCTGTGGCCTGTCATGATTACATTCTGAGCATGCAGGTTAGTTCTGGAATCAAGAATAATTCCTCCCCAAACGAGCAATCCTACACCACCATAATGGTGTCATTCAATGGTATTCTCTAGGTACCTGACCCTCTCCATATGAAAGTCTGGAGAGAATCAGAATAAAAGTTTAACCTGGTCTCGTCGTAAAACATCACACAAAACCACTGTTACGGTATCCACAATGCATGCTCTCTTCTCCAGGCTAATCGCAGGTGACAGTGAGTTGCAGTAAGTGGAACACATCTAACAGGCTTACATATAGGCCAATGTGCATATAGACCAATGTGCCCGCCCTAAGTGTCTGTAGACGGACTGCCTTGAAACTGTCGTACCGGTAGCTGAAGAGAGCTGACGAGACATGTCTAGTGCTGTGCTCCTTCTGTTTCTTTTGGCAGTAACTACCAAATACCGGTCCTCATTCGGCGTTGTAACTCTAGGGCGACCTGTGGTATAATGTCTATTGACATTACCATCAACTTGGAACCATTGCCAAAGCCTGTAGGTGACACTCTGGGAGATTCCAAGTTCCTTGGATACTTCCAGATAAATACATCCACATTCCAGACAGCCGATAATTCTACCACGTAAAATATCCTCCAAATGCTTCCTATGAGCTATAACTATGTGTTTATTGCACTAAAAGGCTTTTAAAGGGTTTTTTGAACAATTTAACTTTTTTGCAACCATTTCTTATATGCCCTTCTCTTAAACTCTCGTCATTGTGACATACTATCGACGCCATCTGATGGTTTCTTGTAATTTGCATATTATTCTTCAAGATGTGTGTGATAATTCTATATGTGAAATTTTTAATTTAGAGTTCAATTTCTGTGTTATTCTGAATTATCCTTAATTTATGGACATGAGTGTATTTTATTATATATAAATCGCAATTAAATTAAATTTCATACTTGATTATATTGTTCACTATTTATTAAATTTTAATGATTAAATGCTTTAATTAAATTTAATACGAACAGTATGATATTCATTAGATTTCAATTTAATAAAAGATGAAAAATAACATGCAATGAAATGAAAATTTTAGCTAAAGTTAGATGAACTTTACATTTGAAAGAATTTGAAATAAAATGTTTCCCATATGAAAATGAATAAAAAATATGTAATTTAACTTACTCAGGTGGTTGAAAAAGTTTTTTAATTGTTAATGTTAAACATTAAAATATTGTTTAATATTAACAATTTAACATTTGTTTCTTTTTAAACAAAAATTTTTTTCCAAAATATGTTATTTAGCAATAAACAATAGAAATGTAATTAATTTTCTGAAACAAAATTAATTAAAAATAATTCAGAATATATTTTGTCCCAAGAAATTATCTAAATTGCGTAAAATATTATCTGTATAACGTATTTTAGGAGTAAAATTTAATCCCCTTCTACATGCCAGATCACTAAAAGCACACAATTGCGTAGATTATATAATTTTAAGAAACCTAGCCTTTCAACTAACGTACAAATTATTAGAAATTGTGTAAATGAAATACAGTAAACACGAATGTATATTTACCAACCTTTATATAAAAAATCTTTGACACTATTCTAGACTTGGTATATTTTAACCAGTTTTATTATTTCGACTGTTAACTGATTCATAAGCCTTTTACAATCAGAAAAAAGAAAGATTATGATTATTTCTATAGATTTTATAAAATAAAAAATTCTAAAAATTTGAAAATATAAAATCATACACTTTTATATAAATAAATTCAGCACGATGTAAAAAAAATGTACAAAATGAGGATCAAGATAATTTTCGTTTCATCGGTTTCAAAAATGTGTATTAAGTGTAATCCAAATGGCTTTCATTTTTGGATATGGTCGCCACCAAATCAGAAGGGGTTGACATTGAGTGGAATAAACCACTATGGATATATGTATATATATATTTCGCATAGCTTGGCTTGTTCAAGTGTTCGTAAATTACAATAACACAAACTCAATATAAGATAGCAGAAATGACATACTTCCTATGGCTATGACAAACATACGGTGGTCCCGGCTGAAAATGGTGCTTTTTTTTAGGTGAATCTTGAACTTTGACATTTGATTATTGATGTTAATCTAACAAATAATGAAAAACAGGATGATTAATCTGCATAAAGCAATACGAATATTTATAATTTATGGATGTTTACAAAGATATCTGGAATTCTTAAATTTAGTGCTGCCATCTAGAGTAACATATTGTAGTTTAAAACATCGTAAAATTATGATCAACATAATTGTGAATATTTACTAACAAAAACATTTATTTATTAAAATAGTGACTATGATCTTTACTCCCTGATTTTTCGTCACTCATAATGCAATCAAGAATGTGGATTATGAATACGATCATTCAGTTTACTCTGCTTACAGTCGCATTTAGTTAAGAATTCTGTAAATGTGATTTATTATGTAATGAAATGTTAAAATATGAGGAAATAATATTTGAAATTAATTTCTTTAATGTGATGAAAAATGTATAAAATTAACAAAGTTGATCATAAAGTTATCAATTATTAAATGAAAAGTGATCTATAGTAACGAGTTAAATCAAATAACTTACTATTAAAAAAGTATTTTATCCTAAGATAATAATAAATTAGTTTTTATTATAAGCTTAAAAACAATTATTTTAAAATAATATTTCTTTTAAATGGAAAAAAAATGTTTACGGAATAATATCATTTAAATTATATTAAGTAGTTATTAGGTGATTGCTGATAATAAAAATATAAATAAATAAATAAATTATGTGTATAAAATAAGAAATTACTGCATAATAGAAAAATATATTGTAATTTTTTTTACTTTTAATTGAGCTAACAGTATGTCCCCTTGTATTCTTGATTTAAATTGTATTTAAATTAAAATTTAATTCATTGGTTTTGTAAAAATGAATTACAAAATTATTTACTTGTATCCAGTATTTTATTCTATCATATAATTATTGATAATGCTTTTTCTTATAATCATTTTTTCTTTCAATTATTTAATTTCAATCTTCGAACATTACGAAAAATGAAATAAAAATAATTTAAAGTTATTTGCTAATGTCTTCACTAGATAGCAGCACTGAGCTCAGATTGAAATCAGATTTGTAACAACTGCCATTTGAAAAACTAAATCTATAATAATATTAATTTGTTAATAATTGAACAATAATAATGTACATTCGGATAATTTGCATATCTGTATTCCTTTCTTAGGCTTTCTACAGACTATAATTCTATTTTTGAGACATCATAGACAGTTCATCTATTAAATTACAACCAACCACCTAGTTAACATGGAAAACGTGAACTCTTTGTAAAGAGTGTAACAATACATCTCGAAAAAATTTAAATTCAACATGCTTAAATTCTAGGGCATAGATTCTGTAATCTCTATAGAATTTAATTATCTCTTCATAATTTTCTTTTCATATTTTGATTTGTAGTTGGAGACAATTTCTTCAAAACTAAAAAAAAAAAAAAAAAAAAAAAAAATTTTATTATTGCCTGTCCTATAACATGCTTAAAACTATAAAAAATTACATGTCATTTAAATATTAGCTTATTGAGGATAATTTTTTCCCCGTGACTAGTCTAAATGTTAGTTTTAAGATATGAATTTTATTAGTTGAGTAATTATCAGCTTTTTCAGCTCAGCGGACAATAAATATGGTAACATACGATAAAAATTTTAAAAATATATATCTAAATATTAATAAACATACAAAAGTAATTTTCTTTACAAAAAAGACTGAACTAAAAGACATTTATTCATTTTCGTGGTAGCTTTGCTGATGGAGGTTATTTCAAAGAGTCCAATAGTACCATGCAGTCCCATTTAAATCCCAATTTTTAAATGCATCTCGAGAAAATTCTTTTAGGTATAATGTAATAAAATTTGATGTACAACTTATATAGATGTTTTTTTATTTATATTTTTTTATGCAATTTTCGTTTAAAACGATGGATTTCAATGGATTACTTGGAAGTGGATTGTTCTGCCTAATGGTAAAAGATTTCACCTTCTACTATAGATGTAAAGTTTTTGACAAGCTATTTTTTGTTCAGCCATTGAGTGTTTGTAGTTGAAGTTAATTGTATATATATATAACGCATACTTAAATAAATGGGTTTCCTTAAAGTGAATCATTATTCTAGTAGTTTATATATATATATATATATATATATATATATATATATATATATATATATATATATATATATATATATATATATATATATATATATATATATATATATATATATATATAAATATATATATATATATATATATATATATATATATATATATATATATATATATATATATATATATAATGGATGGATAACTAGATAAACTCACTTTAAAAAAATACACAATATTATGCAAACGTGACTGTAAAATTCATAAAATTTGACCAAGCAACTCCAAACAATTATTGTAAAATCATGTTGCTAAAAATGATTTAATGAGTTACAAGAATAAATCACCATAATTCAATTAATATGTGGTCCCTGAAGAAAATTTTCCTTCTTGAGACAAACAAAGGGAGTCTCAAATAAATTAATTCATAATTCAAATTAATTAATTCTTAATTCAAATTAATTAATTCATAAATAAATTAATTCCCACATAACTCAAAGAATAACTTTTTTAACTAAAGTCCAAGTATTAAATTTCAAATATAAAATCTTTGCTTTTAGTTATGGCCAACTTACAAAGTTGAGATATTATGTTGAAAAAGGGAAGTATTTCCTCGTTAAAAATTATACTCATCTACTCAGTTTTCCGGGTATCTGCCCTTCGAATGGTAGAATGCGATCACCTATCCATAAAATTTCATGTGAAAGACAACCATACTGTGGATGTTAAAATAACTTACAAAAGCATTAGAAAGTTAGATTTTCACCTATACGATATCCAAGAATTGCTTCCTCAAAAATCATCTCTCATACCTATATCACAGGTAACTTTAGCAATTAGACCGAAAAATTAAAATGTAATATATATATATATATATATGTGCATGTATGTAAAGTGTAATCCCCCTATAAAACACGTATTTTCCAACGTATGACGTGCTGATACCCCATATTATATTTCTGTACTGCGAAATTCATAATGATGTATACAGTTTACAATCAATTTTCCTTAGTTTGCACATTGCGTCAAAATATGTTTACTTTGCACATTGTGTCAAAATTGCATTTTTTTAAAATTAAATTAAAATATATTATTTACCTTTGGAGCTTTCAGCTAAAAAAATGCCGGTGGAACGTTCTTTCAGATAGTATTTATAGCGAATAAATACACATTAAATCTGTTTTTGGAATTATTTAATTTATTTGAAGATAGCTGTTTTTTAATATTGTTTGTATAAGTTTTTTATTTAAAATGTTCTTAATTTAATTTTAGTGAAACTCGTACATTTAGTTCATAATATAGTTTTACCTTAATATTGAATTTAATCCTTTTTAACGGGAAAAGTTAAATTTGAATCATTTGTACATAACGGGTTATACGAGGTCATAGGAGCGCGTTGTACGAAAATACTCGTATAACGAGTCTTCCTGTAACGCGGAGCTGATATTCCATGTTATGTGTATGTGGAAGGGGTGTGTGTGTTCAAAGTAGTCTCCTCCAGCATCAATGCATTCTTGTAGACGAATTTTCCATAGATTAAATGCCTCAAGCCACTCATTTCTTGGAATAGATGAAAAAAATGCATTTATAGCCACATCAATCTCTTCTTCTGAATGAAAACGACGTCCACGTAAGTTCTTTTTTAGATTAAAGAATAACCAAAAGTCGCACATAGCTAGATTAAGTGAATACGGCGGATGTTTGATCATTTTAATTTGTTTTTGTTTAAGAAACTTAACTCTTAATCCGGCTGTATATGAAGATGCATTGTCATTGTGAAGCATTAGTTCCCTAACATTCAGTTCTTGTAGAATTTCTGGAAGACATTAAGTGGTATACCAGTTTGCTGTTACTGTCTTCTGTCCTTCCAGCTTGATAGCTTTGTCCAATCCCGTACTTCTAAAGAAAACAACAAACATCAATTTTTTCAGTGCGCGTAGTTTTTTCACCATTGTCGGCGTAGGATCATCTTCAAAGACGCATACTTTGCTTTCTTGACGTGTTGGAACGTCAAAAAACGGTATGTACGTTTCATCACCTGTTACAATTTTAGAAATGATGCGATGACCACCATCATTTAGCAATTTAAGAGTTTCTTTACTGATTCTGACACGCTCCTCTTTTTGGTGCTTAGTTAGATTATGGGGAGCATAACGACAAACTACTTTTTTCATATGTAATTCTTCATGATAATGATTTTGTGTATGGCTGTGGATCCAATATTAAGTTCCTTCTGTTTAATATGATAGGTACAGCGATTATCATCCATTATCATTTTTCGTATGGCAGACACATCATCTGGGATAACTGCAGACGACGGCCTTCCTGTGTGTTCTTCATCCTGAAGAAAATTGCGACCTCTTCTAAATTCTCTAAACCACCTTAATACAGTAGCACGAGCTGGACATTCATCACCAAATGCTAAATGCAACCGTTGAACGCATTCTTCTTGATTTAATCCTGCTTTAAAATCATAGAAAATCACAGTATGAAAATGTTCTCGCCTCAACTCCATTTTCTCTTCTGTTTAAAATTTATTCTACGCTAAACAAGTTGAAGTAAGTCTGTAAAAAATTATATATGTATATATATATATATATATATATATATATATTATAAACATAATCTTAAGTTGGTAAACTAAAAAACATAAATCCTCTTTAATTTTTTCCTTCACTGTGTGCAGCTTTAGGATTTATTATGTTAAATTTCCTATGAAAATAATTCTAAGAATAATGTTAATGAAGAAAAGTTTACAAAACAATAATAAATTCATAAAGTTGCACGTAGTGAAGGAAAATGTTAATAATTATTTATTCTTTAAATTTAAATTTTTTTTAAATTTTATTCCTTTTTTTGGTTATTAAATGTTAATGATCTTACGTTCAAACAATAGCCATATCTAAAAGAAAAATTATTTACATGGTTTTTGAAAGAATTTTATTAAAAATTGCTTGATTTTACTTTTTTGAAAAAAAGAGAAGAATGTTAACATATTTGTAGTAAATTTAAGCAATCATCATTCGCGTTCCTTATCAAAAAAACACAAAGCGTTTGTAGGAATGAAAAGTAAAATGTCAATAAGTCTAATGGAATCATGATGTGACATTTAAAATATATATATTAAAATATCTATGGTTGGAGTCGGTGCAATGTCTCATTTTTCTAAAATTCGACCAAAAGAACACAAACATTTGAATAGTTAACAAGAGGGGGGGGGCTGATTAGGGCATTTTAAAAGACTAGAGGTGTCTGGAACCAAAATGAATCTTGTAGATGAGAATAGTGCAAACATTTTGATGTATTAATATATAAGATGACATTATTTGAGTCGTAACACACCTAAATTTTTCACATTAACGATAATTCTGAAGCTTATTTTTATAATTGATATGAATGGAAACTTGGTAAAACTATCTGTGCTTAACTGAAGAACGATAAATAGGAAGAGAGTATTTGCTGAAAAGCTTCTTGATTCAATAAATTTATTTGTAAAAAGTATGGAAAAATCAAAGCAAGTTATGGTATGCTTAGATATCACTCGTTTTTTAATTAAATATGAAGAATTATATTTAAGAAAATAATTTAAGATGCAAATTTTAATCTTATTCTTATTTTGTTTTAAGATCGTCTTTCTAACAAAATAAGAATCACATTAACGATAATTCACGATGCAAGTCTTATATTTATCTCAGAAAGTAATACAATGATAAATGCTTATCACATGCATACATTGACTTCTATATAATAAGAACTTAAATATAATTTTATTAAAAAAATATATGCCTTATTTATGTAAGAATAATAATTAAAACTATTTTTGAGGATCATACTTTAGTGAAATAGAAAAATATTTCGCTTATAAACGATGGAAGAAAAGAGAATGACATTTCCCTATTTTTTTTAAATGATTTCATTTAAAAAGAAAATTAATTTCAAATAAACTGTTAACAATTTTTTAATTTAAGAATGATATCAAATTGTTATCCTCAACAGATAAATAATATAAATTCTAGCCAATATTTGTCGAAAATAATAATTCATTGAATTGTGATTTTCAAGAATATAAAACTTGACTAATATGATAATTTCAATTAAATCTTTTATGGTCAAAAAAAGTTTATATAGAAATAAAATGCTTTGATGCCGTTTCTGCGAATGAAAAAATATTCTTTATCAATGAAATTATTTCGATGCAAAACGAGTGCACATCAATTTTCAAATGCAATCTGATTGATTAAATTCATTTTTTAAAACAGCGTACTAAATAGTTTTAGATTATTTACTTAAAGTATTAGCTTTTTCTTCAGTATAATTTTCTAAAACAACGAATTTAAACAACGCTTCAGAAATTTTTACAAAGAATACTTTATCAATGATATTGGTTTGAAATTAACCTCATGACACTTAAAATCCCTAAGAAATATACTTATTTAATCTATAAAATATATTTTTTTAAACTATCTGAAATTAAGTAAATAAATTATTATTATATAACTTCCATATACGTAGTAATAATTACAAATTATAAGAAAAAAATTTATGTTGAATAACTGTGTATTATTTCATCAATCTTATTGATTTTTGAAAATTTTGTATAAATATTTTACACAAAAACATTGAAAAATTTCCATTCGAATAGCTTAAAAAACCTAACAAATAGTTTTATTACTTATGTCTAATCTGGCAGGAAATTTGCCGTCTCTATTGTTTTTGTGGAAAAAGCTATAAAAAATATTAACTTCTATAATATAGTTTATTGTAAAATTTGATGTGCTCTGAATTGTATTTTTCATTCTTCTTTTTCAAGTAAATAAATAAATAAATATTCTTCGTAAGTCACATGATTAAAGAGATGAGAGGGGTAATTTTTTAAAATCTCCAATGGGACGGGAATTTTTTTTGTTTTGCCCATACTTTCAATTTGGCATCATTATTGTATGCTATAATTATAATATAATATTTTTTGTTAAGGCTTTTCCATTATTTTTTGCACAAGACGACTCATTCAACCCTTACATATGCTATAAAAGAAAACTTGAACCTTAACGAACATCTTTGAGAAAATGAAATTGGCGTTGATCAACTGTATATCGTATCACTAACCATTTAGTTATCAGTAAGGCAAGTTATCTTATAATAAAGTAAAAGATTGATGTATGTGACACAAGTTATTTTTATTCAAATTAAAATTTTTCCCGATAATTACCAGCTTTGGAAATGCCTGCGAATTTTGCGTATCATGCCAAATATTTATTTGAAAATCAAAATTTAAAAAAGGGCGAGAGGGATTTACTAAAGTTTAATCATTTTTTAGTTAGTAAATTCTAATACTTTAAAACAAATTCTCATGAAAGGTAGTGTATTTATAAACAACCTTTTTCATTAAAAATGTGCTTTTTAAAATTAATGAAATACAGAAACTTAAAAATGATTTTTAACTACAAATTTTTTTTTGATAAAATATATTGCTGAATATTTCTTGGTATGTAAATTTTAAGTTATCTTTAAATTGTATATTCTTGTTGTCATTAATATTGAAATAGTATACTGAAGATTGCCTAAGTTAGTTTCTTAACTGGAGACATAAGTATTGAAAAATTTTGTCTTTTATCGGTAGATGGGTCAAATATGCAAGATAGTCGACCGAACTGATATAATGTCAAGCTAATGTAAGTTTACAAAAAACAAAAGATCTAGCAAATTTTCTTCTAAAATAAAATTTTTTTAAGCTTTTAGGTTTGAAGCAAATGCTTCAGGCAATAATTTCAATACCAGAATAAATAAAATTTTTTTAAAATACAAGTTTTCAAATCAGATATAACTTTGAAAACTAGGTTTTTGAAAATCACTCATATGTTTGAAATGGAGCTGTAAAATTCATAGAGAATTCAATACTAGTATTATTACTAAATAAGGAAAAATAAATTTTTATTTGCTAATTAAATTTGAAAATATGAACCAATTTTATGTTTACAACTATTTATGCCTAAATTCAAGATGAAAAAAAATTAAAAAAACGTGTTTAAAAGTTTGTTAAAATATATTTCATTTCCTTAATATTAAGTGTGAATGCGTGTTAATGGTTTTAGTATATTAATTAAATAAGAATTAATAAAAAGGATGTTGGGAGAGAAGACCTTGCAATTAAAAATAGGACCAATACTAAAGTTCCAGTGTACAGCACATTTTCCATGTGTGTTTAACTTTGTAAGATGGGATCACCTTTATTGTTAGAAAATAGCAGACTTCAGAGTATTATAAAGTCTAAAATTTGATTCTAGGGACTGTTTCGTAAACTTTTCCTTAAAAATGGGTTTCTTTTCTTTTGCATGGAATATTTAGGAATAATATTCGAAAATATTGAACTAAAAGACAATCTTTTATGCTTGAGGTCAAACATAGTAATTAAAACCCCAGTCAAAGCAAGTAAACAGTCTAAGTTCGTATTAACAAAATATTATATTATATTAATACTACTTCTTTGGACCGAATGAAAAAAATTTAAAACAAACTGACTTAATAAGATTGATTTTAACAAAATATGTTAGTAGAAACTGAGCAGTTGAGATTAACAAATACAAACTCAATATTGATATGTTAAACACATAAACATGATTTCAGTTCTGAAAATTACAGACTATGAAATTTAGAATAACTATGTAAATCAAAGGAAAAGTGATATATAAATTTTACACATCATGTGCCTTTGAGAGAATTTTGTTTCTCTGAGAAAATATTACTTTAAATATATGATAACACCTTATGATTGTAAAGGGTCTTAAGCTTATGTTTGGTTTCATTTAAGTTTCAGTTTCATTATAAAAAAACTAGATTAACACTAAAACAGAACATTTGCTCTCATTCATCTGTTTTTTCAAAGAGAGTGTAAAGCCTTTTTCTAAAAATAATGACCATCAATGAAATTTTAAAAAAAGAATAGAAATGGAAAAGTTTTAATAATGCTAAAAGGGAATTTAAGATTTTTAAAGCATTTATAAATTGACTATATAAATGTTAAACGTGCTCGTTAAATCTGTGGAATCGAAAGTCCTGTGGTCAATCATTGAGTAGTTATTATGGGTGCAATGGTCTTGAGAAAATTTTCTCCCCCTTCAGATCAATGTCAAAATAAAGGGAGTAGATCTTCCTGTGGTGCCACCTATCGGAGAATTAAAAAAAAGAGCAAAGACCTACTTTCACCTTAGTGGTGCTCTGATTAAAACAAAAGACGCTCCGTATTGAGTAAAATTCGCATAGCCAAGGCATAGCGAGCTTGGCTTGTCCAAGTGTCATAAGTAACAACACACAACATATAAATGTTCTCATGGATAAAATATTAAGTGAGGCAAAGTTAAAGAAAGCTTTACGAAGTATTGAAGATAACTTTTGAAAATGTTGTACTTAAAATGACATAAAAAGTGATGGACGAAACAGTGAGGCCTGATTGATTCATAACTGCTTTAAAATTTTCTGTAAAATTTTTCTATGAGAAAAGGAGCTAGCATAGATTCATTAAAGAAACTTTTATAAATAGAAATATGTGTGACGCTTGTAATTGCCAATATTAGACTCGAAAATTTCATCTCAGTTTTCCGTAGCCTTAAATAAAATTTTTGAAATACTAAATTTGAGAGTAAAAAAAATTAATATAAAATTTTAATGCAAATAATTAATTAAGAATTAAAATAACATTTTAAAATAATGTTTGAATAAGAAATTATAAATGATTTGTTGAAAAATAATTTTCAATTAATAATTGAAGTAACAATCTAATATAATTTCGAAGTAAGGAATAAATATTAAATCGTTGAAAAATAATTTTAATATTATTTAAGAATACATCGGAATTCATTTTGATCTCTTATTGCTTAAACGGTTATAAGCTGATTGATTAGAAACTGAAATTAAAATTCGTTATGTCACTTAAAATTTATTAAGAAAAATTATTTGTTTAGAAAAAATTCAAACAGGTTATGTTATCTAATATTAATCTATCATTATTCTTAAGATTATACTTATTTGTACAGAAAATGAGATAAAAGTTCAATCTTCTAATCCGTTTTAAGAGAAGAAAATATCACCCACATGTAAAATCTTCAATAAATCTATATTTCTCCTAGAATGGAAACCAATTTAATACAGAAACTAATACTTTAACTGTTATTTTAATGTGGACCTAAACTGAATTGATCCAAGTGATGGCTTAAATATCAGAATACCAGAAAGTGTATTATCTTGGATAACAAATATCTGTAATTTGCTAAATCGGATTATATGTGATTTATCATAAAAGGATATCCTGCAAAATGTTTCTCCTCAGGTCCTACTAAACAAGCTAATCTGCTATTCTAAGAATTTCACATTGATCCAGGTTTTGCCACGAATTCCCCCCGCTGCCAAAATCTTCTTACACACATAGACACCTGCATTAAAATCCCATTAACTCTTTTTTTTCCCACAGATTTTTCATGTACCTAAAAGTTCAGATTGTGTCAAGTCAACCTAAAACAGCAGTGATGCGTTCTTCCCATCACAGTCAGCCGAAGAAAAATGGCGCACTTATGATGTATTATGCTCTATAAATGGCGGCATTGCAGACACGAAGGAGAGAAATGTGCTCATGTAGGTCAAAGGCAAAACGGGATAATGAGCTTCACCATTTCTAAAACTACAGCCGCCATTATACTTCCATAAGAGGAGTGGAAAAAATACATGTTTCACAAAGAAAATTTTATTAGGCGATTATTGCATTCATGGCATATTTGAACAAATTGAGACATGAAAAGATTAAAGCTTTCTGAGAGATTGTATGAGCAAAAAGAATCCTGAAATAGGATGTGTTCAATAGAGAATAGCCTTCTTTGAAAAATAATCCTCAAGAATATATTGTTGAAAATGTTTACATTTTTTGCATTCTTTTATTAATGAAATTTAAATAATACTTTTAAAAAACCCAATTTATTGATAAAACTAATAAATTTTTATTTAGAAAATATTTAACACAAGTGATTTTATACTGTTCAATCATATATATAACAGAGTAATGTTGCTTTTCATATCTTTC
Source organism: Latrodectus elegans (assembly GCA_030067965.1). Lineage (NCBI taxonomy): Eukaryota > Metazoa > Arthropoda > Arachnida > Araneae > Theridiidae > Latrodectus > Latrodectus elegans. Next base: position 13,801,880 of record CM057810.1, read on the forward strand.
TTCCATTCCATTGATCAATTTATTTTTTATTCCTGCAAATTTTGTTGCTTTAAACATACCAAACAAAAAACAAATTAATTTTCATTCTTTAAAATTCGCTTTTATTTAGTATGGTTTGTAAGAGGTTTTATATTTGTTATAATTTTTATTGTGATCAGATAATTTATTTTATCCTGGTTATATTATAATTTTTATTGTTATTATTATCTATTAAAAACAAATTTTTTACTTTTTTGATTTTCGCTTGAGAATATTATATATTGATTATATTTACTTATCTGCACTATGTAAACTTTGTCGATTTCACTAAATTATATATTTTACACACAAAATTTTTATGGTAATAATAAAAATAATAATAATAATAATAATAATATATATATATATATATATATATATATATTGCTTGCAGAGTGATATTGTTAAAAAAAGTATAGACATTTTTAAAATGTGTTTTGAGACATGATGTTAATAAAAATAATTTTATTGCACTTGTTCACTGGTTATTCTAAGGATTATAAATAAAGTATAGAAGTGACAAAATAAAGTCTTTTTGCCCTTCACTGTTCTTTCAGTTGCAATACCAAGAAATATAGCACTATTTGGCTTTTTCCCCTATAAACATATATAACGTTACCAGATATATTCTATATTTAAGTATAACTTTCAGTGTCTTATCTCTAAAATAAATGCTCACAGAATCCAATATGTCCCACTATCTGGGCTTTCGTTGATCTCTGATTGAAGCAACATTGTTGTATAAATATAAATAATCTAAATTTCATTTCATATTTAATCAGATCAAAGGCTTCAGTGAAGATTTGCGCTTGTGAAAAAGTCTTAATAACTTAACTATGAGCGGATATCAGAGTCATATTATAGCACATTAAGACCTTATATATATGTAAATATTTCCTTCTCTCTTTTAGAGAGCTATAAATAAAAGCACATTGTTTTTTGGCATTTGGCTCTTTGATGTTTTGTATGTTAGGTTCACATCCTCTGACCATTCAGAGCAAATATTTGCTACATTGTGTTCTTTCAAACAGGTATACAGACACATTAACCGTACCATGATGGGATTGGTCTTCTCATCACCATTGGATTTACAAAAGAGGCAGCTGCTGGTACAGCTCTGTAAGGCATTGCGTATAATGGTGGACCAAATTGGGCTGGTGCCGCCATTGGGGGCATTCTGTGCCTAACTGCAACATACGGATATCTGCCTCTAACGACATATGTTGGATGGGCTGCAGCAGAAGGCATCATGCCTATGTTAGGCCTTCTGTAGGCCATGTAGCCTGGGTGTTGCAGCTGAGTCATGGGTTGGGTCATGGGCTGCCCATACACTCCGGAGTCCTGAAAGAAGAGATGTTGAATGGAGGGTGATGAGCCCGAATTGGAACGGCGGTCTTCTTCATGCTCGTGGCTGTCATAATGCCCATGTCCAGTGCTGAAACTTCCGGAGTCGTATCCTCCACCATGACCACCACCACCACCAATGCCTTCGTCATTGTGATGGGATCCTCCCGTCGCTCCAGCGTTGATGTGTATAATTCGTGTGGTGTGGTGCGGGATTCTGGAAAGTAAATGAAATGTTACACAAATAACTGAAACAAAATTTGTTAAAGAAACTAATTGAATTAGGTTTTTGAGCAATTTAATTTAATATAATTAATTTTACACATTATTGAAAGAGCTTAAATATTTAAAAGAAAACTTGTAGGCCTCTTTTATAAAATTTTATAGAGTTAGGTAACATATTTTATTACAAATAAGCAGAAATCCTTAAAAAAATGCTTAAAAGTATTTCTGTTTAATAATTTTCGAAAACTTGTGTGTGATACTGCATTAATTTACCTAAATTTTATATAAACCATATAAAAATGAATTTAATAACATGTATTAAAATTCAGTTCAATATTCTTATATAAATAATTCTAGAAATACTGTTTTCGCTTTTATAAAAATTATTATAATAACAAGCCAATAAATTTATAATTTTATTTTAAATATGCAGTTTATAAAATTAAACTACACAGGTTTATTCATATAAATATTCCCATTTTTATATGAATTTATAATAAATCATATTAACCTATAAAAAATAGTAATTAAATTTAGCAGGTAAATGGCACTACTAATTATTCATTAGTATTTCAAATTGAAAAAAATTATTTACAATAGTGAGAAATGAAATTCATTAAATATTAGCTGCTTTCGAATAATTTAATTAAAGTTTTTGATAATAATAACATTTAGTTAAAAATATAATAATAGTTTAATAAAAATAAAGATAAAGATTTATGCATTATTGAAATAGTACAGATATGAGATTTATTTAATTTACATTGAAGTTTTATTGTTATCGTGTCTCATATCTCCTTATACTTTTCTTGTTAAATTTAAAATATTTGCTGCCACTATTCATAAAAAGCGATGTTAAGAATTATAAATATTGAATTCTGCAGAAATATATCAAATATAAATATTTTTATATGTTTTAATATCTATTCCTTCAATAGTAATCAAATGATCTTAAGCGAAATCAATTTTTGCATATTTTCTTAAAGAAATTATATTATTTTTGTTTAGCATCATGATTCTGTTTATTAGTGATTAATCAAGAATTAAAATTTTTTAAACTATTTTTGTCATGAGTAATTAAATTTTTTGAAATCATAAGTTATGAAACAAAGTATTTTTGAGATGGATTGTGCCCATTTTTTTTCATTTGTTTCCAATTCTATTACAATATGAATCCAGTAAAAAAAATATTCCTCATTTAATAACATTAGTATATAAATAGTCATATATGAAACTCTTACCTACGAAGCATCATATGATATCATTCATTTATTAGATTGGTTTAATATTAAAATTTCAATTAAAGCTGATCTAGAAACTATATTTGCAAATACTTTTTAATTGTACAAAAAGGTATTTTATTTTCTTCTCTACCTAAACCATTAATGTAAGGGCCAAAAGTAAGCCTATAATGAGTACTTGTGTTAGTCCTAGAGTAATTTGTGAGAAAAATGCCTTACTTCCTTATGGACTTTAAAAAATATTTTTTAGATAAAACATGTCCTTAAAAAATCAAGAAATTAAGAAATCAATATCATTAAAAATTGCTTATGACATTAAATTTTGGAAAATATTTTATAATGAAAAAAGATTTATAAGTTTAAACATTTTAACTCCATTTATAACTGGTAACATAATAATAAAAAACTCTTCAAAGTTTATAAGGATAATATTATGTGATTGTTTTGAAAAAGCGATCCTACCTAATGATAAAACATATTTTTCCTTATTTTGATGTTTAAATAATTTGTATATAAAATTAATACACACACACACACTCACTCACTCAAACACACTCACTCACTCAGACACACACACACCCACACACACACCCACACACACACACACACACTCACACACACACACGCACGCACTCACACACACACACGCACGCACGCACGCACGCACGCACGCACGCACACACACATACACACACACACGCACGCACGCACATACACACACACATACACACACACATACACACACACATACACACACACACATACACACACATACACACACACACATACACACACATACACACACACATACACACACACACACATACACACACACATACACACACACACATACACACACACATACACACACACATACACACACACATACACACACACACACATATTATTTGAATTTTATATGTATAAAAAACATCTACTATGTGAATTCTGTTAAATTCTTTATTAGCCATGTTAATTACATTAAAAATCATTAATGATTGAACTATCTTAATTTTATTCTTGATAATCCTTTTTAAGGGTATTTATTAACAGTTAGATGTCAAAAGCAATTTTTAAGACAAGTATAAATGGAAATTTAGAGAAAAATAAAGCTTTTTAATGGATTAAGAAAATTATTACTTTAATTCTGCAACTAAGCCTCCAAAGTCTTGAGATTTAAACTTATGTTATGTGAGATGCTTTTTAGATAGAAAAGCCATTCTTTAGGATTTTGAAAAGATATATTTTTGAATTAATGAACATTTGGAAGTTATTTTCGATTTATGTATGTATGTATATATATATAACTGGTGAGCCAAAAGTTCTTAAGTGATGTATATATATATATATAAACCGGTGAGCCCCCGGTTTATATATATATATCACTTAAGTAAACTTACGGGATGGGTATTATTTTTTCAGTAACGTGGTGGTGATGCTTTTGAGATTCTGAGCCATGCATTGAATGATGGTGCTGGTGCATTGGTATGTGGATGGGTACAGGATAATATTCATGTCCCCCTCCTCCATGGTCCTCTTGTTTCTGAAGTACTTTGGCTACGATGCCTGCAGTCAACAATTCCATCAGTCGATTGTTGTTGCCATGGTGCTTACCTCCTTCACAAAGTTTGAAGCAAAACAGGAAAACAGAAAGTAGCAAAAACAACACTGTGTTAGCCATCTGAAAATGGGAAAAAATTGTTGCTCAAAATAAGAAAGCAGGACTGAGGACTTATAAGAATATAAAAATACAATTCATTTTACTGCCATTATCGAAATTTTGCATATACTATTTGACGTTCTGTAAAATTTATTTTAAGTATTAAATTACCTATCTAATGAATATAAAAACAATGTACTGCCCACACAAGAAAAATATTTTTTTATAGTTTTGTGTTAAGAATTCATTTGTGTGAAACTGCTTTTAAATACAATTATATGGAAGTACCTAAGCAAAAATCATAGATTTTACAGTTGCTACAATGAATTTAAAAATAATATTGAAAAATATAGCTATAAAAATCCTAATTTTATTGAATATATTAAGGAAAAATCTCGATAAAGAAAAAATTAACTTAAAACATAATATTATTTTGATCCTATATCCGCTTTATTTAAAACTATTCTGCAGTAGTGGATTAAATCGATTTTCATGATTTTAAACTTTTACATTTATCATCACTATAAAAATTGGACAGATTTAGTCAAACAATAACTACACTTCATGTCATTTGTTAATGTCTTCTAATGACCCAATGATTGCAGAATGCACATAATAATGGCAGAGATATACTATTGTTAAATACTGTAATTGAATGATCTATGCTGAGAAACGGAAACAAATTTATGTGAAGGAAATAATAGAGCTATGAGAGAAGAAACTATCAAATTTCTCCAAAAATGACGAATCTTCCAAATAAAATAAATATTTGGAAAATTTCTTATTAGAAACCTACTTTTATTTGAAGAATATTTTGAAGAACACTGAAGCCTGATTTATTCTTTTGATTAAAAACTGAAAATAAACAGCTCTTTGTAGAATATCGTTTTTTAAGCATAATCAATCATCTTGAGGATGATAATATTATTGTTCTTAAGTATACTTGGAAATTAAATAATAAAATTCTGTACCTTCTAATATATTTCTATAATATTACCACACAACATTGATAAACTAAAGGTTTTCTAATAGAAAGTGGTAGATTTCTGAATTTACACACAAATCAGAATCTCTAAATTTTAAGCTCACATGCGAATTCGTATTTCTTAAAGCTTTTGCATATTAAAACTACATAAATATTATTTTAATCCACGTGTAATTACATTTATGAACTCATATATTTACTTAAATTCATCAGCATTAATTAAAGGGTCTTAAAAGATGAAATTGTAATAAATAAGATACATTATTTGCTCTAGAATTTTGTAACAGATTTCTTTAATAACTGTAATTGACTCAAGTATTCCTAATAACTCAAAATACAGCTATCTTTTCGATTGCCAGGATCTCAAATAAAAGTGACCAAATTTTAAGAAGTATCATTTTAAAAGGAATCTTTTCTTATTCTTTTGGGTACTCAGAAATAGAATATAGTTCTATTAATGATTTATTTAGAGATAATTTTTCTTTTAGATAAATTTGATTACTTTTCTTCATTTTTCAAAAATAAATTTTGATTTAAAAATAATTCTTTATAAATCCCTTATTTTGCACTTTTTACTTTAACGAAACATTTGTATAACAAATGATCTTTCTGTGATGTCATTGTGCTGATATTTATTATTGAAATTTACTTATTGTGAACTCTCTCAAGAAAGTGAGTCAAATTTTATACAAGAATATACCAAACAGTTCACATATTTTAAAAACACAGTTAAAAAAAAAGATTATCATAATTTGACCTCTTTCTTGTCGCTTACAATTATTGGTGTTTTTCTTATTACCAAAACAAGTTTATTTTCTTTCTAAAACTAATTTTGCAAATATGTAGTTAAAAGGAAAGGGATAACATCAATACCAACCATTTAGTTCAAAATTAGTTTCAATTTTTATGTTCCATTATGCTTATCACCATTGTCATACACTCAAAGCACTCTAAGATAATCAGATATTATAAGAAAAGGAACTATTTTTGACGCTTCTCGCTTTTGCGGGAAGAACCACAATTTTCTCGAGCTAGGATTGACGAGGCGTTACTAATGATATCCCAAACCACGATCATACGTTCTGCATATCATTTAAGGATTTTCTTCTCTAATTCTGGTTGTGTTTCGGCAATCGAGGTCAAGTGGTCCCTGATCGTTTTCATTTCAATGTCTAGGTGCAAATGTTTCCCTTTTTGAGAGTATTCTTAGAGTAAAACTGATAGGAATCCATTGTTAGCGTATTTTTTGTTGAATGCCTCAATGGGAATAATTCTCTTGTGTGAATACGTTTAGTTTTTCCTTCATGGTGATAACTTGATGTAAAATTTTCTTTTATTGTACTTAAAAGTAAAGATTTAAAGCTTCTAAAATAGAGATATTGTAATTTTTTGTATGAATCGCATATACATACATTAAAAAATATATATAAATCGGTTATTTTTGTAGAAGTTACCATTTAAATTTCTCATTAAATTATTAATTTTTCACTCTTAGGTTAAAAAAAGAGTTTAGCAAAAGGAAATTTTTGATAAATTTAAAATGAAATATCTATCGCAAATATTGCAATAATTATTTATTAAGGAGGAACAAATATCAATGATTTTAAATTAAAATACTAAATTACTTAGACAAAAGGATATTCCATCTTTGATTAACACATGATATCAAAGATAGAGGATATTTTACTTTCTCTCTCTTCCTTATCCATTTTATCCAATAACAAGAAACAGCATTTAGAGGATTGATTGATGCTTTTGATCAGCACTCCAACAAATTTCTGGTATTTAATATGCAACATGAGACATGGTTTGATTGCTTCTAACTGAAGGTCTTAAGTTTCGGCTCCCATATTTTGGATTAGAAAACTTATTTTTTGCTGTAACCATTAAGTCAGACATACGGCAGAATGAATTAGTTTCGCCTCTCCATCTACATGTTCTGGATTAAATATTGGGATCAAATGATAGATTTTGTTTGTTATTGGGATTTCATATTTAAATTCCTTGCTGGTTTCTTTCTCTCTTTGCATTTTACTTAAAGTACCACAAGCTGTCCTGATTAACCAGTGGGCACTTAAAAAGGCTACCATATTCTGAGGATAGTAGGAAGTTCCCTCTTTGCTCTAAATGCCAGAAGGAGCAGGTATCACCTCATTACATCTTGTACGGGTTGAGAAGATGTCCATTATTGTCTACTTCTTGTATCGGATTTCATTACAGTCAACGGTTTCATTAAACCGGCATGATTCAGTCAGACCATATAAGAAACAACAACAACTTTGGAAACTTCAACAAAGAGAAGCATATTGCGCAAATCTAATGTTATGTAAAGGGATAAAATTTTTAGTATTTCTAATAATATTAAAAGAAATATCTAGATTTATTACAAATTTCATTGAAAAACAAAACTGCTTGCTTCTATTAAAACTATAGGTAAATTTGATTTGAGATGTTTTTATTAAAAAGTTTGGATATTTGATAAATTCGATAAAATACTTACAAAGAGACATCCTATGTGGTTTGGGATATTGTCAGACACCAGCTTTAAATCCTTGGTTCGAACTATCAAAATTTATCCCTCTGTCTTTCTAATATATGATAGAATAAATGTTAATGTAAATAGCCACGAAAGTTTATCCAGAGTAAAGGAAGGACGCTACTACGGCAGAATATTTTTTCTTAGATTAAGTAAAGAATTTAACTTTTTATGATTTGCAGCATTCAAATTAAAAAAAGAAACATTCCCAAAATTACTTAAAGTAGTGTAAAAGCTCAATCTTTCGAATAATAATATTTAGTTTTTTATGCGTCAACTTCAAAAATTGCGTCTTAAAAGTAATTTTGTACTCTATTTTAAATAAATTGCTACATTGCATGTATTTTGCTATATTGGTTAGGATTTAAATTTTTATTTTATATATTGATTTAATTTAAATTTTATTTTAATAAAGAATCTCATTATCTTCACTTTTGTATTTCATCAGATCTCCCCAAAAATTTACTCATGTTTTAACTGTAAATATTTTGCGTAGTAAAATGATGACGCGTGAGTAAAATTGTTCTGCATCAAGAACTAATGATCAAAATGACAAATTCTTACAGAATAAATTATTTTAAAATGCAAACTCAAAATAATAAATTAATCCCGGAATTTTCAGCGGAGATTTTTTTTAACTTTTATTAAGAAAGACAAGTGAGTCTAATTCATTTATATATTGAATTGAACAACATTGAAGGCCATCAAGAATGCAATACCAAGAACGATCCGATATATTACAGCAATAAAGTAATCGACTGATGACATGTTAGACCCTAAAAATGCATGAAACTTTTAATTCGCGAGAATATATTTAAGTTTTAAACCCATAGAACTGCTTTTACTAAATATTTATAATACCAATTATAATCGCATTATTTGCAAATGTTTCAAAAATTTAAAATTGCACTGAAAATATGCCTAGTTCCAATTTTAAATGACACATCCTTGACTTTATAAAATAAATTTTAAGAAAAATTATTGTAGACGAAAGAAAAAATTGAAAGTAATCTTACAGTGAATTATTTTAAAGGCTGAAATGAAAGACAGAATTATTCGATATTTACATAATTGAAAGAAAGACAGTAATGAATCCTATCATTTTCAAATTGTTTCAAAAAATAAATAAATAAAATAAAATAAAATAAACAAAAATAAAAAGATAACAATCTTCTAGATTTTAAAACATTATTATAATTTTCATTCAGTAGATATTGGAGAGTTAGAATAAAATAAATACTGAAAACATAAAGCGTATCCAATTAAATAAGATTTATTGTAACTCAGTTCCTATTTTTTAAGAAAATAAATGATTACAAATAGAAACAATTTACACTTTTTTATTTTAACAAAAAGTAGTACAAGAATTTTTATTTTTTACTGAATTTGAAGTTCTTCGAATCTTTATTAATTTTTTATTCATAAATTGAATATCTGCGAGTAACTGAATTAATATTTCCAGGTTAATGTGAAAATTGAATAATTTTTTCGATGTATATATATATATATATATATATATATATATATATATATATATATATATATATATATATATATATATATATATGTATGTATAAAAAATGTATAAAAATGCCCTGAATTTCATATAAATAATACCTTTTTTGATAATGATAGTATTTTTCTACCAGACACATTGTTTATCTAAATAAATTCAGATATATTCAGCATATAATGTTACTGAATATATCCAAAATACAATAAATTGCATACATTGATGATTTGAATATAATTGTGACACTATCTATATGAGGAATATATGCACTTTGAATTGATACCGTGAATAGGGTTACAAATAAAGTCTATTGGATAATATTTTGAATAATTCACAGCATATAGCTTTCTGTACAAAATTTTCCTAGATAATAAGACATATTCAAGTGTTGCGAAAGAGAAAACACAGAAAAATTCCAATGAATAAACCTAAAAAAATTTCATTTAGAAAGGTATTCTATCCAATTTCACTTTTTTAGCATTAGTTGTTATGAAAACGAGGTTTGAATCCATATGAAGAACGAAATCTTACCTAATTTGTCTGGAATATTTGTTTACCTAATTTTATATATTTGCCTATTTATCTATCTATAGAATGTATATACTTATTTATTAATATTATGTTATTCCTAACTTGACATTGATATTAAGAGTATTTTCCGCATTTACAATAATCATGTGCTAAACACCTGGTAATAATAAAAAGAGTTAATAGTTTCTCAATTGAATTTCAGGAAAACAGCTATATTTAGTTACATTTATTAATATAGAGGATTAAAATAAGTTTATTAGTACTTAAAAAATTATAAAATATTTTATTTAAAACATGTTATATTCATTGCGTGATGTTAAGCATGAATAATTTTCTTCCCACAGCATTCATTTGAAGTTCAACTGCTTTAGTTCTTAATCATTAATTATATTTCGATATTCTTGAGACGAACTTTAAACATTCATCTTAGTACAAAGCTTTTATTGTAAATTAACTTGCCTAGAGTTTTTCGTGCATTTTAAAATTTTTGTGTTATCGCAAATGTTTTTGCTCATACTTTAAGATTTTAAAAGGCAAATAAAGCTGTTTCTTTCGAGCCATATATATTTTTGCAGTTTTTGAAGTTTGACATTTGTATTAATATCTGTTAAAAAATCCTTAAAAATTTAAAAAGTCGATTGATTTGAAATTTTATATATATATATATATATATATATATATATATATATATATATATATATATATATATATATATATATATATATATATATATATATATATATATATATATATATATATATATATATATATATATATATATATATATATATATATATATATATATATATATATATATATATATATATAAAAGAGGGTATTATTTATATACTTTTTACAAGATGTAACATCTAAATAACAATTCTTATTTAAATGGTAAACAGAAAAAATTTTTACAGCTAAATTAATGAGTAAAGTATGCATTTTCTGATACAGTTTTTTTTTATTGAATCAAAAAATAATTTATTATAAAATTTTTTAAACTTGCTAAACATACAGCTCTTTATAAAATTTCATAAAATAAATGAATAAAAATGAATTAATGAATGAAATGATAATATGAAAGTAAGTAAATAACTAAAAATTTAATACATTGAAATTATTTTATTTTATTATTTATTATAACATTTAATCGTCAAAAACCTTGAAATTTTGAAAACGCTAAGATTTTTAAAAATTTGTTTAATTTTTAGAAAATGAACTTAAAAAACATAAAATGAATGACTTTATGGTGTTTTTTAAACTTTTTGAATTTTAAATTTATACATTAATTTGACAAATATGTAAATTAATATACTCTACTAAATAATTAAAAAAACACATTAATAGAAATTTTCTTTATAGGCAAATTTTAATGAATCAGCTCTGTTTTCACATTTCATAAATTAATTTAAGCAGATTAATCATAAGCATAATACAAATAATAATTAAATTGAGTACTAAAAATAAATGCTAACTTTCATTTGCAAATAATTAATGTGCATTCAAGTAACATAACATTTAAGAAGTCAACATAATATTTAAAAACGAATTGAAGCTAAAGCTATTAGAATTAATGCCATGATATTAATATATAAGTAAGTTTTCAAGATTCGAGAAACTTTACGTAGCTTTTGAGTTTTCTCATGTTAAATGTTATTTGGTATTTACGATAAAAAGTTTATCTGTTATTTCCGATGAAATGTTTGCATGGGAAATGATTTCAATGAATGTGGTTATCGTAGAAGAGTACTACAAACATTCGTCTCAAATTCACTTTAAATAATTGTAAATTATAATTAACTACATAAATAACATGGAAGAGCTTTTTAATAAATATAAATTTGAAAAAAATAAAGAAATTTCAAAACATATTTTTCTTTGAAAAAAACATAAAATTTCTATGAAGAACATGTTAATAAATTCCTTTTTACTATGCATTTATGATATATGTTTTGCGTATCATACGATATAGACGCAACGATCTGTAAAATATAAAATTTTAATATTTAAATATTCTAGTTTCATAAAAAGTTTAAAGTTATTGAAGATATAAAATTTCAATTGTGTCGTTATTACAAAAGAAATATAAGCATATGATTGTGATTATTCTTTACGATTAGATTTTAAAAGAAATGCGTGAAAGTATTGAAAAGTTGCTCTAAAATTAATTATATAGTCATTTAGCATTTAAATTTCCAGAACCTTTATCATTGTAGAAATCAATTAACTTAATTTGAGAAAGAATCTAAAAAAATAATAACTTAAACAATTATCTTATGGGAGTTTGACCTAAAGCATTTAATTTAAACGAGTTTCATAAATTAAAAAGTACTTTTGAATTTTTGTAAAATATTTCTGCGGTAGATATGTTTTTATAGCCATCGAAACAAATTTCAATTTAAATTTATCTGGATTTTTCTAAGTATTTTTTAAAAACAATTTATAAATTTATATAAAAATGAAACCGATAAATGTAGTTTTTATATCCACTTTAACTAGTATGTTCTAAAATTTTATAGCTACTTAAAATATATATATATGTATTCTATACGAAAATTAGTTCTTAAAAATTCTTATATTTTTAAATGTGAGATATCATTTAAAAGATACTTAATAGATTTTACAACTACTTACTTAAAAAAATGTAAAAATAATAAAAAATGAATTTAAATTCCAAAATTAATTTTTTTTTTTTCAAATTTTTACTTACTTTAATGGAAAATAAAAGCAGAAACTCTGTAAAAATTCCTAAATAGTTTCAGATTTAGAAAAATCCAAATCTAACGACACTGATTAACTCTTTCGGCAACTGGCATCCATAACTTGGCAGTGGATTTGCAAGTCGATTGTTCCAGATGAGGGGAGGAAGCAAGTGTAACCGTGCCTGGGGATGAGGAGCGAATGAGCCGTGGAGCGAGTCGGTAGGCTCACTTTATGTGCCGTGTTTTGAAATAACCGGAACACTTGATCTTGCTTTGGATTAAGGCTCGTCAAACCTCCCCGGGTTTGTCATGGCCCACGGTTCCGGATACTCATAACCTGTCAGTCTGAATTCTATTTTGGGAAAATATGAATTTCAAAATTATCACAGGGAATTCATTGCATATTGAATCAATGCATATAATTGATCGCCAAACTGGTTTTTCTACTCCAGCATCGATTATAAGAGTTGTAGAATAATGTACATTATAGTTTTAATTTTAATTCAGAATTTTAATAGTTTTATAAAACAAGCTGATACTTAATAAGAATCGTTTGAATATGTTCTTTTTACTTTTTGAAATTTAATTCAATATATCGTTTATTAAGCAAATAACGCTTGATGTGATTAATTAAGAGGAATATATTGAACATAAGTCCCAATATATATATTTATTGGAAAATTTTCAATAAATTATTTGATGATGATTGTATTAAAGTTTTAATTCTATTAATAATTAATTTGACTAAATGATTGCTGGCTTTTGCAAAGATACATAATTTCTTAATTATTATATTTATGATAATCTAATACTTCAATTATTATTGTACAACAAAGAATTCATTTTGTGTTTATTATGATATCAATTTTCTTAAATTTTTCAAATAAAGTAATCTAATTATTTGATTTTTTTAATTTTCTAAAATTGAAAATGATATAAAGTTTTGTGGATATGGTAAAAGTCACAGAAAGCAAAGTATGCAATGCATTTGCTTAAAGAGTTTTTTACTCAAGTTTCTTTATTATTTAACGAAATTTTTTTAAAATGATGTAAATAAAGCCTAGACTAACTACTTAAGTTCTTTGAACTAAAAATAACCTAACAGGTTAAGACTATTGTAACACATTGGAGCATCTTCCACGCTGTGCCTTTTGGGTTTACTGTTTATACGTGTAAGAAGATTAAGAAGGCTGTATTTATAAGGAGAAAACTACTGCAATATTATATAAATATATTGCGGAGCAAACAGTTTTAGTTAGATTTATTTAAATTAAAATTTTAATGACAAAAATAACTGAGAAAATTTCAGAATTTCTTAAGAATGATTTTATTGCTATAAAAATATATTTTAAAACGTATCTTATAATTACTAATTATTTTATTTCAAAATGTAATTCTCAATAGCTATTGCACTTTCCTAGTTAAAATTGTCTTGAAGAATTTAGAACTAATACTTACTTTACTCTTTCTATGGGAATTCTAAGCAGTAGCTAGACAATTTCTGTATGATATGCGAATTCTAGACAATAGAAGCAATGTGATAATATGAAGTTCTTAATTTTTCTATAGTTCATAGTTTGGAATTCTTAAAATTACATGTTCTAAACGAGTTCTTAGTATTACATGGATAAGAAAGATAAAATTAATTAAGCATTATTTTCCAAAAATTAATATAAAATTTCTATAAAAAATAATACAGTATTTGATTATTTAATTCTTTGCAAAGATATTGTTAAGTATTCAATTCTCTTCAAACACAAACTTCTAAATATTTAATTTTCATGCATAAATTAGAATTCTCAAAAGCAAAGAATCCGAAATTCTCTGAAATTACATTAGAATTAATCCATTAGTTCATGCATCGTAATTCATCGAAAATACTAATAAATGTTTCAAAATATACTAACAAAAATATACTTTAAAAATCCTCGTTTGGTTATTATACTATTGAATCAGTTTCAAAACTAAAATTAATATTTATTTATGGCCAATGCAAATATGCTAATATGCACCAACCGTCTTTCATGTTTGAAAGAAAAGGTCTTTTGCTAATGGCAATACAGAAGATGAAACCAATAAATAAATTGAATAGTCAGACTCATCAGAATATTAAGAATTTGTAGAAACTATGTCATTATCTCTCAAAGAAAACTCATTTTTGCAAATATTGTTATAAATGTTAGAAATTTCTAAAGCTGTTTTCCTTCCTATTTGTTTTAAATCAATTTTCAACAAATTTGAAAAATGAATGTTTTTACTCTTCTAGATCAGTTTTAACCTGGTACAGAAAAAAATTTAGTTTGGCATAACATTGGTAAAGTACGTTGCATTATACAACTATATCAAATATTGGGTGAGAACTCTTTTATACGCATTTTTATTTCGCAAATGGTTGTTATACCCAAATAGAATTAGTTTTATTATGATTCTTTGTTTCATCATGAAATACAGTAAACTCTCTTATGTTTCAGCTACCTGTTTACTGAGATTAAATGCTTACAAATGCATGTAGAAAACACGGTGCAAAAACCATGCATTAAATGATATGAGAAAGATCCTAATATACATAATATTGTGATTTCTATTTATGTTTTTAAAAGAATGATATTTGTAATATATTTATCATTCAAAGAAAGAAATTTGAGACTAAATATCTATTTAAATTATACATATTTTTGTCTTATACACAAATATCTTGTAAAATATTTATATGAGTATACATAGAATATAATGTTTCTTACATTAAATTCCTCGTAAAATGTATGAAAAATCTCTATAATTTAGTTGATGATTATGTATCATACTTCGTAAAAATTTGGGACTTTTGAGTCTTATCACCACTTAAAGTGTTTTATACTTTCAATTAAAAAATTTAA
The DNA here is from genome assembly GCA_030067965.1 of Latrodectus elegans. Classification (NCBI taxonomy): domain Eukaryota; kingdom Metazoa; phylum Arthropoda; class Arachnida; order Araneae; family Theridiidae; genus Latrodectus; species Latrodectus elegans. The sequence continues at coordinate 13,817,511 of CM057810.1, forward strand.
TGCCTTAATATATTATATTCAACTTCCACTGATGACTTATTATTGTGAGCCCCTTATTACTACGTCTGTACGCTATATGGGTTCTTTGGAATTGATTTTTAATCAAGAGCTCCGCCTCATCTCTGGGGCTGTTAAAACTACTCCTGCTGATGCATTGTACAGGCCTCAGATCCATCAAATTGATTGTACAAGAAAAGGCCCTTTTGCTATGGGAGAAAATTGGACGTATTCCAGGAGCCCTAGAGCTCTGGCATGATCATGATATCACTCTTAATCTCGAAAGGAATCTTAAAACATAGTGGGGTTTCATTCAGGGAGTATTCCTGCTAAAGAGGGATATTGAGTTGCGGTGTGAACTGAAGCCTCTGCCTCTCACATCTTGCCCAATTGAATCTTCTAATTTTAGTGTGTGCTTTGATCTATCCGAGACAATTTTCAAGAAATTCACAGATATGGAAATCGTAAGAGTTCTCGCCTATGAGACCATAAACTCTCATTATCCTGAGCCAGACTGGCTGAGAATTTTTACTGATGGCTCCCGGTTGTGGGAAGGATTCAACGCTGGAGCAGGGGTCTATTGTCCCCTTTTTTTCAATTGCAAATCTAGCTGGCACATTTGCATCCACATTTGATAGGGAACTGCTTGTGATCAGGATTGCTCTTTCTCAGTTGACTTGCCATCTTATTAGGTTCTCCAAGGCAGTTTTACTTTGTGACTCCCAAGCCGCATTGCAATCCTTGACGCCTACTTCAAATTCTGTATCCTCTGTTGTCCATGAATGTTGGAGCCTATTTCAGAGTTTGTCTTCCAATGAGAAAGACATTGTTCTTCAATGGATCCCCGGACACCGTGGAATCCATGTAAAAGAAATTGCCTGTACACTGGTAAAAAGGAGGGATCTTGACTTTACAAACATCTTTTTCTAGTGTATCTTTTTGTATAATAAAATGACTAATTAAAAATACATTTTCTGAAAGATTCAAAAGCATTCCCGAATTTCGATCAGAGCAAAAATCTTGGAAAGACAGACTTTCTGCAGTCTCAAAACGACCCAGACATAAAATGGCGTCTGAGTTTAGGCTCACCACCGGTCATGACTGCCTTCTTAAGCACTTGTACCGTCTTCGTATAGTTTCAAGTCCTATCTGCAACCTCTGTAATCTGGTACGGGACACGGATCGTGACCATCTACTCCATTGTAAGCCGTTATGGAAACGCTCAATTGCGGAACGCTACTGGGAGGCCAGGGGCCTTTTAGATACATAGACTATTGTTATAAATGTTTTATTTTTCATTTTTCTTGTCGTTATTTGTATTTTTGCTGTAATTGTTTTTTTATCTGTGTCATTGGAAATAAAATATTATATTTAATGAATACATTTTAAAGAATTTGACTGAATTGATTATTACATATTATTTAATGACTTCTATGGACATCGAAACAAATGCTGAACCAGATTTTGAAGAAAAAGCATTATTTTGCAGTTTGGTTAAAATAGGTAGTCATGTTTTCTCATAGAGCTTTTTTTTAAAAAATATTACCGTACACAGAGTTTCTGAGGCTTGGTAAAAAATAATTTTTAATTCGGAACCAAAAATCCTGTGTAAGATTATTTCAAGTAAAATGTTTCGATGCGTTGCATTTATTTTATAAAAATCATAATGCACGAAACAGTTACAAGACAATGTTTCTTGAAAATCAATAATTATTACAATAATATTATATGAAATTATTGTGAATATTTTATCATAGCATGCTTCCAACATACCTCAATATTACTTTTTACATAGAAATAATGATGCTTATTATTTTTCGTTTTTAAAAAATAGTAGCTTTTATTAAAAGAAAAAAAAATGTGTTCACGATATTTCTTATATATCCCCAATAGTAATGCTTTCTAAAGCAGATTAAGAGTCCTAAGTTAAACATTTAATTAATTTATACTAAAGGATATTTTTAAGCGTTCAATACATTATTTAATTTTTTTAGCTTATCTGCATGTAAGACTATTTAGGAGAACAAACCAGCTTTTTGAATAATAATAAGAAATGAACAGTAAAAATTATGATATCTTTCCATATTGAAACTTTTCTTCTAAAGATAGGTATGCATTTTTTACTGAAAGCTATAACTTTTTAATTTTTACATTACATAATATCTGGAAAGAGTATTCTTATAGGAGGGAGCTATTTAATCCAATTACAAAAATTTGTGTGTGGTTTGACTCTATTTTTACCCAAAACTCGTCACGCACTCTAAAGTATGTCTATCTATATCGTCCATACATTTATTCACATGCAAATTCTCAAAATTTTTGATACATTTACGTACTTTTCAGAAAAGTTTACAAGAAAAATTAAACGATAAAAAGGACACTGAAAAATTTCTTTGTGTGTGGCTGAGAGAAATCTAGAATTAAAATATAGATTACATACTTTAAAGACAAATGGCATATTTTGTATTACTAGAATATGAATTACTTCTAAATGTAATAGTCTTGAATGTGAATGCAGATCTGAAATTCTCTCTTTCATAGGAACGTGTTTTAATTTATGTAGTAATATTATAAAAATTATTTATTTCTATTATTGTCTATTACATAGTGAAGAATCTAAGCTGTATTTCCGTTAATCATTTAATATTCAACTATTACCTTACTTTTTTATTTTACTCATTTAATTGAAGTATTCAAATAGTTAGAAGAGAGAGATCCATATGCTCATAGAATTTGAGAGTTTAAGCTCATTTCTTTGACTATCGCAATTTGACTTTTGAAATAAATTGCCTTCATAAGTAATTATTATTTTTTTTTTAATTTCACTTTAATTTTATGAAGTATTTCATTATAAACAAGCTTTAGTTTCCTTTCCTCAAACTCATTCCAATATCTTTTTCTTTACACTTAGAAATGGACTAGGTAATTGAGTGCAAACCAAACTTCAAATTGAGTGATTTAGCTGGGAGATGATGACTTTTCTAAGTGGTGAAAAAAAGAAAAAAATGTTTCATTAAGAGAAGATTTGTAATGTTCGTTTAAAGGCTGTGAAATGATTTCACTTAAGTTGTTTTATGGGAATCCAAAATACTTTCTTTCATTTCTCACACTATGGCAGGCAAGTGGTATGAATGTACCAGCCATTTTTAACTCGCGTGCTGTTTTTCGAGATTTTTTCGCTCCACAAACCACAAAATATTTTTGTTCCTTCGATCAATACATCATAAGATGTGGAACAATTTAAGAGGCAATCGACCTTACTCTGAAAATCAAAATATTTCAAGAAACAAACAGAGAATAGAAATTCTTTAAGTAAACATGTTTTTGAGTAAATGTAATCAATATATTTACATCGCAATAACCGGAATAATAAATAATTGTCATTAACCTTCAGCTTCAAAAATGCTTTGGAGCAAGTGAATTTGTTTTATGCTATCCGCACTTTTTATTCTAAGAGAATATTTAGATATTTGCAAACTTCATACCAGATATTGTTTGACGTAAATTATTTTGTTTGTTTTTTCAGTTATTTTGGCTTATGTTTTCTTAGAGATATATTTTGAAGAATAATATCTGTATGATAGAATTTGAATGTAAAATTTAATCATTGAATTCAAAACAAATTAATACAAGAAAAATATAGGCTTATTTTATAGTCACCGAACCATTACCATTATTTATGAGTGTACATTTGATATTGGTCGATTGAGAATGGTATAATGGTCCAGAATAACATTGAATATTAGATATAAATTACTTATTTTCTGTAACCATGACTTTGAAAATATCAGAACTCATTAATTTTTATGCATTAAAATATCAGTATAGGATTCTTCTATAAGCGAAAAATTTATTGTTATTTATCAATCAAAAATACTTTCTGACAAACTATAACTGATGTAATTATTTAAATAGTATTGCATTCAATTCAAACTATCTGGCTGTATAAACTATCTAATGTAATATATCTTTGTTTTACTAGAGAGAGAAAGAAATTATTTTTCATTTATATTGAAAATCCAAATCTTATATTTGCAAGTGATTTTATTGATGAATCTATCAGCTTATATGAATGAACAAATAAATAATAAAGTTATCGAAGGATAATTTTTATTGAATGCTCTCTTTATAAACCGCAAAATTTAATATAATCATTAAAAATTCAAATAAAAGCGAAAAACATTTTTTCATATCCAAACAGATGCTTTAATAATAAAGAAAAGTTATTTATTAAGAGACATAAAATAAGTTTTAAATAACAAAATCTAATATCTGTTATCTTTTTTCAATTTTGCTTACAGACATAACATTTTTTAACTTTACAGAATCAGGGTCACATTTGTGAGCAAGATTGTACTAAACATTCCTAAATTTAAAATAGCATCATATAAAATGTTAAATTTGGCATTTTTATCAAATTTATTCTATATTTTTAAGCTAGATTTATATAAAATATAACTAATAAAATAATTTTTAAATTGAAAGTATAATTTCAAAATTTAATGTGTGGTTGTGATAAAAGATAGCGGCGTTAAGTTGTTTAAAACTTTTCCTGATATGCTGCATAACGGTAGCTTTAACTACTCAACTAATACTTTTTTCAAAGAGAAATAACTTTTAAAGCTGTCGTGTAGTTCCTTATCTCCAAGAGCCAGTTGAGTATGGAAAGAACAATTAATTCAATAATAGGGATATAACAAATTCCAGATGAACATGACAGTATTATTAAATAGCTTTTGTGACAAATAAAGAATGATGTCAATTTTCGTTGAAACAAATACCACAACATTGAAATTTCCTTTTCAGCGATTATGGAGGTTTTTAGGAAAATGTCAACTTGCTCGCTTTACGCTCTAGTGATACCTCAAAGCTGAGCTGACTCCCTCCTCCTTCAAGCTTAATAATGCCTGAAGCGGAAGAATTTAGTATGGATTAGAATTATCCATCCCTTCCTATACAAACCGTATTTGTTACCTTATTTTTCATCAATCTAATTTAAGTGCTTTTATCATTTTTTTCCATCAACACTGAACTTCAAAATAGTGAAACGTGGGAAAAAAGAACAAAACGGAATCCAAAGAGGCGTTCATTAAATTATGAGGCTATAGATATTAATCTAGCTTTTAGATTTGGCATATATTACTTGAAAATTATAGAACAATTTAATGCTATTTTGATTTGTTGATTGCTTATTTTTAACAGAGTTTTTATGAAAATCAGATTTTTTACTCGTGGCAGTTTCTATTGGCGTTATAAATTGCTATTTTATGAAAATTTTTCAATGAATATATTGAATTGTTTATTTTTATGGAAAAAATCCAATTATTGTGTCAGGAAAATGTCATTTTCAACTATAAGCATTCAAAAGTGAAAGTAGAATTCAATTTGATTGAATATAATGTAGTATAATGATTATAATATGATATTTAAATTAAATTATTTGTTTATCCTGTTTTTATTTCTAAAGAAAGGTTATTTACTTATATTTTGATCGGCGTTTCAAAACCAGATATGATTTGCTTAACCATATTCATGAATTAAAATACATTGCTCCATTCTGATTTTTATTTCCAATTAACGTCTGGTAGAATTATTAATATCTGTGAACAATTACAATTATTAAACTATATTACAATTGCAATTATAAATTTACCTTTATAAATAAATAATATTAGTATGATTACCTATATTTAAACAAATATTTCTATGAATTTTTGAATATTCCTATACCATTATAAATTCTTAATACCTAATGAATTTTTATAAGATTATTCTGAGTTGTTAGAAAAACATATACATGCTCATTTTTAAAATATAATGGAAGAAATAATTTTAAACACATTCAGTGAAAATACAATTTATGGTTGAAACCTTATGAAAGATGATTTACATTTTAAATTTCGATAGTTATTATTTTAATTTATGAAATAATATAAAAATAATACAATATAATATTTAATTAGATCAGTTATTTTTCTTTTATTATTTAAATTTACTTTAGTTTAATGTGATTTAAATTAGATATAAAATGAAAGAAGATACTTATTAATTCACTGATTGTGATAAGAAAATAAGGTTGTCATTATGTTTCTCAGAACTTTTATCTTCTCAACATGAAAATGCCTCTCTATAAAAATATTTGGTATTGTTACATTTGAGTTATTGTATGAAACGTTGTTGGCATAATGAGAAAGTATTTATGATCGAACCAGAGCTCGAAAGTACAGTAATTAGGAAAGTAAAATAACGATTTAAGCAATTAAACATTTATTTAAATTTATAAGATAATTGCTGTATCAGAAAAACAAAGACATTGTCAATAATAAGTTATTAAGATGTGATGCCAATAATATTTATTGACTTTTACAATTAAGAAAATCACACAAATGGGAAAATATGTTCTGTTTTAAAATATTTAATCATATAAAATGAAATTGTATATATATTTGAAACTTTAATGACCAATAGAAAGTCTAGTAAAATATATATAAGCAAAAAATTTGGCTTTCTGGTGAATTGTGTTTTTCAAATAATATTTCAAACATAAATACGAACTTAAGTTCAACTTCCATTTGCTCACATTTTACATATTTTCTTTAAGTATTTCACCTTTATCATCTTTATTTTCAGTGGATATATATTCTCTTTCTTAAGAACTTCTAGTGTCTAATATTAATAGGCTGTAAGATAAAGAGTGAAAAAGTTAAGTACAATTTATAATAATTGTTTCAATATTACGAAAATGTTTTATTATATAATTCTTGAAAATTGTTAAATTTAATGCATATTTTTAGAGTATAAAATGCTCAAAATTCAAATCAATATTAATTTATATTTAACTATTTTTAATTTATTTCCACAGGTATTAAATTAATAAATAATATTTTTCAAATATATATACTCACAAATTTGAATATTAGTGGTGAAAAGAGTTTTAATTAAATTTCCCTGATATTAAAATAGAAAGTATCTCAACTTTTCACAATAAGAAAGAAAATTATGTATGCATTAAACAATATAAATTATAATTTGAACTACATTATTTAACAAATATAATGTGTAGTATCCTTATAACGTCTATAATATCTAATGATATGGCATGGGTTGTACATTAGTGTATCAACTTATATGTTGATTTCCTTACTTCATCATTCATCAACAATATAAAGACATAAATAGATAACCAGGAACACAGACGGTAATAACTTAACCTAATCTAGTACTGTGACAAATCTCTTAATGCAGTTCCCTATAGTTCTTTGATTAACATTTTCTGAAAATAACTACAAATTATTTTTAAGATATGAAATTATGCCTCAAGTGGTAGAAGTTAAATTTAATAATCCATAATTTACTTTTAGCCAAAAACCTTATTCCTGCCAAAAATGTCTATAATCAAAACAGAAAATGAAGCAAAGACTTCTTTATACTTTCATTTCATAATAATCAAAATATTTTTTTCAATCTATCAATTCAATTTCATTTTATTATTCATGTCTATTATTTTATTTTGAAGGCAAAACATTTATAAAATTACTATTGAAATATACTATAGCATCTTTTTTATTATACACAGTGGTAAGTAATTAAGGTAACCGAACACGTTCAGAGCATTTTTTTTAAATACACTGCATACATACATTGTAACCATTTTTTTCTTATTTAACTTTAGAAAACATTAATATTGAGCTACTAATATTTGATATATGCCAATATTATTCTTCAAAAATGTTAAATATGTCTACAATTTTAAGAATTTTTTTTAAAAATTTAAAAAATGCTACATTAAAAACTATTAGACATATTTGAAAAAAATTAATACCAAATAATCTATATATTGTTATCTAGAGCATGTAGTAAAATTTTAAGTTTTTGTTAAAATTAAAATAATTAAATAGTTGAGTGCTCATACTGAAATTTTTCTATGCCATTATTCAAGTAACAGGCCATAATTTGGGAAATATTTAAATGATTAAAATTCTTTTAGTACACTCGCTAGAAAACAATATACAGATAATACTCATGAAATTTCATAGTGATATTATAAAAATATTTTGAGCTATCATTTTTGAAGCGTGCAAATTATAGACAAAAAAGCCAGTTCTGAGAAAATCGCATTTAAAGATAATAGCATTGTGTCTTTATGAAAAATTCTCATCTTTGCTGATTAATTTTTTTATTTGATTTGCTGATTGATTTCCGGAACAGTAATCATTTTATATATCTTTTAAAAGCTTATTTATTTTATATTTCAAAATTAAACACTGTTTAAACTAATTTTTAACATCATTGGATCTTTAAACGCCCACTTCCGGTGCTTTAAATATGTCCACTTTTGGTTTCCTAATCTTTACGAAATCCTTCATATCTCGGAATCTAATTAACGTAGAGACAAAAACAAACCTGTTTCGTAAAGCTATTTAAATTCCTTATTTAACGAAAAAATAAAATAAGTTTTTCATTTTTGGTTGAAATTGACGTTTTCAACCTGTACGGGTACCTTAAATAATCTTTATAACTGTAAAAGCTTTCAGGATGACCATAGTAACAATTCGCCTTTTTCAATTAGGAATGCGCAATAAGACGCATAAATCACAATAATCGAAGAAAAAAAATAAGTGAATGGAACAAATAGAGTTAGATGAAATATAATTGAAGAATTTCTTAGAAAATTAACAAGACACTATTAAATATGATTAATTACATACGTCTTTAAGCAATAAAAGATAAAATTAATGAATGAATAATTATATCAGTCATGTAAGTGTGTTACTACTGCTAGTAATTTTTCTTCTATTTGCGAGAACTTATGATAACTTTTCTTAAAATAATGCTACTTTTAAATGAGATGACTATGAATTCATTTTGAATGCTTGAATTATATTTGATGCTTGTGCTGATCGGGGACACTTGAAACAGAAATCTAAAGATAGAAGATTTTAGCATTTCACTCCATATTACAATTTTGAGAATAATATAACGATAAGATGATTATTACTATTTTTACATTATTTTGACAGCAACGTAAATTGATATTTGAAAATTGAAGCAAGTGGAATTCTCACAAAGTTGGTTCTGAAATTAAATAAATATGTGTCAATGACGTATTTCTTTCATAGCAAGCATTTCACGATTATATTTCAAGCCAATCAGAATTGTATGCAATTTAAAATTCATCATTACTTTTGTTATTGTTGCATTTACTGTTATCTTGTACCAGGTAGGCTAGTAATATGAGATGCACCACTTTTCCAACTAAACCGTAATTTGGTGTGGAGTCTGACTTCTTCAGGACACACAGGAAACGTTTATAAGTTAAGCAACCATTCATTCAAGGAAAGGACAAAGACAGGAAAGAGAGAAAGAAAGAGTACATCCATGCCTGAACCGGGATTCGAACCCAGGACTTCCCTATTCGCAGTCTCACACACTGACCACTTGACAGGGTGGGCAAAAATTACTTTAATTTAGGCTAAAATACGTTGTGGCATGGTTTCAGGGTATTTTATCAATAAAAAATTATCAAGGAAATTTTGCAGATCACACACACACACACATTATAATAGTTTTAAGTTAAAAAATTTCATTTACTGCATAAAGATGATAGAAGAAATTGTATAAATAAAAGTAAATGTTATAGAATAAAAATTTTTGGCAACAGCTTATTACTTGAAAGGAAAAATATCGTCTGCTACTTTTAAATTTATTCTTCTTTCGAAATGTCACATATAAACATGCTGTAAACTGAAGGATATGTTTTTGCGCTTTCCGAAGACAAACGTTCTTATTCTAGAATTCAAAAACGTTGTAAAATGCATGGTATTAAAATTTCTAAGAGCAAAATAAGCAATATTATTAATGGGACAGGTAAAAACTGTCAATCATTATTTCTACATAGAAGGAAGACTCCAAGCGAATATCCGTAAAAGGTACGTACTGTTTCAAATGCTTCTAAAGTGAAATCGTTGGTAATAAAGAGAAAATCCGCCAACACAGAAATCAATTGCAAAGTCTTTAGATACATCTGTAGCAACAATAAATAAAATAATAAACCAGTATTTGCAACTTAAAAATGCTAAAAACCATAATGTTCACAAGCTTTTCCCGAGACATGTGGCTCAACGCAGAACATTTTGTAGAATCATTTTGCAAAACATTTTGTAGAATGTATGAAAACCACTTATCAGGAAATAAATGGAAAACCATTGTAACCCTTGATGAAGCTTAGGTTTACCTAAATGACTGTAACAAAAAAAGGTCTTTTTATTATAGAAAATGAGGTGAAAAAATGTACAAACCCGTTACCGTCAATGTAAAAGAAGTTTCAGTAACGGGTTTATGGTTGTCGCAGGTTTCTCCAACAATGGGAAATTAAAAAAAAAGAATGGAAAGAAATAAAATCAACTTATCGTACTATCAGGAGAAGGTTTTACGCCTAATATTTACAAAAGAAATTCCACTTCTTTATCCCAATGGCATTCAAAAAGAGAAACTTCATCAAGACAAAGCTATAAGTCATACTTCGAAACCACGGCATTCTTTGAAAAAATGATGACTAATACAGGTATTGCATGTATGCATTTTCAACATATCCCTGCGAAGTCTCCTGACGTTTCACCTAGGGACTATTGTGCTTTTGATCTGTTAAAAAAGGCTCTAAACGCAAACTCACCACGATAGATAGACTCTGGAAAGTAGTGGAAGAGGAATGGAAAGCAATACCCCTGGAAATATTGCGAAAAGCTCTTCTATCATGGAAATCACGATACAGGCTTATAGTCCAGAAAAAAGGCTATCAGATCGAGCATTTAAAAAAATAATCTTTACATTTTAAACATTAATTAAATGGCCGCGAAATCTTTCTAAAAATGTTTTAATACCTTCTGTATGTTATAGTCCATATTACGATGTACTGAGGAGATGTGTTGTAGTAAATCATAGAAACTTTCCATCTTTAAAAAAATGACGTGATGTTAAAAAAAAATGGGAATGAAAATAAAGGATAAATACTTTAATAAGAACTAGGGATCCTGAGAAAAAAAATGATCACACACAAACGACATCATTCATTGAATGTAGCGGAAAATGACGATAATTTTGAACAGCGTTTCTTACTATAAATAGGCGTTAAATCTGCACGAAACGATGGGCAACTTAGTTTCCTTTTTGTGAAAGTTGCACCAAAGTTTATGGAGTGAAACTCAATTTGAGACTTCGGAAACCGTTCTGTCATTGGAATGTTTATCTCCTGCTTAAATGGACATGAAAATAAAGCATCGGTTATTTTAAAAAATGTGCCTATAATTTACTGCGCAACACATTTATTTGCGAAAAAACTTAACCTAGTTCACTGAATAAAATGCAGCCTAATATAAACTATCACTTATATATATAGATGACGTAATATTTTCTAAATTTACTGAAATTTATAAAATTACGTAAAATTTATTTTACTTTATTTTTTTATTCATGCGAAATATGTCTTGAATAATTATAAATTTGCATTTAGAATTATACTTTTAAAATAATTTCCGTTAGGAAATAGAATTTTAAAATAACTATTTATTTCCAAACACAAAAAAAAGGTATAGAACATGCAAAAACACTTATGAATACAAAAACATTAGTGATACCATTCATAAAAATGTAATGCTATTTTTAATAGTTATGTGTGTGCTGGCTTCACCGCAATAATTTCAGTACATACATTTAGTGAACTATAGTTCTACATGTAAACTAAATGTTTTTACACTGATTTATCATATAATTATCTTTACTATTTAAAAGTAATTCTAATGAAAATATTTAGTTATATCATTATAGTATTCAGAATAAGTATTTTAATTTAAAATGGCTTTAAACTTAAAAATTAAAGTTTTATATTTTTTATTAAAATACATATTATTTTTTAAAAAGTGTCTTATATATGAGATATGTTAAGAAAGCACTGAGTTTTTGAAATTAATATCAATTAACTAGCTAATTTTATCAACCTGAGCTCTTAAAGAATTTTATTATCTTTTTTCTTAATAAAATTAAATTACTTTTTAATTTCTATAGATTAAAGAAAAAATAGAATTGTAATTGTTAACAAGTTTTAAGATACACATTGTACTACAATAATGTATAAATTGAATAAAATAAAAACCGTAAACTAATACAAGACGAAAAATGTTCATTCTGGATTTTTAATGATTGTTAGTAAAATGCAATTGTTCAGAATCTGGCACTATAACAATTTATAAATTATTCCAAAATTTATTTATTGAGTTAAATGTTCAAAAGAAAAATATTCTTTGACATAATCCTCCTCTCACTTAAATAGAACACCAGAAACACTTGCTTGATTATTTTAGATCATCGAAGAGCTTTCGCACACGTATGTAAATAGTTTGGGAATTTCATGAAAATTTAAAATAAAGATGAAATTTTCATGAATTTGAAAAGTTCATGAGAATTGTTTCATAAACCTGTTCTGAAAAGTTGTATTGAAATTTAATTATACCAATTAATTTGATTTAACTCCAGAATATACAGTCAGTGTAACTATTATATTTTTAACTTAGATTTAAAAACTATTATCTATACATGAATAGAAAGGAAAAGTAGTCAAGGCAAAGAATAAATATTGAAACTATTATCAAAAAAAAAAAAAAAAACATTTTTAAAGAAACAAAATGCAAGAGAAAAATTTCTATTTACTATTTTAGGAAGAGTACTAAAATTATTACAACCAAATAAAAAGAAATTAAAAAAAAAAGAATAATTTTACTTTCTCAGACAATAACTGTATCCTATTTTTCACACCTAAAAATGAAACGAAAATAATTATTTAAGCATTTTATTATGTTCTAAGATTATTTCTGTAGTTTAAAACCCTTGATCAAGATAATTATTCAAATTTTCATGACATCAGAGTATTTAAAATAGCAACGCTTTTCAGATTAAAAAGTAATCCTTAAATTTAGATTTTGGTAGATTTAAATGTGTACAGATGGTTGGTTTTATTCTTATCAAGAAACAAAAAGGTTCAAAAAATGGTTACATTTTTATTTTCTAAATTAATGATAGCAGATTCTATGTGAAGAGGCTTTAGGAGAGAGAGAAAAGACTTACAAGTAATCTAATCTTTACTTCGGGTTGAGATGCATAATTTGTAGTCATTCGTGCGTCCAGTGTTTTGGTATTCTGTGCATTGATTACGTTTACAGTCATAAAACTGGGATTTTATTACCAATTTGTATACTTTTGATCGAGTTATGTCTAAAACTATGGCACGCAAACCAGCAAATACTACATTTGTTTCCGTCAACTAAGGAAAGTAAGAGAAATTATAACAAGTAAAATACACAGTATAATTTGTTTCAAACAAAATATTCTCCAAAATAGAAGTAAAATATTGTTCTCTCAATTGCACAAAATGATTTACAGAAGAGTATTTCACTATTTGGATAAATAAGTAGTCCATGTTTTCGAAATGATGTAAAAATTTCAAAAAGAAATAGCATCTTTAGTAAGCTCCTAAATCATAAATAATCTTTAAAAGCGATTTCCATGACACTTTTTCGAAGGCAGACAGTTATAAAAAAATAATAAAGATGCAAATTATTTTCACGTAATACCCTCAACTGAACTAAATTATCTAATAATCTTGTTAAGTATTTCGTTAAAACAAACTAAGGGTTAGGTCAAGAAATAGATTTGTAGTGAAATAAAGGAATACATTAATCTATTTCTGTCATTTATCTTGAAAAATTATATTGTGTCATCAATCTACAAAAATCTAATCAACATATTTTTTTATGTCTTTGCTTTTCTTTAATTTATTACTCAATTTACATCACTTAATCTTGATGCTTAACGTCTTTAAAAATCAGCAAATATTCTCAGAAAATACTATAACTTTGAAATTGTTAAAATGGTTAATTATTGGCTTGTGTGCTATTACATTTGGAGGAAAATACCACACAGATGCCGTATAATCCAGGCTGCTAAATTCTGATTTTGATGATTTTTTTTCTGGCGGATTTATTTATATATCAGGCAATTCGGTATTTATTACATCATAGAACATGCACCGATAAGAATTATACAGAAAACTCTATTTTGGCAATCCTAGTATTTACGTCAGCGTGCAAGTCATAATACGTCATCTTGGCAACATTCCTTCATCACTAAAAAAATTCAAAATTTGGCATCATGAATTATATACATCTGGGCCTAGAATATATAGTTAGTATAGATTCATACACTTAATAAATGATTTTATTAAGGGAACAACAAAAACTAATTCGTAATAAAATAGAGATAGGAATAACTTTTAGTAAAATTAAATATATTTTAATAAATAAAATGGTGGCGTTTTTCCTTATTTGCTCTTGTTTAGAATTTAATGTGAATATTATGTGGTTTTATTCCAATTCTTTATTTATATTAGTGGTAATAGAAAATAGTGGTTTATTATAAGTCAAATGGGATTCATAATTATCAGGATGACCATAAAAATAATAAAATAAATAATTATGAGTATTGTGTTCAATATGAACTAGTGGTAGGACAGCATTCTTTAGAATGGGGTGTTCTGGGTTCCATCCCAGTCACTGTTGAAGAATTGAAGATGGATGTGGGGCCTCTTTTCTTGCATGCACGTCTTTTGGTTATGGGGAGTTTTCCGGATCCATTCCCTTTACGTAACATGAATATGGGCCGCATAATATGAAAAATTCAATGAAGTCTGATTACCTGGAAGATAATCATACTTCCTGTTATGAACCACCCCTGTCTTCGCCCTTGTCCTTCCTGTCCAGAAGGGAGTCTCCCCTCAGGCAGAACTCAGAGCTGTTGCTCTTGCTACTATTAATGAGAGATACCCACTCGGCAAATGGATGCACATTTATACTGCCGGATCAGGTGAGAGAAGTACTGGGAGAGCGGGAGCTGGTGTCTTCTCCAAATTTTTCCAACTCAAAGAGCCTTTGGGAAAAAACTCAGACAATTTTGATGGAGAAATGTATGCAATTTACATGACTCTCCATAAAATTTTAGATTTCTCGGAAATGAAATTTGTCCTTCTTGTTGACTGTCAGGCTGCCATTCATACGGTGGCAAATTATGCTCTCCTACTTACATTTATAGAATTTAACTGTAAGACCATCATTAACACTTTACTATCTGTGGGAAAGGAAATTACTTTACAATGGATCCCTAGCCATTGCGGCTTGCCTGGTAATGAAAAAGCAGACAATCTCGCGAAAGAGGCTTCTTTTTTAAACCCTCCAGATACTCCTACTGGCCTTAGAAATGTCAAACTCTTTCTAAAACGGGTTATCCATCACCAGCGAAAAATTTATTACAAAGAGAATGCAGTTGATGTCTCTTGGAGGACCCTGCTGAGCTCATGTATTCCCAGAGATCTACCTAGATCTATAGAGGTCTCCTGCTTCAAGTTACTTACTGGGCATGATTTTCTCTAGAAACATCTATATCACATTGGGCTTGTGGATTCACCCGACTGCATTTTATGTAGGGAACATGTTGACATGGATGGCGAGCATCTTTGGAAATGTTCTGCCCTCCAGGAAGCCCGCACTGCTTCATATTTCAAGACGCTCTCCATTCCTGGAGATACTTCCTTTCTTTATTGGACTGCAAGACTTATTATGCTCGAAAGAGCCAACATAAGGACGTAATTTAAAAAAATTGTTATGAAATATTTTAATATCAAGGCATGAATATTTAAATACTTTATATCCCCCACAGATCACAAATCTGTTTAATCAGTATATATCAAAATAAAGATAATATATTGTTTTCAATAGTGTACAACCAATATATTTTGTTAGTAAATAAATAATTTTCCAGCGATATGTGCTCAAGATAGGTAATAAAGAATGATTTAAGACATTTTCTCTGATAGCAATAATTAAAATGATAAAAAAACAATTTAACAACATCAAAAATTTTATAATTTATTAAATACTGAACAGAAAATATAACAAAATAAATTAAATGTATCTATAATATATTAGAGTATTTTTATAATAATAGTTGATCATGATTATTAAAATTTCAATATTTATGTTTTTCAATAGATAGTAATATTTACGATATTCACTTTTTTCTTTGAAAATATTGAAACTTATTTTGACGAACATGCTATTGAAACTTTCTCATAATGTAAGTACAAATTATACTTTGCTTCAAACTCTGATAATATCTAATGTTGATGCCAAAACTTTATAAATTTTTTAACAGATAAATTATGAGAAATTTCAGTGGCATTGAGGATAATGTCAAAATAGGTGTTTATCAGCGACATAATCATTAATTTTAATGCTTTGGTTGTGCTTGAAAATCTGTTCATTGTTTTGCTGGAATTCGAAATCCAATACCTCGCGAGAAGATATGGTAAAATAACAAATAATGATATACTTTTTGTATTCATACAACTTATAGACAATACCTACTGAAAAAAGATTCAATACTGCAAAAGTTTACCCTCTTCCAATCAGTACGCCCCACACCGTGAAAACGAAAATCGACGCCATCATATTCAGTTACAAAATATTATATTTTTTATTTAAAAGTATCCTGTTTTTTCAATTTGTATATATATATATATATATATATATTATATATATATATATATATATATTAGCTTACCTCTCTCTCCATATAATACAGTATGTAATGTTCTCTCTCTCTCTCTCTCTATAATTGAAATTAAATACATAATGAATTCCTTAAAAAATACATTTATGGCGTTTTGCTTAAACTGTGGTTTCTTATAGCATTTCACAAACTCTCTTATGGCCCAGTTATTAATTACTCAAAAATATTTGATATAGAGATGTTTTAAATATTTTATTATAACTACAAGTAAATTTTGATGCAAATTTCTTACAGAATAGCAAGATAAACAGTGTGAAATTCATTCCATGAAAATAAGTAAGATTAAATTTTTCATAGTTCCTTGTTTTATTTAACATTATAAATATCACCATTTGATTGATTTTTACAGAAATATTTTAATGATTAACTTTAAATTTATTCACCATTCAAATATTTTTAATGATTTCACGAAAATTCTATATTTGTTTTAGAATTTTCTTTTAAATTGCTGAACAAGTTTTTATTATAACTAAAATTTCGACGAAAATATGATACCAAATTAAACAAATATAATAATACAAAAAAATTTTGGTAAAAATTTAATCACTAAAAGGAATTACTTTGCAAAACAAATTAAGCAAACAACTATTTGTAGAAACATATACCAATACTCTCAAAAAAATTAATATTTTAAGATTAGGAAAATTTAAATCTCTATTAATAAAAACCTTTTTTAATATCATAATTTTTACGAAAATTTAAATACATTTATATTTAAAATAAATCATTATTTTTTTAAATAATTCGGGTGTTCTTATATATATGAACTACAGTATAATCTTAAGACATATTATGTAATTAAATAACACATTGTGTGCAATTATCATAACATTAAAAATTAAATTCGGTTAACTGTAGAACAATTAGTGTGAAATAATGCAATAATAGTTCTTACAGTAGTGGTTAAAAATTAAAGGTTCTGAGAATATGTTTTTGAGAGAGATTTAATTTTCCATTACGCAAAAGAAGCTTCATAATTTAAAAGCTTCAGAAGAGATAATAGGCACGATACTCAATCATAATTGAACGTTATGTTATGCAGATTTTCGTTTCATGCATCCTTTAATTTTTGCAATCATTAACTTTAAAATATGGCGACAAATTTGTTCATTTGAAAAATCATTAGTAGATAACAAAAGGAAAATTTTCTTTTTTATTTTCCCATACTTAATTTACAGAATAGCTTAACACACTTTCGGTGGCTTATTATTTTGCTCATATAATACGTCATCGTTTTGATCAGTTTCTGTTTTGCTTCAATTTAGGTAAACGGAGTAAGATTCCAAACGTGATGATAATTTTAATTTCTTCTTCATTTCTGGAGGATATGAACAGGAATGTTTACTCGAAACTATTAACTTCTAATCTGGAAAACATCAAAATCATTCGATCATACAATTTTTCTTTTCTAGATTAGAAAATAATTGCGATGGAATTGGAAATTTTTTTTTATCTTTTTTCATCATTTCTCACATAAATTACATATATTTTGAGCTTTGGAAAATTCTATCTCTTAATTGAATGATTGTTGCATTTCCTAATTCAAGATAGTAATTAATTTAGATGATGATTTAAATGATTTTTATATCCTCTTCATTCTAGTGAACAATAATCTATTTTATTCTTTTTAATTTTAATAACATAAAATTTATGGAAGAAAATAATATTACATACAAAATAAAGAAAGAGAACTTGTTTAAATTAAACACGGCACAATAGCATTTTTTGAAAATATTCAAAATCTGAGATATTTTTTTTATCAAAACGTAAATGAAACAAAGCTAAATTGATGCAACAAGGATGTTTTTTTTTTTTTAATTATCAGGTCGAGGTATAAGTCCGGGTACATTTTTCTTCAAAAGAGAATTTACAGATTTCTTGTTTGAAGTACAACTTTGTTGTACTTTCCAATATAATAATAAAACTAAATTCAATTTGTTTATTTAAAGCTTCGAGATTTTTTTATAATCAAAAATATGACAGTCAAAGCAAAAAAAAAAAAAAAAAATGTCTTTCACCACTATCAATATTGAAATGTCTTCTAAGGATTCAATGCTTTTTCACGAAATTTTTTGCACTTGTTTTCTCAAAATATTGTATTTGCGAATGAATGGTTTCCTTCGTTTGTCCTCAGTGTTCATTTTTTGCACACGAATGCCTACAATTTAAATCGAACTAGAATCTTCAGTGTAAAGAGGATTCCAAATCTCGACAAACATTTATGCCTAAGGGGAAGACAACAGGTGAATCGAAGTCAAAAGCGTTGGGCAATTGACTGCCATCTCGGCTTAAGAATGACTGGATAGAAAAATAATTTCATCTAATAATAAGTACATAATATCCATTTTAAATTTGGTAGGAACATTGGAGAATGAATAGTACTTTATAAGAAGTGCTAGGTGGATGGTATAACATAAAAAGGCTTTTGCAAAAATTTGAATATCCTTCAAGTATTGTAGCCTAGAAAATGTTTTCAAATGACCTTAGTCACTTTCAGAGGCGCTGTAGAAAAATTCTTTAAACTTCTAAAATTAGAACAGAAAAATTATTTAAACTTCTAAGTATACACCTTCACAAAATATATGTAGAAATTAAATATGAAATACTCATCTCTAGTTACACAATAGTTGCTTGTGTTGAACCTATAATATTTTACTGGGTTTTAATTACTCATAATTGCTTATTAAATTATGATATTCATATTACATAATGTAAGACATTGCAATAGAAGAGTTTGCAAAATCTATCACGATCTCATGGAAATAAAAAGGCATTATAAAATAAGGTAAATTAAAAATTATTATTTTAAAATACAAAATTATCTTATTTTATTACTGCTAAAAGCATTCAACATGATAAAACCATCAAATTACTTCCGAAGTTAAAACACAAAATGTAATTGTAAAGATTACTTGTTGATTGCAAAAAATAGCATCGATTCTGCGAAACAGTTTTAGAAGGAAATGATTTAAAATTAAAATGTGCATTGCAGCTGACTGTGAGAAGTTTGAACATCTTAAATAAAATATATCGTTATAATTATTTCCATTTTTTTCTTTCTTAGATCGTTTTGTGACGTCACAGCACGAAGCAATAAATGCGTGTTTTAACCGTTGTATTCTTCACATTAATGACTACAATGTATCTTTTCGTACTAAATCGAGGATGCTCTACAACTTTGTAAATCACTTTTTCTCTCTATCCCGTTCCGTTTTTAAAATAAGAATGCTAACTCCGATGTTTTCCACCAGGTGGCGCTGTAGCTTGTTTCATTCATTAGCACATGGCTGCTTTACTATACCTAGACACCACTTTTATGAATTGCAGCAGCCGTTCCGAAGTTAAGAGGGTGGACCCCCTCAACGCTATTGGTCTTAGTTTTCTCCTAGTAACTGGCCTATTATTTATCACATGAAGCTTTAATGCACATTTACTGTTAATTTTTGCTTAATTATTTGTAGAGAAATTACATATAAGAAAATGACATTGGAAAAAATTTAGACACAATTATGGATTGCATCAATAAGCAATTTATAGTAGAAAGAATTTCAGTCAGTCCCTTGAACTCTTTGGAAATCAATGGAAATTTAAAATTTGCATAACAATCTAAGGGTCTATTAGGACTCGATGATAAATATGCAAAACGCTGCAAAATTGTTACTATATATTACAAAGCTCATATGATTTTTTGCTTTCACTACTTTCAATAATTTTTTTTTTTTTTTTTAGTCATACATTTGTTTTTAAATGCTTTATATATGCATTACAGCTGTACGTATAGATAAATGTGGGAAAATTTATGAAGAAAATATTTTTTAAAATGATTCTATGAAGGAAAAAGTTTTAGAAACATTGATTTATAATATGCGATTCTCAAGTAGTCTGACAAAAGTAGTAGTGAATTTTTTAACAGTTAAGTTGGTTGGTTGGGTTTCAGGGTGCAATGTCCAAAAGTAGGGCAAGCTGTGCCAATTAACAGTTAAAAGGAAGTTGATGTTGCGTATAACTATCTATTATAATCTATTAAACTGTCATGAATGAAAAGTATTTTATAAAAGCTTGAGGATTTAGAAAGTGATGATTGTGTGGCGTTATCTTTCCCAGTATTGTTTACTTTTTTTAGACTTAAGGGCTTAAACCTATCAATGCAAGTCGACGATTTGACTTCATGTTGCAATTACACACATTTCGAAATTCCTGAGTATACTTTGTGTTTAACAATAAAAGGTAAACAAATTATGGAGAACCTATATATTTTACATACTTTAAATAACATGGTAATTTGCAGATTCCTATTTGAAATAAAGAATTCTAAATATAAAATAAATTTTCTTTTTTACCACTTTAATAATGTTTCTTGAAGCTTTAGAGCTTTAATTAATAATGTTTTTTAAAGTCTTAAAGCTTTAGAGCTTTTAGCCCCACTTAAAAGAAATAAAATGGGAAGTAATTATGATAAAAGAAATACAATTTGAAACAAGGTGCTCAAATATTGTAATTTTAATTGATGTTCATCTCCTATTCCTTATTTATTTATTTTTTGATTATTTTGCCAATGTTTAGCTAACATATTTTAACGGTTTAAAATTTAACAGTTTTTCGAAATCAAAACTATGTTTAAACATAGTTTTCAATCAATATCTCCATTTTTATTGATACCATCCTTTGAAAGGTTTCGCAAAATACCACAAAAATTAGGTAATCAATTTACGTTACATAAACTTGATTGATAGAATGATTGTGTTGACACGTCTTATCAACATAAATGTGACAGAAAAATAATTGGGAATTAGGATTATCAGTAGAGCAACCTGAGTATATCCAATGTTTATGTTGTGTCTAGTAAATACTAAACTAACTACAAGCACATATGAAACATAGGACTTGAAAATGTTTCATTCAACTGGAATGAATCTCAGCTTATATATCATGAACTTTAAAAGTAAAACACTTCAGCTGAAAAATCAAATCAATAATAATTTATGTACCTTCTCCAAAATCTTTTATAAAATTTATTATGTGAATTGTAACACTCAAGTATATCATTTTCTTCACTCGAGATCCTTTTCAGGTTTTAAGTTAAATCTAGTAAGTGTCTCTTGAAATAGACTTGGCAAATCGTAAAGAATAATTGCATTTTTGCACTTTCGAGGATCGAGCTGCGGTCAAGCGTTTCAATGGCCATTTGTACCAGCGGGCATCCGTCTGTCAAAGTTTGTGGATGGTTTTGAGTGTTAGCAAAAGCAGTCATCTTCACGCCCTCATGAAAACCGGCACCTGTAATTTAAAGGCTCGGAATATTTTGTACTTATTTTTCAGTCTGAGAGGCTAAAGCGTTTCGCGTGATTTGGTTTTATGTACTACTGAATCCACTGAATTTAAAATCACATAAATATTAATAATATCAAATTCGATTGGATTATAAATAAATCTTATTTAGGTCGCTTAGAAGAATTTAGAGAAAACGTTTTAGAAAGCAAATAAATTGAATTATAGGATTTCAGTTTGAAGGTAGTGATTGAATCTTCGAAAGTGACAAAAATACACGAGCTTATATTATAAAAAAGGAAAAAAGAAATTGCTCGAAACCTGATTTACCTAGATTCATGTTAGATTAAATAGCCTATTTTTATAATATGTAGTTATTGTTAAATCGTTTAGGCTATTCATTTGCAAATATATATGTTTAAATTTTTATGCTTTGGATTGCATTTATGTACAAATATAGAATGGTTTAAAAAAAACTGCTAAAACTTTTTATTTATTATTTTAAAAATATTAAAGTTTCCTAATGATTAATTTTATTTTAAATAAAATTTTGATTATAAACACATATTTTAAATTTGTACTGAAAATTAAATTTTAATTTAATGTTAATTAAACTTAAATTTTAACTGAAAAATTTTATTTAAAGTTTTGGAAAATTAAATATATATTTTTTACATTTCTCATTTATTAAAATTTAATGGTTTTGAAGTTTTATTGGCATATTTAATCTAAAAAATTTTAATATGCAATCAATGCTCACTTTTTATTCTGAAATACAAATTTTTATTAAATGTATTTCATGTTATTTTACATCCCTTGATTAAAAATATTATTAAATAAAACTATAGAGCTTATTAATTAAAGTTTGATCCACCCGAATTTCACTCTTGAATTATATTTGCTAGAAATTAATCGAAAGAAATTATCATTAACGATCGGTATTTATTAGGATCAGTGTCAGAATATTTAAATTGCTTTTAGAGACTATTTTAATTATATATATATATATATATATATATATATATATATATATATATATATATATATATATATATATATATGTGTGTGTGTGTGTGTGTGTGTGTGTGTGTGTGTGTGTGTGTGTGTGTGTGTGTTCATTTCTATACAGTATTACGAGAATTTAAATATTATTTATTATTTTTATCACAGTGGTGAAATGTTTTTATTTTTTGCTTTCACACACACAATAATTTTTAATAGTTAAAATTGAAAAAGGATTACCAAATTTTTTCACATCAAAATACAAAATTATCTAAAATTAACCAATTGTAATATAGAAATGGGATTTTGCAACGCAAAATCAAAGAATTAGGACTGAAATAATGAATGGTCAAGATTTTCAACAAGGAATGGTCAAGGTTTTAGGAATAAATCTAAAAAGGAAGAAAAATTATTCGAAATGTTTCCAGCAGACAGTAGCACTTCGAAATTTGCCAGTCGACTAATTGCATCAAATCAGTTTTGACTTTGATTTCACTAATAAACATCAATTGAAACATTGCCAACGAATATCAGAAAACATCCAGATAATGACCAAATATAAAAATTGTGAATTAATAAATGAGCACTTATATGTATAAAAAATTTAGTAAGTTTATGTATTTAGTCATTTTATTAAATCAAATTTTGGCATCCTATGATATATTTACTGTACTTACAATTTTGTGCCATCTAAACAAAGTACTGACAAAACACGCTTATCATTTAAAATCTCAATTTAAATTCATGAGGCTTCCAAGATTTATCGTAAAATTCATCTGAAAACTTTTGAAAAAATTTGATGGAATTCTTTAATAGGGTTTAATGTAGAAGAGTAATAAGGACACATGTAGCAACTGAATAAAAGTTCTGTTGCTGGTTAGTGAATTCAATTAGATAAATTTGTAACCATTCTTCGTGAATTAACTTCCTCTTCCATCGTGCTTGTTTCTTAGAGAAGACATTTTTTTTTTCGCAATAACTTTTTAAGAATTTCAGAATATAGCTCTCATATCGACAGCCATCCACTGATCCTGCTTAGTTGTCAGTTCTTTCTCGTACTAATGTCTATAACCATTTTCCAGTCTTAAATACATGAAACAATTTGAAATGAAAAGTACTTTCAATGATGTTTGAACTCCGTTTATATCATAATATAATTATTATTTTAAACATTGTAAATTTGACGACATTACTGAAGTGAGCGAGAAAGTTTGACATTGTAGGAATCGTGTAATATTTGTATTGTCAAAAATTATTTACAGAAGCCCATGAAAATACCAATGGATTACAAAAATAATTTATATTTTTAGAAGCTCATTGAATAATTATATGATACGATTATTATAATTTTTATTGAAAACTCTCAACTTAAATACGCAGACATTTATCACTATTTAAAATAAAATGAATATGATCGTACACATTACAAATTATCCACAACATATTTTAGACTTTTTTGTCCCGCATTTTGGGTAAAACATAACTTTTAAATTCCTATACCATATCATCTTTTAAGAAAATTTTTGATAGAATGAATTTTAGGGTCAAAAAGGAGAAGGGGTAAAAAATGTTTTAGTTATTCTCGAGAGACACACAGATTTTCAAGCAAGGACTCTGTATGAAAAATATCGAGCTCATTATTCTCAGCTGTATATAAAATTAAACCAATAAAACTGCTCCACCATAGAAAGACAAAACTCCTTCTATTATGAAAAAACACTATCTTACTATCAACAAAAGGTAAAAATGTTAATGAAATGTATAAAATGCAACTAACCAAAAATATTTTGTAAGAAAATAAATCATTATTTTGCGAACGAAAAATAAATTTGCAAGAATTTAATTTATGTCAATGAAAATATTTTACAAGAACACATTTTTTACGCATAAAGTTTTAGTTGAGCTCTTCCAAAATTTTTACTAAATGTGTGTTGATCTCGTAAGAGTTAAGTTTTCTTGAATATTTATTATTATTGGAATACGCTTCTAACTAATTGCTATACTTTTTACCGACTCAAATCTATAAATTCAATCAACTACCACGTAAATTTATAAGGTACAGTAATAAATATGGTAAAAAATAAAAGCTTACATCCAATAATAGCTTCATCCTCTTCTACATACCACACCAGCAGACAGATTTAGTGCTTTATTAATTTTTTTTTTTGATCTTACTCTTAATGAGTATTGAAAATTCTTTTATCACACGCTCTAATCATAATATGTTAAATAGTTAGTTGTATATTTTCGAGCTGTACTTTAAAACAACATTTTCTTAAAATTGCTTGATGATGCACACACACATACACACACCAAAAAAAAAAAAATAAATAAATAAAATAAAAAAAACGCATATACCACCAACCAACACATAACAATTATAATAAAAAAAAATTAGATTAGTGAATTTTAGAAACTAATGTATTTCAGCGCCATCTCTCGGTTATTACGATGCATAGATCACATACTTTGACGTATGGCGAATAATCGAGTCTTTGTAAAATTATTTCACTTCGAAATATTTCTAATAGATTGCATGCATTTTAACTAAATATTACAGTTTCCAATACATAGTATCTTTTTTAAATAAAAAATGATTGTAATATCGTTTTACCTAAAAAATTTGTTTTTATTTGAATTATTTTTTATGTAAAAACAAAATTATTCAATTCACAAGAATAATTTATCTCGTTTACTCTATTTGAATATAATTATTCTTAAAAATTATTTTTTATCAGAATAACAATTTCGTTTTCTACTTAAGTATCTTATATTTTAAAAATTAAAAAAAAATTATTAATGGTGAAATAAAAAAAATTACTAGTGCTGCCATCTACAGGCCTTAGACAAAATTGAAGAACTAAAATTTTTTTCTGATAAATTGTTTTTATTTTTTTATTTGTTAAACTATAACTTTTACTATATGTTTTTGAAAGACCACTTTGACAAAATACAATGAAACAATTTACTTGCTAGAATTACTTTAATTCATAAATAATGTAATCAAGAGTTAGTTTTGATAAATATTTATAAATTTACAAAAGTGTATAATAAACAAATATAAACAGAAATATAAGCAAAAATTGTAGTACAAAAATCTTAAAATGATTTTGATACTACACTGCCATCTTATAATAAAATATTCTACAAATCTCTATAAATTAATTTAAATGTTTTCAGTTAAGATTAATTAATTCAAATTGTTAACAGTTATTTCGAATTCTAGTGGAATAAAATGATCGGTAAAATTAATTTAGAAGCTGGAATATTCGATATTCGAAATAAAATATATGTAATATTCGGAATATTCGCTGGAATATTCGAAATAAAAAAAATACTTCAAATCTTCGATTTTTTTACTAGATTCGAGAAAGAATTTTCTTTATGTATTTCCGGTAGCTAAATTTCATAGATCAACTGAGTTATTTTGATGTTAATTACAATTCTAATAAATAATGAGGAATATACAAAATAAGTATATTTCGTATAAAATGTGTTATAATTTTATGCATTCTCTAAATTTACAAGCATTCATATAATTTAATATATCTTGTTGCCCTCTTTAAGGACTTTATATAGCTTAAAATTAAAGCTAATCACTTTTTGCTAAAATTTGATATTTTCGCGAAAAGTTTTTTTAGATTTCTTATTTAGTTTATTTTAACATATATACAATACATGTATTAAATTAATTTGTTTTGGTTTAGTATTAATCTAAAATCGTTTTCTAGTTTATTTTAAAAATATGCACATTAGCTCTAATTCAAAATTCCAACTGTATCAATATAGATTTATAATTATATCTATCATATTTTCATCATAATTTATTATTTGTGTTTCATTATTTTCTACATCATTTTCTGCCTTATGTATTTTTATAGAAAGTTATTTAATTGTTAGTAAAGCAAGAAATGTAAAAATAAATTTACAATATTTCTTATCTCATTTAAATTAGTATTGTATTTGAAAAGCTCAAAAAATTTCTCTTTAAGTTTAATTATTATAGACCTTTAAATATTAAACTTTTTCAATAATTGTTCAAAAATACTCAAATTGAAAAATCTTTATTACAATTATTATTTTTTGCTTCAATTTATTTATTACTACTTGAAAATAATCTACAAATTAAATACTCAGTTAATTACTTTCGATTTTAAAAGATATATGATTTTCGATTTTCAAACGTGATTAAACTTGAAATATATTATATTTCTATAAGAAATGCATTTATTCATATTAATTTAAATTTTAAACAAAAATTAATTTTTTTGAAAATTTTGAAGTAAATTTTAGTCGTTTCAAAAATACTGTGCCTATTATTTTATGTTCTGTTAAAACTCTTAGTAAAAAAGGAAAATTCCTATTTTTATTAAGAATCATTAGATTATCATTGTACACCATATATACTATATATATATATATAAATATATATATATGTATATATATATATATATATATATATATATATATATAAATATATATATATGTATATATATATATACACACACATACGTACAGAGAGAGAGAGAGAGAGCTATGAAAAACTCTTACATCAAATAATATATTATTAAATTTTAATCCTTTAGTAAAAAAATTTATATTTTGAGTATATTGCAATAATTTTGATAAAGACAAACAATTATTAATTCGAATAATAGTATGCCAATAGTAGTATGCATTGAGAATCAAGAATATTTTTAAAAAAGCTGAATCATGATAAATTCATGTGAAACTCCACCTTAAAGAAAAATGTTTCGTATAATTTTCATTTACAACTTTTTTTATAAAATACAATAAATTTTGAAATAAATTTATATCAGTATTAAAATTTAAATTACTACTATATGTTTTTACTTAAACTCCATCCAAAAATGGAGAGCTTAATTTGTTTGAGAAGAGTATGTTGAGAGGTGTAAACAGACGATTTAAACCGACTTTTCACTAGTTTGAATATTTGATACCCTAGAAGATCTATATAATAAGACGCAAAGAATAATTTAAAATAAGATAGGAATCATTCAGCCGCGTGAATAAGTTTCCTCATTCTAGAACAGCAGTACAAATAAAAAAAACAACAGAAATAAATCGTATTTAACTTATTTAGTGTATGAAAATAAGGATAAATATTTCTACAGAAGACCAGCAAAAATTAATTGTAGGTTAAATCATTAAATTATACTGTGAAAAATAATTGATTTCGTAATTATTAAACAATATTTATTTTTTTATTCTGATTTACAACTGAAGGTAAGTAATTATTAAATTTTAATCCTTTAGTAAAAACTTATTTAAATAAAACTTATTTTTAAAAAAAAATTAACATTTTTTACTTAATCATCTTTCTACCTAAATACATTATTTAGGTAGAAAGATGATTCTTTTAATTAAGAAAGTCAAATTGGTTTAAGTGTGTAAACTAGTGTAAAAGTATATAGAGAGTTGTCAAAGCTATTTGTGGAAAACTCATTTAAATATTTTATGATGAATTAAAATGTCTCCGGATTTATTTTTTCATTTATAATATTGCAATATTTTAAAATTACTTGGTATAACTGTTCAAATATACTCCAGTATGAACTAGCTATCATGAAATTCAAATATATGAATTTTTAATATCAAACGTCCAATTTTCAAAATTAATCTTCATTTATTTTTTAATTTTTAATATTTTATTTCATTGTGATAGTTTTGTATGTTCATTTTACTAATAAAATTGACTTTAGTTTCTTCTGATTATTGATTGGAAATTTATTTTGATTATTGATTTTTATTTGATAAAATATTTTATGATTTGAAATATATGATGCAGTTGAATAATAAGGAATGTTATAATATGAATGTATAATTGTATACAACTAATGAAATTGCATAATTTTAAGATAATTAGTCATCCTGAATAATTAGCTATTCATTTGCCACCAAAGGTCATATTTTAAATCTGTATGTAACGGAATTTCTAGATTTGTTTCATAGTTCATATAATACATGTTTCTTGATTTATTAATGTCTTTTCAGGAAGAAGAAGTCAAAGAATGTTGATATAAACGTGATGTATATTTAAGTGTTAAACTAATATTGTTCAGTTAAAAATATTAATTATTATATTTCTCTTCTTAAAAAGATTCATAAATATTTCCAATATAAATTCACATATATTTCCAATATAAAGATTCATAAATATTTCCAATGATAATGTTATAGTTCATAATAAGCAAAATACATTATATTCAAATTGCATTTCCAAATTAAAAAATCTTATAGCAAATGACAATTTTGATAAATGCATTTTTAGTAAACATTTACATAAAGAAACAAATCTTTTTCATTCGAAAAGTTCTGAAAATCTTATTTTGGAAAAACTAGTACAAGCTTTTGTTTACTTCATATTTTAATACAAATTGAGTTTAACGATTTATTTATAACCTGGGTGGCCGAATCTCAAGCTGGATTTTTGGATTCCAGACTAAAAGATAGGAATTTCTCACAGAACGACACTAAAGTATGTTTTTTCATATGCATCAGTAAAGAGTTAAAGAATTTTTTTGTTAAAACCAGTTTAGAATACTGCCACAATAGTTATGCTTGAATTCTCTCGAACATGTATATAAAATAAGTTATTGGAGAGTGTATTTGGACTCTTTGAAAACTCGTTCGAAAGATGACATTTTGCACAATGTAAAACAATTTTTTTCCTTTACTGTTAGTATTTGCAACCACATTCGGTAATTTTATAAAAAATTAGAATTTCTGTCAGAAAAATATTCAATATAGCATATTTGTTAGACAACATGTTGCGGTTTAAATTGGTTTTATTTAATATTTTAAACTTCAATGGGTGTTAAATGCATTACATTTTTTTATAAAGTGAATAACAGAGAAAAAAAAATCACTGCAACAAATAAGAGAGAAATAAAGTGAGAATCACTTATTAACAGAAAATACTTTTGACATATCATTGACCAACTGGTTGATGTGATTATCTTACCTCCACTTCAGATAATGTTAGAGATTTTAAAAAAAAAAATTAAATAAGGGGATAAAAATAGTGATGGGTTTCATTATTTGAAGTTGAGATGTATTTCTGTAAGTGATTCTAAAATAGATGGAAGAATGTTTGTATGTCCCTTATATATAATAAGCACCGCATCTTTAAATATAAGAAAAAGTTTTTAAAAAGTGTGTGTGTATTACATTTCGTTGTGATATCCTGTAGAACATGAGCTATAATGATACAGAACTGTTACATGCATAAAATGATATATTTTTTAATATACTTTTAAAATTTCATGAACTCTCTCTTGGATTCTTTCCCTAAAAGTTTCGGCGCCGTCAAGATAAACAAGCCTTTTACCAAGATATTTTACTTTTGAAAAGGTTGTTAGGGACCATAAAATAAAAATGCTTGCTGATTACAGCAGGAAACTTAATCGATGTATTACGCATACTCATCAAATATTATCAGCAAACTACACATTTTCATTACTTTGTATCGTATTATGTCCAGCATATACAGTATTCTGATCAAATCTAACATGCGTGTCACAAACAAACTATGGGTGATGGAGGAAAATTTCCTATTTGAATACTATAGGAAAAGTTCTGTTAAGATAACAACACTCTTTTGCATTTGGATCAAGGGAAATGTTTAGTTGACTAATTGCGGACATATTGTTAATTCATTTTTAGGTATTTTGTTGATTATTTTAAAGATTTTGTATGGTACATTATAAATAGATCAAATTTTTCAATAATATTTTCATTATTGCTGTCATCATTTCATCATTTACGTGAAAAAAGATGTAACCTTAATTTTTCCTATTTTCTAATAGAATAAATATTAGAAATCAGAATAATTGCATTTTAGAAATATAGACATATTACGAAACTTCAAAATTTTGCCACAAATTCAAAACAAATTAATTGAAAGCAACAAGAACCACATTAGAATAAAATAAAAATAATTAAATTGATTTATCTTATTTGTGATTTTTTAAATTTAAAATAAGAAATATTTTAGACAAAATATGTAGCATGTTTACGCTTCTTTAGAAAAAAAGGGTAAAAGTAATTTCTGATAAATCGGAGGATTAAGATGACATTTGTAATCTTTATGAAAAGTTTTTATTAAATTAATTGCAAAACAGGTGAGAAATTTTAGGAAAATACTTTCTGCATTTTATTCATTTATTAAATATAAAAAAATCAGACTTGCAATGAATAGTTCCTTCATGTCTATAAAAATTATTTTTCAATGCTATTTTCCGAGTAGTATGTGAAAAGCTTAAGCAGAACAAAACAACTAAAAATTAAATTTTAAAAAAATCAATTTTTTTTTAGAATTTACATTATTGCGGTTACTTTTGGTTTACACAATATTAGATGCTTTAATATATTCTCAAAAAGCAAATGTTAGGACAAGCAAATTGTTTGATAACAAAATATTTGTGCAGTTTAATTTAAAATATTAAAGAAAATTTCGTGGAAAAATAATTTTGAATGCTATTAGAAATTTTAAAAATAAGTAAAAGTTATGTAACTCAATAATTAAAATTTTCACTTATATTGAAAATTAAATGTGATTTGGAAGTCTTTTTATTAAAATTATAACTGCATATAATTTACGAACTTATAATTTGTTGTCAACGTAAGATATATGTTTTAATAATGATATTTTTAATGTATATTTTAATTAGAAAACCTTTTAATCCAAATTTATTTTAATCCGTTAACATTCACTAATATTTTAAAATTATTTTCATAAACGCTTAAAATGTGTGTATGCATTTATACATTTATATTAAGCTTAAATCATTATCTAAACAGTAATAGGAAAGTTCTAATAATTAAAACTCGTTGTACATAATTTAAGAGTAATCAGTTTTATTAATTATCTCGTATTTTACTCGAACGATATAATCATTCAAAAAACTCAAAGGACCTATTTTTTTTTTGTTTTTTTTTTTAATATTTCTATACATTAAAGAAATTTTCTTAACACATTCGATACGAAGTATTTTAATAGGTTATTAATATTACAAGAATTTTATCTTTCTTAAATTTGAATATTATTAGGATCTACACTATATCTGTGGGTAATTTCAATTTTTATGCATCACTCAGATGTTTTTTCATAGACTATCATTACCCCAAATTTTACTTTCATTTCTTTTAAATATCATACTTAAATCATATTTATTTTTTCATAAAAATACATTTGGCATTAGAATGAAGAGAACTTATGCAAAATAATTGCTGTATCTTCAAATAATAATAATAATAATAATCAAAACTATAGGAAGTTCAAATTGTATCGAAAATTCTTACAACTAACAATTAGATGCATTGGATTTTATTTGATTCATTATAAATCTGAAATGTTACAGAATGCATTGAGTATGCTTGCTCAAATTTTCAACTATTATTATTAGCCTTCCAAAAGAATCTGTAACGAAATATAGAAAATACTTATCCTTTTCTGAAAATTCACACTACTTTCTTTATTTAGACTAAGCAAATCTACTCTTAAAGTCATAGAAATAAAAAAAATTTATCTTTTTAAATTTATTGAGAGAAATTCAAATGAAATGTCGAAAAGTAACACGTTGTATTGATTTCCCAACACTTAGAGAATTTAGTTAAAAGATATTCAACGTAATTAGTAATAGCCAATTTTTTCCATTCCACTCGATTTATTAATCACTTAAATGGAATGAATGTTCAGAAGCATATGCTTAAATTGATTTAAAACAGATGAATCTGTTTTTTGCAATAGCATCCAAGCTAGAATATTTTTATTAGCATTATCTGTGATTTACTGTTTTCAAAATAATTTTATTACTAATCTCATTTACCTGGAAACTGCTTTATAATTATCTCTTATACTAAAATTGCGTACATTAGATCGCATTAACTAATTTACTGTATTAAGAATCAACTCATTAACAATATACAAATATAAACTTAAATATGGATTTCTTTTT
Organism: Latrodectus elegans; assembly: GCA_030067965.1. NCBI lineage: Eukaryota > Metazoa > Arthropoda > Arachnida > Araneae > Theridiidae > Latrodectus > Latrodectus elegans. The sequence goes on from CM057810.1 coordinate 13,850,429, forward strand.
AATTTATATACATAGATTAAAGTGCAGCAATTACAAATTTTAGTATTTCACCCTTCAATAATTATTCAACAATCAATCGTTTTGTTATGAATAAAATTTTTTAAGTTTCAAAATATGCGAATTGAAATAAATTAAAATCTCGCATTAAAAAAGAGCCTTCTTTTTATTCCGATGGTCAACGTAAATGAGCAAAATGGTTTTTATATGGAATCTTAATTTTAGGAATACAAATTCGGTTGTTTGCACAAGATAAATAAAGTAAAAAATCAGGTTATTAAAAAATATTTAAATATTAAAATATTCTGGAAGTAATCCAAGAATTATTAGCATTAATAACTTTAAGTTTGCTATATGAGACTTAGAATTTTCAACAGTAAAAAAAAATTCTAAGACTTTTTCCTACTTCACTCAAAAAACAAGCATAATATTTTTTTACAAATTATATTTTCATAATGATGTACTTTTTAGATAAAATGATTCATTTTTACTATGAAATATTTTTATTCACGAAAGAAAGTGTATTTTGTTATACATCTTTACATTAAGTCATTTTGAATATAATTTTTAATGTGACACCAAGAAGGAGTTGCCAGAAAGAACAGAAAGACAGCAATGAACAATAAGTGATCTGTATTTCAAAATGGCATGCATAATACAGAGCAAGAACAGGGTCGGGTCAATAGGTTGTAGGACCACCGTGGAGGGCAATACAGAAGCAACGCGTTTAGGCACATAGTCAATGAGAGTACGGATGTCGTCCTGAGGAATGGTTCTCCATTTCCTGTCAAATATTTGCAAAAGAACGACCTCTGAAGAAAGCAGTGTCTGCAAATGGTTTCCAATCATATCACAAACGTGTTCGATTGGCAAAAGATCTAGCAAGCATGATGGCCTGGAAAGCAGCTGTACACCTCGCAATGTATATTGTCTGATACGAGATATGTGTGGTAAAGTGTTATCTCATTAATAAAGGTGATTGGGCACCCTCTGAAGGTAAAAGAGGGTCACCGGCAGCAGCACATCGTTCACATAAAGTTGGGATGCCATAATGCTATGAATACGAGAAAGAGGGGGCCTGGAATCGTACAAAATGACTTCCCAAACAATGGTGCTATGTTGTCGAGCGATGGAACATTCCACCATTTCAGCACGATTGGACTTGTCTCTACATCGACATCACGCTCGTAAGCAGCAACTATCACTGAAGAAACAGAAGCGAGACTCATTTAAAAAGAGGATCCTATGAAACTCCGTCATCCACATTGCTTTAATCCAGCACCATTTCAGATTTTGGAGTCTATGCTGTGGGGTCAAAGACAATCTTCTTAACGAACGCCATGATTGCAGGCCATTAACCACTAATTGATGCCAAATGTGTCTGCGTGATATGGGAGTATCTACGATGTCTTGTGCATGCTGCATAATTTCGGTAGACATTCTTTGCATGCTCAACACCGTCTCCTGTCGGATGCTTTGATTCACGTGTTTTGACGTCACTCTGACTACACCAGCACCCTGCACACGCTCCACAGTTCCTTGTTCCAACCATCTTCGCAACAGCCGATGGACTGTGGACACGTCCTGGTGTCTATCAGCTGCGATTTGCCGTAAGGATAAACATGACCTTCTGAGTCCCTCGTATGTTCATCTGTCAACTGGAATTGTCTCCGTGACGATGCCTGCTATTAGGAGTATCATTTGTGACAAGAACAAACTTCCAGTAAATGTTTTTCGAGCAGCCATAATGTCACGAATATCGTCCACTTTATTGGTTTTTGACCGTAAATCTTATCCTACATGCGCTGGAGAGCTGCGTATTGCACATTATTTACATAATTCTGTAAAGTTGTTGTTGTTGTTGCACCAGCAAACTTCCCTATATTTAGCCCTGAGATGGACTTTACCAGTTAGGTAGAAGCTGCCGGATGGAGTCTTCATGATTTTGAAGCAGGGAGCAAGCAGAAGATTCCCAAGACTTGACCTGCCACCCCCAGATGCGTCACCTCACCTGGAGGACATTGCGGTCAGATTTAGTGTGCCCCGACCGCCTTTAACAAAAACAGTGGAACCTTGGCTAGTCTGGGACTCAATCTCACTTCCTTCCGAAAGTGAGAATGACTCTCTCGTTAATCAAGCCCAGTGACCACAATTTTGGGATGGTATATAAAATTATATAGGAAAATGGTATACACAAAATTCATAGAATTATGAAATTACAAGAACATGTAGGATCACAAGGCTGCAAAAATATATGGAATTACACACTTACAGGAATACACAGAATTATAAAAGTATGAAAATACGAAGGATTACAATTAATGACTTAAAAATGAACAACATAATAAAAAAAAATGAATTTTAAGAAGAGCTCAAAAATCAAGAACAGTCTATTGAAAAGAGTCCATTAAAGCATGTTGAAGCTGCCAATTCTTTAGCAAAGTCTAAGTACTTAAGTCCAAATATTTAGACTTGGGATATTAGCAGAAGAAGGTTAATGATGATTCTTCATGAACCACGTAAATAAGCACTCTTGACTAATAAGAAAGTCCATTACTTGGTTTAGTTTTCGTCTAGAGGTCTTGTTAGAGAGTACGGCTCGTTTCCAGTTAATGACCCACTGCTTTGCAGGGGTTGATAAGTGCCATGTGGAAGTGAGTGGGCAGACCGTGAGATAGTGTATTGGATCTCCCTCGTTACCACAGGTACAATTTGGGGTGTCCGCTAGACCCACTCTGTAGAAGTAAGTAGGGAATGGGCCATGGACGGTCATGAAAAGGATTTCATTCCTGGTCCAATTTAAAGATTTGTTGGAAACTGTAGAGATAATTTCATGTACAAGACGACCAGTAGATGAATTGGACCAATCGTCCTGCCATTTCTCCTTGATCCAGTTCTGTAGGGTGTGCTTGACTGAGCAGCGTGGTATGGGGATGTCAACATGATCAAGAGAAGAAGAGGCAGCCGCTTTTGCCTCCCTGTCAGCTGCCTCATTACCCTCTATTCCAACATGAGCCCTGACCCATCGAAGTTGGATAGAAGGAAAGTCCAGTAGGCAACTTTGAAGTGATCTGACGAGAGGACTTGATGTAGAGGGATTGTAGCTCGATTTGAGAGCTGTCTGGCTGTCAGACCAAATAGTGGCAATGATGTTCTTTAGTGTGACAAATTTAACGGCTTCGCCTATGGCCAGAACCTCGGCTTGGAAGACTGAGTTATCTTCTCTCAGCTTTGTTCTCCAGACATGCGTCTTTATTGAATTTTTATAGGCAACAAAAGCTGAGCCGACCCCTTCTTCCAACTTTGAACCATCTGTGAAAATTTGAAGGGATTCTGCAAGTGGCCATGACATCTGTGCAGTTTCTTTGACAGAGACTTTTTCACTCAGATTAAAGAGACCAGGGTGGAAGGAGTCAACGCTCATTTTATTTTCTATATCTGAAGGTGATGGGAGTGGTGGATCGAGACACTGAATTCCGCCTCTGGTGAGTCGTATGTATTTTGACTCTGCTTCTATAATCAGGTGCAGGCGAGGAAGTCCAGTAATAACCTGGAGAGCGGAGGTAGGTGTTGAGCGGAGAGCTCCCGTGATACTAAGAAGAAACCTTCGTTGAATAGATAATAATTTTAGGGCCAATTTATTTGTTAATGAGGCTCCCCATATTGCTGCTCCGTGGCAAATCATTCTCTCAGTGACGTTTTGGTACAGTAAAATCCTGTTTTTTTGACTGTAACCCCAGTAATTTCCAGCCAGTCTGCGTAGCTTCTCTTGAAGAAGTATAGCTTTGTTTCCCTGGGTTACAATATGTTCTTTATAATTTAGCTCCTTATCCAAGATGACTCCCAGGAGTTTGATGGAGTTTGCCTTCTTCAATCTGTAGTCACCCCATAGAATTTGTGGACCACATTTTAGTTTAGCGAGGAGTTTAGCGTATTATTAGGAGTTTAGCGACTAACATTAACTTGGTCTTATCAAGTGAAATATTCAAGTTGTTTTTATCAGACCATGATTTGAAGTGAGTAAGAGCTAATGTGGCTACTCTGCCCAGATTCTTTTCACTACAAGCGCCTATAACAAAAGTAAAGTCATCTGCGAAGGCCTTCAGGTGGATATTGCTGCGCTGGCCGATTTTTTTTTCCTATTGTGGTCCACTCGATTTTCAAAGGAGTATCGGCTACAAGATTCCACAGTATCGGGCCACTGCAGGAACCTTGTGGGCATCCCACTGTCTTTCTTCGAGTTGCAAGGCCTGCATTCGTAGGTAGGATAACAAGTCTGTCATTTAGATGGTTGATTAGGAGCTTAGTGATGTTAGATGGGCTACTGGTTTGACACAATTGTTTCTTTAGTTGAAAGTGATCAATGTTATCAAAGGCGCCTTTGATATCTATGGTAATTACTGCTGTGTGGAGCTTATCATTTCTATTGTTTTGTATTTAATTCTGTAAAGTAGGTCAACTCTGAAATTTGCATAATTTTCTGGCTACTCTTCTTGGTGTTGCCTTTTAAACGCCAAGCAGTGTATTTCTTTTTTAATGTGATGAACAATTTCCTAATTTTTGTTTACAATAATGATTTGAGCTGATATAAATTTTCATGTCTGTTATTGATTAAAACATATTATTTATCAAATTTGTTTAGTAACGAATCAACAATTTATATCAATAAAAAATGAGAAATTGAAGAAGAATTGAAAATAGCTTCAGATAATGAGATGCAATCATTCTAAAATCATCTTCAGTTACCTTAATTCAAAAGATGGTCGAGATGGCAGCCGAGCATTATACCTTCGATTTCAACGTTTGTGGTTTTACATCCTACGTCAGGCTGGAGAGTTGCAGTGGTTCGAATTCTAATTTAAACAACAGGTTCCACTCTAATTTGTACTCGTGGGCAAAAAATGACTGTTAAGTGTCTGAAAGCACAATAAGTCACAGAAACATAGTTTCCTTATATTTTTGACATTTCCAACACCTCTTGTTATTGAAAAGATTATTCCTGGTCAATGAATAATCTTTTCAATAACAAAAGGTGACACAAATTCAAATGAAGTTTCAGCACGTTTAATGACAAAAAATTTCGCGTGACCAGCAGTACGGTATGTGAGAAAATTTATCAACATCTACGGACCTAACCATACCACCAGATCCAACAAGGGAATGCAGACTAGTTGCACCAGTACTAGTCAGGTACTATATTCTTTCGATGCATTCGGACACCCTTAATGAATCACTCAATAAGAACACGATTGCTTTATCCATAAAATCAAATGATATGCCTAGGACCACAACACATCTACCATTTATTTAAAGCAAAGGCCAAGTAATGTGTTAGTCTCTGGGCCCTCATTTGCCTGGATCTTCTTTTCTAACGACACGGATCTCCTCTTCTGGCAAACACGTATATGATTTAGTCCTCATGAAATGCTAAAAGTAACAGAGAGGTGATAGCTACTCAAGGGAAGCCCTCAACCTCGGCGAAGGCAACCACAAAAGGGGAGAAAAGGGAATGAAAATAAAAAAGGAGGGATAAGAAAATAAAGAGGACAGATCATTGTGGTCTCTCGGAATAGTGACACCAGTGTTTAACTTAAAAAAATAAGCCCCCATAGGAGAATTATTTATGTAAAGAGAAGTATCAGTATATCATTAGAAACACATAAACATAGCTTTGATAGAAAATACCAATTAGAATTGAACTGGGGTATGAGTATCTTTTTAATCAAGAAAATAAACAAAATATATATCGGAAAGGAGGTGCGATCAACAATTGTGATAGGGTCAACAAAGGTAAATATTACCAATGTAAAGGAAACAGATACAAATTCCAAACCTTTTTATGAATGAACATAGCACAAGTTTCATATAAGGTCTTTAGAGAAATATTTTGTACAACAGAATTAAAAGTATTTCATTATAAGCAGAAAGAAAACTCCCCGATAACAAGTAGAAAAGATGTGGGTAAATATTTCATTTAGGTAGAAAACGTGAATTAAAAAAAAATTATTCATATTTTGAAGCAGTTAGCGGAAGTTTCCTTTTTAAGAATAAAGTGAAGAAAAATTAAATAGTATCAGTACCACATACATTATAAAAAGCTTGAATATATCAGTTTTGGATGAGTTACCAACTTTAATTAAATTGAGTTACTAGCGTCCAACTTCTTGAAGGAAAAAAACTTCTAACCATGGAAAATGTGTTTCAATTAAAGCAAATTTATTTTCCTGTTTTCTATTCTGAATGGAAAATTCTTATCTTTCACGTAAAAACAAGGATATCTTTTGAATACCTTTATTATATAAGCGTTCTGCTCATAACTTGGCAATTCGAATATAACCAATGATTTCAAACACTTTCATAGACGGATTGAAAATAAATAGGATTTTACACAATAATTATTCTTTATTGTTTAACCATATTTTCAGTGTAATTAAGGAACATTTTTAATTTTTGGTTGCCAAAATATGTGGTAATTTAGAAAATAATTTGTATTTTTGTAATTCTTTTATATATACTACGCTCTTTACCTTTTAGTGTAAATCTCATTTATAAAAAATTCCTGTGTTATTTTACATTTTTTTCCAAATTTTATTCCCAGACGCAGATATTTTTGACTAGTTTCTTAAATAAGAGTCTTGTTTCCGAAAAAATCTGGACTTTCATGATAAAGTCATCCTGTTTTCATTTTTGTCTTAGAGATAAGGAATTGAACAGTCCTTGTTTATTTTTACATTAATTTTTTTTTTGTAAGAGAGGATATCAATGCAAAAATTTATTCCATTTATAAATTTAATTGAGATCGTAATTTCTAGTTACATTCTCATTCTCTTTATGGTTCAAATAATCTGATCAGTCTTTTTTCGAAAAACTTTCCATTTGATAACTTAATTTAAAGACAATATAATTTTACTCAATATATAATACCTACAAAAATATTCGAATACACTTCAGCATTGAAATATGAAACTAACAGAAACATTTCTAATTAAATAAACCTTTTTTACCAGGAAAAAACCTTAAAAATTTGAAGAGGTTCTGTGTGGAATATCGAGATGCATAGAGTAAACTACAAAGACTTAACATACATCAAACAAATAAAATCTAACTATTTATATAAAATATGTCATTTTCAAGGTACACACCGATCTTTCTAAAAGAGATACATGACAGTCACAGCTTGACACACTCACAAAAAAAAAAAACTTTACAAGGATATAAATAGTGCTGAGTAAGGAGACAAAAGCGCCCCACAGTGTGCATAATGCGCAACAATATTCAACACACACACATGAATCTAAGTATTCTATTTCCATGTTATAGAAGACTTAGATTTCTATGACATGGAAATTCATAAAGTTACATGGATATATACATACTATATACATGGAAATTCATTCCATAAAGATTATCTTATAGCTTTAAAAATCTGCAAAAAAATTAGTAATGTTTATATGGATAGATAATTTGAATATTTTGAAGTAGGCTTTTCTAAAATATCTTTCCATTAATTTTTATTTATTTCGAATAATTGAATTTTTTCCGATATTTCTTCTTAGGTTTTTGTTTATATCTTATATTTTACTAGTAATTCCGATTTAAATGTTTGATTATTAGTTGGAAAATCCTGGCATTTAATTTAAAGAAATTCAACCTTTAAAAAGTTTTAATTTACTGAGTTATTTAATGATTCTATTTAATTGATAAATATAGCATCATTTTAACATTAATTTATAACTAATATATGAGAGTTAATATTTATTTGAACTACTATAAAATATTATTAAAATCTTAAATTTCTTTATGTATTTCTCTTTAAATATAGTTAGTCTTTGAGTACAATAAAAATATATCTTTACAAACTTATATCAATCCGTCCAAATTATTTAAAAACTTTCTATGATTGAAAACACTATAGCTTCCTCCACTCATTATTGTAGGAGTATTTAATATTTTTATAAATTTAATAAATTCATATAAGTGATAAACAAAATTTGTAAAAGTTTTAATTCGTATCCTTTAAAGGAAATGAATTTGTGAATAAAATATTATATTTTATTCTCTTTCATGAAAATGAGAAATTAACAACTTTTGTGAGAGTAACTAATGTTTCGAGGGGATAAGGAGAACGTATCACTATTTCTTTAAGATCTGTTCAGCAGTTTCAAAATCATATTTCTCTTAAGTACTCTTCTTTCATCTTTCTCACCCACTTGTAGGAGAATTTAACGATTTTTAAAACGCCTGATAAGTTTTCGAGCGTACAAAAAGCCAAATTTTGATATAATTCACTGAAATATGTGAAGTAGAATTACCTTTCTCCTGCTACACATAATTAGGAATTATTTAAAAACTTTTCATCAATGCAAGTTATTCAGATACAATAAAAATGTTTGTTTGCAGTTAGTATTAAGTGTGTCCTGTGGCATGCAAATGATGCTTCAAGGAATAGCAAAAATTCAATACCCGAGTGTATCATTATTTTAAAAATTTTGCAAGTACAAAAAGGTCACAAAATTGTACACACACTACTTTTAAATTTTCAATTATGCATTTCCTCATTGAAGCTAGACTAGTGATTATAAATTTTTTTTCGAACTTACAAGAAACACAAAGTTTTAATTTTATGTTAAATTGTGTTCAGAGATACTAAAATTTAATAGCTTTTTTATCCACTATTACTAATTTATGGAGGCAATATTGAAGAAGTTGTGAAAAAACTTTAATAAGAAAACTACTCCTTACTTACAAAAAATACATATTTCCAACTTATAAGAAAAAAAAAATAGATTGATGACTTAAGAAGTATAAAACTTTATGTTCAACTAGAATCTTCAATTATAAAAAAAAATTTTATTAAAGTGTCATAAATGTGTTTAATTCTATGTATCAGTCAGTAAATGTCTATAGTTAATACTTTAAGCAAGTTTATCTGAAAAAAAATTTATTTGGTATATGCGATATAAAAAAATCAATAATTTAAAATTTTCTTGATTTAATCTACTAAATTCGTAATATTTAAAAAGCACAATTACATGCAGAAAATCTCTCATTTTTCCAAAATAATTAGCAAATTTAAATAATTTTTAGTGTAAGTAGAATTAAATTTTTTTATTGTTTTAACAATAATTTATATTCATGTAAAACACAATAAACATGACTTTTTTCGCTTGAAATTAATTTACTAAAAATTCATAAAAAAATTAATTATTCTATTTCAAACTGAATATTCATAAACTGTGAAAAATAAATAGTGTTTTAGCTAATCTAGCAAAAAGAAAATGAAAGCCAATTGTATTTTTGAAATGTGTTTTCTAAAATAAAGCCATGCATATTTTTTATAAAGTTTTTCTCAAAGAAAGTCGTATCTCCTTCTTGAGAATGCTAAAACTAAAAAATAGAAAAGTATAAAAAATATTCAGCTGTAATTGAAAATCCTTAAATTAACTTTAGATATAAGTTACAAAAGAGACAAAAGTTGCAAAAATTAGATAAACTTAACTTGGAAAACAATTAAACTAGAACTAGGCAATCTCACTCTTTTTCACTTATGTTTAATTTTTGTTTTACTATAAAATAAAAAAAAATACTTATTTTATTTAATTTTTCATAACTTCGTAATTATTAAAAGTTTAAACTTATTTATAAAAATTCAAAAAAGCACATTGTTCTAAGTGGAAAAGGTTAAAAATGTAGGACCAAATAAAACTATCGATATCTTACTTTTGTTCATAAATATTCTCTTAAAAAAGTTAAAATTGTTTTCTTCAATATGGTGGCAACATTAAAAATTTAGAAAAAATTATTTACAACTGACTTAAATATGAAAATTGTGAATCAAGTATGTGCTTATATGTAAGAATTAATTTATTTTAAATGACATCAAAACATTAAGAAAAAAAAAAGTCAGTTATTAGTTTTCTAGAAATATTATAAATGCTCATTCAATTTAGAGCAAGTTCTACTTTTTAAAATTTAGAATTCTTTAATTTATGCATCAAAGGATTAAATTTAATATAGAAAAATGGGAGAACTACATATACATGAAAACCCGAAAAACATTTGAATGAACTCAAATTTCAAGTAAGTGATGCCCTAAGTAAAATTATGGATTAATTCTTTCAAGGTTAGATGACTATTGTATTTTTAACATTTACATCTCTATTTTTTTCCTCTTTTATTCGATCTGATAACTTTTACTACCAATTATGAAACATCATCTTAAGTATGAAATGTAACAACGTAAACTTAAATTCTTTGCTTTTTTGGAACGCGAAGCTGGAGGGAATTATGAAATCCGATTAAATTATTTTTTGGGTGATCGATGCAAACACACTGCTTTGTATTACTGCGTGGTAGTTCAAATAATGGTCACAAATAATCTTTAATGATTTTTCTAATCTTTCTGCATAACTATTTTTTCATATTCTACTTACAGAATGTATTCTGAATAATTTGTAATTCCTTAATAACTTATTACTTTACATACTTTTACGCAGAAATTTAATTTTTGATGTGAATAATGGATATCAATATGTGCACAAGATTTCTTTGCAATATGAGGTAATTTTTTTTAATAAAATTCAATTAAAAAGTTTTTTTTATAAAAGCATCAGTACATCTTAATTTAGATTAAAAAAACTCATTTATGCAAATGCATTTGTACTATTTTCTTCCGCCATAGAAAGTTTTTTTCCCCAATGGACGAGGTATTTCGGGATGTATTGTCCTCTTATACCCAAGAAACCGGCCAGAAACAGCGACCTCTTTGCTGCCGAGGCGTTGCCCCGGGTGCACCACAGGTGGTGGGCCACTATCCCACCCTCACACATGCCATAGAGACCCGTTTATAGGGTAGGCACCATTCATACCTCATTCACACACAAATAAAAGACAAAAACAGGATAGAGAGAGAAAGTACATCCATGCCTGAACCGGGATTCGAACCCAAGACTTCCCTATCCGAAGTCAGGCACGCTAACCCCTAGATAAGTTGACCGGCCCGAGATAGAAAGGTATCTTCCCATTTCCAATTAATTTCGATACTGTCGTTTTGATAACAATAATGATTTAGCAGTGACTTCAATGGCAGTTTCTTTGCAGGGTTGTATTGGTTGGAGAAACTGCATTGTAATCTTTTCTATCCAGTTAAATGCAGAGGCATGATATGATTTTAAATAATGTTCCTTGCATCCAATAAAAAAGATATGATATTTTCGTGAGAAAAATTGCTTCTACTAAATACACTATTTCATTCTAAGTCTGATCACACTGGGAACATGAAACAGCGTGATTACCCTCCGTCGTATCTGACTGATTTAGCTCCCAATGATAACAAATTAATTTTCTTTAAAGAAATATTTCCGTAACAATAGCATTTCTCACCTTACTAAAACCTCTTTATTATAATAATGAATAAAAATAAAATTTATTTTTATGGGGAGAACAAATAGTATGCTAAGAGCATTTGAATTCATAGAATTTCATAGAACATGTGTTGAAAAGTAAATTATTACCTCCGTATAAAATAAAACTGTAAAGAAAATATATTGAGACGTATCACACTGCAAGTTACTTCACTATGAAAAATTCCTTATATTCACAGTATAAGGAATTTATTGGGATAGATTTCGGGGATTGAAACAAATTAATATAAATCAATTGTACAAATTAATTAATCATTATAAATATTAATTTTTCTCACTAGACATAATCACATAATATATAAGTTATATATGCGCTATTTTTACAACAATGAAATTCAAATTTATTACTTATTATTTTAAGGATGGTGATCTTAAATTCTAAATTTAATAATATTCTGATATAATTTTTTTTACACACACACAAAAACTCTAATTTTTATAAAACTATGTTAGAATATAAACGAAGTAAAAGTCATCTACAACATTTTTTTTCTGGCAAATTTGACAGCTAAATCGATCGAGTGATTTTTTTTTAAATTCCTCATAAGCTGTATTTTTGATATCGATAGTAAAATGTATTATTTATAGGTGTTGGTCGCAGCATACATCTTTTAATAACTATAATTTAATTAACAATAATTTATTATATCCATAGCTATTACACTAAATTTATTTTGAATTTAATATCGAAAATAGGAAGAGAATGCCAGAGGTGTATCAGGGAATATAGAATGAGCATTATCGAAAAAACATTCAAACGCTAGTTATAATATTTATCACAATTATTGCATTATTATTTAATGCTTACTTTGTTAAAATGGATAGTTGGATATGATAATAAAATGCTAAATATAGTTTTATATCATTATTTAATTTAATATCTTTTATGAATTTTAAGAATTTAATTATTTTTTCTTTTTTCCTGTTTTTTCTAGAATTTGGTTTGGTCAAATTTTGTTTGCAAAGTAATGTACATTTTATGCATAACTATAGATATCATATATAAATAGATATTTCCTTTCAATATAGATGTATTGCATATATAGTTTTTTAGGATAAAGGTAATTTTTATTAATTATGAATTATGTTAAATTAGTCCATAGAAAATCGTTTTTCATGCTTCTTTATTACTAGATAACATAAGAGTTTGCAAATATTTTTACTTTCTCTTTAATACAAAAACATTTCAAGCAAAATTGCAAGTAAAATTTGGAAACATTTCTTAAAAATTATTTGAAATGATTATGCAATTATTAATAAACTACGTGCATTTGGAAAAAAAATAAGATATTTGCTGAAATATTTATACTCTGTTTATATATTCAATATAGTAATGCATGGTCATTTATTTTGGAAGAATATTACAATTGGAATTAACACATGCAGTGCTTCCATTTGTACTACAAATAAACAAATAAATAATGACAAAACTTTTATTATAATCATCTAAACTAGAATCACCAAAAAAAAATGTATGAAATTTATAATATAAAATGGTTACATAAATAGGTAATAACGAAAATTTTATTTATGCAAACGTCCCATATTATTAATTTCGTACATTTTTAGGAAATTCTAGTTATGGATATGGATTATTTTTAATCGGATTCAATTTTCTTACATGAATCAGTTGCTTTTTATTTGCTTAGGAAAGTAAAATAATTTATGATTCAACATAGGAGTTCAAATAAACATAACATGGCTAAATTAAATATAAGACTTCATTTTGATCTCACAGACATTAAAGAAAAGTTATAACTTAAATTATTTTATCTTAGTTTTAATTAGTGAAAGTAAGAAGAAGACTACAATAAGTGATCAGTTAACGAACAGTTTGGACTGCGAACAAATCAGACAACGAACACTTTCACGAACGATATTTGTGTTTGTAAAACGAACACGTATTCGAATAACGAACTAATACGAATTCTAACGACCACTTCTCAGCTTTCGGAACATAATGTGCAGAGTTTTTCGAAACCTAACGGACGAAAAACCGTTTTTCATCTCTCATGAATTATATTGCCTACGTATTGAATTTTAGAGTTCTGTTATGGAATAAGGAAATTTTTTCCAATAAAACATTTATTAGCCAAATTAGACCATTAGTTAGGGTTTTGATTTCATTAAAAACCGAAACTGATTTCAATTTGGGAGATGTTACAGTAATGGCCTCAGAATAGCACTCAAACTAAGCTGATGTCAGTAGGGTTGGGAATCTTTTCAATGATTTAATGCTATTAATCACTTCTGGAAAATCCAGAAAAAGAGAAAAGCAATCGACAGTGGACACGTTCCTTAACGCTTCATAAACAAAAAATAAAAAGGACTGATCAATATGCAAGACTATATATATATATATATGTTTTAACGAACTTACTAAGAAATTATACATTTTTAGGATCTCCAAAACGAATTAATCAAATTCTCAAAAAAAAAAAAAAAATCTATTGTAATGCAATAATCGGTTAACGAACAATCCATATAGCAAACAGAGTTTTGTTCGTTAACTGATAACCTACTGTATTGAAGATTTCAATGTCTAGCTTTTACTTTATCAAAAGCAACAATGGGTTTTCGAAAGTAGTATAACATACGAATAAATTTGATTTAGAAACAAAAGACAGATTCTAGTTTTAGCTCCTAAAATCAGAGTTCTTCCTTCTCATAAGTGATTTTGCATAAAAATATGATCAGTTAAAGTTGTTCATAAGCTAAAAAAGAGGAAGAAGGGGAAAGAATTTGTGTTTTTCTTATTTAACATGTGGCGTGCGAATGAAAATTGAACAATTTTCTGCACGAATATCAATCCAATGAACTCTAACAAAAACAAAACAATTCATAAAGCATTTGACGTTTCAGTTTTCTACTTTTTCCGAACATTATTCTGTCCCAAGCTGTTTTTCATTTTAAAATTGCCTTAAATATGCAGATACTCTTTCAATTTTGGGATTGTCAGTTCAAGTGTGCAACAGTTGGCAAATGTATTTTCTTAGATGCAACTCTACTGTAATATTCAATAACTTCTGAAAGCTTAAGTCGGAACATACAATAATAAACTGACTGATTGCATTAAGCAAAACATGATTACTTTTTACTCTCAAAGTAATTGTTTGAATAACATTATTATAAATATAAAAATATGCTTTTTCAAAAATGTTCAGATTTTAAATTTTACTTTTTTCTAAACTCATAATCAAATTTTATCATTCAGAATTTATAATTTATTAAATTAATACTGAGCTTTATATAGTTTCTAAGGTCAACAGAATAGTTAAACTTTTAGCTCCAAGGGATACGAAAGGCTTATATAAAATATTTTTCACTAATCTTATTCAGTTAAAAAAATATTTTTATAATTTTTACCTGAATAATTTATGAAGAGTTTTATTCATTGTCATATGAAAATAGTATTGATTTTAGGATTTATGCGAAAGAGATTAAATCAATAATCATAATTTGTAATTCAATATCAGAATAAATTTTGTTAAAAAATGTAGACTTATATACTTGTAGTAATAGACAATACAAAAAAAATATATCTTTTCTATGTCTTAATGATGAATTTTTCTCACGTGAAAATTAATTACAGCTTTATATAGAACCTGAAATACTACAAACAATGAAATCTATTGTGTTAGTCAAGCTCATGAAGGATTCGATCATAAGACTCCCTGGTATACTAGGTGATGCCCTTTTCGTCATGGTGGAGCGTGTCGTTCATTTTACCCTCAGCAGACTTGCAAGTAGACACATTAAGTGCCTCTCATTTGATAAGAGAAAATAAATTCTGTGTGATATCGTTGAAATGCAACTCTGTGCAGGTTTATCCAGATCACTTAATGAACTGTTTTCTTCTGGTTTATAATTATTTGAAGACATTTGGGACCTGGTCTGGCCTGCTGCTAGATCAGGTGGAACAAGTCAACAGCAACAGGATTCGATCGGAGTTCGGTGTTCTAAATATTAAGCTGTCTGATAGTTTGCTCTTAAGAAAAGTTATTATGAGTGAATACAAATAAACATAAGAATGAAATATGAGGGAATTCAGTTCTTTCAAATTAATTATTTAGTTTGCTTTCCTTTCAAAATTTGGTTTCTAGCAAACTGTGACAATGGAACACATCTTTATGTTAATATTTTAAAAGATTGATGAAAGAAGTGTTTTTCATTGTTTGATCATTAAAGAAATATTGATGAAAGAAAAGTCGGCTCATTTACTAATTTAGATTATAATTACAATATAACCTATTTTGTCACTCGATATAAATTTGTTTATTAATATAACTGTTTATGAGGAGTCCATCTAAAAGATTTATAAAGTTTTAGTAATATCTTATATAAATTTCGCAATTGGTTAATTGCATATATGATATTGATCATAATAAAGAACTAGACTACTTTGAATGATTAATAAAATTAGAACAATAATGGATGATAGCAGAGAGAAATGCAACTAATTTTTAGAAAAAGAAGTTGCTAGGTTTTTCACTTGAGGTTTTTTCATGCGTAAATTAATTGGTCAAAACTTATAAATTTACTAGAATTTTTAAATCAAAGCAAACATTCAAGGATGAGATAGGAGACCAAAAACACAAATGAATCAACAATTTTACATACATTTTTACATCATCAACATTTAAAAACATATAAAAACATAATGGTTGATTATAATACATTCATTGGATAACTTGCATTAACATTCGAAATCAAGATAAAGAGAACATTAATATACAAATTGATGCAAAAGTTGATTTTCTTTAACTGACTGCAAATACATCTTTGGAATACTTTCTAGTACATGAATGTTAAAATAAAAATAGCACAAAAGAAAAATAATGCAAACTTTTTTTCTTTTTTGCTATCAAGCAATTACTTTGACCAGAAATAAGTTGATAAGTTGATTAATCAAAAATTATAATACATTTGACCTAAAAACATCAAAGAAAATCTCTATAAATATTCGGCAAAGAACAGTGTTTGTTTTTGTTTTGAATACAGACTACAGTGACCACATAGTATATGCATATAGAATTCAGCTATTGTAAAAATTGTGCTCTATTATTTGTCTTTTCATCATGTAGTAACTAAACTGTTTTACCTTTGAGGTTGGCGTACTAACGATTTAAAGAAATGCGCTTCTTACTGTATTATTTTTGCTCTACAGGATGTATGCAACTTAAATGTCAAATCTAAGATGAATTTCAGTTTTTTTCTTATGTCACACACGATATTCAATAAAATTAAATACATAACAAAACTCTAACATATGTTTGAATGTATCAAAAGATTTAAAATACATTTTAGTTGCTATGAAAAAAGTTCCGAAAGAAATATTGTTAAAATTAAATTCTAGATAATTGACTTAAACAGCCTTTTAAAAAGTTGAATATATATTAAAATTAATATTTTAGAGTAATGTAAACGAAATTTTCACGAAATCAGATTTCTTCAAGATAATGTAAAAAATAAGTTTGTTGCAAGTTTTGTTATAGTTTCTCATCAATAATATAATTTTATATAGTTAAAATGGAAACTTTAAATCTATAATGAATCCTGATACTGTTTTCTTTTAATTTTAGAAGAAACTTATAAGTGAGTAATATATTTTTTACTATCTTCCAATCATGGAAAGTGCCACACAAAATATAAAGTTTATGAAACGTGTGAATAAGTAATATTGACCTAACATTGTATATTCCCATAAAATAGGATATCAATTTTTTCATTCTCGTTACATCAAAAAAGAATTTAAACTTCCTAATTTTTAATCAGCTCATTCTCTGTGTTTTGAAAAAAATAATAAAATTTAACTCTTAAATGATAAACATAAACTTCATATACATTAGTTGAAATATCTTACATTATTAAGATTAGTGAAGCGGATCACGTTTTCCATAAATCACCTTCTTTATTTAGATAATTTTTTAGTGAGATTTTTCTTCTAAAAATCAAAAACGATTTTTGAAACATTGAAGGTCGTAACAAAGTGATGCCTCAAGCCATAAGCTATAATGACTGCTTCATTTGAGGTTATTACCGTATTAGACAAAATAGCTACTTTTCATTTTTTCTCGCGTTATTCTTTTTTCCCCTTTCTCTGTTTATGATATTCGAAAAAAAAGAAGGGTAAAGAAAAAATTTAGATCGGAAGACCACACTTATTCACTAAACCGTTACGAGTCGCTGTTAAAGTCACTGGAACTTGAAATGAAATCTTCTTTATTTAATCTTATCCAAATTTTGAAATCTGTTTTCTTACTTTCATACTTTCGTTTAATGCCAGCGGTTTATATTTGTTAACATTAATTCAAAATATTAGTTCTAATCAATTGTTAGTTGTTAAATCTATGTGTCTATTTCTACCTATGTATATATATGTAATTTTCATAAATATTAATGTAATAATGATTTCAAAACACATTAATTTTTTAATTAGTATCAATAGCATATTTTTATTATTATAAACAACACATTTTTACCTATTAATCCAGAATTTGAAACAAACAACACATACGTTTTCGAATTAAAAGCATTTTCATTTTCTGCTTAAAAACGTAAATCTCTTAGAAACGTAAATTAATCTCAACGTTTAAAGAAAATGGAAAAACAGAGTGGAAACAAAATTACCTTACCAAGAATCATAATATTTGTATCACTATACAAATATTGAAATTATAGTAAAGTAATACTTTCATTGTAAAGTGTATAACGTTGACATAGTTTTTAAGGGGTTTTGATCAAATTCTATTCAATGTTTCTTTTCATCACTGTTATAACAATTTCAGGACTCATTAAAAATGCCAAGATTTTCAGACACCTGTAATATATCCTGTTCTTCCGTATTCTTGGTTAAGCGTTTAAATCACAAAATTAAACATTTGAGAAAACAGTATTTATATACTGTAACATTATTCACACTAGAAACTGTTTGTGAGTGAAATAACGTCATCAAGTATTGTACAATGTTGGATCAAATGCAAACTTTTGTATCATGGAAACAAAATGACAAAAAACAAAATTTGGTATAAATATTAGACTACTTCCATAAAACTTAAGAGTTAATAAGTATGCCACTTAAGAAAAACCAAAGGATTACAATAATTGAATTAATTTGAATGATCGGAAAAGAAAAAAAGATGGTTAAATGTGTGTGCTTCTAAAATTTTTTAATTAACTTATAATATTTTCTTGTTCAGTTGCAATTAAAAATTATGTTATGTAACAGTTATTGAATTTAATATTTTTTAAATAACGATATCTTAAGTTCCAAAAGGGAAAACTTAGCATGAATTTATTAGTAAATTCAATTAATTTTTGCAATTGAATGATATTAGCCCGAAGTTTGTCCAAACAATGACTTTATTAAAGTTTATCATAAATTAATCTCCATGTACTGGTGGAAAGATTATAAGTTTATAATGAAGATTGCTAAAGTTGGACATGTTTCAATTTTGTCATTAAATTTAGAAAATTAAAATATATCATGATTTATTTACCTATGCCGATAAGCTGATATTTGTCTACGCATAATTAATAAAAAATTCTTTTTAATTCAAGCTGTAACGTATAAATTTGTTTCTCTGGATGTTGAATTCATCAGTTTAAGAAATATTTATTGACTGGTTACAAAGTATAAATATTAGTTATTTTAAGTAATTAAATAATTACCAATAAAATGCATTAGTTTTAAAATAATCAATCTCAAATCGCAATTAAAATAACTAATTTTTTTTTGTAAAAACCTGAAAATCTAAATTACCTATAGTTTTATCAAAACAAATATTATATATATATAAGATAAATTTTCAATGTTTTAAAAATTTTAAGAAAATTATGTATATCATGCATTGAATAATTTTCATTGACTATATAATCCCTTAATAAGTCAAAATTTGTTAAATTACACAAAAATTTTAAAGTTCATTTTTCATGCAATCGTGCTTAGCATATTTTCAATTTTTATTTTACTTAATTTTTTGCTCTATAATGCATTTATTTAAAAAATATATATTCAATAATTTATTATTGTAAATAAAATACCGAAAATTTAATCAGTCATACAGTTAATTTATTTTTTTATTTTATAAAGCCATTTAATAAAAAATTATTAAATTTATAAAAATGATGAGATCAAAATTGATTAAAATAAAATATTAAAATGATTCCTCAAAATTTAATCTGTGTTTTGAATTTTCAAACAAAATACAATCAGCCATGGTTTTCATAAACAAAAATGTTATTTTTACAATTAAACCATTACTATGGTAAAAAAGTATTTAATTATATTATTTTAAGGCAGTAGGATGTAAAAATAAAAACAATGAAGTTATCTAATAGAATGGTAGAAAAAAAAGGAATTTATTAATTTCTTTTCTCCTTTCTTTTTTTACCCTTTCTAATGTGAATCTTATGTAGCAAATAATAAAGAAGAAAAAATATTTTTTTAAACATTCGCTTCATTATGTCATTCAACTACAGATCCGTCTTATATTCTTTGTTGTGAAGTGGAATACACCCCTTCTCAGTAGGCTATCATTCCGCGAGAGGAAGAGGGGGAGGGGACGAGAGGAAAAAAACGGCCTATTTAGGTGAAGTTGAAAGCCGCGCTTCACTTCACAACCACTAATGGCTGAGATTCGGAGTTCAGAAAAGCCTGCTGCCATAAACAGGTAACTAATTTTTCTAAGTCTTCTCTTTATTTGAATTCTTGAAGCATGATACTCTGTTTTAAACTCACAAAAAATATCGTTTTCATTCATTTATTATTTAATAATTTAAATTTATGTAATTAATTTCCATGATTAAAACTGAAGTGAAAAACTTAAAAATTCTATCATAGATTAAAATTCCTAGAGCAACTTCAATATAGTTGATTCAAATCAAAAAAATTTTAAAAAATCAATAAAATTGTATATAAATAGTAGCATTTAAAAAATATATTAACTTTAAATATTCATATAGCTTTCATAAATCTTAAGAATTATTTTGGTATTACAACTCTATTGAAGAAGAGTAAACATAACTAAAATGATTAATAAATTCTTAGTGAAAATGACTGATCAAAATATATTTGTAAGACAATTAATTTGTTTATAATTAAAATTGGATAGAATGATTATAATTTTTTTTGTATATAGTGAAAGAATTGAAAAAAGTTACGATGTTAACATATTGTTTAGTGCAAATTCTTCAATAAAATAATTTTATAGTTTAAATATCTCAATCTTTGAATTTCATTTAAATATTAACATTATGTTCGTAATTTTCATATCTTAGAACTCCTAAAAAAATAATTCCCACAGTCAAATTCACTTCTAAAATGAGTTCCTGCTTTATAATTTAGGTTTTTATATTATAAAAATTTTAGTAATTTCTTTCTAATAAGTCTTTAATACCTTCATGAAAAAGTCTAAATTTTATAATTCTGATACTTCCACTATTTTACCAATTAAAAATTAATCAAACACACAAATGGCCATACATTTTCCTCAATATTTTAACATTTATTCCGCTAGAACTTCAAAATTTCATAATTATTTATAATCATTTAATTTTTGTGAAAGGTAATATGATTTTAAAAATATCTTACTGGAATTATTTTATTTATATTGCTATTATGTTGCTATTACTTCTCTATTATGTTACTTTTAAATTTTAATATGTAATAAAAAGTCCCTTTCAGTAACTTAAGCTTCAATTGAAGATATTTGATTAAAATTTAAGTTACATAAAGGAATTAATTTGACAGTTGAAGACATGTAAAAATAACTGAGTAATTAAAAATAATCTTATTTTAATATTTTTAAACTAAGTTAATTATGTAAATTAATATTAAAAATTTTAAGAGAAATTTATAATTTCTAAGGTTTATAGTAACAATTAATTTTAACTAAACTATAACATTCCTTATTATTTAAAGGCCATATTTGATACAAATAAGGAAGTAAATTAATCATTGCTAAAAATACACATTTACACAAGAAAAAATTATATTATAACAAATAAGCAATAAAGGATATTAATTGCATTATTATTGTGTAACAATAGTGAAACTTTTGAAATCTATTTGAATTACTTCTCATTGCAGTATTTAATGTTTTTGCCTTTAAGAATTATAACTTTATTCTTCAATATTTAATGAGAATTATATACAAATATGTCTCAATAATATCGTAAGAAAGAAAAATGATTTGGCTACAAAATTCTAAACAGTAATTTGAAAATTTGATAAATATAAAGTAGAAAATGTTAAATTATTCTTAAAACAACACAAAACATTCAATATGTTCATATAAAATCACTCTCTGTTTTGCTTAGAATTTATTATAAGAGAATTTACTTACATACCCAAATGTATTAACAATATCTTATTCAAAAAATATTTAAAATGCCGTAGATCCTTCTAATTATTAATAAATTGTTTTTTTTCAGTACATAAATTGTTTGATCTATTCCTGTTGAACACTTTCTTTCATTTCTAGCTTGAAAATGGGAAAAATCCCATTTAAGGCAGTTATTAAATATAAATCAGCTGACTACCTTCATAAACAGTTCTAGAATTTCTGAATCTAAAGTTCACTGGCACTAGTAAGATGAAGTGAATTCCCTTGATTTTTGAATAAAAATTATTATAAATTATTAAAAATCTTTGTTTTCAGTTTTATTAACAAACCTTATTCTTTAGCCATAAGGCACTTTTATAACTGATCTGGCTTTATTTAAAAGATTTCAGTAAAATTGAAGCATACATAAATTAATGAAAATTAAATTAAATGTATTGAATTTTGAAATGATTGATTAAAGCGCATATGAAGTGATAATGCTCAGAAATATAGCAATTTACTTATTATATTTGGCAGTATATAATAGTAATGATTAAACTTTGACTCCTTGAAAGAATTGTATACTCAGCTATTTATATATGATATATATTATTATGTTATTTATTTGTGATACTATATATCAATGGGTTGTTATGATACGAGCAATAAAAACGTTATACGTTTACTATACATAATACAGTTCCATATCATTATTCTATTTGCTGTGTCAATATGGTAGTTTCTCAAAAAAGCTTGTGTTGGTTATACGGTTTGGTCATGAATATCAATCAATCCTGACAACCAAGTCGAAATTTTACCACAAATAATCAGCGAAGAGATTGATTTGTTGCTATTACCTTCTTTATCGCTAGACTATCCTCACACTAGCCTTCAAGTGGAATGATTTGTGTTTAATGGAATATACTGATGACATTCATGCAACTAAATCTGGAAAATATTTTCGTATGGTCTATGTAAACATTGCTTAACTTAATTAGTTTAGCATATAGAGTAGACATTATATAAGCCTCTTATCCTATCTAACAAATTGATAAATGAGATGCTCTTCATTATCCAATTCTTCCTGACATCTACATTCACTATTTCTTGTGGCTACTAATATAAACAAATTTGAATGATGCTGATATCTAGAAATAAGTATTTTAATGATTATTTTTCATTAAATATTTTAATGATTATTTAACTTTAAATTTTTTAAAGATAATGTCCCTCTAGTATTGGAGCGGATGATAATTGACAATCAAACCATAGCATTAACAATAAAACTATAATAATTAATCTGAATTCTATATTATATTGAAGTTGATAAATTTGGAAGAAGCTTTGATATCGTTAAATAAGTTTACAAATTAGTGATAGCCACATGTAAATTAAATCATTCACTTATCTTCCATCATTTTGTGAAGAATTTTTTTTTCCTTTCCAATGAAGATTCACTGTTGAGACTGAGTGCAATTGAGGAGAATTTCATCCCGTTGTACATATGTAATTTATGTTATTACAAATGAATTTCATTTCTTTATTTAAATATTCACACATCAGAATGAAAGATTTTTGAATCAATATGCTTATAATTAATTTAAATGCACGTTACTTAAAATTAATAAGAAATCGGATTTCGAGTAAATTGGTATGGTATAGTTAAATTTTTTAAATTAAATTTCTTAATAAATTTGGATAAAATATTTTAAAAATAAAAATTGTATTGTTTTTAAATCAAAATTTATATTTATTTTATCATTATTATTTTTATAACATTCAAAATTTATAACACTATTATAAGATTTAATATTTGAATTAATAATAATTAATAATATAATAAGATAAATAAGTGTAATAAATTATATTTTGAGAAGTAATAAACAATAATATGTTGATAAGCACTGTTCTGTGCGTATGTAAAATTTATTATATAATTAGAGTACAATTACGCGAACAAAGTATATATACAAACATACATACATACATACATACATACATATATATATATATATATATATATACATATATATATATATATATATATATATATATATATATATATATATATATATATATATATATATATATATATATATATATATATATATATATATATATATATATATATATATATATATATATATATATATATATATATATATATATATATATATATATATATATATATATATATATATATTGGAAATACTTAGTGAACTGAATATAGCAAGCATATAATGAAATGTTGTAATCTTAGTAATAAAAATGAGATATTGAATTTTGGAAGAAGACAATTTTTATTTCAGATGTTTAATTAGATTCTAGATAAAGTTATAAATCCACGTTTTAAATTATATCTTAATGATGTAATTTAATTAATAATAAATTAGTTTGAGTTAACTGTTTAATAATAATTGCCGATTACATTATTTAACAGTTAAATGAAGAAACATTTGCTATTAAATTTTTATTAGATTTCAGATTATTATGAAATAATAAATATTCTAAATTTTAAAACATATTTAAATATTAAAAAAATTAGTTTTTTCTTAATTCTAACTAGAACAAAATATGAAATTATGTTCTAATTGAAATAAAAAGAAATTTAATTGAAAAAAAACATGATTTTCAACAAATTCTATAAGTATGAGTTGATCTATGTGATATATATATTTACTTTACAGTCAGAATTTCTGCTTAAAAGTGGAATACATTAAAAGTAAAATGATTTGGTTGAGTAATCAACTGCAGTGGAGGATCAGAGATCAGTTATGAACCTTGACAACGTAAGCCTACTTTCCATCATAAGCCACTGCCGAAATGAGGCCGTTATGATAATAACTGCGTGGATGATGATGCTGATAATAGCATATCATCTTCACTTCTTGAAGCTCAAAATGGGGTTTATGTTAAAGACCCTATGAACTAATGACGTGCTCGTAGATTTATGTTAGAATAACTAGGACTTTTCAATAACATTTTCTTATTTTTAGATATTCATGTGAAAGTGATAATGATATTTTATTGTGTAATAGTTATAAGGCCAAAAAAATATTAACTGAATTAATTATGTGATGAAATCTGATCGAACATCTTTTTTTTTTTATGATTTTAGCAATTACTCACCTCATTGATAACAACAAAATTATGAAATTAAGTCAAATATTAAAGATGATTATTACCTTCGTAATGGTAATTATTCACCATTATTATCATTAAAATAATTAAGATAGCTCCCATCATACAATAAAGGGATTGAATCAGAGTATGAATTTAATTTAATGAATTCAATGATTTAAAATTTTTGCATTTAGTAATTAATACAAATCACTTATTTTTGAATAATGGTTTTTATTTATCATAGTTTAAATATATTTATAATTTCTGTAACCACACAAATTATATTACAAATTAGTTAGATAATTTAAATGAATATGAGGAATAAATTGATTATTAAAATTCTTATTACCCTGCTTAAATCTTCCTTTATCATATTTAATTACTAGAATTTCTAAAAAAGCAAACAAGGTACAGATTTTTAAATTAATGAAATTTTACGGTGTTCAATTGTTGAATGTGATTGTAAAATTATTTTACAAAACAAAAATATTTTATTACATTAAGCGAATTTTATTCAAAAAAAGTATTAAAATATGCTATAGATTACAATATGAAAATAAGCTGAAATAAATAGAAGTCTGTTATAGCTTAGTCCTTTCAACTGGAGATTTCAAAGTCTAATGAGGTTAATGTCAAATTAAATTGCACACATATAGATTTTTTCTATTATCTTTCTTTTTTCGAAGTATCACTTATCATAAAACTATTTAATTTGCTTACAATAGTTTATTAAGTGATTTAAGTCTGTTATATTTAAGTGAATTAAATTATTTAACATTATGGATTTCTCTTTCCTAGACAATAATCCATTACAATAGTCCTGGTTATGCTACTATCGAATACTACCATAAGAAAATAATTTTAGATCATGGCATACTAGCTATAAGTGCTAAGTCCTATCAATGTTATGGAGTTACAATTATATAACTCGGTTATTATAACTGCTATATGTACCTTCATGCTATGTACCTCCATGCTTAACCTTCAATGTTCCAAATGAAATATTTTGAATTCGATTCTTTCCACTGTTTAATAACAGCGAGTGTGTATTGTGTTCCTTTTATATCTGCAGGCACGTCTTTTCAAAGTTAATTCATAAGGTTTCGTTTTATTCATTGGGAACCACCAATTTCTTTCATAAAAAACATCCTCCAAGAAAGCAACACGTAATATTTATTATCATGACTTGGATTTTTCAACAATGTCTTAATAACTAAACTTGCAACTTTTGTGAGTGATTAAACATTAAATATCGTTTCACTCATGGTTTCGAAAATCCCATAATTCGAGGATATATTTTTTAAATTAATATTAATTTTTAACCAATGTATGCTTTTTTAAAATTTATAAAAATAAAATTAATTAAATAACAAACAAGCTACTGACATATTCATTTAACTGGGTTGTATGGCTCGGAGAAAAGGAAATTGTTTATTTCATAAACTATGAATACGATAAGTTTAACATGATATATATTATATATATATATATATATATACATATATATATATATATATATATATATATATATATATATATATATATATATATATATATATATATATATATATATATATATATATATATATATATATATATATATATATATATATATATATATATATATATATATATATGTATTTAAATAAATTATCTTTCATGATTTAAACATTTCTAGAGAGATTTTTTTTACTTATTTATTAATAATATAAATAATTTAATTTTTAATAATATCAATACCAAAATAAAATGCTCTTTTTATTAGTAATATTAAATTGAATATTTATACTTTTATTTTGCTGATTTTTTGAATAAAATATGAACTTATATTTATCGTGAAGTTTTTCTGAAATCGCATGTTAGTGATAACAGATTTATATTAAAGATTCAATGGTAAATATCGATATTTCGTCAAGTTATGGACATTTTACTTTATTACAGATTTTGTTCATTAAATATGCAATTAATTAATTAGAATAAAAAGTTCCAAAATTAAGTGATTAATATTCCAAAGGGATCATAATTTTTCTTTTTACGAAATTCACTGTCTTTTAAGTGATAAAGATTTGGAAATTGGAAAAGTTAAGCTATCCGTATCTTAATTTTTTTTTTTTGTAGTTTATCAAATTATATGTATATCTTTCACACATTTTCCGAACCAAAATCAATCATAATAGAAGATTTATTCTTTTCCAATCCTACAAAATTCTACTTGTATTAGAAGCAAATTACAGTTTTAATGAATTTTTTTTTTCAGTGAGAAATATACCCATTATTATTCATTCATTTTTTTTTCATGAAAAAAAATCAGTAAATTCGGTGAAATAAATATTGCTTATGAACTCATAGATCAATGAGCTCTGAAGGAACGGTCAATTTATTTTCGTAACTAACGACCCTGGCACTAATGCATCCACAGGTCACGGTTACAGTTAATTCTAAAAAACTTGAAATTCAGCCCATTTTTGTGTTTTGTACTTCTCTCGTTCCGTTGATTAGAATCAACCATACATAACTAAATGTTAACAAAATTAGAGCGAATTTGTCCTTCTTTAAAATAGATATTTTTAGTAAAATTAGCATGTTTTTGTCGTAATCTATCAAAAATATCGTACTATCCTACTTAACTGAAATATAAAAGTTACATCCTTATTTAGTAAATGCAAATTTTCTCTAACATTTATTGGAATTGTCAATCACACTTCTTCCATAGTATTTTTCTTATATTTCCTTGAAGAGATATCAAATTTTCCTCAAACACTCTTTCATTCAAAAAATTTGACTTTATTTTGTTAGTTCTTAATAAATATTTACAGAGTTTAGAAATCCGATGTGAAGAAAAGTTTAATAAAATTATATGTAGTAATTGTTTGTCAGTATTTCCTTTTCATTGAACAGTAAAACTGGATTCCATATTTATTTACTTATGCTTTTTGATGCATAAATTAACTAATTTCATTCATAATTACTATTCGATTGTAATATCTTTTAGATTTTTATATATATTACATTCAAATTTCATATATTAATATAATTTTATAATACAGTATGTCAAATAATGTATATTCATTATGATTAAATATTTATTATTATGTATGTGGATTCAAATGTTTAATCAGTAGTGAGTATTTGTAGTGAGTATTTATCTTTAACAACAAATACTCACTACAGTTTAAAATTTTACAATATAGAATTTTTAAAATATTTATCTCTTGCTTTATTTAAATAAAATTAATTGTCTTGAGAAAGAAAACGCAGACATTTATTTCAGTTTGATAAAACGCTTGACATATTCATGGTGATTAAAGACTAATTCAATAAAATTTTCTCACATTTTGAATTATGATGGGTCTTCTAGGTTTATTTCTATGATACTTAGATAAAATTTTTTAATAGATTCTGTTATTGAAACAACAAGCTCTAATGACTTCCAATTGTGAAGTTGACAGAAAAACCAAAGAGCTTATGAAGTCAAGGATAATAAATTTTAAAAAAATCGATGGTTTCAGTGAAAGAAGTTTGAAATGATTCATCAGATACATAATATTGATACAAAATATGTCTTACAGACCTATAGCGATACTTCAAATAGTTGTATGGAAAGTTGGTTAGTTGACCGAGAAAATATATAGATATATTTTAATGTTTATTTCTGTGAAAAAAATAACACATTTAATTCTTTTTATGAATCAGGAAGTACTAGATCCATCAATAAAAGAAATGTAATCAACAGCTTACGTTTCTTCATAGACTATCTACCATTCGATGTAATTTGACATCTCATAGGAATCTAGTAATATAAAAAGATAACATTAAAAAAATAAGCCTGATATTCAAGGATAATAAATATTTTTTCATTGACTATATATATATATATTTCTGATATCCCACTATCGAATATTTTTAAATGGAACCACTCAAATTTGATTTTAAGTGGTGTATCCAATTAAGACATTTCTTTATCTTTAGCAACAAAATTAGTTTTGATTCAAAGCTAATTAAAGTTGATTTTACATTGAAAAATTACATTTGAATCAAAAATTTCTTATTAAGAAGCACTCTGTCATTATATTTGACCACTCAAGTTTGATTCTAAGTGGTGTATCCAATTAAGACATTTCTTTATCTTTAACAACAAAATTAGTTTTGATTCAAAGCTAAATAAAGTTGATTTTACATTGAAATCAAATACATTGAAAGTTGATTTTATACTGAAAAATTACATTTGAATCAAACATTTCTTATTAAGAAGTACTCTGCCATTATATTTGACCACTCAAGTTTGACTCTAAGTGGTGTATCCAATTAAGACATTTCTTTATCTTTAGCAACAAAATTAGTTTTGATTCAAAGCTAAATAAAGTTGAGTTTACGTTGAAATCAAATACATTGAAAGTTGATTTTACATTGAAAAATTACATTTGAATCAAACGTTTCTTATTTAGAAGTACTCTGTCATTATATTTGATGTGATAGTCTGGGATGGGATCTCTTGTGATAACTAATAACCTCCTATTATTTTACGAGACTCTCTCTCCTGTAAGTCGACAACAGTTTGCTGCTGATGGTATTGCATATGCATTCTTCGGCCAGTCTCTGTTTTCTAGTAGCCCGTGGTTTAATTAGCATGATAGTGTCTTTAAGTAATCAAATATTTAATAATAATATTTAATATTAATAATAATATTTAATAATAAAATCTTTAAATATTTTGCCATTTGAATAAGCAATTTCAAAAGTCTAGAAATGTATGTAATGTTCTTTAGCAGCAAATATTGAAACTGTAGCAAGATTCAAAACAGCAAGATACTCCGATTCTGTGTTTCGTCACGTACAAATTATATGGACAGTTTTACCACATTTGAATACATTAATATCCTGCAAATGTGGTGAAACTCTCTCTCTCTCTCTCTCTGTATATATATATTATATATATATATATATATATATATATATATATATATATATATATATATATATATATATATATATATATATATATATATATATATATATATATATATATATATATATATATATATATATATATATATATATATATATATATATATACATAGCGTTGATACAGATGGCATAATCACACTTATGCTTAATATTGTACCGTTAACTGAATATAAATTACTTACTATAAAGTTTCTATTTTTTGAAGGTGACATAAATTTAAACTCATCGAAAAGTATTATGTGTTAAATTTTACAACTATTAGTCTTATAATACACAATTATAAATTATTGCTATTGTACAAGTCTTATAAGAGAAATTTTCATTTGGAAATTGACTGGTCTGTTATATTTTACATCGTTAAAAATCTCCTAAAAAGAAATGTGAGAATTCGAATGCAAGAAAAAGTCCTATCTTAACCGTTATTGGACAAAAGAAATATCATTCGAACTATCGATAAGTTTTTTAACTTAATTAAGCACTCACAATAAATATAGTATGTGTTACTGATTTAACAAAAAATTTTCTCTTAAGATAATTATGATATTTCTTTTAGTTTTTTCATGAAAGGAATATCATAATTATCTTAAGGAAGAAATTCATGGTTTGAAAAGTTTTCCGAATGTCAATAATTGGTGACAGTGTTCGAAAACCCTTACAGCTGCCTTAAGCTGTTAGATAGTTTCTGACACATATTAATGTCTCCTTTTAAATCATTTCTAAACAAAATTATTGCAGATTTACTAAATCAAATTTACTTTCAAAAAATAGTTTATCGTTAGAATAAATTTTGGCATTTATTTCGAATTAAAACAATACTTGATTTAAAAAAATATGATCATGTTTTAAAAATTAAGAAATTATCGAAACGTGTGTTTCTCGTAGTTTTTTATATGTTTGAAGTCTTATCATATTAACAAAAGTTTTTATAGTAATCAGTATTATTTTTAACAATGTTATTTTTTAGCAAATCACTTTATCTTATGATCTGCATGTAATTATTACTATTATACATGTGTAAAATTAATAATTAAACATTTTTATTATTACTGTATGACTTCAACAACTTTTTTAAATAAATAGTTGTTGTTGTTGCTTATCTCCAAGGGTCTGACGGAGTCAGACTAAATCTAGGAATCTGGTTGATTCATAGGGAGAAAAAGTGCAGCTTCTGTAGTCTGGAGCACCGTGAGGAAGAAGACTATCTTGGTTCCATGCCTGTTAGTGTTAGCTGGGAATCATGGAATGGCCTTCACACATTGGCTGACCCTACCAGGAGTAAAAACTCCCGACGTGCTTCGCCCACTCCTCCAAGGAACACCCCCTTGCCATAGTGAGGCCACTAACAGGAAAAAAGGGGAAAATACATCCTCCCCAGCGGGGAATCGAACCCCTATGTCCCGCGTGACAGGCGGGGATACCGACCACTATACTACCGAGGATAGATAGTAATATGATAAAGTATTGAAAGAAAGTAAACTAGAAATACTCTTTGAAAATCGCTTGAAAAATGAAAACAAAATAACTTTAGCTGAAATCACAGTAATGATAACAATAAAAATATCAGGGAAACAGTTGTATTGCGGTGCACTTCAGACTAAAATAAATGAACATTCTTAATTAGATTTCTGGAAGAAGTAATCTTCTCACTTCCAATAACTCACCACTTCATTTCTATTAATCAGACAAAAAACTTATGCAAAAATGCTAGAAATGCTAACACATGTTTATAAGATTTATGGCAAAATAACCTGCAAACAAAATTGAAAGTAAATATAAATTTATTATTATATTAAATTTCTAACTGCCATTTCCTACCAATCGAAGCCACTGTACTTTGTCAACAATATTTCTCACATAACATAGTCACCATCGTAATTGCTACTCTCCTACCCAGACTTCGTGTATTAATGGAAAGATAATATAAGATTTTAAGAACAATTAAAGTTTTTAAGCTTTCTCAACACGATGACCTATAGCTGTAACACCATGTCCTAGACACACATTAAGTTCGTATTTCTTTTAAATTACTGGAGCTCAAATGTATGATTATTATTCCAATTTGAAATAAAGACACGTGACTAAGAAAGATGCCGAAAAATTATAGATTCAATGAATGATAAGAAAATGATTATGAAGTCAATGTACTCTCGAAAGAGTAATCTGGCAGGAAATAAATTTTAAATGTATACAAAATCTCAAATTATTTGTAAATGGACAATTTATTTTTAAATTATATATTTAAAAAACATCGCCAAAAGAATGAAAGTGAACTTAGAAGAATAAAAATGATTTTTTCCTCTCAAATTGAAAAATGTTATGTTCGGCCGATAGTAACTGTATTTATAGTCTACACTCAACGTGTTCAAAAATCAAAGACAAGCACAAGGAGTGAAAAAGAAACAAATTTAACTAAAAGGGAAAATCCCAAAGGATAATGATAGAAAATGGAAAAATAATTGACTTGAAAATCGTAAAGTGACCTTTGGAAACGTAACTACAATTAATAGATATTTACAGAGAAGATTCATGTTAATGTCTGGGAGAAAACTCTCCGAAGTCGGTTAAAGGATTAAAATTTCCATGCATAAAAATCAAGGCCTGCACTAACCCCAATAAAAGTAATTAGAAAAGATTATAGTTAAGCAGTCTTTTAAAAATGATGATGTTTATAAATTATTCGCCAGTTCCCACTAGTGAGGGTAATAGAGCTTCAGCATTCGCTTGAAGCAATAAAAATAAGAATAAAACGAAACAGTTTTTCCAAAAATATGCCACATACTTATATTTAATTGTAATTTATCGGTATGTATCATTTACAGAACTTAGAAAAGGCCCTTAACAAATAACTCAATTAGTTTGAAAACAAACTGTCAATAATAAATTTTTCGTTCTCACACTATAATACTCGAGAATGTTCAAATAAACTTGCGTAGAGAAAGGAGTACAGACTTGTTGTTAACTCCTGTTTAGAACCACAAATTCAAACATCTACATAGTCGTGAATTCTTGAGTGACCAGCTTGTCTCTTATCACCACGCTTCCCCAGTCGTATTTGGTTTCGACGGAAAAACTCCCAATTTGACAAAATTAATGTACCTTAAATATCCTAAAACTTAATATTCCTTAGATAATGTAATCATAGTTCTTCTCAGTTGATTGCGATTCGAAGTTATTAAATGAGTGATAATTTAACACTACGAAATGAACAATCTCAAGGATTAAGAGTGTTGAAAGGCGCTTTAATATCCACTCGAAAATTG
The DNA here is from genome assembly GCA_030067965.1 of Latrodectus elegans. NCBI lineage: Eukaryota > Metazoa > Arthropoda > Arachnida > Araneae > Theridiidae > Latrodectus > Latrodectus elegans. Next base: position 13,883,522 of record CM057810.1, read on the forward strand.
CTTCCTTGGGTGACTTTTTACAAATAAAATCTATATTCTATTGTTGTAAAGGATGAAACTCGGAAAGATCTTAAGCAGTCGCCCCGATAGACGTGGATTCAGATACTAGAATCGTATTTCTGTGGTGGGAGAGCAATTAGGTTTATGCACGGAATGATAATTCAAGACAGTATTCAAAATTCATTTGATTAGATATTTAGAATAATTCAAGCATAATAATTAAATTTTAATGAAACTTTAAAACTGTATACATTTACAATAAATATCCACTCTAAGCAGCAAAGAAAAGGCTTAAAACCGTATTCCGCACTAAGTGGCCAAGACCTTATTCATCCAATTTTTTCTTCTTTTTCTACTACTTTCTCAAGTTTCGTTTTGATAAAAACAAGTGGCGTAACAGTGCTCCCTAATATCGAGACGTTCGTACAGCATCATTTGTCTCTCGCTGTTGAACAGCAGTGATGACTGAAACAGGGACTTTTCGCTCTTATGAACATTATCCTACGAATAGGTCCTTGATGAGAGCGTGGGGTTAAATGATGATGGAATAAAACCAAATGGTATACAGTTGGCTCCCTCTATTTAATTTTTTATATAAATATATTTAAAGATGATCTTGCCACCATCAAAACAGTCTGTACCTTTGAAATAAAGAAGTTGAAGTTTTTTCACTCAACTATTAACTCAAATGTGAAAAGACCCATGATCAGATTGAATCTTAAACTCATTGAAAACTACCTGGAATAAAATAAACATTTTAAAGTAATCAATATCTTGCAAGCCTAAATCGACTTGCGTAGAATTCAGAAATTCCCAAATGCTTGTATAAAATCTTTATTTACTATTATTTATCTCTTGTTGCATACACACACAATTTCTTTGAAATAAAGAATATATGTATAGGCATATACATGTGTATGTACACTCGATATAGTTTCCAAAATGTTTTTAAATCACATGGAAAACTTTTTTTCTAATGGTGGGCACTAGTGGACTAACCTTTCTCCACAACAAGGCTGAAAATTGCTATTCATTTATTATAACTCGGTGGTCACATGTGATCCAAGTCATGGAGTACAATCATGTTTATAGGGTGGACCACATTCATTCATCATCTGAGAAGAAATAACAATTAAACAAAAGAGAGAGAAAGAGAGAGGAAGAAACATCTGTATGCCCAAACTGAGATTCGAACTCAGGAGTAACAGTTTAGAAGTCAGGAACTGTAACCACTCAGCTATCTGCTGGAAATGGCAACTTATGTGCTTGATAATAGTTGATCAGATATAAGTTATTCCGATAATTTATTTTAGCCCTAAATAATTTTTAGTTTTTCTAAGGGTCTCTAATTAAAATTAAATTTCAATTGATTTGTTTTTAATATGTTATATAGAGTATGACCATTTCTAATGCAACCAATTGGTCCAATATGAACAAATAATCAACACAACCTCATTTATTTCTAAATTCAATAAGAGCTCGCATACCATAAGCTTATTTGATAAGTTATTTCTTGTAGATAGTATTTTCAACATAAGAATACATAAAGCACTAGCAAAAGTAATTTGAGTTATTTTCCTGCATGTCTACCCAATAAAACAACTTTTTAAATTATTATTATTGTTACTCTGTTTTGAATTGAATATATTTGTTTATTTTGCGTTTAATTAATATATCAATTTACTTCAATGCTCATAAATAATTACTTTCGAATAAAAATAAAGAAGAAGTTATTAAAAGAAATAGTTTTAGATCAATATAATTTATTTTATTCTTTAACAAATCATCCATTCAGATATTTTAAATATATATACAGACTTATGATTTAATAATTTAAGCTTTAAATTATACAGCAAATAAAATTCTATCAATATATTTTGTGATATTGCTTTGTTTGACGCAATATATCATCTTACTTGTCATATGGAATAGCGCGTGACGATTTGTGGATTTTTTTAAAGGTGGAATCCTTTGCTCCACCAATTATTTAGGCTACTAAGATCAGCTAGAAAATTTTAATATTCCACAAAAATGTTCTAAGTTTAGTTGGACAGTTAATTTTTTATTTTTTTTTTTTTTTTGTTCACCTCAAAGGCTTCAAAGAATTCACTTGTAGGCTAAAACGGTTTTAAACTAACTTTCTAATCTTCTTTGGTATTTTTTCCTGTCACTAATTTTCGAGTTGCGTGGAAAAGTGGTTACGGTTAAATAGGCCTAATTATCGCCAAATACTTTCCCATACTTTCATTTTGCTGTGTCTTTGGGATTTTGTTCTGAATAAGAAAGTTCCTTGAACTTGGACAGTTTTTCTTTAACTGTTTCATATTTCTAGAGCATGGAAGACATGTTATTTGTGGAGATTCCTTCACGGTACATAATAACTTAACAAGGATTGTTAGAATGTTTGATTGATTAGTTACAAGTGGTTTATATTTCTTTATGTACAGAAGTAATGTGAAATTCTATTTCATTCAACTCATTTCTCAAATATCACTTTGACAAAAGTATATTAGAAATGTTGATCAGGGACAAAGTGAGGGAAATAAATTTTATAGTTATGTTTAGTGTGTTAAAAAATTCAAACTGTTTTTGTATGAAAGAAAATAAGCTTATGGGAATAGCTTAAAGAATTCGTAAATATCCCTTACAACTATCTGTATTATAGTACATGGTTTGAGAAAAAACTTGTTTGCTCTTCACTTTTATCAATAAATATAGTTTAACTTTATATCTCATAAAATTTTCCTAAAGTTTTATATTATAAAACATTTTGTAAATTACACATGATGGTCTCAACAACTATTAAAAAATGTTTTCTTATACTTGAAAAGTTTAAGCGTTTCTATATTTGCGAGGTATTTAAGAAGCAGATCTCTCTTTAAATTTTTAAGTCCTGATATTTTAAATAGCTGGGTTACATTGTGTTATATATTTATGTATGCATAATATTAAAAATCAGCCGGCCAACTTGTCTAGTTCTCAGCATGCCTGACTACAGAAAGGGAAGTCTTGGGCTCGAATCCCGGTTCAGGCATGAATGTACTTTCTTTCTCTCTATCCTGTTTTTGTCCTTTATTTGTGTGTGAATGAGGTATGAATGGTGCCTAACCTATAAATAGGTCCCTATGGCATGTGTAAGGGTGCAATGGTGGCCCACCCCATGTGGTGCACCCGGGGCAACGCCTCGGCTGCCAAGAGGTCGCTGTTTCTGGCCGGTTCCTTGGGTATAAGGGAACAATACATCCCGATATACTCCGATCATTGGAAAAATATTAAAAATCAATATAATCAATCAATCACAAGTGTAATGCAATAATTATATAGTCATGTATTAGCAAAAACAATCAATTATAAATTTATAGCTTCAATTAAAGTAAAATCGCTGATTGTATAGTGGACGTTTTATGCTACTTTCAACTATATTAATTTTTCTCTAAAAAAAGTAAAATATTGTTTCGATACTATTAAAAATTATGTAAATAAAAATAAACTAAAAATAAAATTTTTACAATCTAGGAATGAAATTGATCTACTTTATCTATTTATTAATTTACTCAAAAAGCACACTTCAATTATTAAATAGCATCACTTTATCATGGGTTTATGGGTTTAATGGATGCCTATCAATTGAATGGGAATGGTAGATAAAATACCAATGTGTGAATGGTATTATTGCTTTTCCAAATATCCGATATTATAAGAATAATAACGATGTTGTAGAAATTAAATGACTCCTTATTATAAAATTGTTGCTTTAAGCAATCAAGTTATTGATTTCACAAGGATAATGCTCTTCAATAATTTACGAAATAAGCAATATGTGTTCGAGGCATAGTAAGGTTATTTCAGATGAATAATAAGGATGATCATTTAAAAAAAAATAAATGATTTGTGTGAAACTCAAGACCAATTTAAATATCCACATAATAAAGTTTGGGTAAATATCGAGTTGTGTGTGTGAGGTCAGATATTAAACTGCACTTTTATTAAACTTAATCTTTTAATATTCATGGCTGAAAAAAATTATTTTTAACAACTGTTCTAATAAAAATCATTGAAAAACATTTTATGTATTTCTAGAAAAAAAAAGCTTTTCTAAATAATTAGGAAAAATTAAGCAATAAATTTAATGAGTAATGAGCACTGTATTCATTATATTTATTATGAATATTGAATTATTATAATATGATGACATGCTACAATTTACAACAGAAATTTTTTTTTTATCTTTAGAAGTTTACAAAGAAAGTAATTACAAAAACTATTAATAAAAATTAGTTCTTAAGAAAATGTTTATTGTTTTATATGGAAAATCTTCTCATAACTAAAAGACTATTAATGCAAAATATATTACATAAAAAATTTATTACTCTCAAATATAACAAAAATATTAACTTTAAGGGAAACAAAAGAAATTAGGATATAACTTATTAGAACTTGGCCTAAGCATTTGATTATTATATATATTTTGTAAAAGAAAGTACATTACAAACCTGGATAATCATTTATAGAAAAATAGATCGAATGATCCAATGAGATTAAAATATGAAACTAAAAGCACGCGTTACAATTTAATTTTGATTTAATTTACAAAGATGTTCTTTTCAGAGCCGTTCTTGATTTTTTTAATTACATTTTCACTATTCTCCTCATATCCATATTTTTAATTTACGTAGGAAGCATTTACACTCTTTACAAAAGTAATCGAACGTGATTGTATAATTATTGAAATTCCAGTGATATTAATAAAATAGTTTGATAAAAAAAAATTCTGCGATTTTCAATCCCAGAAAAAATTTATGCGCTGACTTGTCCATAAGCTCTGGGACATATATTCAATGCATTTCCAGTACCTAAAATTATGAGTAAGGTAACCCTTAAAAAGAGTTACTTTCAGCTTTGATTTTATTTACACATTTAGAAAGATATTTAATTCAATATAACTCTGATAGCAAGTAGCCTAATGGAAATTTAAACATTCGAAGCATGTTACCTTCAGGAAGAGTTTCCATAAAATATGATATACCAAATTAATGTGTAGGACAGAAATATAAATGGAAAACTCTCTCTCATTCAGATACATATGTATTTTGGAAGCATATGCGTCAGAAATCAAACCTAAGTGTTTTTACATTTTAAGGATCGAGGTCTAACGAATAGATATCAATGAATCAATGTAATTTATTTGAATTCTTACTCCTATTCAGAGACAGGAAAGTTACATTTCTACCAGTTACTGAAATTTCATATGGATTAGTTTTGTAGGTAAAAATACATGCTTTAATGATATGATCTGGAAGTTTGGAAAACCAAGTGAAGCCGTTGTCTTTTTAAAAGCTTCTCAACTGAAACTTCTGAAGTGAAATCTCATTTGGTTTGGGCACAAAGTTAAGGGTAATTTTCTCCTAATGCATATATTTAACAGATACCCTCATCAAATCTTAATGATAGTGAACGATATATAATGATCAATAAATCATAATATATCTTGCATATGATACAAGTAAGCTATATATTATACTTAATAATATGAATAGGAACACATAAACAGCCCAATAATTGGTGTTAAATAATATTGTGATATTTTTCAAACCATGTTTATTGAATGTGATACTTTTTAAAGTCATTTCATTTAATTAAGTACGCATACAGTTTAAGTTCATGTAAAAGAACTTTAAATTAATTTTTTTATTATATCAAAATTTCAGCTTATGTAAATTTTTTATTATAAGTATTATTCTAAATTTACATTTGGTGAAACAACAGAGAATAGTGTTGGAAATTATTTTAAATTCAATTCTTTAGTTTGGATTAAGTGTAATCAATATAAAATTGCTTGATATCATGTTTAAACATGCCAAAAATATGTTACCATGTTTAAAAACCCACAAGATAACAATTTGCTATTGTGCTTAAACTTTACTCAAACTTAAGAATAATTTTTTCACATTAAAATATTTGCAATCAGTTTCCACAAACTTCTTAGTCACTGCATTCGTTGGAATAGACAATACTTCAATTAATTTTTCAGTAATTTGAATTTAATAATTTAATGATTCAAAACTTTTTCTGGTAATCGTACGTTGTTTATTAACAATTGCATGTTCCATAATCTGATTCCAAAATCTATGATAATACAATATAATTGATTTAACAATAGATACCTACCACTTGCTATTAAACTTTATTCTCTTTGTTATTTAGGTTTAAAAAAAATTACAAAACGAATCTTCACTTATTGCCTTAATATTAAGTTATAATTTATGCACCAACATTACATTTCATACTCAATTTTAATTTTTCATTGTAAAATGACACTGATAATGTAACATTCAAATTATTTTTTTTAGTTGCAGACGCCGTAAGAGATGCCGAGTTTTCTTAATATGGACCCTGGCTGTCATTCTACAGATTAGCAGACATGGTGTTTACGGCGGCCATGGTCACAGAAATCAAGGAGGTATTGAAAAACTTTTGGCGGCAGGTCTGATAGCCAAGGCACTTTCCAAAGGAGGTGAAGAAGGAGGTGGTGGAGGAGGACATCATTATGTGCCCATTCATGTGCCCGTACATCACCATGGTCATCATGGTCATCATCACGACCATCATGGTTCGTCTAGCAATAACCATCATCATCATGTTCATCATAAATACGTTCCAATTCCGTGAGTAAAATGAATTTATTATCTAATTTTAATATGTCCCTAAAGACTGTTTACAAAGTAAATTAGTTTTAAAACCTGTAATAATTGAAGGTATGATTAAAAAATATTGAACAATCTAATATGGATTTATTTATCAATTTACCCTTATTAATTATCAAAATCTTCTCTTTCAGGGTTAAGCATCACACAAATTTCATCATTGCTCATCACAAGGTGCCTGTTCCTGTACATGTACCAGTACCAGTGGTTAAAACCAAGGTGGTACATGTGCCGGTAGAAAAGACCAAGATTGTACCCATTATTGTCCACAAAGGTCATCACCACCATCCCCATCACCACCACTTGTCACCTGCTGACTCTATTCTGTATCCGAAGAAGTACAAACCCAGCTATTCACAACCCCACATAGCCCTCGCCACCAATCCCAGAAACAAGCAAGTTCGGGTGACAAGCTTGGGAAAAGTGAAGCAAATTAAAAGTCCATCAACCAATGGAACAACTATTCAGGTATACAACAGAATTTTTATAACAATATTAAAAACTGTACCAGCTTAATAAACATTATCGATTTAATCATGTACTTAATTGATGTAACTTCCTTTGGCATGTCAATGACGTAAAAAAGAAATTTGAAGGAATTGAATTGCAGAGAACTTAAAAAAAGAAAGTCACAATTTTATGACCCCCCCACCATTTATATATAAAGTCCCTAGGAATCTCATATGTAACAAGTTTCGTTATGCTGCCATGTTAATATATTAGTCAAGAAGACTTAGGTCATTCTAAATATTTTAGCACTTTTGATCAATATAATAAATTACCCCGACAGAAATATTTGTCATGGTTCGGTTTCCACTTTAAATAATAGTTTTGATAAATTTTCATGCGTAAAGTATATAATTATAAGTAAGCTAATTTACATTTTTGTTTTTCCACTGTAGGCAGTCAGCTTGATTGTTAATTTTACAAGCGCTATTCGATCCTTGTACCATTTTCACTCTTTTCATCGCAGTTTTAATCGGTTTTGTTACCACTACGGCCGTTGCTAATATTTTATACAATTTAAAACCAACTGAAGCAAAAGTTAAAAAAAATAAACAAATCAAAATATTAAATTCATTACAAGATTTGAATATCATATTTAATTTTCGTAAAGCAAAATCAAATTTTTATGCATACTAAGGATATGAGCAAAAATTAAATTTTTCAAAATAAGCGAAAAACGAAATTTGCCATCGAACACTTGGTGCTATTTCATTACTTATGGAAGCTCAGAAATTTATCATAAAGCAGAGAAGGGTTCATTTTTAGAATAAAAATACTTAACAATTTGAAACATTAAAATTTATTTATAATAAATAAAATTAAAGAACGAAAACATTGATCAAAAATAAGATAATAATAAGATCACATTTTGACAATTTTCATTTAATAATTTATTCATTTTGGAAGAAAAGAAACGTTTCATTAAATAATATTTTGTTATATAAAGCGTGAGCTTAAAAGTCAGTCCAGCGCAGAGCATTAATTGGAATTTGAGCGAAGCAAACAGTTACCGAAAACTACTCTGGCGATGAGAAAAAATAATTTCATTTTAATGATGTTTCGTGGATTGCTGTGATTTGGGTGATTGAGTTAAAAAGTTTCCTTGTCTCTTGTTTACTTTCAATTCAACCGGTAAACACAAATTAGGCGTGATTTATTTTCTTAAAAAGTACACCACTTGACATCAATTATTTCATCTTCCATGTCCTTATAAACTCGGATGATAATATAAGTTTTAAATTGCCCTAAAAATGTTGAGATTATAGAAATATTTCTTGATGAAAACAAATAAACAATTACCTTGAAGATTTTTGTAGCACGACCAAATTTAATATGTTAACCAGGCAAAGGAAACACAATATGTAGATAAAAGAACCTTAAATATAGGGAAATAAATTAGTAGGTACAAGTTTTCAGAATATATATATATACTTTACAGTGGGAAATACTGCTTTATACATATGAATTCTTGTTGAATACCCCAAATTGATACATACAAGTGTCTTACATTGCTATAATAAGAGAAATTGTACTTGTTAAAAATAATATAAGAACTCTGAATGCATATTATTGTTATTTAATCTAAAACAAGGGCTTCCAAACTACAGCTGGCTGGTGTTATCAATCCAGCTCGTGATAGTGAATGGCTTATTGCCATTCTTGCTTAATAATAAAAGTTATTGCTTGATAATAAAGCTTATTGCTTTATTATCAAGTTTATTACTTGATAATAAAGATTATTGCTTGATAATAAGGCTTAGTAATAATTTTATTTAATTTACTTCACCGGTAAAGCTTAAAGCGAATGACAACTAGTAAAGATCAATGAGGTTTTGTAATTGTGATTTTCTTTTATCAATAATTTAGAGGAGAACTAATTTTTCTTTAACCACTGCACTTAAGTCAGTAAATATTCTTTGCATACTTCAATTAGGAGAATATTTTCTCATCCAAATATAAGTGATACTGAAATCAAAAACTAGCCTACGAGCAAATTTAAGTAAATTATAAATTGTGATAGTGGATGACTTATAAAACAATCCTGACAAAACGAGTTTTGAAATTTGTTTTTTGTTACAATGTTCGGTAAATCAATGCTTTCTACCTGAAGATAAATTTGGGGTTTCAATGTCATTATAAAAAAGATTTCGAAAATTTCTATCGAATGACTGCTTGAAGTTCAAAAACAATTGCAGAATAGATTTTCAGCAATTACTGCAGTATTTGTCATTTTTCATTAATAGTGTAAGTCATTTTTGTCCCAATCTCTTCATTAAACTCGAGGAACTATCAGTAATTCATCGCAGTAAAATTTATGAAATCAATAAGTGATATGTGATTGATTCGAACAACTTCAGACATATCCGAATAATTCGCGCAAAAGAATTATTGATGAATGATGCAGTATGAAACTAAGAGCTTTGAATTACTATTTTTTTCTTACAGCCTTTGATACTAGAGTAACTATTATATTTTTACCACATCTGTTTCTGCCTCCATCAGTTGTAATTGATTTCAGACTTTTTCACTAAAGGTTCTTTTTATTAATGGTATTTTCTTTAAAAATTCCTTTAAAAATATCTTTTCATGCTATGAATACTATGAGAATTTTTTTTTCATATTCTTCAGATTGAATTCAACAACTGAGCAGTTTCTGACACATCTATTGACTCATCCTAGGTCTCACAGAAATTCACTCAAGATGTCCATTTTTGTTTAACTGTTGAAATGATATATCTTCTTCTATGTCCTGTCCTTTATAAGATACAGTATTTGCTGATAAACTAACCGTTTTAAATAAATCGACATTTACGTTTCTTCGGTTATTGTTTTTACATCTGTGATTAGTTTCCTACGTTTTGCAGTTCACAGAGCCTTACTAATATTAGCACAAGTTGCAGACTTTTGTTTAGTATTGATTTTTATAAATAAATATGCATTCCGAGCTTTATATTTTTCTGTTCACCAACTTCGGTATATTTTGATTCATTCCTCTGACTGTTAGTATATTTTGAGTTACTTTAAGTTCGTTCCCAAATTTTGTTTCATCAGGGCATTTAATGTTACATTTTATTGGGAACGGCAGTGGTTTTATTGCAAATCGAATATAGTACTTTGTTACTTGATTCAATCAAAAAATTTTGAAGGTTAAATTGATATTCGAATATTCTTCACTCACTGTTTATTTTCGCCTCATTTCCATGTTGATAAATCAAGGTAAAAACAATAAACAAAATCAATATTATGCAGCAATTAGATGCTAAGGGCTGTGCTCCGTTTTATTTCACGATAAACAGTCTTGGTAATAAGAATACTTAATTGTTATATTGTATTTTTGAAAAGACTTGTAGTATCCTCTGTTAATAGTTACTTTATAGAGTGAATAACTTATTTTAATTTGATCGTTAGATGCCCAGAATATTAAAACAGTTTTGACCTTTGAAACTTTCTTGAGTAATTAGTATGGCCCTGAGGTTGAAAAATTTGGGGACTTCTGGTGTAAATCAATCAATCAATCAACAATGGCACTAGAACCCTGTGTGGGTCCTGGCCTTCTAAATGAGCTTATTCCATCTTGGTCTGTACTCAACAGCACTTTTTGTACTCAGCAGCACCTGTACTCAGCAGCATGTTTTCCCAAACAAACACGAATTCTTTACAACAGAAAGTGAGTAACTAATAATAAAAGGTTCACGTGTGTGATTAAAGGTTGTTTATAATTTTACATGAAAAATTGTTTGTTAATTTAAACACAAGTCAAGCTATGAATTTAGTAGACACTTCTAGTTCCATTAATAAAATGAACTAGAAGTGTTAACTAAATTTAATTTAATAAGAACTTTAGATATACATTAAAATATTGTTATAAAGATACATATTTATGCACTTGTAAACATTCAGAGAGAATTAATATTCAAAATATTCTCTTAGAGAGTGAAAATACATACTTAATGTAGTTTATTTTTCTTTTGCTCGTTATTATTAGATTTAATTATCTACATCTTTTAAGGAAGTTAAATTTCTTCTTAGCTACAAGCTCAGATTGGTCAACTGGTTTTTATTTCTATCAGTATCGATAATTATCATACCAATTAAAATGATTGCAGTAGATATATTCTTGATCCTGAAAAATAATATTAAAAAATTTAAAAACCTTAAAAAATAAATCTCGTACATAAATTATTTAAAAATAAACACTATTTTAAAGTAAGAAATTAGCAACGTTGTTGAATGTAATACAAGATTTAAATCAAATTAAAGTAGAAGCAGAATTCAAGCAAATATTTCTGATTTTAAATGACATTTTGTTATTAAAATAACTTCTCAGAAATGGCAACAATTGAGCTGTCAGCCCAAACTTTTGATTTCATTCCATATTTTGAGTTTCAATGTTCAGAATTAATAATAAAATCCATAAAAATAATCTTAATTCGTTGTAAAGGTGGAACTAAATAAATTCTAAGTGTTTGATCATGTGTATTTCTTTATTTGTCAAAAGAAGAGTAATTTTGTATTTTGCTCTTTTCAGTTCCATCGACCCGAGTCTCCGGAAAAATGGATCGTTGTGGTGAAAACGAAAAAGCGATCATCGATTAGAAGAAGTGGCGATATTGCAAAAATCAATGAAAGAACACCTGAAGACTCAAAGAAATCTACAACAATAAGCAGCTGATAAATCATTGATTGTTATTATTCAGTCGATTATGTTTTAAGATTAGTTATATGGAATCCGTTGATCGGAATTTCATCGATAGAACACTAATATATATCGTCATCGCTTGTGGTTTATTGAACAATGGGAAACAATGACAAACCAAAAAAATTCATGATTAAAAAACTGAAATATCATACCTTTTTACTGCTAAAATTATTATCAGCAAAATTATCTCAATTATAAGCAAAAAGATGTCGTCAGTAATATGTTTTATATAACATTTCTGCAGAATATTTTTATTTCATCTGTTTCGTACTGATGAGATAAATTACTGCTATCCACAATAAGTCAAGATACTTATTATTAAGTCACAAACATATAAAAGTTAGTTTTATATGCTCTTTAGAAAATAGATATAGTTTGTATTCTGTACCTAAAATTGGTCCGGTTACAAGTGTTAAAGAAACTGTGTCCTATAGACCATCTTTATCAGTACAAAATTAAGTAAAGAAAGATATCACATAATTTTTTCAGAGTTAGTTTAAAGAGAGTTTAAAACTGATTCACACACATTTGTGCAGACAGCAGAATTTCGCTAATCCGCACTCTGCTAGTTTGAAATGTGGTCAATCTAGACAATAAAAATGCAAAATAAAAGAAAGTAACAGATTAAAAATTTCAATAAATATGAAAATTTTCTCAATATAATGAAAAGCATGCGTTTATCATACACCAATTCATAGATGGGAGATGGAAATTATTCAATCTTCTGATGCCCGTTTCTGCGAACAGACATTTTAAGTAACACAACACTTGAACACACATAAAAGAACTATTAGCTTTTAGTTGAGATAAAATTAATTTTGGAAGTTTTACATTTTCAATTAGATCATCAATTTTTTTTCAGCAGATGAAAAGTCTACAAATGTGATAAAAGATTCCAATTAATAATATTGAGCATAAAACATTTGGCGACTTATTACTTGTGCCAGAATAATGCTGAAAATATTCCTACATTGTGATATTGCAAGTACTATACATAAAGACGTAAGTATAGTAAAAAAATCTAAGTTAATAGGTTTAGCTATGTAAAATTTGTTTTAGATATATTTTCAAATTTGTTCCAAGCAGCCCGACGTTAAGATTATCCAGGTGGAGTACGGCCATTCTGGATCTAAATTAATAGAAATCAAAAATAATATATACAACAATCTATATATATATGGATATAAACTGGAGATCCATTAAAATTTTTTTGTAATTATACATTAATTGCCTTAAGTAACTCACCAATCCTTCTTACAAGTCCAATCTATTTTGATAAAAATTTAATTAAATAACAAGCTTATTATTTTAAATAAAGAATTCGAATACCTTTCTTTTAATACTTCCGTACTAATAAAGCTCATATTTGAAAGCATTTCCATATCTCATACTTCAATGTTATACTAAGTACAATTCTGAAAATGTTTCTTGAGGGCATAAAAAATTTATTGGCAGCATCAATGCAAAGTCATGCTTCAACAATTTTCTGAGATTTTAGAACTTGTTTGATTTTGAATTTTTGGAAAACATTTTTTCTAGTGCAGCAAATAAATATTTAAAATTTTCAAAATATATAGATACTTAATTTCAAATGATGTCCAATTTTACTGATGTTAGCTCAGATCACTATTGTAAAGGTTTTCAGGACTTTTTATTACATAGAAATAAATTTCTAGCATTTTGTTTATCAGTTTCCTTTGGTATAAAGTATATTCTAACCTATAATCTGATTCGTGAAAATATAGTTCTAAAAGGTTTTTATTAATTAGCATTAATTGATTAATCAAATGATTAATTGATTGAAATGAATTAAAAAACAAACATACATCAAAATTTAAATTATATTACATCAACAAATCATACAATAACATTTCTGTTATTCTTTTTTATAATTCTAAGCAGTAGAAATAAAGTTAACGTTTTTTATTATTCATTTATTAATTTATTAAAGTAATATATATATATATATATATAGATATATATATATATTTATATATTTATATATATATATATATATATATATATATATATATATATATATATATATATATATATATATATATATATATATATATATATATATGTATATATATATATATATATATATATATATATATATATATATATATATATATATATATATATATATATATATATATATATATATATATATATATATATATATATATATATATATATATATATATATATATATATATATATATATATATATATATATATATATATATATCTTATCTTGATTACTATGTGTACTTTTTAACTTACTGTTTCCAAATTAAATGAAATATATTTTTAAAATGTTTTTGTGATTTATAATAAAAAATGCATATCATCTGAATATAATATTATATGTTTATGAGTGTATGTATGATTGATTATTTAGGTGTTTTTTTGTAAATAATAAATGGAATACATTTTTTATGTTTCCTTTCATTATTACATGCTTACAACACTATGGAATACGAAATAAATGGGAAAAGATAGATGAGATAACAGATAAGATAATTCATTTGCTAAATAAACAGGAAATGTCTCCAGAGATATAGTTAACTTTGATTGAAATTGGTTGCAGTCTTACTTGGATACTTCAAATGATGATCTCAGTTATTAAAATCAAAGAGTAGAAAACATAGAAATTATTTGAACTAGTTTCATTGTTTTTGTTGTTGAATACAATTCAATATTTCATGAAAACTTCACTTTGAGAAACTTCACTCAAAGAATTTACAGAATAGTATTTTACTTTCGTTAGCATTCGACTTTGAACTCAAAAAACTGCCTAAAATCCTCTTCTCAGGGGATTTCAATATTTATGAGAAGCACAGTCACTTTATTATTTACCTTAGTTAATTTTCCTTACTTCAGATTTCTTTTTGTCAAATTTTGAAACCACAAAAATTCTTGCATTCTTTTCACATAAAATTATATTTTTTGTAAATAACAATATTTGAGCAGTTTTTTATGCTGTTATTAATCTAAAGATCTATATCAGAACCATGCTTGAAAATTTTTAGCATTTAGACCATCAATATAAAATCAAAATCAGAGAACTTAAAAATATTAATTAAATGAAATTTCTAAGCCTTCACATTAATTATACGCACAAGTAAATGAAATCAAAACTGCAGAAATTTTTTTTTAAAATATTCACCCCAAAGAAACTTTTACAATTGAAAGATTTATAATCATAAAATGCTTGAATGATCTATGTCTAGTTTTGTC
The DNA here is from genome assembly GCA_030067965.1 of Latrodectus elegans. Lineage (NCBI taxonomy): Eukaryota > Metazoa > Arthropoda > Arachnida > Araneae > Theridiidae > Latrodectus > Latrodectus elegans. The sequence continues at coordinate 13,898,675 of CM057810.1, forward strand.
TTACGTTTTTACCTCACAAATTCAAGACAAATTATAATTTTTAAGTGATTGTTTTTTAATTGAGACCTAAAACATTTTTGTACCACTTTTTTTTACAGAAAACTGGTATATATATATATATATATATATATATATATATATATATATATACATATATATATAACTTTTCTTTCATCGGAACGTTTTCGTTGTTTCATGTACATTCATATAAAGTATCAATCAAAGTCAACTGACGAATTCGCCTTTGTAACGATAATGTATGTAACATAAAATTATAGAAATTTGTATAAAAAACTAATAATTACCAATAGATAGCATTGTTATCACCGTAAGATGGAAATTAAGTGACATAATTTGTTGGTAAACACTTTTTACTCAAAGCCAAAATATCATAATAAAATGGTAGTACAGTAAAACAGAAAAACAGTGATATTTAATTGTTCATAACTAAAAAATATAAAACATAGATGATAGTATTAAAAAAAGGAAATAGTGAATAAACTGCTATAGCATGTCAAGTAATTGATAAATAAATATACTTTTCAAAAATTACTGCCCATGAGTTGAATGAGTAAGACCCCGTTCAATGATAGATGAGGTTAAATGTTTTAATCTCTTTCAAAAAAGTGGTAAAATTTAAGTTTTAAAATAAGTTTGATTGAAATATTTTACACAAGATCCTTCAAGTACCACTTTTGAATGAAATCACAAAATTCCAGCTCAAATGCTCAAATGGTGGTCATAGACAAATAGATGAGAAATAGCCTTTGAAATGAAAAGTATAAATAAACGTACTGAGGGGTATATATATATATATATAATATATATATATTTTTATATTATATTTATATATATATTTACTGTGTGTTATATATATATAGATATATATATATATATATATATATATATATATATATATATATATATATACAATATAAGCATGTGGGGTTCAAATCTTTCGTAATATAACACCCAATAATTTTATAATGAAGAAATTTACATTAGGTTTTGAACAATTAAATAAAATATGAAATTTTTCTCCGTATTCTTTCTGTTGTCTTTTTAAGTTAATTATTAAAAACTATAATCTTGTGCTTTCACTAGGTTTTTATTGAGAAAACCAGTGTAAGAAATTTTTATATTCAAATCAATGCTCTGTGCATACATTTCATTACAATATACAATTTAAAACTACGATATTACAGTTTAAAAGAACATTTATCTTCCATAAAAATATGTATTTCTATCATAAGCTGTGTTAAAAAAATATCCGGTTCATAAGCAATTTCGAATTTAATTTTTCAGGGAAACGTATTTTCTTGTGTGAATGAAGTTCTATTTATAAATGAATGATAATGTAAATACTTATTTATAATAACTACTGATAAATTACGGTTTTGAAGTTTAGTATTAAATCATTATCCATTTTAAAATATGATTAGTTTTTAACGTTAATTTGGAATTTAAGAATAAACACTTAAGTGTTTGCTAAATTGGACTATCAGTATAGCACATTATGTAAACTGTATGCTTTTGAATCTTTAAAAAACATTTTGAGATTTAAAGTGGAATTTTCAATGAGTTTTTAAAACAAATCAATGTGCTATACTGATTTTTATATTAAAGTAACATAGATTTAAGAGTTTATTTCTAAAAATGACACAGGAATAAAAAACCATTCACAAAAGTGCAATATATAAGTTAACAGAAATGTTTTAGTATTTTAATAATATTTTATCTTTTATACAAGTTCAATAGTATTTCAAAGTCCAAATGTAGCCAGAAATGTAACTCTCGATGTAAAAAAAAATAACAGGTGATTTATTGGAATACGCCAGCAGTTTAGCAAATAGATCTTAAAATGCACAGTCATAGAAATTTCCGTTATTATAGTGCATTTTTTAAATGTACTTAACATTGAAATTTTCATCGCATTTTGTTGAATGAATAATAATTATTTTTTTTTTTTTTTTTTACTGTTATTTGAGGATATTGGGGGAAATGGGGAAATAATAGTGTGGTTTTATTTCAGGAAAATTAATAAACATAAGTTTGAGATTGTAAAATTATAATGAAGCAGGTTTTATTAAGAATTGTTTTGTAAAATAGTGTAATGCATTATTAAAAATATATGAATGAAACATAATTTCTATATTTAATAATCACAAAATGTAAATCAAATTTAATCAACTTCTTAGATTTATTGTTACAGTTACAAATTTATTAATAGATTATTTCATTTAAAAAAATGTTGCTTTTCTGAGCAATGATTTTTTTTAACTACTAGATTATATTAAATATCACAAAAAAGAGAATTTTGCGAATACAAATATTGGTGCTGCCATCTACTGTTTTATTGGATAACTAATATAACGCTATCCAGTTAGAAAAGCTCAAAATCAAAACATAACGTAAATATTTCACTATTAGACTTGATTTAAACTTTAACATTAAAAAAAAAATTAAATGCATGCATTAGACAATATAATACATGAACTGATCAATATCTTTAATAAAAATAAAATCAGGAATTATTCCTTTTCAAACTCTTAACTCATAAAAAATTTGGTTTCAAGTAAATTTTATGTCAAATGTTTGTTTACTGGTCTTTTGATAACTTTGAACATGAAATAATTTTTTCAAGATCTATGAGAATAAATTTATTGTGCTGATTAAAAATATATCAGAGAAAAATTAGAAGATAGCATTTTATATAGAAGAAAAGGTATTTTGATTTACAGAATAAAGAATTTCCAGAAATACTTCTTTAATACAACTCCAAAAATTTGCAGAGAGTCAGTTGTGAACTTTGACAAGTTGCCAATAATCGAGGAAATATATATTAAAGAATAGAACTGGAGATTGTTTTTTGAGTAGACATTTTCGAAGAAAAATCACATTTTCAGTAAAAAAAAAAGGAGAATTATTTATGGTGTAGATATTACAGAAGAAAAGAAATTGTTTACTGATGAAAAACGACTATATTCTATCTCTTTTATGACATATTGAAAAAAATTCACAAATTAAACGACGTATCTCTCAAGAGCACGTTTTAGATACATGTCTGATTAGTCATCCATTATTTTTATGCTACCACTAAAGATTATAAAAATGCTGAGCAATTTAGATAAGCCCACACATTGGTCAACAACATATTTAAATACAAATCTGCTTGAATTGAACTTTCAAACATTTATCAAAGCATTTAAACATAACTTCGACGCACCTCATTCGACATTAACGCCCTTCTTCGATGAAGATATTCCATTTATTTACCACTGTAAAAGAAAACACATTTATGTTATTGAATTTCTGTAGCATCAAAATTTGATTTTTAAACGTTACTTCCTATGTAAAAATTATCCATAATAATCTGATAAATTAACATATAAAATCTGTAAACAGTTGCTTGTGACATTGTGTACATCACATACTTTAAAAATCAAATAGGAAATTTAAATTAAAATGCAATTTCCTTGATTTTTTTTTTACAACTAATAACAGCTTTTGCTATACTTAAATTTGCTTAAAATGATTTTTTCAATACGAGCGTTTATAAGGAATCAAACACTTCTTCTATTAAATAGGAAATTTATTAACAGTGCAAATAGTAAACAATAATAAAATTACTATTATTTATCTATACAGACAACAGAGACATGAAATAAATTTCATTTTTAAAATTAATCAATTTTTCAACAATAAGAAAATTTTGGTTAGTTGAAATAAAATCATTATAATATCACAAAAAAAAAAAATTAGAATATATTCGTACAAAAATTAAAACTTTACAACGCAACCATTTAATACCAATTTTATAGAAACCATTTTAAACGTTATCTAAAAATGAATATAATAGTTACTGAGAGAATTGAACAATAACATAACATAGCTAATAACCAGATTGAAAAGCAACATTTTGTATTTAACCATTTAATAATAAATAAAGCAATTGGTGTAAAATACTATGGCGTATACAAGCGAAGAACGCTGCAAAACAGATAGTGATAAAAATAAGCGAATAGAAACTATTCGTCTAGCTATTAGCATACTGGAATATGATAAGGGCTACAAATGCCTCAAAATGCTAGGTTCGGGAACTTATGGCGATGTCTATAAAATGCATGAATTAAGCAGCAATGAAGAAGTCGCAGTAAAAGTAGTTACATCCGACTACACTTCCAAAATGGAAATGAAACTTTGGCCCAAGCTCTTTCATCCTAATATTGTTCCACTAGTGGATTTGTTTACTCTGAAGCCCCTAAATGTTACATTTTTCGTGATGCCTGTTCTGGAGACAACGTTGTTCTCACTTTTACATGAAAATAAATTCACAAATCTGGATTGTTGTATTGTATATTTGAAAAACTGGCTTTATGAGATTCTTCTTGGATTGGAGTATTTACACAGCCGAAATCTTTGCCACCTTGATTTGAAGTCCGATAATGTTCTCATTTCTAGTAATCTGAGGGCGATGATATGCGATTTTTCATTTTTAAACTCTACCACCCAACTTTTAACTCGGTAATTATTTCTTCTTAGAATTTTTAAATTTAATTAGCAATTAGAAAAAAATTGCAATTCATAATTAAAACTAAATATTAAATAAATTATATTTCTAAATTACTGTTTTAAAACATAATATTATTAAATGATATATAATTCACAACATGCTTACAATTTTAAAGATAATTATTGATTAATAAATGCTATTTAATTATTTGCTCATTCTTTATATGCAATAAATCATTCAAAAACAAACTAAATGAAATTAATAATTCCAAGAATTACTTTTTGAATTTCCAAAATATAACTATCATTTTTTTAAAACAGAAACCACATGAGTTACCTAAAACTTACAATAATTATTAAAAGTTGAGATATTATTATTTCTCAATTTTTTCAGAAACGAAATGGAAATTGCTTAGGAAAAAACTGATACTGTTATTTATTCCCTAGAATCTTTTTAGGAACAGGTGCCGCATAATCCATGTTTCCAAATTCTGAATTTTTTTGGCGATGAAGAAATGTTGCCAACAGGACATAACATGACATATGCGATGACATAAATACTAGGGTTACCAAAATAGAATTTTCTGCATAATTCTTATAGCTCTTTCTATGTATGACTTAATTAAAACAAGGTTGCCAGATGCATAAGAAAATCCGCCAAAAGATCGCCAATCTCAGAATTAGGTATCATGGACCTGTGCCTAATTTTAACATTTGTATAAGCAAATTTATATACCTGAAACTCACATCCATATATTTTATTTAAATTGCATAAGTTTTGTTTTTATTTGTTAAGAATGAGATTTTGAAAGCTTTTCAATTAAGAAGCTTGTATGTGTGCTTATAAATCACAACTTTCTTCTAATTACTTTCCTGATAGCGATTCGTTGGGACTGCCGAACATTTACAGACCACCAGAATTGTGCGAATCTTTTGGAGATTCTGTGAGAGTGGACGGTAGTAAGTTTGATATGTGGGCATATGGCGTCATGGTCTTCGAAACACTTACGGACTTTGCATTAGCAAGAACTGTTGAGAGCAAAGAATGCTGGTATTATGAAGTGTACCCAACTCTCTTCTATACTTTACAGGTGAGACCTGATACAAATTTCTATTGAATTAGTCTGATGGAATTAATAAATAATATATTCCTTATTTTTGAATTATACATGAATCTGTGCCTACTAATTGAAGATACTATGATTATATTAAGAGAGAATTGTTACAGTCAATTTAAGTGGAGCATTTGTGATTGTTAAACTAATGAAATGAGCAATTATAATATATTTTATATTAATATAAATATAATGTATATTTTAAATTTAAATGTTTTATATACATAATATATTAAATATATATTTCTTGTAAAACACCCTCTATTTGAAAGATGCTGCTTTCAATTTCCTTAGATGTATAAAAAAAAATAAAGTACTTTAGCTATTATAAGAGAATAATGTAAAGTTGTTTCTCACTAATTAATTGTAGATTAAATTTTTTCCTTCATGATGGTTTAAAGGGAGTTGCCAAAATGGAATTTTCATCATAATTCTTGTACGTCCTCATCTGAATGACATTATAAGAACCCAGTTAGCCAGATAAGCCAAAAAAATCTGCCAAAAAAGTCAACAAACTCAGAATTTGGCATCCTGGATTAAATGGCATCTGCGCCATGAATCTTGGAAAAGCTTGATCACATTTTTATATATCTAAGCACTAAAATCTTTAATTTTATGTAAACTTCAGTATAGTATGAAATGATAGCCTAAATTACATTAATATGCTTGATAATTAGAAGCAGACTTTCATTATATCAATTATTTTTTTTTTTTTGTAGTTATTCACAAGGACAGTGGCAATGTAAACTTTTGAAACTTCAGATCATAGGAATTTTTTAAAACATTTGTTTAATCACTATTCTACTTTTTTGAATTTTACATTGGTCCCACAGCCTAAAGTTTTGAAACTTACTCAGTTTCTCTAAAAATTAGATGTTTAATGTTAATTTTCTGTTTTAAATTTTTCTCGGTTTTCCTTTTTTTTTTTTTTTTTTTTTTTTTTTTGTCGTGATTCTTTTAAAAGTAATCTTAGGAAAATCAAATTCCACTTAATATCATTTTTTTTCTTTTCAGCGAAAGATAAAAGAAGTTCATGATATCAAATGATATTTTAAATATATTGCCTCTTTTAAACATTTAATGAAGCTGTGGTGTCTAAGAAACGTCAATAGCTTATTAGAATCATCTCTCAATAGATTACATATTACGTCAATAGTAAACAAATGAAATGTTAATATTTTATTAAGAATTTAAATCTGTTAAAGATACAGAAAACTAAGAAGAATTATATATATTATAAGATATTATACTGTTTTTTTTTTGTATAATGACTGAATTTATATGATAACAAAATAATTTTTACTTAGGGAAGTCAGTTTAAAGAATCTCTGCATGCCGCTATGCCAAAAGCACATATTGATATCCCTGTAGCCCAGATTGCTCTTAATTTCATTAACTGCTTTCTTAGATGTAAACCTAAAGAAAGGGTGACAGCGGCACAAGCAAAGAATCACATGTTTCTTGGGGGAGACTATCTTGGGCCAACGACAGATCCCATTTGGATTCCCAACTGTAAGCAATATTTCGTTCATTCATAAATAATTAAAAAAATTTCATAATTACAAATGCAAATATTATTGCCTGAGTACTCTGATTATCGAATTTCAAAACGATGAGTCAAGGACTCATGGTGAAGTTTAAAAATAGTATGCACCCATGAATTTTCATCTGTAATACATTCATGATAACGTGATAAAATATTAAAATATTTGCAGCTAAATCGAAGAATTTTATCTGATTTTTAAAGTCGTATGTTATTTTTTTTTATGATGATTGTTTTTTTATCTAAAATGTAAGCTTATCTCATTTACGAAAAAATAATCTATCAGCTGATCTGCCTTTCAGATTACTGTTGTTTTCAATAGTTTTGATTTACTTTTTACTAACAATAATTTTCGAATTTTTTTTATATTTACTTTGATTTGACTTAAAAAGCAAAAACAGCAAACGTGATAGTGAATTTATATTTTGTTAGCACTGAGTTAGTATTAACATTCAAATGTTGGTATCGTTTTGACGCAAAATTTAATCATTGATTTTTTGTTTTAATCTATTAATTGTATTAATTTATCATTGTATTAATGTATCATTTATTTTGTATTAATTTATCATTTACTAAATAAAACTATGGAATATTTGTTCTGATTTTTCTGTTTAACAATTAATAATACTCTGCACTTATAATATTATAAACATCATTAAAACTTGATAAATTATAATATATTTAAAATTGACATTTTCACACATGAACTTGTAAAAAACATTAGAAAGAACTTAGGAGTTATCCTTATATATTAATGTACAAAAAGTATTCTCTTATACTACGTTATGGCATAAATACATTTTTATGAGATGAAAATTCGGAGGTTAGTTTAACGTATTGATGAGTATTAATGAAAATTAATATCATTGTAATTAAACAATGTGGTTTCCTACCCACGTAATTGAATTTTTCAAATCTAAAAATATATGGGACTACACAAATATATTTTCAAGATGTGTAATTTTTCTTTGCGTCCAGCTTGTATTTCATAATGCAACAATTTTAAACACAAATTCTGCTTAAAAAGATTTTGTTATGATATTACCTTTTCATACAACAAGTTTGCTATGACAATATTTTTAATCAGGATCTATATCAGAAGCAAATTTTAATCATCAATATTATAAAATTGATTTAAGTTTGTTATTACAAAAAATTTGTTGCGCAACTGGAATGAATAGCGATAAAAACGTATTCTTGATTAATTAAGATGTATCTCTCATTGGTAGTAACTTAAAGAAGTATAAATTAATATCCCCATGATTAAAAAATAGTTAGATTAGACTAATTCATTATTTAAAATTTGTGTGTTTATAAATATGTATAATATAAAAATCATTACTTAACCAAAATTTTAAAAATACCACTAACAATACACTTTTATAAGTGATAAAAATATGCTTAGCATTTTATTTGATTTTTCAAAATCATTCTATAAGAATTGATTTAAGTTGCATCTTTCAACAAAAAAGAAGTATACATGTAAATATTCTATGAATTTCATTCCCTTATAACATAAGATATTTCCTTTAGTATTTAAAATACGTTGATATGAACTTATATTGATTAATCATGTTAATGAATTGGCTACATTATTTACAATCTCTCGATTCACATTATGAAAATTTCTAAATATTTCTTACAAGAAATTGGTAGTAAAGAATAAGAAAGTAGATTTTTAAAGATATAAAGCAACTTGTAAATATTATTTGTAATTTGGATTGAATGAGAAAGAAAGAAATCTTTCTGATGCAGCTGATTATAACAGAGATAGATTCTTCAATGAAATTCCTCAATAAATGCCTGTTTACATTTTTGCTCATCAACATTATCATTTAACTTTATTTTAATGGAATGATAAATTAGTGTAATACATTTTAATCTATATCCTTAAATAAAACTAAATCCAAATTTGATCAGGTCTGTCAAAATTTGTGATTGAATATAAAGCCTGGAAAACTAGTTAAGCTAGAAAAATATTTAGTTTGAAGTAAAACTTCAACATAAGTCCCTTAAATGGTTCCGTTTTACTAAAATAATCTTATAACAATAAAAATGAATAAAGATTAAAGTAACAAATAATGAAAACATCTGATTTTAATATTGTTTCCATTTTACGTTCTGTGGACAAATTGGACAGGGACCTACAGTTTGAAATATACCCTAACTCTATTTTGAATATCCAAGCCCAAAAATATAAAGTGCATTTGATTTTATCTGGGTGTAGTTTAGAAGGGATAATAAACTTATATGGTAATGAAAGTCGTCATTTAGATGTTGTTCATTATTATTCACAGTAATTGTGCGAAATGCTTTGTAACATGCACGATATTTTGGGTTGATTTTCTTCATATTTTGTCAAATTTTGAGCAGATTCCAATTTTGAATTTTTTTGTAAAATGCTACTCATTTTAGACGATTTTTTACTAGCAATTCATCATAAATCTCTGAAAAAATAGATGGCTTAATTATCGGGTTCAAGTGACGCTCAGTATAAATTGATAATAAAACTGAAAGCAGGCGTTTAGTCGAAAAGCAAAACCTTCAGCAAATTACATCGGTGAAATTTTCACAGCCGTGAAATTCTAGAATATGCGAAAAAAAACTTTTAGAAAACTCTTTCTGATAAAATGTGAAAAAAAATTTCGTTTGGATTAAAAAATTATTAAAATATCAATTCAATGAATTTATTGTTGAGGAAAAAAATTATTGAGGTTTACCCAAAAAAATCATTAATTATATAATTCTTATTAATTATAAAAACGTGTGTTTGTTTATGCAATTTTATAAAAACATTACTAAAAACGTAGATAGATAAAGAATATTATATATAAAAATACTTTTTTTACTTAAGTATCACTTTAATTTTAAAATATCGGCTTAACATTTTGAGATTCCTTGTATCTAGATGTTTTACAATAACAGAAGTTTGGAAACTATGTTCATAGAATTTGTCTTTGTCAATGAGATCTACACACAAGCTTGTTAAAACGAAGTATTTTTCCTATTGAAAGTATATAGAAAGCATTTTCTTTGTACGAAATAGGTTTGAAATCGTTGTGGATAATAAAAAAATGATCATTTGAAATCAATTTGTAAAATTAGTCATTTTCTAGTTAATAACAAGTGTTGTACAAAAAATTATTATTTTACTTTCGATACAAAAATGGGTCGAATTAGTATTTGTTGTTTTCAATTTAATACACAAATCATAATATTTCATATGTAACACTAGGAAAATTTTCTTTATCCTCTAGGACTTTTTATTTTCTTTATGAAGAAGATAAAAAAAAATAAAAAAAAAACCTTGTAATTAGGTTCTCAGAAAAATTTTCCAAAACAAATATATTCTTTGAAAATATATTATTTATTACTAACAAAATTATAATTTTTGTATTATATTATCCTCATAAAGTACATACTTACGATAAGATTTTGTAAAAATTATTTTTGTAAATAATTCTTAAACTATAAAACAACAATTCTTGTATGTTTGGAGTTCAGTAAAGTTAAGAATATATTAAAAAAATTTATTCACCTTTCAATATGTGTGCATATGGCAATAGACAACAATATTTTATTAAATAAAACTATTTTTTAAGCAAACATTTTAGAATTTTAATCTTTATTTTTCATTAATTCATATGTTAAAATTATTTTGTCCTGAAATTTCCCGTATAAATAGCTAGAAAATGTGGTGATTACAGAATTTTCGTAATAAAATAATATTATTCATTTGGAAAAAAACTTCATTCTAAGTGTTTGTATAATTATATAATTTACTTAAATATTATCTTCTTTTAGACATTCTTCATCAGGACAACCATGAAAGTTTTTCTGATTTACTAAATGCAAATGGAATTTGTGCCAATAGTTTTAACTATGAAACTACAAATTTTCATTCAGGAGTAAATTATGCTAACGCTTTTGACAGAAATCAGCCTCAAAGTTCTCAAAAAAATCTCCTAAAGCTTGAAAATGGGCACACATTTATGAATGATCATTTCTCAGGCTGGATTCCAAGAAAAGTAGATTCACCTTATGTACCACTTGTTGAAAGTAGAACGAAGAGCTCTAAATATAATTATGATGTAAATAATGAAAACTTCCCAAATCCTATTTTTCTAAATGTTTATTTCGTGTATATGCTGCAAAAGGATAGTATAAAGCAGAGCAACATGTACATAAGCTTACTAACGAATTATTATTCTCATTATATGTGCACGAGAAATTTTGAAGTCTCTAACATGTCAAAACATGAAAACACTGCTAAAGGAGCAGGTTTGAAACAACCTTCTGCAGGAAAACAAGAGAGATTACTCTATCCAACTAAGACTTCACTTCAAAAGAAAAATTCCAGGAAAATCAGAAATGAAGTAAATACTACTCTTGATTCTTTAAGGCAAATAAATCGAGACGCGGAACTCAAATATTTACCATTAATAAAATATGAAAAATATCACACAAATATTAACAAAATTTCTACACGTTCGTGGGACGGAAAGCAAGACACATTAGTTCTAGAAATCAGTCCAATGCAACGACAAGCATTTCACATGAATGAGAAGATTCGTTTTTTTGAAAATAGCTCAGAGTGCAAAAAATGTTCTCAGGGTAAGCTGGATATCCAGAAAAATAGGAATGTTGAAAAAAAAAAGAATCAGATTTCTGGAAGGAAATTAACAAATGAATCAATAATCCAGGTAAAAGATGAGAGTTTACAAGAAAATGAAAATATTTCTGTTGGAAAAAATGCATGTGCAGTTGTCTTGCCAAATTTGTCTACTCAAGTTGATAAAGAATACAGCGAAAAATTTCCAATAACAGCTCCAGATAAAGTACATTTTGAAGGAATTGCAAAGTTAATGTCAGGTACGCTACTCCACGGATCCATGAACCTGTTTTCTAAAATTAATAATAAAGGCATTAAAGGTAAGAAGCTCTCAGAATATATAAATACATATATAGATAACTAACTTTTGAATAAAATCTCGTATGTTTGCTTACACTGAATATTAATTTAAAATTAGATATTACATTAGATTTTTGACACTAACTTAATACTATAAGACATTTTTCCTATGCTCAACTAATGAGCTTAGATTTAAAATCTATGGTTAAAAATATTCGAAAACTTACTTGAAAATATCAGCTAAATTAATAACTTGATATTATCTCCTATTAGTAAGTCAGGCGAAAATCCATTTTTTTTTAAATTGTAAATTAGTTTTAAATAAATATTATATGATTCACATTCCTCTCACAATTAATAATTTACATGAAACAGGTGATCTTTATTTCCACAAATAAAATACCTTTTGTAGTCGTGAGGTACGAGAGCACTTGATAATGGCAAATCAGACCAAAATGCTTAGGAAAATATTATTCATTATGGTCATTTAGAAATCTACCTAAGCGCAGGATATTCGGTACTTCTTTAATCATCTTAAATTATTCGCTCATCCTTAATTACGCTATCGCTTTCAGCACAAGTTAAGAAATCTTATGGCTCAACTGATACACGTTATTTCTCAACTTACCATTCGGACTTTTAACATGAACACCAACAACTTTCATCTCATACATAAATGGAACATGGAATATAATAGTTTTTGTAACATCTAGTTTTAGTGGAATAATAGTTTCTTTAACTATAACTGTATCAGAATATAATAGTTTCTGTAACATCTAATTTCAGTGGAATCTTTATACAATTTAGGTGTATTTTAATAATAGCACATACAGTTAGTGCTATTTTATATAACACTCTGATCTTTATCATGAATTACTATTGTTTTTTTCTTTTTAACTTTACGTAAATCATTCATTTTAACTATCCAAGTAGTGAAGAATATATACTTAATTTTCCATTTCTTTCTTACCCATCCGCTCTTGTATGCTTCTATTTTATTAGCCATTCCTTATTGACGTTTAAGGTTCAAGTAGTTAGTTATATTATGATGATTATGCCTGGTATTTTTATCAAGCCATTATTAAAATAATAAGTAGATTAGAAAAAATTTACTTTAAATTTTAAGTTAAAATAATTATTAGGTTGGGAATAAATTCATTTCGTTTTTACCAAAGACTTTGATTTAAACAAAAAACAATAGTTATATCAATAAGTTAATCAATTGTATATTCGCCATTGCTATTTATAACCTCTTCCCACCTCTCGGCCCATTTGTTGAGGCCGTTCCGCCAAATTTATTTCAGCCTTATAAAGTTTTAAAAATAAATGCAAGAAAAACTTTTTACTCATAATATTAACACAAAAATGAATTTATGGGTAAAAAAAATCATAAAAATATGCAAGAGTGATATTGGTTTATCTTTTTTCTCTGCTTACCTGATGAAATATAATCAATAAATTTGTAGAAAATTTAAATTTAGAAATGAGAATTTAATTTAATGATTTGGAACAAAGGTAATACGATTAATTTTTTTTATTAAAATAATGGGATGAAATTGATGCAATAGTACATTAAATCATAAAAGTAGCAAGTAAAACTTTTATATTAATAACTGTACAATATTTATAATTAATATTTATTTTATTAATCTCAAGCATTCATTTTATTCCAGAATACAACAGATGGATTGGTACATTTATAAAATAAACAATATAAAATAGCAATTTTCACTTTCTAAAGTTGAATTTATATGCAACAGCAAGTTTTGTTGAAAAGAAAGAAAATTATACATTTATTTTGGAATTTGTATGATTAAATTAACAAAAATGTGATTTGTAATATACAATTAATTTTTAAACTTCAATAAATTTATTTATTTGCTTTTACATTTTTGATGATTTCGGTGACATTTCTTAGCATTCCTATGAAAAATTTATGTAAAATCAAAAAGAAAAAAACAAAAATTTATTTAGTAATCATTTAAAATTTTTAAGAAAAATTAAATTTATTAAAGGAAGGTTACACGCTTTTCCCATTAATGATAGAGTATTAAACAGAGAAGAAATTAAATCACAATATATTCAATTTTTAGCAAAAATATAAGATATATTGTAATTTAAAAATAAAAGCTTATCAACAAAAGATAATCCCACTGAAACTTACCCATTCATTCATGTAAACACGCTACAAAATTATAAGATAGGACATTTCTTGAGATTTTAATTATAAACAATATTTATTTTTATTTAAATGAAATTGATGTAAATAAATCTAATAAAAATTACATGATTGTTATTCTTGAGTAATGTTGAGATGTACTTAAGATTTTTTGAAAGCTTTCATAATTTCACTTCTAATTATTTAAATAGGATTCTGTGTCCACTCTACCCAAAACATTTTTTTTCTAAAATATTAAAAAATTGTTGATCGATAATTTTTCGAAATAACTTCAAATACTTGATTTTCATTAAATTAATAAGGTTTACGGGAGAAAACTTAGGATTTTTGTCCCATATATGCATGATAGCTGATTTCAAATTGTATTTAAAATCATATTGATGATTATTTGCATTCCTTTTAAAAGACAAATGATTCCATAAGTGTTCATTGGAATTTAGATATGGACTAGTCTTTTTGTGTTAACATAAAACGGCAATTCCTTGTTTCAGAAAAAATGAACATACTATACATATAATCTCATTTTTATAAATAACGTATATATTATATATATATATATATATATATATATATATATATATATATATATATATATATATATATATATATACATTTGTTCAAATATATATATATATATATATATATATATATATATATATATATATATATATATATTTGAACAAGGCGTAAAATGTTTGCAAAAATTGTTGGAGATTCAAGAACATAGGAATAATTAGCATTATAAAAAGCAGATTGCTCTCTTCAACCACGATATTGATGAACCTTTCTATTGCATACTCTTTGCCCGATTTGAATTCCTTGTAAAGTTGCTTACTTTGCAATGTAATTACTTTAAGACAAAGTAACATTCAGCTCTCTTTCATTTCTATACAAAAAAAATTAATAAATCAAAATGATCCCTCATCAAATATTATTACAGAGTGATAAAAGAAAAAATATTTCTTTCACCAAATCCCTCCTTTTAAATGCATTCGCCATATATTCGTTCCAAAAATAAAGATTAATTTTTATTTTATTCATTGATCGAAAGGTATCGTTTTTACTTTCTTCAGTAAATACAGGGTGCAAAAAGATAACTTCCAGATTTTCAGTTGCAATGACACAAAAAGTAGTAAAGATAATGAAATTAATGTGGTTTCATTTCAGAGAGAAAATCATAAAGTTCTGCAACATTGTGGTTTAGTCGTCATCATTAGTTGGATTAATGAACACCGTGCGTTTGTCGAGAAAGGCTAAGTAAAGCAGAAAGCACATAATTTTCTCTATTCATTAATCACATCTATAAGGGATGATCAAATGAAAAGGTACGAAACGACACGATGGTAACAAATGTAGACTTTATTCAAAATATATACTATAGACTTGAGCTCAACGATCACTCTGATGAACAAGCCACAGGATTCATTGTTACCCAGAATTACTGTAGCCGCGACGAGATCCAGTCCTTCACAGAGTCCTTGAGTACATCGTCCGAATTGAAGCGCTTCCCTTTCAGGTGTTTCTCCAGTGGACCAACCCCATGGAAATCGCAGGGCATCATCTCCGGACTGTAGATCGAATGGAACAATGTCTCCCACTTGAACTTGGACAGTTCCATCTGTGTGACTCTGGAGACGTGTGGACGCGCATTATCATGGAGCAGAACCACAACTTTCGTGAGCAGACCCAGCTTTTTGATCTTGATTGACTTGCATAGGTGTGGGAGTGTCTCACAGTACACATCAGTGTTTATAGATTTTCTGTGCTCTTGGAATTCTACAAGCCTCGGATCTTAAACGTCGAAAAAAACGGTGAGCAAATAAATTTCCTGCTGACGGTATGGTTTTGGACATTTTAGGGGAAGGTGACGACTCATGCTTCCACTGGTTTCTCACCTTCCGCTGTCAGAAATAGGCTAACACCTCGCTGCTCCTCAATCGTCGAATATTGCAACACGAACGACATCCTGACCTCCTACGGACTGCCGCATCATTTGGACATCTGCGTACGCAGACGCCCGAGCATGCTCCGATCCCAGTCAGAGACTCCAATCACATCCTGAGATAACTCCCTACGTCCTAACATGGAACGATGTATTTGTATATGTTCTAATTACTTTCAGCGTTTAGTTTGTCCTCCAACTATTCAATAAAAATGAGACAAACTAATCTTCTTAAACAATCCAATAACGAATTTATTTTGACAAAGCATAACAAAACTATAAAATAATGTGAGAGCAAGAGTTTTTTCAGAGCTCTTCTCCCCAAAGCAGTTACTTTCCATCTATATACCCCCCATCCTTTTGTTTCTTTCCGTTTAAATCCCAAAATTCTGGCAACTCTAAGGCGCCATACCTCTACCTCCACATAACCCAACATGAGTAACAAATAAAAACTACAAAACGGCGTAAACAAGTGATATGCAAATATTCAACTATTGCGTTTTTACGTCGTTTCGTACCTTACCATTTGATCATCCCTTATATTATTGTGATTGAACCAGGAATTTTCTATTTGAAAAAGCATAACTTTGTCTCACTAATCGAAGGTAAGCCTTGAGAAACCTAATTAATCATCGTAGTACCTCAAATATTGCGTGTGAATGGTATACATAGGTTGATAATTGAGTCCACTGTTTTCTGATTACGAACAAAGTTGATAGTTGGATGGGTACCGCTCTGATTTTCAAGTCAAAAGTTCACAGATTAAATTCAAGATGTGGTTACTTATAGTTTAAATTATATACCGAATTTATATAGATCCAGATAGAATTAGCCTTGTGTACTATGTATAACTATAGACGGGTAATCAAAACTTTTTAATCACGAGAGTTACGCCTTTACCAATAAGGCTGCTCCTGGTCGGACAAGGTCGAGAATGTGATGATTTATAATGTTGACGCAAGCATTTTTTTCATTTATCAATATTTTTGTGGCTATCAAAGAAGTGTCTCTATATATAAGAAATGTATAAACATTGAGTTTTTAGTACGTTTTCAGTTTTTTTACATAGTTTTTAATTAAGCTTTTTTAAATTACCCTACATTTGGTAAGCAATTTTTGAAATCAAATTGTTAAAAATTATACTTAAGGTCATAACGTACAAAAATATAAGCGTATTTTGCTCAATGAATTAGGAATTCATATAAAATTAACAGTATTTAAAGTACTTAAAATAAGAGTTATTTTATAAATTACGTTTCTTTCTTTCAGCAGTCTAGAATATATTTTATACAAAAGATTTTAAACTTAAATAAAAGATGCCCATACTGAGATTACTGAATATATTAATACAAATTCATACATATAGAATTTCTAGATTATCATTAATGTCCTACAATTGTTTTTAATATCTTCCTTAACAAAAAAAACTGTTCTTTTAATTCTAGGTGACTGAAGACAAAATATTCATAAATTGACATCTATAAATACCGTAACAAATTATAATAATTATAAATACCATTATATATGATTACTTGTGTACATTTTAAAATTATTCTTTCTAAATACTGAAAATTCATTACAATACTTTTAAGGTAGATTTAATTAAAACATTTAACTTTGCCTTTTGATATAATATTCGTAACGTTCTATGTTTAGTCGTATTGTTTAGAGTGTCCAAGTAAATTGACGAATCATAAACTTCTCTCAAGTCTTTATCTTTCAGTAAATGTTAAATACAGCTTAAATTTAATTTTAGAATTAAGAGTAATATGTACTCGTAGAATAAATTCAGGAACGTAATTAATATTTAAGCAAATGTTATAACTTAATAGCAACCGATATAACTTAAAAATACTCTCATAATTTTATTTTATTTTTAACATTTGGAAATAAGTCTTATATCAAATCTCTAGATCTTAATTTCGATACAGTAACCGACTTTTATTATGGTATTTTTAATTGTTTTTTACCTTGAAAATTCCTTTTGCTAATGTCATTTTGTGAGTACCTTTTATTTTACATTTTGCAGAAAATGTTTAACAAAACGTGTTATAACCAAAAATTAATTTATAAAATCTTTAACTAATTTTTAACAGAATTTTAAGATGATAGTTTGATCTTAGTATGCCTTATTTTGGTTTAGATTCTTAATTTCATGTGCTTTATTCTAATTTCCAAAGGGCTATGGGTATATACTGTATCTTTATATTAAACTTTACTTTATGAACGATTTGAAAAGTATTGTTTCTTGAAGTTTAAATTTGTACATCTCTATTTAATGAAAAAATTAAGTGAAATTAAAGCATTTATCTTCTGGTCGTTCTTAATTATAAGGATAAGTTTTAAGTTTGAAACGCTTTCAATATTTAATTAAATGAATTCACTTAAGAAATGTATATTATCTAGTAGCAAAATAATAAACTATATTTCGTTAAATACTTTATTTCGACTCGAACTATGATTTGTGTATCAGTTTAGAATTCATTAAGTGTTTCTTTAAAAATATGCCACTTTGGTATAAAATATTAATAGTCAGCATGTTTAGACAGAAATCTTTAAGTTACGTACAGAATTTTGGTTTATATTTAAATTTACTATTTGTAAATAAATATATATTATTCCTGAATTCTTTTAAAAAATTTTACTTATAAAGAGGTAAAACATAAAACTACGAGTAATTTTAGTGAAATTAAGAATTGTTGACTAAAGATTACTATAGAACTTAAGTGATATATTATTCTTTGTCATGAATATTTATTTATGCTATGCATTATATATTTTATTATACTTATTTATATTATGCATGAATATTTATTTATACCGCTTAAATATTTAAATTTTAATATTTAATAGAAGATTTTACTTTTCCATGAAAATACTTAAAATATGCAGAATGATTTCAAACCATTAATGTTCAGTGAATATTAAACAAAAAATTAGTGATTTAAAAAAAATATTTCCCTTAGACTGAGATTTCAAATATATATATATAATCTTGCAAATCTTGGTTCGTTTCGTTAATAATCCACTATATTATCTAGTTATAATTTTCGAGCAACTGATTTTAGCTCAATGTAAGATTTTTCTTAAGAATCATAGAACATATACTTCAGTACGGTCTTAAATTTTAATGGATAAATGTCAATTACTTTTATAAGCTGGTTGTGAAGTTTTTAACAAAATTTTCTTAAAAATTTTGAAACTCAATATTTTGGTCATTTGAAAAGTTTAAATTAGTTTTGGAAGAAAATATTTGTAAATGAATGTGGGAAATTTAAAAAGTTCGGTAGCGAAATAACTTTTCAAATATCAGTGTTCTTAGATTAAACCTAAGGAAAATTTTCAGTAATGTATCCAATAGTGTTTAAAATAAATCCATCATTTGAAGAGAAATAAGAGTACATGAAGTTAGTAAAGTTCTCATTCTTTAATGTTGTGAAAATAGTAAGGAGCAAACTTAAGAAAATTTTAAACAATAAACTTGATAAAAGCTGTTTAACTACTTTGTATGCATTTCACTTTTTATTTTAACTGTTTAAGTTTTATAATTTAAATTAATTCCTGTAAACAATGAGACATTCATAAGTAATATTATGCCATCTTAAATTAATAAGTCTCTATTTATATACATGGCATTAATCTGCTGAGTAATCATTATTCTAGACTTTAATTCAGAAGTTTGTGGATCCGATTCTGAGCTCAGTTTCCAATATTTTAGTGGCTCTAAATCCAATCTTATAAATCTCAGTTATTTTATTTTTAAACACGAAGACATAAGTAACGTAAATACATTTGTAGGATTAGTTTAAAAGTCCTCACCAGAGATCATTATCAAGATACTGTTTACGTTTATTATGCTTAAATCAATTATTAACAAAGAATCGTTTTGTGCTTAGCATCCTCTTCATTTTAAAGTTGGTTCACCTTTAAAACCTGTTGACAGTTACAAATTTTGAACAATCGTTCAGTAATACAGGTTTGGCATAGTTGAATCATTTTTAAAAGCTATTTTCAAAAGTATTGCTAGTACATATGAAATATTTAAAAAAACCACAAATTTGTCAAGTTTACGTTATACTTTGTTACAGAACAAGACCTTTACCTTTCCAATGGAGTATGAGGTTATTACCGGGTGGGTGTGAAAGTGGTTGGGAGGGAAGCAAGGTTTTCTTATTCATTATACCAATTCGTGTATTACAGCGGAGTAATGAGCTTCAGAAAGTGGGGATGGGGGGCAATATGGAAAACTGCTTAAATTCGTAGAAGCATCAACAATTCCTTCATACCATACGTTTTGAAATATATAATCCTTGAATTTGATTATCGTCTGGTCATGGCACTAAAGTATTTTTTGAACATTTTGCAGAAGGTTATAAAACTGTTTCCCCTTTCCTTTCATGCATATACGTACATTTTCAAAAATACAGGGTTTTCAAAATGAGTCATTTTATGATAACCCTGTACAGTATTAACTCAAAATCTTAAAACTAAGATTTCTATGTTTGTGACGCTAAATTTACATGGCACAATACTTTCCTCGAACAGAATTGAAAGAATAGAAGATCTTAACTATTACTTATCAAAGTTCTATCATTTTTAGCTCGAAATAAACTGTAATTTCTTATAAATTGTGCTCTTGTCATGATAATTCAGACATGCGCACACACACACAAAAAATTATACTATGAGAGACTGAATCCCTAATTATGTCTATTTCATGACTATTTTCTAAATAAAAATTACAAAATTTTTCTTCGAGAGAACTTTTTTGTGTGTAGTCTGTTTCATGTATTTGATCCGCCATTAATTTCTCTAAATTAAAATTTTTATCTTTTACAAACCGAACTGGTAGTTACTGCTTTAGACTTTAGATTGACAATTAATGGGCTCGGTTACCATTCCTTGAATACATGATTGTTATCCTTTAAATCTACTATACTCTTTACTGTAGTTTCCGGCTGAACTAGCTTGTATACAAAAATTAACTAAAATTATTTGTATAGCAATCAACTAAGCTAAATATTTTTACATTACTTATCGTAATGATGTGATAACAGAATAAATATATTGAGAATATCTATTTATAATTGATATGAAGTTTTCATGAACAAAATTATAACGGTGGCAACACCGGAGTCTTGTGCCACTGCTTGCAATCTGTATGTAGAAAGTTGACCATTAACTATATTCACGGTTCAAGACTACATAAGCCTGGCTTGCATTTTAATCTCTGCCAATTTTAGCCCTTCTATACATGTTATAATATCTGCAAAAGATTAAATAATAATTTGATAGAAGAGAATCTTAAGTAATCGCTTAATTCTAATTACTATATATTCCTACTGCATACCTACATTAAAGTAATTTTTAAAGACTTTAAAAAAATTTTTTTTGAAATACAAATAAATGCTATTTGGAAAGTTTGCAATGTTAACTAGATATTGAAATGTATTCAGTTTTTTTCAGAATTTCTAAAATATCTGATTATTAGATTGAAATAATTAGCCACATTTCATGGGATATCACTATTTTTGAATTTCACATTTTAAAATTATTTGAATTACAAATATCAGCACATTAACACTAGCTAATATTTAGTGAGTTTCAGTAATTAAATTTTACTTATCGGCACTTGCTGAACTTACTTGCATGTGTTGTGGCGAAATAATTATTCAGAATTAATATATATTGCATCTAAATCTTTTAATGTTGTAGAGAAATAGAAGTAATATTTATTGTTTGGGTTGAATGATCTCTGTGAAATTATATAGAGTATATTTGTGTGCTCTAATTTTGGTATAGTTGTAGAAATGTCTATTCACAAAACGTGTGATTAAGTTGATAAAATATTTTTACCTGAATATATTAAATAAACTCTTTAATGAATATTATAATAATTAGAACTGAAATAAATATGGGGTGTCAAAAATTTCGGTGTAAGCATATCCTTCACGCACACACACACACGCGCGCACACGCGCACAGTGATTTCTAGCGTGCTTTGTTTTGATTGTCGTTGCATTTTTACGTTTTTGTAACTTTTCTTTTTTCTTTTTTTTTTTTTTAACAGATTTGGTATTCCACGTGTTTTATATCATTTACATCATATATGGTTCTTTTCAGTGGCGACAGCATTTGAAGTTTTCGTCTCGCATTCAATTCAAACTTTGTTACAAGTTTCAATTCAGTCATTTGACCGCTATTATCTTTCGTTGTAGCCAGCGTCCAAATATCGTAAACTGTTCTTTTCCTCCTATCTCTTTTTGTTTATTATATATTTCTATTTTTTCATCTATATTTTCAACATCGTAAACTGTTCTTTTTTTTCCAATTTCTTTTTTATTATCTTTTCTATTTTTGCTGACTAATCTTTCTTGTATATTTTTGAACATATTTGACAGAGCTTGACGTCATACTAAGTAGGTTCATTATCTTTTACCGGTTGTTTTGAATGGAAGGAAACCCAACAAAAAACTCATTTTCCTTTAATACTTAGTTTTATATTATGTGATGTAAAATTTTCTAAAATGCGAATATTTTTTAAACTTTGGGGAAATTCCCGAGTTAAACATGCGTTTAACTTGGCGACGAAAAGAAGTCTCAATGGTCGCCAATGAGGAGGGATATCCTGCTAGTTCAAAATTTATACTCGCATAAAATCTAATTTGAATTTTTTCTAAATCCGTAATTTAATTTTTACCAACTACATGACTTAGACGAGTATTTTAATCAGTGCAATGACAATTTTTTCTGTTGCCTATACATCTACATTTTAATAAAACCTTGCATGTTTTTTTTCAGGATGGATTACAAGAAGGTTTTCAAAAGAGTGCTCTTACTAGCCCATAGTGTGGCGTTCTTTTATATTGGGCATAAGATTATTACAACTGCAGTGGACAATAGAAGGCATGTTAGAGTTTTATGGGCTTCCGCTGGTATAGCAGTTCATATGATTGGCATGCACTTATTGAGAGAGGCTTATTTTATGCGCATTCCAGCTCTCCCTCCAAATCCAATCGATGAACCTGCTGCTTTTCCTATAAATCTTGGAAATAGACCTGTTTTTGGACCCCCACCAAATCCAGACGAAGAACCTGCTCAAGACGTACCAAATGGTCAGGCGTACATGATACCACCTGGACCAGATGAGCATGAAAATATGGAAATTGTAAATGATTTAATAGTATTGCCTCGTGCTCAACAACAAAATGGGGCAAATTAGTTTTTAAAATCAGAAATTTGCTGACGTTTTTAAAGTTACAACTATTTTATTTCTAGCTGTCTTTCAATCTCAATATTTGTTTTAAACTGGTTTCTCCCTGTATAATAAATACATTAAGAATATCTAAACATTTATTTACTCAAATTAAAATTCATATCAAATTGTGTAGACAAGAGGAAAAATTACCACAGATTTCGCGTGCCATGGTAATGAGTGGGGAAACTGTAGTTTAAAAATGTTTACTTCACTAAGTAAGATAACGCTTTGAATAAAGCTAAATGAGAACATATAGATCAGCTAAACACAAAATGTGGAATATTATATTTTCATGACTGAATAGTAAAGTTGGATCGACTTTTTGTCAACATTTTAATTCTTATTACACAATTGACAGAAGTTGCATAGTGAAAATATAATCGATGAAGTGGGCGAGAACAATACATTTTCAAAAAGAAGTATCTTTATTTTATAAATCACATTTTTAAAGGCTAATTTTTTAAGTATTAAAAAATGGTAAAATTCAATGCCTTGCATATTTTTACTTTTAGAGCTTTTAAGGTTATGTGAGAATTTTTTAAAAGGGGGACAAGCCACACTTCCTTTCGTTAAAGCGAGCGAATCTCTGGAACAGTATGCGCATCGGCATAAGTAACTTTATAGTGACGAGTTCAAATCTACACTTATTAAAGTTTAAATAAATTGTAAGCTCTGTAATCAAAATTTTGAAATGAAGCGACATAGCTATTAAATTAGCCACAGATCAAAGCCCGATAATTTATTTCCAGTTAATGCGGAATTTTTCAATTTAACAATGGATAAAAATTCCACACTTCAAAGATCTTATTTACATAAAATTTACCAATTAAAAGAATTATTCACGTTTTTGATATTTTAGCTTTCAAACAGAATCTCAAAGTTCTTATCAAAGCAATTTCAAATTTTCTGAAACAAGAATCGTAAGATTGACGTAATCTTTAGAAATTTTATTAATCCAAGCAGCTTATAGAATCTCAATCTTTATCATGTGAATGTTTGTTAAAATATTTTTATTTACAATTAAATGTTTCTGCTTTTAAAACTATAAGGAACAAAAATACAGTTAACATATTATACACATTTATCAAGGTGTAGTTTGGAAATTAAACTTTGCTGCTGATCTTATTAAACAAAAATTTTATCTTGTTTTTTAATAAGACGTACAAAATGTTTATTAAATGGTCCCATTTTACTGAAGTTATACAATATTACAACAACAGTCAACTTAGAATAGTAAATTTTTCATGCGCAAACAAAAGTTAATACATTTTCAAAGGTTAGTTTTGAAAAAAATATAATGAAGTATGTGAAATATATAAATGAAGTATATTATAATGGGAATTTAAATTTAACTTGCAATCCTCTGATTTGTGATTCCTTTGTAAAATTAAAGAAGTTATGAATTTAACACACATGCTGCCCCCGAAAATTATGATAGTCCATAAAGCTTGAACAACACTGTTTAACCCCTTGACTGACGAATTAAATGGAATTTGATGCGACAAAAAAAAACTATTTAATTTCGCTTAATTGAACTACACCATCAATTTACACCATCATCCCCACTTTCATATAATGCATCCGGCTTATACATGTTACGGGGATTATTTATAATCTTTACTAAACTCAAATATTGGCTAGTATAACATTCACCGTGCGAGACTTCTGCTAAACTGAACTCTTACCTTCAGTGTGCTTTTTTAAATGAGAATCGTCGAACGAGTGAAGCAACTATGTAATCTAATTGTAACTTGCACGGCGTCCGCCGAAAGAAGCGCTTGACGAGTCTGACTCGTCAAAGTCTGTGATGGCCCAGGAAATCAATGACGAGTCAGACTCGTCAAAGTCAGTCAAGGGGTTAAGCTGTCTTGTTCTTAATGAATTATCTTTTTATAAAATAAATCTAATTCAATAAAAATGATCTAAAACTAACAAATTTTCGGTAAATGCGCTATTTAAGTTTTTATTATACACAAAATTTAAGTAAAATTATTAAACCCTGTGTTTTAAGGGAGCGACATCTTTTTTCATAGTTTTAAAATTGTATAGCGCACTAAATTTCTTGATTTTTCTATCTAACACGACCTCGTTTTTGACTTATCTTGTTTTTCTTCGGTGATTTAAGATGTGGGTTTGGTTTGTTTGTCGATCAACGGTCATTTTTTTGCATACGAAGGCTAATTAGACCGGGACCTGCGGTTTAAAGTGGATTCCGAACCACTACAAACATCCGTGCCCAAGGTGGGATTCGAACCCACGAACTGTTGAACCGAAGGCAAGAGCGCTAAATATTCGGCTGCCAGCTCGGCTGAAGATGTGGGGAAATTGCTTTTGAGCTCTGTCGGTCTACGAACACTTTTTGCACACAATGGCAATGCAAAAGTTTCAAGATTTTAAAATAGATTATATGTCGCTAATATGTACATATCCGAGCAATTCTTTGAAGTTGCGAATTGTTTACTACTTATTCTGATAATCTTAGTATGAATGATGAATGGTAATTCTAATGAATATTGAAATGATAAAAAAAACAATTAAGAAAAATCTTTTTGTGATAGGAATTTAAGGAAAAATTACAAAAAATCGGTAAAATCATTGAGCAAAGTTACAAATAATTGTAAAATCAAATAGAGGTAATACTAAATATGTCGAATTTATTTTTAGCCCTAATAAATTAATTAAATAAAATGTGTTCGGTTTGTTTTTTTATACACGAAGGTTGATTCATAGCAATCTAAGACAGAGTTTGAAACAAATTCTAAACCATAAATTACGCAGATGATGAAAATATATAGATAAGAATTAGCTTAAAATAAGTGCAGAAGCAGAAAGACTTTAAAAATGTACTGAGACTTAAAAAATAACTGAATAATCCCATGAAAGAATAAGTTGAAGGAAAGAATATCATCATAATAAAGCTCTATATAAAGGAACAATAATATGAAACAATCGAATACCAATAGAACTGTATAAAAGTCAAGAGATTTCATTTCTTTGTAAAATAATTCATGATAATTTGATAATTGAGATGTTTTTCATTATAGTAAACAAGTTCAAATTTGTCAAGAGAGAAAAACTTATTAAACAATAAACTTGTGATATTGAATGATTTTTTGAGCTTTATAATTTGACATGATTTATTTAATGTATGGTTTGTTATGAGATTTTGGAATTAAATTTAATTTGAAGTCTTACAATGGGGAAGTCAACAGAAATTTATAGCAATACCTTAAGTTACTATGTTTTAGCAAAAATTAGTTTACTCTTACAAAGAAAGAAAAATATCAAAGTATATCAATTAAAACATGATTATTTTTTGTCGCAATGCACTTCTTGCTGCTTATTTCTACCATGTAAAAAATATGCACGCACCAAATGCTTCTTAATTTTGAACCATGATCAAGTGACGGTCATCATCAACTTCTATAAATTTCAATAAAAGTTTTTTATTGTTACAAATTTTATATGTGTAGTATAATATATGCAGTATATTTTATATACTTACATTTGTAGAGTATAAATATAAAATTTTAAGACCTTTAAAACTAATTAATAAAACAATCACATTTTAAGTCAATTTCACTCCACTTTAATAAGCAGAACTGAGAAAACAATAAGTCACTTTAAAGCTAATTTATACATTAATTCCACTAAAACCGGGTTTCACTCCACATTAGTAAGCAAAATGTAAAAAGAAACTAAGAAGAAATAATAATCTATAAGTAATGTTACAAAACATGCCAATAAATTCATTGAAAATAATGCAAGGAACAAACGCTACACTTATGCTCTTTGTATAAATTATTTTTACTTCATAATCGAAATTGTTGTCATATAATTTATATGCTTCAAAAATGATAAATTATAAGGAAAGAACAAAAAATATTTATTGCTTAAAAACCGAAAACTTCAGATAAATATCTTAAGAGAATATTATTCACAGCGATTGATTGATGTTGACCTTTTAATCGTCTTGATGTTGACCTTTTAATCGTCTCTTTTGTTAACATTTTATCTTAAAACTTTGTTGCTCATTCTCAATCAACGAAAAATTCCATTATGTTGAAACATTATATTGCATTGATAATTACAGTACTGTCTGTATGATAATTAACATTAGAAACTCCCAATTCTAAAAAAGGCAGTATGCACTGATTGAAAAGAGTATCCATTTACATCTAAAATGTAATCAACAAGGATACTTTTGTGTTGATAATGATGAGTACATCAGATTATATAATATGATGAGGTCACAGCATTATCATTTAACCGTAATTTAAAATAAAGATGCAGGACATTCAAATACACCTAATGCTGTACCTTAGGCAATCAGAAAAATCCTTAATCTATTTCATGAATCAAGAGAATGAGATATCAAATTACATTCTGACATAAAATTTAAGCAATAACGCATGTTTGTTGATTCAGGCTAATAAATTCTCGAATGTTGCTTCTTTTGTGTTACATGTCAGATTGTCAGCAGTACCAAGACCCCCGTTTAACTTAGATTTATTGAGATGTAAAAAATTTTTTATCGTTGCAATGTAGTGATCCAATGTCTTAAATTTAAATTCATGTAGTTCAGGATGCCCATGTTGGTCTCGATACTGTTATTTTTTATCTCAATTAAAAGCTATATTGCTTCCTGAAAATTTCCAGCAATTACCTTCTTTTCCTTTACCATCACAAATTTAAGGAAGTATATTCACAAATTAACGTTTTTTGCATGGTATACAACAATAAGAAAAAAGATGTTCATGTCACTAGATGAACATGACATCTATTTGATGAAATGGTGTATGGGGGGGGACACTAAGCCACACCACATTGTTACTTTACTTCATACTTTCGATATAGCCAACTGCTAACAAAAAGTTAAATTCAACTTAACCATTCTGAAGTGATCGACGTTTCGTTAATCACGCCAGATTGAAAGCATCGACTTCTGAAATGGGTTTTTCCTCTCTATCTTTGTTCTTCATGGCCTATATCCTCACTCTTCAAAAGAAACGTAGATTTCCAACCAACGTAGAGATCGACAAAGTCAGATACCGATTCCATAACTTTTTGGTAATTGACAACTTTTCCTAGACTGCGGCTGCGGCTTGCAACAATTTTTCGACCAATGGAAAATGTAAGGAAGCACATATGTACAAATTTTAAAACTTTAACTGCAAGCTATATTTACTTAAGTTATAATCATATGGCAGAAGTAAGCAAAAAGATTTTATTCTTGCATCTAGCAGAATTGTTTAAAACCAGTAACCGTTGGTAATTTATTGAAGTGAGAACTACTTATTTTATCCAAAACTATTTGTGAAATTTTGTTTTTCAAGTACTCTCTTGGTATGTAAATCAAATTTTTTAAATATTTTAATATATTTATACATATAACTGAAAAATAATTTTATTCAAACATTTTATATTAGCAGTGAACTTATTTATACAGAAAGGGGCACTGTAGGTCATGCCATAGAATTTAGTTTAGTGAACTTATTTAAAATATTGTTTCCATCGCTCAACCTAAATGAATTCCAATTAGTTCTTTGCAAGCGAATTTGTTTAATTTTTATAATTTTTAAAAATTTTCCAGTGAATACACATTTTTTACATTCCTGAAAAAAATATGTTTTACACTTTAACACACACAAAAGATGAGTAAAACATTCATATTTATTAATGATTTCGTGGCATATTGTGAGAACTATATAAAATACAATATCGAGCTCTCTTAATTCGAAGTTTGTTGTGGTTTAATGCCTCTCAAAAGTTTAAGATGCTACAACTTGTGGTTCCATTGTTAAAATGTGCAAGTCTATTCTCAAGAATTTGAATGCCATCTATTTTTCTACAAAGTAATTTAACTAAACAAAACAATTTAATGAATAAATGTTGCAAGATATTTTACACGAGAAAATTTGAATTTGGAATTATTTCGATTCTGAAATTTTCTATACAATATTGATCATTTGACCAATATTTTAACATTTGCATAGAACTGAATTGATAAAATATTAATCATTTGTTATTTTAATATTAATTAATTGAAATATATGTTTTTTCTTTATAGAATTTACATAAATTTTCTCTTGGTGTAATAAATTTCTTTTTAAAATAAATTTAATAAAGAAAACTCTTTATTATATAAAATTAGAAATATTTCGCTTTATAATCAAAACTTCACTCTGAAAAATGCTCCGCTATAACTTAATCCCCAATCGTACAGAAAAATATAAAACTGATTTTTAATTTACAAATTTAGTTTGTATATAGGATAGTAATCAATACAGAAAATATTAAACAATTGTATGTTTTAGGAAAATATCGACAAATGTTCCATGACTGAAAAATTTCAAAATCTTGTATTTTTTGTCTACAAACTTTTGAGCTCAAAGTCTTTAATATAAGCTAATCTTTTTTTTTTTTCGTTATTTTTATTTAGTTTCACGTAATGGGAGTTTACCATGGATATGAATCGCTCTTTGTGATGACGAAATAAATGCTTTACTTTACAGTAAAAATATTTTCACAAAAATTACTTGTTTTACTTTCGGAAGGAAAACATTTGCCAGTGAGCTAATAATATTTGTACAGGAAAACTTCTAACAAATTATCGATTCCCTTTTTTGAGCCAGATTAAGTCTCGTTAATTTTAAATTATCAAACTTAGTAATAAAAATTACTAAAATAAGCTATAAATTTTATGAAATTAAAAAAAAGAATATAATATTGGTTTTCAATAAATTCCCTTCGGAATACAACTAATGCAAAAGTGATCTAAAATAATGTTTAATTTTGAATTCAACATTCCTTGCAATTTTGTCAGATTTTTCTCAAAATCCTATAGTACGAGTAGTAAATAACCTCAAAGCATTTCGCTATCAAATCCAGTCATGTCACTCATATTCAGTTAATTCTGCATGATATGAGTATCCTGGTGTCTAAAAATATTTTGGCTATTCTGCAGTATATGATTGACACCAAATATAAAGATTACTGCCTCAAATAACGTCGAACAAGCAACTGATTGGTTATCTCTCTCTCTCTCTCTCTCTCTCTGTCTGTCTCTGTCTGTGTGTCTGTCTCTGTCTGTGTGTTCAAATAGCAATTAGGTTAGGAATATTTAAGTGTTCGGAATTCACATTGTGAAATGAAAGTCTTGGCCAAATTAAGAATTTAATGCAAAATAGGTCTGCAATCGCGTAAAGAATTGGAAACAAATTATCAGTCAACTTCAGAAAACTAAATTTCAATAGATTTCAAGTAAATATTCAAAAGCAGATTTAAATTAATCAAAAAAATATATTTTATTTTTGTCATATGGCGAGGGTTTTTAGCATTATAGCTGAACCGATTTGCGTTTGCAGGAATTTCTGTAAAGTAACACCTTAATCAAGCATTTTTAACATTTAATATAAAAACAAGATACAAATAATTACCAAGAGCTATTATTAATTAATAATTTTTATTTATATTCGCTCTTTAGTTATTATTTACGAATGAATTACAAAATCATTTATAAAAATCACACGGAAAGAAAGTAACAATTTTATTTGTGATAAATTTCACTTTGAAATATTATTCATTTTGAGGAATATTTTTAATTTGTATTTATAGACAAAGTTTCATACCTTGATTTGAACTATAGTTTATCATCAATCTTTAAATTGAATTATTTTAGGAATTCAAGGTATGGATTGTTTTGACAGACTCTTACAGATAGGCAACGAAGTGAATCGTATCAGTGTTCTACTCATTCTCTCTTTGTTAATCGGTCACGCTGAACATAGAAAGAAACTGATGGTGGCATTAGCTTGTTTGGAGTCTCTGTTTATAGCATCAAGAAATTTGCATCTAACTGCAACCACCTAATCCTGCACTTGTGTTTGTTCTAATATTAGCAGACAAGTTCCGTCTTTTAAAGGAATGCATCCACAATCTATGTATTTGTATATTTATATATGATTATGTTTTAAGAGTTTAAAGTAAATGATATTTTTTATTTAAGTGACTTCACTAATAAATTCTAATGATGACTTTTTTGTTACAATTATTTAATTAGGTCAATAAAAAGTTTAATATTTTTTAAACTAGTGTTGATATCTTTAAATTTTTTAATATGGAAGAAAACTTTAGTTTTCTTCGGAATTAATTTACCTACATTAAATAAAACATTTATTAGATCGATATTTTAATATAAAATTCTTCAATGTATATTGAAAAATATGTTGATATAATTTTTAGTAAGTGTTAATGGCTAGAAAATAAAGTTTGATATCTTTTTAGAATAATGCAAGGAAAATTTCAAATCTAACATATTTTGCTATGAAAAAGTATTCCCATGCAATATTTTTCAAATTATCTTTCTTAAAATTTATTTCAAGAAAGGTATCAGATAATTTATCATGAATTGGTGGAAAAAATGTGCTTTTTGTATTTAAATTATTATATGTACCTTGTGTGTCTCCTTAAAAAAAATTATTTAAGTTGCATTTGAAAATTCGGTATGAAGAAAGAGAGAACGTATGATTAAAAGTAAAAGCTGTGCTTGTGTGTAAAATAATCATTTGATTCAAGAAGATGGAAGTCAAATTTTGCTTACTGTAAATATAGACGTCTTTATAAGATCTACATGCTATATAAAAGCCCAGCAAAGAAGAAAGACACCCAATAAAGAAAATGAGGCAACTGACAGACTTGCAAAAGGTTCTGCAGTATCAAATGATTCTTCCCCCATCTTACCATTACCACATTGCACTATCAAATCCCTACTACAGAGATAGATTATGGATTGTTGGTAAGAAGAATGGGACATTGGAAGAACTGGAAAAAATGCTCACACGAGTTAATACCGAAGGTTGATTGGAAACCCTATCTGGATAGGAATATTATAATCAGTGATCGCATAAATCTAGAAATCATACAGGATAGATCACTGAGTACTTCAGTGGTTCAGACATGTAAAGATGAAACCCTTAAAACTGTCAGGATACCTTAATTTACCAAAACTTAAGAATTTCTTTTCTAATGAACAATAAAACTAAGCCCCAACATTTTCGTTAAAAAAATTAAAAGCATTAATCAATTTTTCTGCCTCTGACATGAGCTCATAAGAAAATATTTGGAGTATTCTAAGAAAAAATGTGTTTGCCTTTTATTATATAAACCAAAATCAGAATTTTCATGGACATTTTAGAAAAATGGTAAAAAACACATCAAACCCTTTTCGACCACATCACTGATTGAAGAATTTGTGAGTGTCCCACATTGATTTGGTAGAAAGAAATTCCTCTCATTGAGAAAATTCTTTTTCAATATGTACATTTTTTTAACCTACGAAAATGCACACACACACATGGTAGTTACCAAAATATACTTTATTGGCTATGTAAACCTAAAGCTGAGATCTCTCAGTTTTTTGTATGAGTTAGGCATTCCTTGTGCATTAAAATCCTTATAAATTAATCATTCGTGTTAATTTTACATTATTTTTGCTAAAAACAGTCTGAAATATTCATAGCTTTTAGTTCAAGTGAAATACAACGCTGAAATGAGCTTAGTGTTGAATACAAAGGCGGATTTTAGACGTTTCTTAAAATAATTAATCATATTGCTAATTTGATATAAATAATTTAATATACATTGCGCTTCGGAGTTAATGTAATTGGTAAAGTCACTCGTATGCAAACCAGAAAATTCGATAATTGATATAGATGAAATTCTCCGTGCTACAAGAGCTCATACACGCTAAATATTGTACATAATCTCTTTCAATGTCTAATTCATCTCCTGATATGGCGTGGAAAGTTGAAATGGATGGAACCAGTTAAGAATTGGGCTTCATCACTTGATCAGAGATAACATAAAAAAAAACTTGTCAGGTACAGTCAGTAACATCACAGTTGTTAGAAATAAGCAACCAGAAAATAAATTTTTCATGTGAAATGGTTTAAATCCATCCAAAACCACCCTTGCACAAGATAATTTATTTCATCAAACAATGTGTCACGGCAATAGACCAGATTTTTCTTTTATGAAAAAAATGGAAAAATTCTTTCATGATGATTACATATAGTAAAATCTTAACTTACTAATGGCATATTTTTAAAATGAAATTTTTTTGTATGGTACATCACCTTATTAAGCTTAGTTGTATGCATTATTTCAAAATTAAATGTAAACTAGATCATGTTATATTAGTTCTCGTTTGTGACATAGTGTCTATCAAATCAATTCCAACCTAGTAGTTTAATGATATTCTGGTGAAAAATCAGAGCAAACTGTTCTGTTACATTTTTACTTCTCAGCAACATGAATCCTTATTCATTAATAAATACGGCTTTCTAATTAAAAGGATTCAAATTTTTTCTATATCTTAATGAAAGTTTATATAAATTACATGGAGGAATAATATATGTATAATCCTTAAAAGATATTCTGATACTTTCCAATTGCTTTCATTAACCAAACGAAAGTTCCACTCCCCTTTACGTCAGGAGTGTTATTCCATGTTACAAAATTTCCAACATTCATAGATCTCAGAGAACGATCTTCCTCAACTGAAGAGAGTTTCAACTAGACAACTTCCTAATATGAGAATATGTATTTTTTCATAGTGATATTATGGTTTCATTTATTCTAGATGTTAAAAAAATTTATTTTCTGATATAACCACATTATAATCTAATTTGTTAAGATTTTTTGACGATTTACCATCTTAGAAACTGTGAATGTTAAAGAGAACGAGACAGGTTATTTTTCTAGGTCATAAACTGTGCGATTAACTATACGTGTAAGTAGTACATGCTAAAACCTTCTGATAATATTTTGTATTTATATTGTATTTGATATTATTAACTATGCTTTTAGTGGATGTCTGGAACATTGTTATAAATTCACACACACCTGAAACTTATTTTAGATACTATAGATATTTGAGACTGGCCACATATTGCTTTTGCAGCAATGGCCAACAGACCAAAAAATTTATGTAACCAACGGAGATATAGCCTCTACATATTTTAACGGGAAGGCCACTTCAAAACAGCGATATTTTACTCCACAAACATAAGATGTAAAAATTAGATTGGTAAAGATTGGTAAAATTAGATTGGTACACGAGGAAACGGCTAAAGGTTTTCCGAAACAGTGAGTGATACTTATGTTCGTTTCGCGTTAAATTCTCACTAATTTGGAAAACTGTAGTATATTTTTCAACATTTGATATCGAAGTTTAGAGGAGTAAGTAGTTCAAAAGTTTTCTCCATGGCTTATGATATGGATACAAAGTCAAGAAACTTGCGATATTTTGCATATTTTAATAGATAACTTTACAGAATTCTTATCAATTTCTTCTCATTAATGTACAATAAGAGTTCACATGTGAAATTAGCAATTTAATTTTAACTTAGTTATATTGCAATGAGTCTAAACAGGATGAGATAGTGCATTTTATTATTATCTTCAGCATTGATTCTTTTTACCAACTATCTTATGGTACTCTAAATATATCATACATTGCAGAAAGGACGAATTATTTATGTATTTTGTAAAATCAGTTTTCTCGCGGTCTTAGTTTTACTTGATGTAAGAAAATTCCGAGTAAGAACTCCAATAGTTCGAGTACTGAAACTAATGATACTCCTATCCAAAGTCCAAGATAGCTTCCTACAAAGCTGAATATTTCTGAAAATTGATAAACAGGCTGTTGCAAAAATATTTTCCTTTCAGAGGTCAACAGATATACTCTTAAGAAAACAAAATTTTTCCTGAAATTTTGTATGCTAGTATATTGCTTGGAAAATTCTTGATGCATTAAATATTTATTAAAGTATTGCTGAGAGGGCCAAACCGCTCTAGAAACTACATGAGTATAATACGTAGAAAGGCATTCCAGTGGACAAGTGCACATTAATGTATGTTTTTTCAAATTAGATAAAATCTGATCTAGACACTCCATTTCTATTGGGTCAGAAATATTGCAATCTTTATAGTTGATATTTCCATATCGAATAGTTGGATCAACACACTTGCAATGAATATCATTTAGTTTCTGCAAACATTCTCGGTAACAGCCATTTGAACTCATTCCCAGATAATTATAATCTCTGCATTGATCTTTATACGGTGGAGGTAACCTTTTTATGGAATACTTTTTGACAGACACAGTTGTCTCATAACCTGGACTGATTCTTAAACTTTTGCCATCAACGTTTGGTAATTTTGAAGGATCATGTATCACAACATTCACTCCTACAGAAGGCAAAATCAGATCCAAATATTCATCAACTTCAATGTTTAATATAATCTCTAAGCCACTGTTGTACCCGAAAACTGGAATATTCCTTTTGGACTTTGTAATATGTCGTGTTTTTTGAAAACTAAAACAATTTCCATACTGTATACTCTGAAATGTATCAAATTCAGTATGAGAGCAAAGTCTACCATTGAAAACACATCGCTTTATGAATTGTTCCCTTTCAGTTCCATAAGCTTTTAATTCATCGTTATGAATTTGAAAATATTTCAAAAAAAATTTCTCAAATTTTTTATTCTTTTCAAAATTTGTACCATTTAATGAATTTTTCATGTAAGATAGAATAGTTTTTCGTTCTGAAAAGACTAGATGTTGAAAAGGAGGAGATCTAATCTCAAGTAAACACTCATCTAACGTTATCTTCCTCAGAATGCATATTTCATACTTTTTCTTAATCCGGTTCAAATCACAAATTGTGATGGAGGGAAATTCTACATTTTCATCTTGATCAAGAATTAAGTTGATTGAAACTGGATACTCTAAATACAATTTCATCAACTGTTTGATTTGATAACTTGCTCCTAAGAACCCAATGATCAATATTAGAAACCACATAATTTTTTGAACATAACTATTTGGCGCCAGTACTTTAGAAATTGCCAATACGTTTGACATTTCGCCAATTGAATTTATGACCACAAATTTTCACTTCACTGTTGGTATCTCAGAATCAAGATTTTCCGGCTGATTTAGTTATCCATGAGTTTTACTGTTGAAAGAAAAAACTTTACCATAAAATTACTGATCAAGTATTTGATTTGATGAAAATTAGTCTGTGCTATGCTTGTATTCAAACATTATTTGATTAATTAAAATGTTTATTGTTTAATAATAGCTCCGAATTATAAATTATTTCCATACGTTGAGTTAGTATACGTTTCCGAATTTTTTGCTTAGAAATACATAGTAGAGTTCTTTTATTGTGTAACGAATATAATATTGAAAACAATTAGAATCTTTTTTAAAAGAATTTTAACGCAGTATTTTCCTTCAATTAAAACTAGTTTCAACACAAATCTGCAATTCGAACAATATTTTCTTTATTTATATATGCCAAAAATCAAATCATATATAAATTTGAAATTCCTAATCAATAAATCAATATATGTTAAATATTTGTTACAAAATATAGTTGTCATGCCAATCAATTTCATTAACATTAAGTAGTAAATTTTAAAAAGAGAAGTCTGCCAAAATCAAGGATTTCTGTCCATATATAATAATGTCTAGATACAATATTGCATATCCAAATATTTAAAGGAAATAATGATCCAAAGCATCACCTCTATTAAATTTAAGCAATTAGGGATTTTTCTATTACATCAGTCATGTGCTATTTTGCTAAACCTAATCAAACTTCATTTCTAGGTTTTCTAATAAAATTCTTCAAGTAATAATATGGCTATATTAGAATAATTTAATTCTGCAAGATAAAAAGGAAGTTATATTAAACAGGCATGTAAATAGATAATAAATATAGAATAAATATTAGCTTTTGAGACCAATTAATTTCATTGTGATTTTTTAAAACAGTTTACAATTTATTACGATTGTGAAATAGATATCTCAATTAATATGAAATTTAGTTGGAGAACATCACTTAATATAATATATATATATATATATATATATATATATATATATATATATATATATATATATATATATATATATATATATATATATATATATATATATATATATATATATATATATATATATATATATATATATATATATATATATATATATATATATATATATATATATATATATATATATATATATATATATATATATATATATATATATATATATATATATATATATATATATATATATATATATATATATGCAAAAAAAAACTAAATTTTCGTGGTTGAAATAAGTTTATAGAATACTCTCAATGCAAAATATACTATTTCTTTTAAATGACTTATCAAAGATATGATATTTTTACAGATTTAGATTTATCAATAATAACCAATAAAAAGTATTCATTATTGTATTTAATGTGACCTACTTTTAATAATGCACTACTGGCCATTAAAATTGCTACACCAAGAAGGCGAGCGGCATGCTACAGACGTGAAATTTATACAAAAGGAAGAAGGTGCTGTGATATGCAAATGATTAGCTTTTCAGCGCATTCAGACAGAACAGGCGCCAGTAGCGACACCTACATTGTGTTTAAATGAGGAAAGTTTTCAGCCAGTTCCTCATACACAAATTGCATTTTAACGTTGTTGCCTGGTGAAAAGTTGTTGTGATGCCTCGTGTAAGAAGGAGAAATGCGTACCAGCACGTTTCTGACTTTCATAAAGGTCGATTGCAGCGTACCGGGATTGCGGTTTATCTTATCGCAGTATTGCTGCTCGCGTCGGTCGAGATCCAATGACTGTTAGTAGAATATGGAATCGATGGGTTCAGGACGGTAATACGGAACGCCATGCGGGATCTCAACGGCCACCTATCACTAGCAGACGAGAAGACAGGCATATTATCCGCATGGCCGTAATGGATCGTGCAACCACGTCACGAGCCGTGAGTCAAGAAACGGGGTCGTTTGGAAGACAACAAGTGTCTGCACGAACAGTTCGAAGACGTTTGCAGCAGCATGGACTCTCAGCTCGGAGACCATCGCTGCGGCTTCCCTTGACGCTGCGTCATAGACAAGAGCGCCTTCAATGGTGTGATCAACGACGAACTTGGGCGCACGAATGGCGAGATATCCTCTTTTCAGATGAATCCAAGTTCTGTATACAGCATCATGATGGTCGCATCCGTGCTTGGCGGGATCGTGGTGAACGCACACTGGCAGCGTGCATTCGTCATCGTCATACTGGCCCATCAACTGGCGTACACGTCTCGATCACCTCTTGTTCGCATTAACGGTGCTTTGA
This sequence comes from Latrodectus elegans, assembly GCA_030067965.1. Taxonomy (NCBI): domain Eukaryota; kingdom Metazoa; phylum Arthropoda; class Arachnida; order Araneae; family Theridiidae; genus Latrodectus; species Latrodectus elegans. The sequence goes on from CM057810.1 coordinate 13,937,355, forward strand.
ACAGTGCACGTTACATTTCTGGTGTGTTACGACCCGTGGCTCTACCCTTCACTCGAGTCCTGCGAAACCCTACGTTTTAGCAGGATAATATCCGACTGCATGTTGCCGGTATTGTACGCACCTTCCTTGATACGGAACATGTTCGGCTGTTGCCCTGGCCAGCACGTTCTCAGTATCTTTCAAAAATAGAAAACGTCTGGTCAATGGTTGCCGAGCGACTGGCTCGTCACCAAACACCAGTCACTACGGTTGATGAAGTATGGCATCGTATTGAAGCTGCATGGGCATCTGTACCTGTACATGCAATTCAATCTCTGTTTGACTCAATGCCCAGGCGTATAACTGCTGTTATTACTGCCAGAGATGGTTCTTCTGGGTACTGATTTCTCAGGATTTATCCAGCCAATTTTTTTGAAAATTTAATCACTTGTTATTTCTAGTATAGTGTATTTGTCCAATAAATATCACTTTGTTATCTGCATTTCTTCCTGGTGTAGCAATTTTAATGGCCAGTAATGTAGATATTGTGTTCTTTTGTAACTTCAATGAAATAAGTATATTTAAGGAATTGTTAGAATGAATTTTTTTAGTTATTTTAATGTAAAAAATTTATTCTATGATAATTGTACACTTATGTTTATCTCACAGTTTTGAAAAAAGCAAACTTAAGATATTAATCTTCATTTGAAGTCCATACCACATTTTTATCAATAGTTAAATAAAATAAAGAACATTTATTTGATTAAATACATTCAGCTAATTCAAAGTATGGACAAGAAACAAATAATTTTGCCTACTGCTGATCATCGGGAAAATATTTAATGAATTTCAAAAAGTTAAAAATAATTTAAATAATTAAATTATCAACAAAATCATTTTAAAATTTAGCAAATATAGTTTTGCTTACTTATATCTATTTAGATAAGAAGAGAAAACAATTTTCACTAAAGAGAGGATAAATTTACTAAATATCCAAATATTTTTAATAAAAATTTATTATAAAAAATATAAAAATGTCCTAACCATACTTAGTACCTTTCAAATTATGTTAAATCTGTTATTTATTGATCAAATTTTACATATAATAAAAAAATAGCATTTCTTTTTTGTGAATAAAAAACAAAGTTTGTGTTTCTTACCCTCACAGCATAAATTACAAACCTCATTTAAACGAGCTCTAAAAAAGCAATCAGAAAAACTGATAACTTATATCCTTGTAGTATTCTTATATGGAAAAAAAACGCCTAAATTATTTAAAAAACATCGCTAGCAACAGTTTTTTGAGTAAATATAATTGACTATTAGACTTCATGTTTATAATTCAAAATCTTTACTGGTTGCTGTTTTAACATAAGAAACTATATTCCAGGAGAATTTCAGAAGCAATTAGTCATTTAGAGAAATTACCTAAATAGCATATTAAATAAAACTTCCAGAATTTGAAATGTAGCCAGAAAAATTCCCACACAACTAAGCATTTGTTTTGTCACAAAAAAAAAAAAAAAAAAAAAAAAGACATTAGTGTTGAAATCGTGTTTTTCAAGAAAATTAATAGAATTGTTGAGAAATTTATCTATTGCTTAAAGAAACGATATTTAGAAACGACACATCTTAATTTATTAGAATGCAGGGATTGTTATATGATTGGGTCAATAACCAAACCTTAAAAATCTAGCAAATAATGTTGGTGGTTCATAGATTATTGTCTGGAGATTTTAGAATTGATTCCAAGAAATACAATCAACAACGTCTAATATGACAGTTTCTTGGAAACTGACGATATTAAATGTTGATAATGAAGAGTATGCCCATGTGAAACCGAAGATTGATTGATTGATGTATCATATTTATCTATAGTCGAGACAGAATAGTGAATGTCCGTCAGCTGCCAGTGTCGCTTTTTAAGGCAGAGTAAGTGTCTTAAAACAAACAATCTAAAATAGTCCTCATCAGGATACGATGAATGAACACATATGGATTGCTTTTCCCTTAATGCACCATATAAAATAAACATTATTCATTGAACTTCGAGGCTGCATATGATATGATTGAAATTAAATGCAGTTTTCTGACCATTATCGACTCAATTTAGATCAGGACCAACGAAATATTTTAATGTAAGCAGAAAAGAACTCTCAAAATAATTGCGTAATCAGTATGAATGATTAGATAATGAATAAAAAGAACTGATTGCCTTGTGTCACAATTAGTGGACGTGCATTACAGCACTTTATTTGGCTTTACTTATCAGTTAGTACTTGTTAAGGTATTATACAGATAAAATGCACTTTGATTTCATCTTAAATCTAACCTTGTAGCCGTTTGTGGTTTCTTCAAATAAATTTAGTACGTTATCTATCATTTCATGGTAATGATAGATAAACATGCAGCTCGTTTTTGGGAAGAATATAACTAAAACTTAGATAATATTCTGTATTGCAAAGACATGATATCCTGGAATAAATTCATTTAATATAATTAGGATGAGTCCATATAATAATTTAATGGGAACCAAATTGAGATTCTAAGTTATGATTACAAATTCTTCTTAATACTTTGACGAAATAAAGCTCACATCTAATTTTTTATTAAATTGTATTTATTTCTTACACAATTTTAATGAAAATATATAAGAGCATAGTTATAAAATTATAAATAATTTACATGATTTAACTTTTGATAGAAAGAAGTTTCTATGTTTTTGCACAGCTAATTAATTAAATGATGGTTGTCGTTCATTTAAAAACTAAGATATTACTAGAACTTTAAACTGCATTCCTCATCAATGCATAACAATTCCTCATAAAATAATACTAAACAAAGAATTATAATAAATAAGTTAATGCTAAAAATTAGGGAACGATAAAATAATACAAGTTAATAATTTTGACTCATTTTCTATACTTTTTCATTTGCACAGATAGTTAAATTAAAATCTCACTGTAACTGTATCATTCTTGTAAAAAGCAGTAATAAAGAAATCAAAAATAAGATTACTGAAATTAAGTGTTATTAATAATAAAATGATAGCTTTGAAATTTATATTTAAATGCACTTTGCATAGCTTGCTATCACAAAAACGTAATTTAAAGGTAAAATATAGTCTGCTTAAATACAAAAACGTTATTTATCACACCTTTTTTTTATGGCATTATACATATATTTCAATTTTGCTTGCTATTAATTACTTATATATGTTATTAACTTTAAAAAATATATAATCTAAACAAAAAAAATGCAAATCATTTGAAGAATATGCAAAAGTTTTATTGAAAATCTGTTTTTATAATTAGTTTAAAAAAAAAACCAATAGTCATCAAATTTTTAATAAAATACTTTTTGATTTTTAATCATTTTTCCATTTATTCAAATCGATACGTTAATGTAAGACATTTTCAATGGAAGTAAGTGCATCTACCTAATTTTCTATTAATGGCATGTAAAAAAGATTTGCATCTAATTGATGACATCATTTACCAATTATCGGACAGTTTTGACAATAAGCCATCATTTATATTAAATATTAGTTATATATATATATATATATATATATATATATATATATATATATATATATATATATATATATATATATTCTTTTATTTCAATTGCTTTCTTTATTCCACAAATATCAATAATGCATTGGAGCAAAGAGAATTAATATTTTAATACTATTTATTTTGGTGTGTTTCAAAAGCTCGTTTTACCATTTGAATGTGTTCATAAGTATTGTGCAGTCACAAATATTATTTTATTAAAGTAAATGATTTTGCCGATATCTAATTTTGTTTTATTCCCCATAAAAAATGTAAGGTTGAGAAATCAATAAAAAATTGCTTGCTTTTTTAACATACGCCAAAATAATTGAAAATAATTCATTCATCAAACATTAAAAAAAATTAATAAGATTACTTGTAATCAATTGCATAAGTAGTATTACTATATACAGAGAGTGATTTGGCATTTCTCATATTAAGGTAGGTCCGATACTAGAATGCATGATATATCATCGCCAGAAGCCACATATTTTAGTAGATAGAAAAATTTCAAAGCTAGAATTCCAAAAGTTTTAATTTGGACAAAGAGGAGAAGGATTTTCTGCCTTTTCTTAAAAGCAATAATAAAATTTTAAACAATTTTGTTAATACATAATTTTATTTTAAAAACCATTTCATTTCAAATAAATTCAAATTTAATATTTCATAACTTAATAATATTAAAATAATTATTTAAACATTAAAAACTAGTTGTTATTAAAATAATCATTTAAACAAACAAGATTTTAATATATTTGCTTCTTAGAATATTTACAATAAAATGAAAAATTTACTCATATGTTAAGCATATCAAAATTAATGTGAAAATTTTGCCATCAATATGATTAATTCTAATGTATGTATCGTAAATATGATTAATTCTAATTTATATATCGTAAATATGATTAATAAATTAGAATTAAGTCAAGTAATGGCATTTAAAAAATAATAATTTTCTTCATAATTTCTTTATAATAATCTATATTACAAATTAATAACAGAATCTTAAATAAAAATATTCATAGATTTGAAGCAGACATTATATACTTGAATTTACACATTTAATTCTAAAATTCCTATCAAAATTTTCGGCATTTTATTTAATTTTATCAATAAATAGTCAATGTTAACTAAAACTGTGAAATGATCCCATCGCAGCGCCATCTGTAAAAAATAGATACTTTGTTGATGATTTATATCGAATGTATAAAACGTATTTTTGATTCTGTCGATAAGAAATGATCATTCAATTCATTTACAGAAACTAAGCGAAATATTTTAATTAACATTGATTTCGCAAGATAAAAGTAAAAATTAGTAATATAAATCGATAAAGTTCATTGAATCAAGCAGAAGAACACTAAGAAGGAAAAATTCACAATGTAAAACAAAAGTTAAATAATTAATATTTGTAACGAAAATAACATCGAAAGGCATTCACAAACTTTAAAAGAGAATTTAATTTACCTTGAAACTCTGTCACAAGTTTTTTAAAAAATCAATACTTTTTCCACGTGATGCAGTTTTTTAAATTTAATAATTTGAGTCTAATATTTGCTGAACATTTTCAGAAAACCCACATTTTTTTTTAAGTTTTAAGAAATGCATAGTTTAAAATAAACCATGATAAACAAATTTACCATGTTTTTTTCAAATCAGTGAAATTGATTGTAGGAAATGAATCTAAAATATTAATAGCGTGTGTTTAATTAAGAGCTTATTTATATGCGCCTCCTTTAATATCAGCTAATTTAAGTAGACCAAGTTGTGTTTCAAGTAACAATAAATTTTGTATTTTTTGTTATAGTAATCACCTCCATCAAATGTAATCATTGTGCATTTGACCAAGCAGCATAATTTCTTTCCCAGGGCAATGAAAGAGCGGTATGTTTACGAATATTTAATATGCATAGGGCATCTTAAAATGCAATCTGATTATGATCTAAGTCAATTGTATATTTTCCCTTTTATTGCAATAATATAATTTTATCTCAGTTTTTTGTTAATTTTCACAGATAGACGAAATTTACATTTTTTAAAAGTATATGAAAATGAGTTTTTACTTATGACACTTGGTCAAGCCAAGCTCGCTATGCCTTGGCAATACGAATTTAAGTCAATGGGGTCTTTCGTTTCTCGTCGAGCATATCAAAAGTAAAAAGACGATTTTGCTGTTCTTTAAATTCTCCGATAGATTGCACCACCAGATAATCCTCAACCTCAATTATGACATTGATCTGAAGGGGGAGGAAATTTTCGCCAGACCAACCTATGGTGACTGCTTAACGACCGACCACAGGATATCGCCTGTACTCGGTGGGTCTATGGTGGCATTGGGAATTGAACCCCACCTTTACGGATGGAAGTTCAAATCCTAACCACTAGGCTACCATGGACTCGTTGAAAATGTAATTAATATGATAAAATTTTAACATTTCCTTAATTATAAACTTTAGCTGTAAAACACAAAAACTCATTGAAATTCATAGTTAATATATGTGAATTCAATGTGTATTTCTAAAATGCGATCAACTAACCTTAATTTGAAAAATCCAAACTGCTGATTTTGCCTCAATTGACTATTTTCTCATCATTCACCCGATTTCGAAATTTTGTTCACAGTTAAAATTCACTAATACAGTAATTTTCTTATTTGCTCGCGTTAGATACGTAGAATTTATCTTTCTGCCTGTGTTTCACTACGAGCACCGGACACTGTAATATTCAGATACACAAACGATGATGGCGGGAAATAATGCATTTATATATTTCTGCTCAATATAGATACGATTATTGCAACTGAATGAATAGTAGAAATAAAATTTCACTAGATTTTTCTGTCTCATAGCCCGTTCTTAAGAACCAGAAAATCCTAATTGGAGACCATATGTTAATCGAAGACAACCTTTTTACAATCTTTATATGAATATTCATCAAAGTACTTGACATTTTGCTTTTGAATTTGTGTCTAAAAATATTGACTTCACCATCAATATCCTATATAAGTCGTAGTGCATGTTGTTTAAATATTTAACCATGATTCTTTTAGTAGAAACATCAGAATTTGTGATATAAATGAAGGCCTTCACCATCACTTACCATTTATAGTCCAAGTATTTGGTTTAACGTCAACCAGTAGGTATAGTTTGTAAATTAATGAAGGTTTGAAGAGATGTAAGTACTCTTATCTAAAACAAAATAGTTACCTTTTATAGTTAGTAACTACTTTAAAATTATTTCGAATGTATTGCGAAATAAATGTAATAATGCAGAAAACACTGCAAAGCTCACCCCTTAATCCCAGCCAAGCTGGCACAAGACAGCAACAGCAGCAAAAATCATTTATGAATTTCATCATGAAATGTAATAATATTATTATTATTATGGAAATAACCGTCTATTTTGATACATAATTCTATAGTATAATACATAATAATAAATTTATATTGCTAAATTATCCGATATTATTTATCACATTAATCAATAATTTAATATTTTTAGAAATTCTTCAACTGATAGTACTGGCAATCTAAAAGAAGAGATATTTTGAGAATGAAAACATTCTTTGCAATAATCATTCATTTCGAAAATTCGTTGCTTAAGATTCTTCCAAACGATATTTGGCTGAAGTATTATTTTATGAATCAGATTATAAATCACAGTTTTGAATGTTACACAGAATAGGAAACATCAAAATTACTTATACAGTTTTATCTTCTAATCTCTGTTCATATAGTTCATGATTACATTGAAGCTAAATAGTGATTTTTATATTGAAGCTAAAAGAATTATTTTTAATTGCCTTAAATGTGTGTGTAAAAATACGTTGTAGAGCATCTTAAAACCTTGAAAAATTTCACTTTTACTTGCACATGTTAATGATATGATATTTTAATTATTCTCTCAAAATACATTTTTGGTTTTTAAAGATAATATTAACTATTTGAGAATGAAATAGTATTTTATCAAGCAAAGAGGATTTTCTAAGTTTTACCCTTACAAAGAAAAATAGCAACTACCTATAAGTTTCTGGAATATATTGCATTTCTCAAGAATTGTCGATATAAAATGATAAACTATTATTTCTTTAAGTTTTTTAAAACTTGTCAACATGTCAAACACATATATAACTGACTATTAATATGTCTGAATACTAATATTTAATTTTATTAATAGAATGAAATGTGATTTGTACCTAATGATTGTCTTCCCTAATTTTAAAAAAAATAATGTAATTATATACTTTTTATGCACTATTATTTTTTAAAGAAAACATTTCTTAATGCAGCATTTTTTGCATATTCTAGCAACGTTCAAAAAATCCCATTTTTTGTGTTAGAATATTATCAAAAATACAAAAATTTAAATAATTATAATGAATGCAAAGAGTCATTTATTCAGTAATATGTCAATTGGCATATGAAAAATAATTATTTTTAATTACAAATACGTAAAAGTTTCAATTTTAAATTTTTATGTGAAGAAAGCTCAAGAACATTGTCGTAAGACATAAATACAGTAAAAAAGTTGTGAGTTCGGTGATTAAATTTAACTCATAGAATTCATTGAAAACTAATACAAGTATTTACACTAATAAAAGTATTTTAAAAGCGATTAAATATATTGAGAGAGTTATTAATATGTTAATAAAAATATTAATTTAAAATAAAGAATCTAAGAAAATTAAATGTGAGCATAACAAAAAAGCGCAGTGGAAAAATTTTGATATTCCAATAAAGATATAATACTTTAAAGAATATAAATCTCAGTCAATATATATGAAAATGATTCTAATGCTCTTTAAAAACAGTTTCTTGAATAAATAAATCACAAATCAGCTTTAAAATAATCCCTCTCATCATTTATCATGAGAAAAATTTTCAAAAAGCTCTAATGTTCTCTGACTGAAATAATTTATACCTATTTATATAGCTGAAGTACTATTAAAAATTCATGATTTCTTTTTAATCACGGAATTATGTTTTTCTTGCATAGTAAAATTTCCAGGAATTTCAATCAGATAGTAAGAATAATAAAAATAAGATCCGTTCCCGAATGTTGTAAATATGATAATATTAAAAATATTTTAAATAATTCCCACCGGTATTTCTAATAGTTTTAGTATTCTCATGAATCAATTTGTACTCGCATTTTTTCTCGTTATTTCTTTTCGTAACTTATTTTTAGAGAAAGCTGCCAAATGATTGTTATTCACAAAATGTTAAATGAAACAAATAACACGGGTGATATTTCTTCAACTGTTTCAAATTATAATGGTGAGTTTTTGTGACATTAGCATTATTTAAATTGTAATAATTAAATGTCTGCTATAAGTATTTGCAGCTTTGAAAATCTCTTATCGCATAATTTTTGCATAATATTTCTTATAACTTCAAGCTGCATAGAGTTAAAATGAATCTCCCTCAATATGCAAAGCGTTTACTAAATATTTTATTTTTATTTTTGAGAACTTTAGTTTTCTTAAACCTCATTTATTTCCTTACATGTACTCTCTGTGGGCTCAGAATATTAACAAGTAGTAGATAGTGTGTATGTCACTTTACCCTACAAACTATATTTGTGATTTCTTTCCTTAATTCATGATAATGTCATAAGCCATTTGATTCACCATACAAAAAATATGATTGAAGTCATTAAGTTTTGAAGTTATATCCTGTTGGGATTTGAAACCAACACCGCTAATAACGCATTATGGATTTGAGAGTATAGTAGCCTTTTGAGGCAAAATAGTGTTTTCGCTCTCATCTTTTATGAAAATGAGTTTCATAAGAGATCCAGCTAAATATTAGAGGATTAAGATCAATAGACATCACTTAATCAACTATTATGTTAGTATGGCGTTAAAGTTTGAAGAAAAAATTGCTAACTAAGATGTTTAACTCATCTTTTGCAAACATTTTTAAACTGCAAAGCGATCAAATCGGCCAAGGGGATTCGGTAGATCAACAGAAATAAATACCTGGAAGCGCAAAACAGCAATACTTTATTGTATAATTTTAGGGCAAATAGTTCTAGGGAATATATCATGAGGCTCTGTTTATTTCTAATGATTGGTTAAAAGTTTACCGTTTCAATTTAATTTAATTTAACTTAACCATCGTTCATTCAGTTAGTGGCACAGATGCTGTATAAACCAGGATGCCCAATTCTGAGCTTGCTGATTTTTTTGGCAGATTTTCTTATGTTTCTGGCAATCTAGTTTTTATTACGTTATAAATACATAGTCTTATAAGAATTATGCAAAAAAAATTCTATTTTGGCAACCCTAGTATTCACGTCATCACCTTGGCAACATTTTTTCATTGCAAAAATAATTCTGAGTTATACGGCATTTGTGTAAAGTTAGTCAATTATGATAAATTAATTTTCGTAAATGTCAATTCCTGTTGGTGGAAATAAAACAGAGCTATTTTAAATAACAAAATGTTTTTAGGTCTTCCATTTGCTTTTTAATTTGAAAATTAATAACATTTTTTATTTTATTGTGTGAATGAGCACTTTCATATTTTTTAAATCATATATATTATATAAAATGGCTATTATAAAAATTTTATCCAAATTTCAAGCTAATATATACATTTATTTTTAATTCAAATGCCTGAAAAATATGTCCAATCGTGTATAAGTAAATAGTGAAAATATACAACCCTCAATAATGCGATACAATAAATAACGGCAAATGAGACAGCAGATGTCCATCAAAGCAAGAAGTCGATTACAATGGCAGAAAACAACAGGCTTACAATTACTTTGAACATAGCATTATACTCTGCGCAGGAGAGAAGTACAGAGTATTAACTCATTTTTAGAAAGATTTCGATAATGAATTTTAAAAAAATAAATGTTTTAGAATAAATATTTTTGGCAACAGCTTATTACTTGAAAGGAAAAATATTGTCTGCTATTTTTAAATTTATTCTTCTTTCGAAGTGTCCCACATAAACATGCTGTAAACTGAAGGATATGTTTTTGCGCTTTCCGAAGATAAACGTTCTTATTCCAGAATTCAAAAACGTTGTAAAATGCATGGTATTAAAATTTCTAAGTGCAAAATAAGCAATATTATTAATCGGACAGGTAAAAACTGTCAATCATTATTTCTACATAGAAAGAAGATTCCAAGCGAATATCCGTAAAAGGTACATTCTGTTTCAAAAGTTTCTAAAGTGAAATCGGTAGTAGCAAGAGAAAATCCTCCAACATAGAAATCAATTGCAAAGTCTTTAGATACATCTGTAGCAACAATAAATAAAATAATAAACCAGTATTTACAACTTAAAAATGCTAAAAAACAAATTGTTCATCACCTTTTGCCGAGACATGTGACTCAACGCAAAACATTTTGTAGAATCCTGTATGAAAACCACTTAGCAGGAGATAAATGGAAAAACATTGTGACCCTTGATGAAGTATGGGTTTATCTAAATGACTGAAGTAAAAAAAGTTTTTTTTTACTATAGAAAATGAGGAGAAAAAAATGTACAAGCCCGTTTCCGTCAATGTAAAGAAAGTTTCAGTAAGGGGCTTATGATTGTCGCAGGTTTCTCCTACAGTGGGAAATTAAAAATAAAAAGAGTAGAAAGAAATGTTAAAATTAACACATCGTACTATCAGGAGAAGGTCTTACCCCAATATTTACAAAAGAAATTCCACTTCTTTATCCCAATGACATTCAAAGAGAGAAACTTCATCAAGACAAAACTATAAGTCATACTTCGAAAACTACCACTGCATTCTTTGAAAAAGTGATGACAAATACAGGTATTACATGTATACATTTTCAACATATTCCTGCGAAGTCACCTGATGTTTCCCCTATGGACTATTGTGCCTTTGGTCTATTAAAAAAGGCTCTTTCTGAGCCCACCACGACAGATGGACTCTGGAAAGTAGTGGAAGAGGAATGGAAAGAAATATCCCTTGAAATATTGCGAAAAGCTCTACTATCATGGAAATCACGATGCAGACTTATAGTCCGGAAAAAGACTATCAGATCGAACATTTAAAAAAAATAATCTTTACATTTTAAACATTAATTAAACGACCGCGAAATCATTCTAAAAATGTGTTAATTACCTCTGTATCATCAATGAAGTTACGTTGAAAATCGGATTTCCATTCAGAACCATTTCACGCATCTAACGTAGTTATTGACTGTCTTTTAAAAAAAATCAAAGACCGTGTAAGTGACCTGAAAAGCCTGATGAGAAAGGAATCAGTTTAACTTATGAGAACTTAAAAATTGTTAAACTTATGAGTGTGTATGGAAAAAAAAAACCCTCATAGAATCTGTGAAACCTCTTTGAAAGAGGAAGACTGTTCAAGCTGGAGAGTTTTGATGGCCTGATTTGTATCCCCTAGTATGTTAAGAAATTGACCTAATGTATTAATGTTATAGAAAACATTGTCTGCTTTCATACACCCATTCATGCCAGTTGTACATTTCATCGAACTTCAACAATTCTAGCAAGGCAATGCAATACCCAAATTGCTGAGAATGGGTTACAAGTGGATCTATAATTCTTATTTTGATTTTATACACTTGTTTCCCAGATATAAATGTTATTGAGCACACCTGGGATGAATTTAATATGTCATTCACAGATGTTCCCTCACCATTTAAAACTTGTATGGATATATAGACTGCCTTGCCAGACTCATTTGCGTCCCGTTAATATATGTTGATACATTAGTCGAATCCATGAACATCATGTTGTTACAGATCTACTTACTCATTGCTCAAAGGAGCCATACATAATATTTGGTAGGTACGCTGAATTTCTCGCACTTGAAGTTACTTGAAATACATTTATACTTGCATTTAATTTACTAAATTAGTTTTAAAAATGTATAGATACACATGAATTTTTTTTAAAGTTCCAGATACAAAAGAAGAAATTCGCGTGTCTTATTTAGAAGCAAATATTTCTACAAGATATGAATTTCGAACCAAAAGCCACTTCTATCAGTGCTGGGAATTTTTTCTCTTGAGAGAATTAAGAGATGATCACAAGTTGCAGATAAAAAGCTTTATAAAATGTGAAAATGGAAGGAAGATGGCGTGGCCGAAATCTGCAACTCTTGTGATAAATGGCACAAATATCCCTGTGCCGAGTAAAGATGTTAAGAAGCCACTCTACGTTGAAGAGCATTTAAGCTTTCACAACTGGATTTGTATGAGAAATCGTCATCGAATAAAGGTAATCCTTATTACTTTCGAGCAATTATGCATTCATTTATTCTTCATTTCATTCATAGCTTAAGTGTACCAAAAATGCATAAAAGTCCTATTAAAATTCCTATTCTTATTTGCTTAACGTTGGAATACAAACATTTATTGCCATAAAAAAGGTGTGATATGAAAACATGGTTACGCATAGAAAGATTAGACAACATACAGCATCTTTAGAGGAAAATTTGAAAATTAGTCCTTTTGTAACAAAATATTAAAAAAACAAAGTTGTAAAGCAGCAGTAATTTAATAACAAACGACACCTTGTCCACAGGAATATAAAGAACAGAACGCATAATTGCTTTTGCTCAAATTCTGATGTAGTTGTATCACGTAAGGCACAGAAAAGTGCAATCAAATAACACATGGCTTATTTGCCATCCGTGCTATATCTTCTTTTCTTCAATCACAAAGTAAATCAAGTATGTGTTAAACTACAAACTGTTATGCTGCTTTAAATACATGGCGCATTACATATGTTTTATGTCACATAAATTGTTACCCATTGCCAACATTACTGCTGCTTTGAAACTTTGAAATTGGTTTTCTCGCTCATCTAATTTAATTTTTTGAGATAAGATCGCTAACTACGGAAATTTATCACTAAATGGACTGCAAATCTTCTCACCTTGTATGTAGCACATATCCAGCATCATTTACTTCGATATCTTTTTTTATCAGTGCTGTTGGCATTGTAAAATTTACATGGTGAGACAAGACTGTATTGAGTATTCCTTATAAGGGATACAATGTAGTGGAAAATCCACAACTGCAATATTTAAATATATATAGTTAATTAGTCACTCCATTATTTAATATCTCATAATTTTTAACACTGTTCAAGAGACCAGATTAACACTTGAAATCCCTTTGCATTTCTCTTCACATTCTATTGAAATCTCTTCACATTCGAAGAAAAATTCGAGTTAATAGAAAGATAGTCTGTAAAACAAGGAACTGAATGACATTTTATAAACGTGTTTTCTTGTTTGTATGTTTTTTTTTAGATAAATAACAGTAAAAGAGTTTCTAACATTTAAAATATTGAAAAATGTGTTTTTAAAAATTCGGTTTCGAAACAGAGAAAACCAATCCAGAAATGAAAAATTAATTTTCCTAATTTTCATCTGTAAGTTGAGAATAAAAATGTTAAATATATTTTTTATTTTGCATGTATTTCTTACAAAGTCCCTACCAAATAACAATTTAAATAGTGTTCTTCATAAAAAAAGAGTAATTTACTAAAAATTTTACAATCAATTTTTCTGCTTTAGAAATTTTCTATTCAAAATTGCTCTAAAAAGAACAATTTTACTGTTCTCTACAAGCTGTTAAAACGAGCATTTAAATAAGCGACATCTGTCCATTACAAGTAAATCAGCTGTATGTCTCTCTTGTGGCACACTGAATATAAACATTTAAAAAATCAATTATCTTCTTTGTCTTGATGGGGAAAATGCACGATTATTTTGCAGTTTGTATTCTTAAAACATTCTAATAATTTAATGAAAAAAGCTGAATTATCACTTATTATTGCTAAAGAGGTTACTGTTTTTTCTGCTAGTGTCGGCAGAAGTACACTACAACTGGAATAACAAAACAAAAAGTGGAAATTGTTATATATTCATCTTATATCTCTAAGTCACAATATGTGATTATGGAAGGATTGAACGACGTGTTATGGATAAGCAATTAACGAACTAGAATTGTTAAATAAACCAGAAAACTTTCCTGTTTTTATTTATGGTAAAATCAAATAAATCCCCCAACTTCTTATTTGAGAAATTTAGAAGCATTCAATGGTGATGATATTATTAGGTCGTCAATATGATAAGACTTCATGTATAATATGTAATAACATAATTATGAAATTCATAGCACACTTAAATTAAGTTCTAAAAAGTAATTTAATATGTATTTTACATTTTTAAAGGAATATTTTGTGGAGGTAAATCTTATTTGGCGACCAACAGTGCTCATAGCTGTAAAATGTACACCAGCCCTTTCCCATCAAGAGGCCATCGAGTTTATCCTGAATTTGTTTAGAGAAGAAAATATTAAGATTTTTGGTAAGGCTCCGAAATTAACTGCCTTGAGAGTATCTTTATTCTGTCCCATTTCTAAAGAGCGAATATCCATCCCAGCCAGATTAAGATCCTGCTCTCATTTGCAGGTAAGTGTTTTTCATAATCCTCAATTTCTTGGAAATTTTTTCATATTAGAAAATATTTAAAGCTTATTGAATTAGCTTAAATTAATGATTATATTAGTTTTTGTTATTGTGTCTTATCATCTAAACATGTGACATATGTCTCATCAACTCTAACAGGTTTCTGAAACACCAAAATTTCTATAATAATCAGCTGATTAAATGTTAAGTCTTTCTTAGAAAGTCCTAGACAACAGAGAAAAATATCCTATGAGTATGGACAGACATATCATTTCTTACGATATATTTTTCTGCCACTATCAAGGTAAATATACTTAAAGTAGACACTTGTTAGTCTAGTTGGAACAGTCTAAGATTCACACTTCATGTCCAACAAATTACCAGGGGATATCCCTACGTACCAATGGGGGATAGTTAATGCTGGAATACGTTCAAGTCCTGCAGGATGCCGCAAAGTATGCACATAGCCAGTGAGGAGTGTACCTCGGCGAAACGGGAGAAGTATATCGAGAAGTAATCTTCTGTAAGGGACACCCATGTCACGAAGACCGTTCTATTATGCTCAACTAAAGGCTCTAGCAATTTCTACTCTTTTTTATCAATAGAAAATGCTCATTTTGTCCTACTTATGCTTTTATTGACTAGACTAAGGTAATACTAGTAATAAACACAAACAGAGTGATATTAGCAGTTTTACAATGATTTTTTAACATCGAAAAAATATAATTTATCAGTTGATTTTCATTTGTCTTAATATATTACAGAGTTTTCTATAAATTTATGAAGTCTTAAATTCCCCTACTAATCAATTTTTATATGATTTTTTTTTTTTTTTTTTTGGTCTTTACTTAAAGATTTTATGAATTTAATTTGTACTTTAGGTAGGAATATTTATTGTATTTCAAATTTCCTTTTAATTCAGAGATCTCAATCAAAATAATCTAGTTCTGAAGAAGAAAGAAAAATTGCACAACTTTAAATTAAATCAAATGAAATCATTCATTTTTTATAGTAGAGATCAATCTTGTGTCTTAATATTATGTATTAAAATGATTGTTTATTTCTTACTTATTTTAGTTTTATAAAGGGATAACTTTGTAAAATATTATTCAGTATTTTTAGAATTCATTTTCAGTTAAAGTAACTGTAAGTAATCATTATTTGATCCAAAAATCCAAAATATCTTGTGATAAAGTTTTCTGAGAGTAGTTTCTAAGAAATCGAATTATATTACTTTTGTATATGGTTACTGAAAGCAAAGTAAATTTAATATCGCTTGTATATTTAATTCAGGAATTAATTTTCTTTTGATAAAATATAAGACAGTTTGGTTCAATGTGCATTGCACACTGATATCGTAAATATGCTTAAACTGAAAGTTTTCTTATATTTCTTCTATAAAACATGGTTAAAAATAAATAGTCACTAAAATTCTCTTTCTCTCACTCCCCTCTCTTTCTACTTACCCCTCTACGTATCATATATCTCATTTACAATCTTCAAATATTTTTATACTGGAAACTGATTTTTCAACTATTCCAGTCTATTAATTTAGTCATTTCACTTCATAAGTCGCAAAAATTGAAATGGTCCAAGATTTTTAATCTGATATTTTTTTTACTTTTGTTTACTGGAATATCTTCTTTTGTTATCCATCAAAATATTGTGACCCAATATTGAATACTTAACTAAGCAAGAAAGGCTACTGAACAAAATAGGTTAATAATCATGTGAAATAATACATTCTTTAATTACTTATCTTTTAGTCGTACATAATATTTTATGATTTTCATCAAGTTTTCTTAAATTGAATGCTGTATTACATTAAATTAAAAATTTATGTAATTGTTACATAATGAGAGATAAGAGCCTTATATATAACTATAATATAATAGTTTTCATAATATCAATTTTTCCAATAATTTTTTGAAAGAAAGTTCTTTAGCTGCTTTCAAAGAATCCGTTAACTTTGACAGAAATTGTATTTTACTACGTAAGCAACTTATTCTCCTCTTTTTCAGCTATGAGCTCAATCACTAATAAATAAGTTTTCTTCATTTGAAAAACCAATCATGCAAAATAAAAACTCAAACAACGAAGTTATATAGTTTAATTTTTGCACACAGCCAGTTTACATATATATACAATGCTTTAATCACCTATAACAAAAGTAAAAGCACATGATAAATACAAACATATTATATATTATATATTGCGAGTAAAAGTGATATCGGACTGTTAGCAATTTTTAAAGTAGTTTTCATATAAATTTCATTTCTTTTTTTTTCCTTTTGATTGAAATTATATCCATTAAATGAGGCTTCAAATTTATAGTAAAACCGAAGCATAATTTTCCTTTTATTAATCACCATTGTAATAAGAAAAATAACAAACAAATATTAATTTTTTAATAAATTCAAATGAATCCATAAGTCATGGTTTCGTAAAGAAATGATTTTATTAGTTAAGACCTTCTTGTGACTACTGATTCAATTTCATGTAATTTAATATTTCAGTGCTTTGATTTAGAAACTTTCTTATCTGAAGATCTAGACTGGAACTCTTGGAAATGCAAAATCTGCAAGTAAGATGAATTTTTAAGTAATTTTTTTCATTTTGAATTTGATAACTCAACAAGGTGTGTGTGTGTGTGTGTGTGTGTGTGTGTGTGTGTGTGTGTGTGTGTGTGTGTGTGTGTGTGTGTGTGTGTGTGTGTGTGTGTGTGTGTGTGTGTGTGTGTGTGTGTGTGTGTGCGTGCGTGCGTGAGTGCGCGCGCGTTATTCTAATTTGATGCAACTCTTCTCTTTAAACTTTCAAAGTAGATTATGCAGTGAATAAGGTGAATGCAGTATAGATAAAAATGCACATTAAAATTTTGATGACAGGAAAGTAGACCCACTTGTAATTTTTAATTCAAGAATGCAGTATAAATGCACAAATACAAACATCTTTGAACAATTTCGTGATAATTGTTCAATTAAGGCACAATTTTATTCATATTTTTTTATTAAAATAACAGATTCTTGATGTCAAAAAATTTAAACCTTCATTATTGCCCCAATATGTGCATGATCATCAATTCCAACAAATACAATGGTAAGCAAAAGTTATATTAAATTATGATAAGTCTACCCAAATACAACAATGATTGTTTTATAATGGTTTCAAAATTTTTTTTTCGAAACCTTGCCTACACAATACAATTCTCATAAATTTTAAAACAAGATTATCTTTCTATTAATAAGCAAAAAATGAAAGGCAATTTTAAATTTATGATGTTATTTAATTAGACATTAGTGAGTAAGTATTTTTGCTCTTGTTTACTTTAACTGATTTTAAAAATCATTTAATCTTCCATTTATGATTGATTTGCAGTTAGCGCTTTTAAACGTAAGAAATCTTAATCTATTATTTTATACAAATGGTTATACTTTTGTTTTTGATCAATATGTGCTTAAAATATTTTTTGTGTATCATTTCAAAACGCATATCGATCACTTTTTTATTGTCTTGTGCCAGCTAAGCTGACAATATTGGGTGCGCTGCTCCACTTTTTCATACTGAACCATATTTGGTGTGGAGTCCGACTGCTTCAGTACACACACCTGCCATAGGGACCCGTTTATAGGATAGTCAACCCTTCACACCTCATGCATACAAAGTAAGGACAAAGACAGGGTAGCTAGAGCGAGAAAGTACATCCATGCCTGAATCGGGATTCGAACCCTGGACAACCCTAGACACAGTCAGGCACTCTGACCACTAGACAGGGTGATCGGCATATCAATCACTATATTGTGTAATAGAAGATTCATATTTGCTTTCGGTTTGCTTTAATCTAATATTCTAACGTAAAGAAAAACTTTCCTAGTTTATTTTGTTATAGATATTGGTGGTAACGGCATTGCCCTTTTTAATAGACATAAATTGATTATTATTTATATATGATTATATATTTTTCGCAATTCTATTTAGCTGCATTCTTTATTAAGCGTGTGTATTATTATATTGCTAAAAGAACATATTTTGTAGGTTTCATGTACCTACACTTTATGTACCTAGATGTACCTACATCTATTTCACCTCATACAACTAATGTACCTAGATGTAGGTACTTTTTTAAAGGTGTGATACTAAACTTTTCAAACAAAATGCCTTCTTAAATTTATTTTTACTTCCCAGTTTATATAATATTGTAGAACATTTTTTCTACGAATTATGATTTAATTAAATCATAATACCATGACTCACTTAAATTCCACTCAAATAAATTCATTAAATTTAGTAAATATTATGTAAATTATTACTCTGAAGCTACTTGATGAATTAATTGTGATGCGACTGTCTTCGGAGGAGGATTTAAAAGATGACTGAGGAGAGACTTTTAACATGATTGGAAGGAATGCAATACTCAACATATTTCCTGCTTTCTTTGAAATTTGCAATCAATTTTATAGGATGAAAAAACAAAGCTCTAACGAGTAAAGCTCATAAGAGTCTGTTTACATCCTAGTTAAATTTTTGTTTTAAATGTATTATAGTGAAGTTTTATGGCGTAATAATAGCACTTCGTGATCCCAATGTTCCGAGGTTCGATATTTAGGCTGAGCAAAGTTGACTCAGTCTTTCATCCCTCCAGTAGGTCGATAAACTGAGTGACAAGAAAGCTTGGCAACTAAACAGTGGGAGTTTCGCTTTAGGTTGACCATCTAACCGGTACATATGCTTCGCAATCCAGGAAAACACATATGGACATTGTAAGATTTGGCCCACATACGGGCTGTCATGCCACAGAATTAGTTTTCATTTTTGTATTAAAGTAATAATGATTTCTCTCTTGATTTAAAACTTGGTCACGTGTCTTGAATGAAGCTTTTGTAATCTGGTATTTAAATAGTACAGTACTCCACTCAATCTATACCATATACTCTGTCTGAGAAATAATTGATATGTATTTCTATGATTTTGGAAAAAGTAGCTTTTTTTAATTTAAATCCTAGTTATGTTATTCTAATGAATAAATTTCTCAGATTGCCTGGTAATTTATATGATCTAGTTGTGGATCCTATTGTTCTATCAGTTGTCAAGAACTTTGCTGGATCTAAAGTCAATGAAGTAATCGTTGATGATACACTTCAATGGTTTCCATTGAGAGATTCCTTCCACTGTGAGTCAGAAGGTAAGTCAAATTAATTTTTTTGCGGAAAAAAAAAAATTTTTTTTTTCAATTTTCGTTTTATTTTTACAACCCGTATTTAAAGCAGTTACACTGATAAAATCATCACACTCAACTTGTCAGGGTTCATTAATCCTGCAACAGCAAAAATTAAAATTTCGATAACATGAGGTCAAATTATATGTTCACAAAGCCCTTTGAGTCCATGACCAGATTTCTGCATGATAATTAATTATTTTAAGAGCCATTGTAAAAAATAATTGCAACAAGTAATCTGAAATATACTGCGTATGAAATTTTAAAAATTTATGTTTTGCCCATGAAGCGAGTAAAGTCACATGAAACTTAGACCAATGTATACGCCTGTGATGACGAATTTTTCTTCCTTTACAAATATAGATTGAATTGAGACTTAATTATCAAGTAAGAAATTCACTTCGTAATACATTATTTTTTAAAAATTTTTCTGTTAATTTCATTTTACATTTAAGAAACGTTTTTATATTTTTCTATTATTTAATATTCTTTTTACTCATAATTACAATATTCAATTTCATTTATAGTATTTCATTCGGCCCCATTTAATGATAATTAATTTTTTATCCATACATTTATGGTTTCTTGACAGTATAATTATGTTTATATGATATAAGTGCATATTCATCCGTCTTCTAAAATTTTTTATTTATATTTAAAATCTATGTATTTTACTTTAAAAATAATGAAATAAATTTTTAATTAGTTTGAAAATGAACTGGTAATTTAAAAAAAAAAGATTACTTTAACATTCGATAGCTATTCCTTTCATATATTGCTTATCAATGTAAGCAAATAATGAAACATTACTCGTACATTTTACAGGAAATGATGAATTAAGTCTGCGAATCGCATGCCCGAGAAATAATATCATGAAGGATTTCTGGTTTCTTATTAAAAATGTAAGGACGCAATTGAAATTTAGCATTTCAAATCCACAATTGAAGTTCCGACCTGATCTGGAGGTAGAATTGCAATGCTATTTGGATGGTTGCCCAATCGACCACGAAAGAAATCCGGTATGCTTTTGCATCAATGACATCATTATCGATGCCAATTGGAAGAATGGCATTGAAGTCCACTCAGTGGATATAAAATCTTATTTAAGAACAGGAAATAATGAAATTATCATCATGACTACCAGCAATTGTGTGGTAAGTTTTCAATTGCTACCAGTGACTTATATGTTTAAAACCAAACAAGAGATTTGTTTTTCACTTGAATATTATAAATAAAGTTATTATATTCCTTAGTATTAATAAATAGAAGGCATACCATAGCTTAATATCGAGGCAGTGCTCTTAAGAAACGTCGATACAATTATTAATTACAATTATTAGTAACCAATAAGATATGGATATTGAATTTTCGGTTTCAGCTTGTAAGTTTGTCGAATTAAGTGTTTAGGAATTATTTTGGTCACATGAATATGGGAACTTTTTATAAAAATTCCTTTTGATATGTTATGATTGGTGGATTTTTTTAGGCTTTACTACAGCGTTCAGCTGTAAAGTTGTAAGCTACCCGATATCTTTCTTTACAACAAGAGACAAGGCCTAGTTAGAAAAGTATGCTCTTTGAAGTGGAAGGTCTCAGGCTCTATCCAAACTGCTAGTGAAAAATGGAATAGGAGTGTTGTATTTCAATTTTCTGTCAGATTGTCTATGAGAATGGATGCTTTACAATTTCTCAAATATCCTATCTATCAAAAAATAAACATGATTAACTCTCTATGAAATACGCCAAACACATAATGGATGCTAGAAAATTCTTAAAGCAACTTTCACCTTACCCAACAAGTGGCGTCTCCCCGAGACAATGTTGCAGAGCCATATGTGGAGTCATAATTCCAGGTTCAGTTCTAAATAGTTCAACTTTTTCAAAGACCAAACTAACAACCAATGAAAAAAGGTTTGTTAAGTAACGAGCTCAACAACTACTCATGTACATTTTCAAAATACAACATTTTATGTGGGTATTTCTGAAGTTTATGTGAATGGCTATCGAGATAGATTCTTGATGATTGTAAGATTTTCCTCTTTCGACATGTGAATAATGTCCACTGCTATGAAATATCCAATTAAAAGTTAAATATGCAGTGAATGTTTTCAAATGATTCAGCTATTAAGTGTTTATTACAGAGCTTCATTAATATTAGAGGAGAGAAAAGAGTTTTAAATGTCCTCGAATTTAAAAGCTCAAAGAAAATTTCCATTTTTCTAAAACGTTATGATCTTTACATATCTAAAATCTTAAATAAGATATCGTTTCAGGATTTTTCTTAAATATTGTTCTAATATTTGTACTCTAGATTACTTAGTTTTCTTTAAATATTAGAATAATTAAAAGTCAGAATCACACTGTTAAGTTTAGCAACTTTTAAACTAAAGAAAATATTTCAAATAGCAATAATATATATGCATCATAAAAATTCTTAAACAGTCATTAAAAGGTTAAGTAAAGTAACCTTAATAATAATAGTGCTTAGATAAAAAAAATATTTTCCAGTGATTTAACATGTCCTCTTAGCATATAGTTATTCGACATCCTAAAGCGGATAACGCAACAGTCAAAGGCTTTTTGGCATCTATCACTTATTTTTGGATTTTGGTGAACTTTTCATTGATTGTAGGCTACATTCATGTGTCGCAAAAGAGAAAATACCAAAAAATTCCAAGCATTAATCCCGTCAGACATGCAGAATGCATTCAAAAAGAAAAGATCCAACACCTTCTTTTCAACAGTGACTAAGAGTGCATGAAAGACTTTCCCTCTAAGAAGTGTGGACCTGCATCTAGCCAAGGGCTTATATTTACTTATTTAAAAACTATTAATGTAATTCAAGAATTAATTTCAAGACGCCATGGTAGCCTAGAAGATAGGGGATTGGTCTTTCATCCAGAAGGGCTAAGTTAGATTTCCAATGCGCTAAAGACCCACCGAGTACATGCGATACATGGGCTCGTTAAATCTATGGAATAGAAAGTCTTGTGGTTAGACGTTGAGCAGTTACTATGAGTGTAGTAGTCTGGTGTAAATTCCCTCTCCCTGCAGATCAAAGCCAAAATTGAGGGAGTGGATCCCCTTGTGGTGACATCTATCGGAGGAGTCTTAGAGAAAAATCGTACTTTCACTTTCGTGTTGCTCTGATTAAATGAAAAACGCATCCTTCTGACTTAATTTCATAGCGGTCGATTAACGAGCTTACTTGTCCAAATTTCATAAGTAACAGCAGCAACATTAATTTCAAGAATACATAATTATCGTTATGTATATACTTTTTGTAGATTTTTTCTTTGTATATCATTTTTATAATCTTGGGCTCTTGGTTTTGATATGATTAGTTTAAATAGATTGTGGTAGAATTAGCATTCTCTAATTGTTAATTACAAGTTACAATTAAGTTTTCCATTCATTACGTTATTTGACAACCTATGAAACGAATTTTCTTTGAGAATGTGTCTTAAAAAAGGTTGCGTCTTATAAGCTGATACTTGGTTGCGAGTGTCAATACTTATTTTTTGATTAAATTCATTTCTAAAAATTTCTTTTACACGTAATTACGCAATTTTTTCTTGTTTTCTTTCAGAGTGTGTGAATATTACAGTTACATAGAGTTTAATGACTGCGGATGCGCTATTATTGGTGATCACAGCTAGGTTCGCTTATGCTTTCCAATTTTTGAGAAATATTTTTAATATGAAACTTCTACGGTACAATTTTCCTAATTTTCTTGAAAAGTTATGGCTCAAAAATAATGTCAGCGATATTATAACATAATCTACAAGCTATGTGTGACTGTATATTCTAAAGACGTGGAAACAGAGCTAGAGAGATATTTTGGGTTATCAGAAAATAATAAGAACTTGGCGGAATCGGGGAGATGATCTAAAAAAGCAACTCGCAATAAACATATCCTACGGGGCATATGTAAAACAGAGACAGTTGTTAAATCATTTAAGAAATATAGTATTAGTCATGCACTGGATGGTACAGAAGACAATTTGCTAAATGAAAAGTCATTTGAAGCTTTTTTTTTTTAAAATCGGTATCAAGGTCTTCATGCAGCAAGTTGTTTACTAACTACTAGGTTACCACGGCCCTTTTTCTATGAGATGCACTCTTTTCTTTTTATACACATTTTTGAAAAATCACACTTTGTTATTGATGTTTATAATAAATTTACATAATTTTATACTTAAAAAAGTAATATAAATACAAAGTAGAGTATATGACTTGGTCACAATTATTTAAATTTAATCAATCTAACGTCATTTGTTATCAGTTGCTTATATCAGTTTTTATTTTCGAACTCCTTTACATACGAATAAGTATGAAAAGCACAGAGATGCGTATTTAATAAGCAATTAGAGTATCTGTCTTTAACGTTTTGCCTGTAAATTCATACAAGCAAATAATATCTATTTGTAAATAAAATATTTACAAATTTACTAGCTACTGTAAAGTATCTGGAAATAAGGACCATCTTAATTTATTATAAAATGTAGTAATAAATAAAAAAGTAATTATCAGAATAAAAATGAAGTATAAAGCTAATAAGAAAAATATTCATTCAAATAATTTATTAGATAAGATAATTACTTGGTAAAGGTTTTTGTTTTTTCAGAATGTTTCTATTATATTTTGTAGCTTTACATAAAAAGCTTCAATTCTGAGTCTCAGAAGTGATGGGAAAAATAAAAAATAAAAACCCTATATGAACATTTTAGAAGTAGTTATGTGACAAACTATTGAAATTTGAGAGAATCTGTGAAGTTCTTGGAATATGTGAGTCAAGATTTGAAAGTACTCTTCTTGAAAAGTAAAAATTCTTGTGAGAATTTAATCCATAAATTCATTGAAGGTTAAAATCATTAAGAGTAAAGTATAAATTACCGTATTTACCAGCTTATAAGATGTATCCTTTTTTATACACATTTTTAAAGAATCAAATTTTATAATTAATGTTTATAATAAATTTACATAATTTAATACATAAAATTATAATATAAATACGAAGTAATACATTCTGCAGATACATAATCTGTCTGGGAAATGGCATCTTTTAATCTTCTTCATCAAAACCTAGACAATTGCCTATGAAGCTCCCTATGCCATTGGCTCTGTGAATTTAAGTCAGTAGGGTGCGTCTTTTGTTTAACCAGAGCACCATGAAGGTGAAAGTACGACTTTGCTCTAAGAAATCTCCGATAGATGGCACTTTTTATGGCCTTAATTTTGACTTTGATGTGGAGTAGGAGGAAATTTTCTCTAGACTGTCTAGACCATGACACCCATGGTAACTGCTCAATGACAGACCAGAGGACTTTCGATTCCCCAAATTGAACGAGTACGTATATCCCGTGTACTCGGTGGGTCTTTGACAGTACTGACAATAGAACTCCCACCCTTCTAGAAAGAAAGTCGATGCCTTAAACACCTGGGTACCACAACCCGGTAAAATATGCATAGTACCTTGTTTAAATCCAGTAAAAAATATATTTAGAAGTTTAAAATCCACATTAAATCATAAATCATGTTATATTAACCTACGTGTGCAAAATATTATCATAAAGTGACAAATCGTAATATTTTAAAGGAATAAGATAAATCAACATACACTTAGAGTAAATACGAGAAATAAAATGCCACAGGAATTTAATTAAATATCATATTTTCTTAATTTTAAAATGTGCAACTTTACTTCCAATAATAGCTTTATGCCATATAATTACTTATATATTTATTAATCTAGAATTCTATATGAATTTTAATCATGTGTTTGAAATGGCCCTAAATGTTTACTTAGGACATTAAATTCAATAAATATAAAGCTTTAATTTAACGGTCCCTGTGAATTCTATGAATTCTATTTAAATGGTTTCAAATGTGAATGGTATTCGCTGGGTAAATTATATATTTTTGAATTTAATTTATATATAATTTCACTGAATTCATTCTTGCCACTGGATATGACTGACGACGTATTTGTCAAGACATTACATTTGTTGCTTTATGTGCTATACCCTAATTAATAATCAATTGTTACTGTTTGAAGTTCTCTCGCGTTGTAATACATGTGCTCTATATGTTACTATCATCTGTAGCATATAGAGTTATATTCTATAGGAATATGTGTTATACTGCATAAAATGATCTTATGTAATATTATGTCTAAAAGTAATTATGGGTAACTAAAATTATGTCTGTTTGGACAGCACACTGTGACACTTTGCCTTGTTCACAGACCCACACTTCAGTCCTTCCGCCAGCTGCTACTAACTAAAAGGTATAATTCATTCGAAAAATGTCTTTTCAAAATCCATCAGTTCATGACACAACGCAAGATAAGGGAGTTGTCCTTACCCATATTATGTCCAATAAGTGGAAAGAGAATGGAATATCCAGTGAAACTAAAGAACTGTCGGCATATAACGGTAAGGCATTAGTATAAAAAATAACACAATTCTGTACTAAAATTTACAGTTATTAAAATTGAAGTTTTAGTAAACTTCAAGAATTTATATCATGCGTTTCAGTCAAAGTAAAAAGAAAATTTCATACAAAAAAATGCTCTATTCTTTCGTGTGCTTTTTATTTGATTTTATTGGCCTGATTGAAGTTTACATCAAATGAATTTGAATATAGTTTCTTATACAAAATTATGTAATTGTGAATATTGTATAATCACATGTGTTCTAATATATTTTAATATCTAACTTTTAGGTAATTAAACAATGAGTCAAATAACCTAGAATCCCATCGATTGCATATCGACATATCCACATTTAGTCGCTAATAATTGAATGGTCTACTTTTCTTATTATTCAACAATTATAAATTTATCGTTATATTTTAACAACTTACAAACGACAAACTCTATTTCAGTTAAATTATTTTATGTATTTGATTTAATAGAATTGTAACTACAACAAACTACAACAACACTTAAATATTCTGACATAAAAGAATATTTTATGCTATTAAGTCAATTTTTTAATCTTATTTCTTCAATGGATTCTATTATTCTTCTGTCTCTAATAAATTGATTGCGTAAATTCCAGCATTGTAAAATATGTGAACGACATAGTAAAAAATAAGTAATAATTAACTTAAAAGAATCATTGTAAAAATGTAATCAAAAAGTTATGAGTACTGATTTTATAATGTATGGTAATACCAATTAAAATATCAATTTGTTTTCAAAATTTTATTATCAATACATTGCAAATATTTTTATACAGATTCGAAATATGTGTGCTGTTATAGGTCTAAGTAATAGTAGGATTTTCGTATCTTCTACCAACATCCATGGTTATAAATATAGACTGTTTCAACACCACATGCTTGATGCTTGAAAATCAATCCATGTAATCTGCATTAGTATGACCGACAGAAAGAGAACACACACAAAGAGAAGACAATTTAAGAAAGGACGCTTATAAACAAAATATGAAATTTTAAATAAATAAAAAGCACTTATATAAACAGAAGTTTTATAAAAAAAAAAAAAGATGTACTCTTCGGTTGATCGATTACTCTGATATTTGTAGTTATGTTTCTTTCAATTTTTTATTGAAAATCTTTTTTAAGTCAGTTACTTCCCCGATATATTACTAACTAATGTGGAGGTTTACTTCAAAAAAATTAAATTTTCCTAATTTGTCATGCCAACATCTAAGCATCGAATGACTTGGTTGATATCTGATTTTAATATACTCTTGAAATATATACCTCACAGTTTGATATTTTCACTGTACAGCCTCATAAGCAAAATGCTTATTGGCCGTTTTCATAGTTCTTTAACGATGTCTCAGCCTTCCTTCCAAAACATTTTACTGAAATGGTTTTACTTTCCACTCTTGTATACACTTATGAATGGATCATTGTTGAGGTCACTATTTCTTGGATGTGTGAAACTTGTGCATCAAGGTCCTACCATCACTTCATAAACTTTGCAGGAGGCCGTTCGAGATATTTTGTATACAATAATAGAAAGAAGTTCTTATGAAAGTCCTGAAATTGTAAAGATTAATTGTGGTTTCCAACAGATCTTTTGTCTCATTCTAGTCAATCTGATTTATGTGATCAGTCAGACTAGTCTTCTGACCTGTAAGATTCAAAATGTTTCTGTGATTTTTTTTTTTTTTTTTTGCATCTTTTTGTCTAAATATCCAGACAAACAGAAATGATGAACAAACCTGAATCACGTAGTTCGAGCATATAAGAATAAGAAATCCATTAGAAGGAAATAATTTTGGCATTTGGTTTTCTGAAGTTTTTGAGAAATAACTTTCTTTTCTTCAAAAAGATCACTTGCTGTAATAAATCTTTCGTAGCTTACATATAATGATAACATATATAGAATTATCCATCCGTTTTTCATTGACTGCGGTTATGTAATGTTGAACTAAATATACATGCCAATTTAAGGACTTGCACGCCTTTTCTACCTCTGCTAGTCCTAAGATTTTCCTTTGCTATGTGTATGTATGAAACAGAAAGATTAATTTAAAATTAATTTTTTCTTGAAATTTGTTATTTATAAAAGTAATTACCTTATAAATCAAGAAAACCAAAACAATCCAACAACTTTTCCACTATCAAATCAACCGATGTGATTTTTAAATGTATAATAAATAAACAGTTTACTAAAATACAATTCAAAAATTTGCGAAAAATTTAATATTAACGGGTCATGTCTGAACACAGACAAGCATGCTTGATTGCAAAGCTATATGCTGTGCTAAGATAGCGAGATAAGAACGAAAATGTGTGACAAGTAATTCACAAAACATATCTCAAGACATCTGCCATGATTTCGAGAGAAAATGAGGAACCAAGTAATGGTTATAGATAATATCCATGAATGTAAATTATTTGATGTTTAAAAACTCAAGAGACAATTTCTAAACAAAAGTTCCGAATTGAAGTACGATTTAGCACTGTTTTAATCATCGGTATCAAATATTTGAATTATTTCGGTATCAAATATTATCAGTTTAAAAGATGCAGTTCTATATTTTAAATCAATCTCAAGTATAATATTACTGTAGTTATAAAAATGCTAGTATCAACGTCCTCAGTAGTTATCAGGCTTCTTTAAGATAGTTTGCCTGAGAAACAATTAGCTATTTGTACATTACTTGCTTCAAGACTTATAAATGAAAATGAACTTGGGGTATGATAACTTACCTAATGGATGAAAAGCAAGTGCAGTTATCTTCAATGATGAATCCAGGTTTAGTAAACAAAGAAGTAACTTGTATTGTTCGATCTGGTAAGAGCTTGAAAATCATCATTACCAATCTAACGCTTTCAAAAGAAAGTTATTCGAAATAAGAAGTTTGTCTTAAATTGTAGATCTTCAGGCTTTCTTGAGATCACTTTTTAACTGCACTTAAAAGCACCATGTATGTAATGGAATTTAATTTTTAATACTATATGTATATTTCATTTTAATTTAAAAATCTTTTTTAAAATAATTCATATTTATGCAATGTGACTTACCAACTACAAATGAAACTTTACAATATTGATTAAAATATTACCAGTTACGCAGTCTCGAAGCATTTTATTGAAACTTATATATACTTCAAAAAAGAATAATTTAAGATCATAATATATGATATTATTTTTCAATCCTCTTACTGATAGAAAATACATAAGAAAATTTTGAAAATCATTCGTTTTCACAATACTGGAACTTAATTATAACTCAATTAAATATTTTTGAAATCGAATTCTCTGTCTCTAAAATATTAGCTAATGATATATTATTTTGTATATATCATTGACTTTTATTTTTATTTTTCAGTGTTTTGACTTGCTCAGCTTCTTTCGATTTACTAGAGATTTCAGAAAACAGTTTACATGTCCTATATGCGGGTGAGTCTTGTTTGTTTATCGATTATATCAAATCTGTGTGAGCATTCCTCTGTGTGAAGTTCACAAACTGTGTCTTAGCTTCAATTTGTGAACTTTTGACTACAATTTTAGTTTGTATGTTCTTACTAATTAAAAACCTATTTTAGCAGTGAGTTCTGATCAAATTACCATACTTGGCAGAAAAAATGCCACGACACTTTCAAGTTTAAAATTAAAACTTCAAGGAGCTTGGCATTTCTACCGATGCGCTGTTTATTGCATTTAAAGAAGATTAAAACTTTCTTCCTGTAATTGTAAAAGAGTAAAAATGATGTGTAAGGATATTGTCAATAATATTTCCATAACGTAAATATTAGATTTCTCGATAACGATATAGTACATTAAGCAAATGTATGTGACAACCTAGCGCATTTTAAATATTTAGATTCCAATCTAGATCATGATCTGTGGTAACTATTTTTAATCCCCAGGTAGACGCAAGAATTGGATTTTGAATGATTCAGGCAATTTGTTGCAATTACTTCCGTTAGTAAGTTTTAAGTTTAAAAATTTAAAATTTTAAATTGTGTGTGTATCTAATTTGATTCAACTTAATTCTTTGTTGTAGTATTTTTTATAACATGTTATGCATATCGATAAATTTATCTGGAAACTTGGAATTAATATGTCTGCTATTTGGACTTATTTACAGCAAACATTTATACATAGATAAATTACTAATACGCATAAGTGCATGACATACAATTTTTATATGCATATTCATCATTCACCTATAAATATCCATATAGTGGATAGAGAGGAACTCAAAAACAAGCCATTCCACTCTACGCCTCCTTGGAGAAATCACTGATCCACTATTGCCAGGCTCTAGCACGTCTCTGTTTTCAAAATTATCATACGGCTGCAAAAAAAGGGAATATACATTACAAAAAGTAATACACTAAAAAATACAATATGCAGCTTTCCTAGAGAATAGTTCAATTTACAACAGATATATGTTTAAAAGCTCTATTTCTCGGACCACACCTCTTTCCTAATCTTACTTTAATTTGAACATACTTCGATTATTTTTCTTACGCTATGCGTCAATACAACATGCAACAGAATGAATTGGATTTGATATCCATTTATCTGATAACACATAAGCAAGGAAGCAACACCTGATTTAAATTTATGACGTAATTTTACATGAACAAACTTTTTATATATGTTATTTACAAATGCCGAATATTAGCGCCTAAGCCGTTAGTTCACGGGCTCTCCAATACTTTTCAACAATTATATATGTTTATGATATGAAATGACACAATACAATACGGTATTATATGTGTGTAGATAGATATAATATATTTTAATGTAACAAAACTCTTACTCAAAGAATATTCTTGGAGCATCTACGCAACATCTTCTTTGACAATACATGTAAACAATGCATTTGTTTTTCAGCAGTTGTGCAACAGAGGGAACTGACATTTTTTGTGCTGATAAAAGTTAATAATCTGAACTTTTTTTTAAAAATTCAGAAAAATTGAACCCTCTGAAAAGATCCGGATATGAGATTTTATTTTTATCTTATTCCTCTATCTTTTATATTTGGATTATTTGATTGTTAAATTTGGAAATATATGAAGTCACGTAATGATTGGTGAGAAATAATTTTACTTAGTAATATTGGGAGAAAAAATTTTAACTTGAACTATTTAATGAAAGAGAGTGCAACCCAATAATACGTTTTCAAAAAAAGTAACACTGCTCTTAAATAAAGGTGTTAATTGAACAAGACTATAATATAAAATATAGTTAGTTATTTTATCCAACATTATACGCTGCTATACATTGAAAATGGAACACCAAGAAGGAGGGGGCGGAAAACTATGCAAATGATATGAAATGGACAGTTCTACAACGCACGTGCAATAAGACATCAAGTAGGGAATCGGCAAAGTGCGAAATATTCCGCCGTTATTGTTGCTTGGAAAATAATCGTTGAAAGTTTGTTTTTGTCACAAAGAGTACCTGTAATGAGAATGCCCCATCATCATCGAAAGTGTCAGTTCCAGTAGACAGGCAAGTTGACATGGCGAGGGACATGGTGATCGGACTGAGAAGTGAAAGTTACTCCTTATGGCAAGTCGCAGCTGACACACACTTGGATGCTTCCACGGTGTACTGACTCTGGAGAAGATGGTTGAAAAAGGAACTGTAAAATATTTGGTGGGTGTTGGTGCAGCCAGAGTGACGTCAACGCACTCTGGTCAGAACCGTGACAGTCCCGCAACTACCAAAACTCTGCAGCATTTGCAAGACACCCTGGATACTCCCATAACGAGCAGATCCATTTTCTGTCAATTGGTTGCTAATACCCTGCGGTCATATCTTCCGTTAAGAAGACTGCCATTGACCCCACAGCATAAACGTCGACGTGTGGAAAGATACCGGATTAAAGCAATGTAGACGGAGTGACACATGAGCGTATTCTCAGATGAGTCACGCTTCTGTTTCTTCAGTGATAGTCGCCACGTTTGAGTGTGGCGTTGACATTGAGACAGGTCCAATCGTGCTGCAATTGTGGAACACCCCACCACCCGACAACGTGGCATCATGGCTTTGAGGGCATTGCATTACGATTCCAGTATACCTTTAATTCGTACCTCTAGTTCGTAACTGCTGAAAAACATTGCATTTTATCTCACCAATCGAACACGTTTGGGATATAATTCGTTGTCATTTGCAGACCCTGCCACTGCTTCCTACAGAAGACACTCTTTGCCAAATAGTTGTCTGGAAATGGAGAGCCACTCCTCAGGATGCCATTCGTACTCTCATTTATTCTGTGTCTAGAAGTTCTCTTCCACAGGGGTCCTACAACCTATTAACCCGACCCTGTTCTCTCTCTGTATTATGCATATCATTTCGAAATACAGATAACTTATTGTTCGCCGTTGTCTCTCTCTGTTTGTCTAGTTTCGTCTCCCCTTCTTGATGTTGCATTTTCAATGTCAGACATTGTATATTTGATAAATCAACATTACCGTATTACCGCATTGATGAAGCATACAGTTGTCTTAGATTTTTGAAACTATTTTTAGATATTTCATTACTATGTAACTGCCGTAGCATAAATGCTCTGATGAAATATTTTTACTGGATAACTAAGGATAGGACATTGATATTCAAAAGAGATAATGATTTCGGAGGGAAGATGACAACAAATAAAACGTAGTCTTTCTTCTACAAATTAAGTTTACAAACCAATTGAAGGAATCATCTTGGGTCACCACATTTAAAGCATTTAAAAGGGATTTTACTGTCACAAATGAATCTTTATGATGTATTTCGAGGACACAACTCTGATACTACTTACTTACTGCGAATTAGTGAGACATCATCATCTGACTCCAGCTTTCAAAAGAGAACTACTCCTTTTGTCCCATTCGACTTCTATCATCCTCCAATCTAGATTGCACGTTTCAAAATAAAAAAAAATTTAATCATTGTGTGTAAAAACTGAGAAAAAATGTTTATTTGTTATAATTCCTTGCAGTTTTGTTTGTTATTTCATAGTGTACATTTTAAAATACCTATTTCTATCTAATAAAAAAATAAAAAATTGTGCAAAATAAAACAAAAAAACAAATAAATTAGTAACAATAACAAATTGTGCTTTCAATTGTATACCAGAATCATCATCCCATATCAAAGTAAAGAAACCGACAGAATTCAGCAGTCTTAAATTCTGACTTCAGGCTCTGATTCTTAATATTACATAATCAAACTAAAAGTTAGGTAACCAAAATTAGATGTTAATTTTGTCTATGAACTATCAATACAGAATACGAAAGAAAATGTATGGCAAAAAAATTTTTAGATGTTAAACACAAAATTTGATTAAATATTCAGTTAAAATAATTAAAACATTAAAAAGAACAGTCAAAACAATACTAAAAATGGAACAAGAGTGGTGTGATTTTTTTTAAATTAAAACTAAGGAAGTAAATCACTCACGAACCCCTAAAAAACTTTAGTCTTATTGACAGTCTGTATGTTTATGAATGTGAAATGAATAAGTAAGCGATTAGAAATGTGTAGGTGTCGCTACAGCATCTTAGCTTGTAATTTAGCAATTCTCTTTCTAGTTCTCGAAGAGGTGTATTAGGAGCTCTCTCTCTCTCTCTCTCTCTCTCTCTCTCTCTCTCTCTCTCTCTCTCTCTCTCTCTCTCTCTCTCTCTCTCTCTCTCTCTCTCTCTCTCTCTCTCTCTCTCTCTCTCTCTCTCTCTCTCTCTCTCTCTCTAGTCGGTAACTTATATTATCTATCTCTATCTTAAAAAATATTATGAGCCTTTGCCGATAACTTATAGGTACTTCTACTAGTATACGATTCATCATCGGGAAATTCTGGATATGCATATTTACTAATAAATTGTTTTTCACGTTCTTGCCTACAGGGTAATTTCAAACTAATTGAAACTTTTGATGATAAATATGAATTACTTATGAAAGCACTAAACAATCACTATGAAAATAAAAAAAAAATTCTTGTTGATAGCCTTATAAACAAACTCATAAATTTTTCAAATATAAATTATAAATCCGCAAAAGATTATAGAGAACTATTAAATAATATAAATAAAAATTTTAGAGCTCTTAAATTTGAACTTGGTCATTTATCTGATATAAAAGATGATAAAAATGATTAGAAAATATTATGATTCCTAAATTGGAAAAAAACTCTAGAATTCAATTTGAATTTACTTTAGAAAACCAGATATTATAAATTTAGGTTAAATTATATTACATTTTATGGAAAAAAGGAGTCATGTTTTGTAATCTATTGGCAGAAATATTCAAATGAATCCAAAGCACATTTATAAATTTCCTTTATCGTCTCTTCAGAAAACTAGAACTCTACTTATTAATGCCCAGGTTAATTATTTTTGCTATATTTGCCAAAACTCATAGGATACAATTTATAAATGTTTTAAATTTACAGATATATGGATGTGTATCCCAAAGATACGTGTGTGAATGGTTAGGAAACATATTTGTTTTGCATTAATTGCTTACTCCGTTCTCATACTGTTACCTTCAAAAATAAAATCTTTCATTTGTAGAAAAGGTTGTCACCACAATTTTTTCTATAAGCTTAAAGAATTGACTGAACTAATTGCGTCACTTTTCGGGAAAATTTATGACTCTCTTTCTCTCCAACGTAAAAAAAAATAACAATAAAATAAAATAATAAAAACAATAATGCGGTTTTTCTCACATTTTCGGGTTTTTTTCTCCCCCTCACATACACACAGTAATGATAATTCAAATTATGCATTCAAAAGTACTGAGGTTCTATATATCTGTGCTTCTTATGTGATTTTGTACTCAACTTTCATGAATAGTTTCATACACAAATTTTAGCTTATGATAATCAAAAAATAATACCGAGGTGGAACAAATTTTAAGAATAATAAGAATAAAATAAATAGTGGTTTAAACGATAGCAGATTCAATGTTAAATCCAAAATTATAGTTTTCTAATAGTGATGGAAATAGTATATTGTGTGTGTAGGTGTAGAATTATATATATATATATATATATATATATATATATATATATATATATATATATATATATATATATATATATATATATATATATATATATATATATATATTATTATCTATATATATATATTATATATATATATATATATATATATATATTATTATATATATATATATTATATATATATATATATATATATATAATATATTGTTCTGAAAATTACAAAAATATTTTTCTTTCGAAACATTTAAATGTTACATAGTTGAAAATTCCGAAAAATACATGTTTATATGATCCTGAATTTTTTAAACTTAAATTATTTAAATTTCCAAAAATAATTATGGTACAATTATGTTTATTCTTACCAGTTCTCCTTTTGTTTTTTTACTTTATTTCAAATCGAATGTCTTAGTATATATTATGTCTAAGTTTTGTCATTGAGTTATTATTTATATTGTATATAATACAAAATATATTACGTAAATATTTATCATTTAATGTTTTTTGTTTCGTTTTGCATAAAAAATCGAAAGTTTTTTTTTATGTAAAAGTAAAAACAGTGCAAAAGGCGATATTTAAAGCCCAATTTCCAAATTATGTATTTTTCTAGTACCAAATTATTTAATTATTGATTATAGGTTTGATTCGTAAACGAAACTGTAACAATTATCTTGCCATTTTTTTTTCTTACAGGATTGTCGATGAGAACCGACAGTTTGAACTCGATGACTTCATGATTCAGGCCCTGCGCCAGACAAGTGAAAATAATACAAGTGTCATTGTAAAGATGGTACTTTTGAGATTTGCTTCATAACCCTTCAATCGCTATATAATTACTTCAAATCTTACGCAAGATGGAATTCTTTGTTTATGTTTCTCGATGCTCTGTTGTTATTTACATCAATGTCTCATGGAAAATCAAATAAATATTTAAAAATAGTTGTTTTGAGAAATTATAAGTATTATGAATGATTTTTAGATATATAGGCATTACTTTTCATTTAATTTGCATTTCAGGTTTTCTTTTAATTTAAAGGATGACTTATAAATTAAACTTTTCTTCTCCACAAGCACACCACCCCTTTATAGGCCTTGGCTACCTCAATCACACTCTCTCTTCAGTGTCTTCTATCATTAACAACTCCTATCCAATTCTTGAATTTTAAAGTATTTAAATCTCTTTCAGTGTCATCCAACCTACCAGTAGGTGGTCTTCCTTTAGCCTGGGATCTCTCGGGTTTCTAAATGTTAAGATTTCAATGGGGTTATTATCTGGGCTTCTCTATTCATGACCAAGCTATCTTAATCGGTTACAACAGATGGTTTGTGTAACCATCTGTTGTAACCGGCCTGCTGTTATCATTAGGCCTGTACAGTTCAAAATAGTATCTTATCTTCCAAAGTCCTTCTTCCAGCACTGGGCCAAAAGTAATTTCGAAGATTTTTTTTCTCAAACATTTCCAATAACAATTTATATTTATTTAACGCCCAAGTTTCACTGGCTTGGATTTAAACTCAAACGAGCAAAACAAAATCAGAGAAGAAAATTTTTTACTAACATCAATAAATCAATTAAAATCTTTTGTATTTTTTCGCCGTTTTGATTTTTATTATATATATATATATATATATATATATATTTCCAGTTAATTTGTACTATAACTGTCACATTTATATATTCTCATGTTAAAAGAAATCTTTAAGAGTAAACTTCATTGAAATACTTATTTTTGCAACATAGACTGTCACTAAAAGCATATTATAACCCAGAAAATGTTTTATAAATATATATAATATTTAAAATATTTTATTCAGACCAAAACATTGCCTTCATTGTTTTTCTTAAACATTTATGTTAACGTTTTTCTTAAAAATTTGAGTCTTCTTTGTTTATAAAGTCAGCGCGCACAACTGATATTTAATAGAAAAGAGGTAACAAGATTTTTTTAAAAAATTCTTTATAATATTTATAGAATCTTTTATCAGTAGGATTTATTTATAAAATCTTTTATTAGTAGGGAAGTATGGCATATAATATGTATTGGATTCGTCTGAGGATTTACTCATAAAAATACTGAATAGTGTTTACAAGATTATTGTATCATTCTTTATGAAGATAATATGAAAGTTCTGGGAGAGATGCCTGTGGAGAAAATTGATTCTCTATTGAACACTCTAAAATAGAACATATTGTATTGAAGATGGGTGATTCTGCAGACCAAGGTCAATCTCTAACTTCATCCTCGTGTTTATCAAACAATTATAGGATAAGTACTACTTCTGGGATATGGTCCTTATCGTCTTGGAAAATTCCATCTCTTGATGGAAACAGTTGGGATCATAAGATGGATTTAATCAGCTGAAATTTATCAGTACTTCTCCCCAGTTATCTTTCCATTTATGGTTACGATTAGGCAAGCAGAAATTCACGACAAGGATGTCCACATCATAACAGATCAACTTCTGTATTTGATATATAGAAGGATACAATCACATAATTATATGCTGGTAAAAGTGTTCTTGTGTAAGTAAGCCCGTACTATTGGGAGGGAAAAGGTGAAAGACAATTTGTCTGAACACGTTATTTTTCCACTTATCAGTTAACCAGGATTTGTGAGTGCGACACAGCAATAGATGATATTTAGCATTACGTCGGTGACAAATGCTTTGGATATTGTTAATCTACCATTGCTTATGAAAGTGCTTTCTAACAGTAATCATTGACACTGAAGAATACAAATGCAGAATGAGCTCTGGAATACCAGCAGAATGCGTAAACAAAAAATAGCAGAATGAGCTATATTTTGTTCACCTTTCAATTTCGTTTTTGAACATAGTACCCTTTACTTCTCCGATACATACACATGCATATACATAGAGACAGAGACCTGAAGGGTACAAGGTAGTATGTTACAAAACCGATACTTTTTACGAGTCCACAAGCCATGCCCAAAAGATGTATTTTACCTCAAAATTAGCATGTGATATAGAGCTGTTTTCTATATTAATCACGTTTACTCTATAAGGAATCAGATATTGTTTTTAAATTTCTTTAATAGAATATCAGAAACTGCGTAAAGAGTTTTTCGATCCCGATTTAAGAAAAATACTTCTCAAGTTCACACTTACACATAAAAAATGGCTTGTTTATATTCTATATAAATATAAATATAAATATAAAGATAAACATATATAGATACTGTGACTTTTTAAAAAAAATCCTAATTTTATTTTAACGATTTTTTATAAACGAAGAGTCCATAAAAGATTAATTTCCTAAAAATGTAATAACAATAACGTAAAAACATAGCTTTTGTTCAATTTATTGAACATAATTTAACACAAAGAAGGTTGTAACTATCAATCGTTTTATCAAGCTATTGTCCAAATGAATAAAATAAAAAGAGTAAGATCAAAAATCGGCTTCATTACTCTAATGGAATCAGAATTAAAACGCAAGTTTTAAATCAGGAATAAGTTTTCCTTTAACTCATACAAGAGTAAACTCAAAATAATATTCCGTATTTTGAAAGCTGTTAATGAAAATTAGATACGTTCATATTTCTTTCAAAAAAAAGAATTTGGATATTTATTAGAAAAAAGAAATTAAAGGTTTCTAAAATGCCACAAAAGCTATATGTTATTGGGTTTCGAAAAAACATCCTTTTAAAAAGGTTTGAAATTAAATACAGTACATTATTCTTTGTTGTATAAGCAAAGACATATAATTTACTCTATTTGAAATCTTTAATGAATCATTTGTTTTTAACGCAATCCTCCCACCACACACATAGGTATAAAATAAGAATAATACAAAATAGGTCTACTAGCAACTTTTATATTTATGCGGTATATTATATTACACTAACAACTCGATTTACATTTTAGAGTTGAATGAAACAGAATTTCTCCGTTATTGCGAATCTCAAGTCATTTTCTTTATATTTTGAGCAGAATAAACATTCTGAATGTTATATAACTACCGTAAAACAAGTATAAAATTATATGGTATCATTAAACTATTTTTAGATTTTAAATTCAGCTTAAAAACTATCGTCTATAAATATAAATGGTAATCAGAGAATAATCTGTATGCTATACTTTATTGGAATTCCTTTGCAAAAGGCAAGTGGGAAAAGGCTCTCCTCCAATATCTATATTTTATTGTGATTCTGGTGTCTGCTTTTAACAGCAATGAAAGACGCAACATTTCTTATTGTTGTATATTATGCGTCTTTCATCGATCAGTCGTTAACAATACTGATTTATATTTCTTACTAGGATACATTATGACAATAGTGATCTTTATTAAAAGAAAAAAAAATGCTTTTGTTCTATCGAATTAGTAAAATTATCCCATATGCTATGCCCCTTGGAACATGTAGGAAATAAGAATATATATATTATAATTATAGTTTACGTTTTATTTTCAACTTCTCTCATTACTTTATTATATGAATACTTTTTTCAAGAAGAAAATTTATTTTTCCCATTCTTTGAAGAAAGAAATGGTACTGCCCTCAGTGCTTTAGTTGTTTAATTTTTGACATTACTATCAATGTAATGTCTCTTGTTTTAACAGTTATTTTTTGAGATAGTTTCTATATTTTAAATAAGAATATAATGTTAGGTTTTGATCATAATTTACGTGAAAAGTTGAGAGAGGATAAACCAGATTCCCTATCTATTACTGTAAAAGTAATAAAGATTGTTTCTGATCAAGTTAAATCATATTATAACGCCATGAATTTTCTTACCTTCTAGCTATATTTCACTTGATATTGTTCGCTATTTAGACTAACCATTATGGCGACGGAGACGAGGTATTAATCAATCTAATCAATGTATTATATAGCCTATTAGGCCTCTGGTTGATCTATAGATTAATTCCGAGTGAATCAAGGATTCATGAAAAATGGAACAACTTGGAAATGATTATATTGGAACATTTCAGTGAATATATAAAGAAAAGTGAATAAGATTTGCTTGCTGTCAATTTTGTTATCAAAAATATTGAAAACGCCAATTTAGTTATAACTGGAAATGAAGTGTTTCAGATTGTGTGACAGATCTTTGATGCTATCAATCTTTAGTCTGATGCTGACCTATGGTATATTAGCATTTAAATAACTGTACATATCATGCAACTTAAAATCGTTAAAAGCAATGCTCAAACCACATCAGAAATAGTTATTTGTGTTAACCTTAACAAGAAAATTATGAAAAATTAGAAAATAATTAGCTTTTTTATCCTGTTACTGTAACATATAATAAATTTCTGGAGTTCTGTAGATTAATATTAAAAAAAAAACATGTTGACAAGAACATAGAATCGATCGCAATGGAACTTTACAGTAGATTTCTTATGACAAATGTGAAAAATAAACTGATTCTCAATCTTGTTATGGAAGAATTTTATCTCAGAGAAACTGGAAAAGGGATGTTTGAGATTGATAGACATCTTATGCTATCAAATGCTGATGTAATGCT
This sequence comes from Latrodectus elegans, assembly GCA_030067965.1. NCBI lineage: Eukaryota > Metazoa > Arthropoda > Arachnida > Araneae > Theridiidae > Latrodectus > Latrodectus elegans. The sequence continues at coordinate 13,978,464 of CM057810.1, forward strand.
AATACTTGACGTTTTAGCATTTAATTATCTATACATAATATCGAATTTAAAAAGATGTTAAAAATTTATAAAATAATGACTTGCTTATAAAATTACTTTAAAAAAATGTAATCTATGTTTTTCTGGTATATTTTGAGTGTGATAATATTTATATTTTAAATAATAATGAATTTAAGTTTGTGAGTGTGAGACATTAATGTTTTCACTTTCCTCAAACCTTAAATTTGGAGAGATTATGACAAATACAAATTAGTTTCAAAATAAATCATAGTTTTCGATTTAATTTCTAAAAACGAAGACTAATTCAATAGTAATATTCTGTTTAGATTAGATTTCGAATAGTATATATATATATATATGAACTCTTGAGCTAAGGAATCGGGCTGCAATTAATTTGGTTACTAATTCTTTTATTAAAAAAACAAACCAATCAAAAAAAAAAAAAAAAACACTGCTAAACTTAGAACGATTGATTTATTTATATAATAATTCCAAAATCTATCAGAGAAATAATCGCCCATAGTTTAAATTTCTTAAAAGATGTAAAATATGCTTATTAAATAGGTTAAATGCTTTTTATGTACCTTTTATTTGGTATTTAAATAAAGTATATAACTGATTCTATATGTTTAAATAATAAAAAATTATCAATTCAAAAAATTCTAACTAAAAGAATATTTTGTTCTAAAATAGATATTTTGTGTGTAAAAAAGTAAAGAAAAAAGATCATATTAATAAATGAAATCAAAACTTTCTAAAGTAAGTCATTTAAAGCTGAGCATCGATTCATTTTTAAACAAGACATTTTTTTTTTAAAGTTTAACCAAAAATACTTTTAAAAAAATTTAAGAACACACAGCAAATTAGTAATATGTCACGCCAATTTTTTTAAGTTAGATTATTATTTCAATCTATATTTTGCAGAGATTATTATTCCAGTTCATGAATCTAATAGCTAAAGCCAGGTGTATAAACTTTTTTTATTTATTATACAATATTCTGCAGAGCCTTTCTGGAACTTTTTCCCATGTGACCAGAAATCTAAGGTTTCCATTCCAAAATATGTGCACTTGACATCCATTTACCGTTGTTTAAAATGGGTTATAATGGGGTCAAACACACCTGTGACTTTATTTATTTAAAATAGGGTCAAATCAGTTGTTATTGCACCAGCATGCTTCCCTGTACCTAGCCCTACTAATAGTAGAGTTAAGCTCTACCAGTTTGATGGAAGCAGTAGGTTCGGGGTATTCGTAATTTAGAAGCGGTGACCAAGCAAAAGACCTTCAGTACTTGAACTGTTGTCTTTGAGGTTTCATTTCTCCTGGAAGACATTACGATCACGTCTTATTTAAAGTGCCCCACATGGCTTTAGTGAACACGATGGATTTTCCGTTAAGTCGGGCCTCGAACTCACTACCTTCCAATAATGAGAATGGCACCTTAATCAACCAGGCCACTGCGGCCTCATTTAATAGTGTATCAACAAGGTGCATATGAACTCAATTTAAAACCAATGGTTCCATTGCACTCTGATGAAGCTTGAAAACAAATAGTACGTTTTCAAATATATAATCTGTTTACAATATAATTTAACATTTATTATTAATATAAACAATAAAATAATTGTTTGTAAGTATTCGTTTAAACCGAATTAATATATTTTCTTACTTTATAGAATGCCTAGTACCTTTTATAAAGTAGATAATCTGTTTCTATAAGTCCAATAAGCCACTACATTTACCTGTTGCATCAACCAATTGTATGCTTCAAAATCTGCTCCTTTTTTAAGTTCTAGATTCAACATACTGCTAACTCTTTCTGTCCCTTTCCAGTGGAATTGACAGATAAATAACAGTTAGAATATAATTTTACTCTACTTTATTAATATATTTCAAATTAGCAATACATTCTAAAATTATCCTTAAAATAGATAATAACTTTATACTTAATTTTTTCTGAAATCTTTACATTTTAACAGAAGCTATTGTTTGTGAATGTAAAAATCAGATTGAAAGGAATATTTATTGCATATAAACTGTACGGCATGATCATCAAATTTGCAATTTGCCTAGATGGGTCTGAAAACATTTGCCATTGATGACAGCTGAAATGGCTCTCACCCAATTAGGCATGGAATCAAGCCGAATTTTTATAACAGAAACAAGACACTCTTTCTCTGCTGCATTAAGTATATGCCACATTTCATTGACCGTATCAATTGGCAATAAATTACAAACCGGTTTCTCAATAACCCTTTACTAGGTGTTTTCAATTCTTAAGAAATCTAGTGATTGCTGGTGAGGACAACAATCAGATTCATATTGAATCGAGGAAAGTCCGAACATGATGAGGAATATGTCCCTCTGTATTATCTTGTTGAAAAAAAGGAAGCGCAAGTCTCGAAATAGGGTAAAACCTCTGGCTTAAAATCTCAGAACTTTATAGATCGCTGTTTAAATTACACTTGATTGAAATGAAAGAGGTGCATGCCAAGCATCCTAGTTTCCCTCTCCATAATGCCAATGTCACGGCCCCTATGAGGATACTGAACGCAATCAGACGACGTGCGTTCTCCTAGGTGTAGTCAAAATTCTGGATACACAATCGAGATTCATCTGAAAAGGTGACACTGTGTTATTTCTGCATCCAGCTTTGTCATTGGGGGTATCAGAATCACCATCTGCCTTTATACTGCATTGTTAATGGAATCCGAAATATAACTCCCCTTACAAACATTCCATGCTTCTCCAAAATGGCTTGTCATGTAGTGATACAATATTGCAAGGTTGATCTCACATTATATCTATCCTCTCGGGTCAGATATAGTGAAGAAGGACGTTGAGATTCTGCATGCTATATACACTACTGGCCATTAAAATTGATACACCAGGAAGAAATGCAGATAACAAAATGATATTTATTGGACAAATATACTATACTAAAAATAACAAGTGATTAAATTTTCAAAAAATTTGGCTGGATAGATCCTGAGAAATCAGTACCCAAAACAACCACCTTTGGCAGTAATAATAGCAGTTATACTCCTGGGCATTGAGTCAAACACAGATTAGATTGCATGTACAGGTACAGATGCCCATGCAGCTTCAACACGATGCCGCAGTTCATCAACCGTAGTGACTGGCGTTTGGTGACGAGCCAGTCGCTCGGCAACCATTGACCAGACGTTTTCTATTGGTGAAAGATCTGGAGAACGTGCTGGCCAGGGCAACAGCCGAACATGTTCCGTATCAAGGAAAGTCCGTACAATACCGACAACATGCGGTCGGGCATTATCCTGCTGAAACGTAGGGTTTCGCAGGGCTCGAATAAAGGATAGAGCCACGGGTCGTAACACACAAGAAATGTAACGTGCCCTGTTCAAAGCACCGTCAATGCGAACAAGAAGTGAGCGAGACGTGTATCCAATGGCACCCCATACCATCACGCCAGGTGATAGGCCAGTATGACGATGACGAATGCACGCTGCCAGTGTGCGTTCACCACGATGCCGCCAAACACGGATGCGACCATCATGATGCTGTACACAGAACCTGGATTCATCTGAAAAGATGACCTCTCGCCATTCGTGCGCCCAGGTTCATCGTTGTTCACACCATTGAAGGCGCTCTTGTCTATGACGCAGCGTCAAGGGAAGCCGCAGCCATGGTCTCCGAGCTGAGAGTCCATGCTGCAGCAAACGTCGTCGAACTGTTCGTGCAGACACTTGCTGTCTACCAAACGTCCCCGTTTCTTGCCTCACGGCTCGTGACGTGGTTGCACGATCCATTACGGCCATGCGGATAATATACCTGTCTTCTCGGCTGCTAGTGATAGGTGGCCGTTGAGATCCCGCATGGCATTCCGTATTACCGTCCTGAACCCATCGATTCCATATTCTGCTAACAATCATTGGATCTCGACTGACGCGAGCAGCAATACTGCGATAAGATAAACCGCAATCCTGGTACGCTACAATTCGACCTTTATCAAAGTCAGAAATGTGCTGGTACGCATTTCTCCTTCTTTCACGAGGCATCACAACACCTTTTCACCAGGCAACAACGTTCAAATGCAATTTGTGTATGAGGAACCGGCTGAACAATTTCTTCATTTAAACACAATGTTGGTGTCGCTACTGGCGCCTGCTTTGTCTGAATGCACTGAAAAGCTAATCATTTGCATATCACATCACCTTCTTCCTTTCGTCTAAATTTCACCTCTGTAACATGTCGCCTTCTTGGTGTAGCAATTTTAATGTGTAGTATTATCTTCAATAACCAATTAATTTTATATTCGCATAACACTGATTGGGTTTCGAACTGTATGAGTAGTCGATTCAAGATTTGGAATTATTACCTATTCGAAAGTATTGTTTACAAAAGGAATAGTAATCCCTATTCTCGAATATGCAACAATTCTGCCTCAATCAAATTCTGAGTATTGTTGGTAGGCATTTTTTCTAATTCGAGGAATAAAACAATACGGCGAGAAACCACCGATCTTACAAAGAGATTACTGAATGAGAAACCCACTCCATAACTTTTCTTTTATACAATGCTTTAGAGGTCATTTGTCCTTTTTGCATAATCCAAATACGTTGAACTGCTAATCATTTGCATATTCTAAACCACTTCTAACTTTCATGTGATTTTGGCGTTCATATTATCATTCCTTCCTGATCCTTCAATTTGAAAAGTAACAGTAAATATTACATTTGATTTTGCAAAGTTTTTTAGTGTAATAAATGAGGAAATTAACGCACCCATGTGTGTGTGTGTGTGCCCGCGCGCAACTGATTGCAATCAGGCATTCTTCATCCTAAGAACTTTTTTCTAATATTAAACATTTTAATCTATAATAAACAACCTTTAGGGATAATAATCTTTTTTTGAAATACAGAAGACTGATTAATTGATTGACTCTCAAAGAAAGTCTGTTTGAAAATAATGAATTGATAATCATCTTAGCAGTCATATATCTCGTTATTTGTAAGAGTAACACATTTTACAGTACTTTCGATAAAGTCGAATATTTGTTCAACAATCATCTTATGAATCATATATCTAGTTATGTAAGCGTAACATATTTTACATTACTTTAGATAAAGTCTAATATTTGCTTTTTTTATTCAGCCGTTTTTAATTTATTGTTGATATCAAATATTTTGAAAGGAATTTCAATATAAGACCTAAGCTACAACAGCGCTATCTTCTTGCTGTTTGTTTCTTGAGAGCTAAACGTGCTTCTCATTGAAATTTACACAAATAGTTGTATACAGTCGATATAACGTGTCTCAGCATAATGAGGAAATATATGGTCGATGTATCATTAAATGATTTCTAGAAATCAACTTGTCTGAAGAACTTATCTGAGATTGTATGCTTATAGAAAATATTACGTTTCGCAAAATGCAAACTTGTATATATCATTTTAAAGAGAATTTATTACTGAATTCAATACAAACACAAAATTCAATTATTTGCAATACAAAGAAAAAGTTATATGTACTTTACTATAAATAAAAATTACAATTATGAAGTGGTTTGTAATGTCTAACTTTAATGGTCAATCACTGTTCTTGTTCTGAGAACCAATCAGATGTTAGTAACTGCCAGTAGAAGCTGACATCATGTTTACACTTGAAACAATTCATTATTTAGCTTTGTCCTGTAGAAGGAGGACCTGTTTCTTATACAATGCAATTACAAGTAGGAATTTTTGTAAAAATTTTTAATATTTAGTCAAGAAGCAATAACATCAAATAAAAGAGTAGATTGGACACCTAGAAAGAGATGTAATATTGTGTTACGAGAAGTGGTCTTCCCTATTCTGAAATTGCAAGACAGGTGGGTGGTTCAGTGCCTACATCTGGACTCCGAAAGTTTTGTTTACGATATCAGGAGACAAATTCAATAAAAAACAAAGAAGTGAAAGGCCGAAAAAGATGCACCACATCTCTTGATAACAGAAGAATAGAAAGACTGTCTCCAAGATAGAAAAATGTCATCAGTGGCCATCAGAAGTGATCTGAATGATGCTGGTGTTTCTGTCAGTTCAAGAACAGTCAGGAGAAGATTAACAGATGTTGGACTGAGAAGTAGAATTACACGAAAAAAGTCTTATCTTAATTTTTAGCAACCAAAAAAAAAGATTACAGCGAGCAAAGGAACTCATATTTAGGAACTCATATTTAGCAGAAAAGCTACATCCTGACTGCATTCAAGCAATTGTGAAGAAACCAGTTAGTGTTGTGATTTAGTCATGCATGTCAGCAGATAGTATTGGTTGCCTTCATGTCAACGATGGGACACTCAATGCCAGAAAATACATTGACACTATTCTAGAAGCAAAACTTCTACCTTCCATCAGACATCACTTTCTCAACAATACTTCGTTTATTTTTCAGCAGGATTCTGCTTCTTGCCACACAGCCAAAATATCGAAAGAGTGGTTTCGTACAAACAGCATTAAATTGTTTTCATGGTTAGGAAACAGTCCTGACCTCAATCCTATCGAAAATTTGCGGCACCGTTTGAAAACTCTTGTCCGAATGAGGCGATCATCAAATAAAAGGGAATTAATTGAGGCTATAAATATTTCCTGGCATCATGTAATAACGAAAGAAGAACTTAAAACTCTTGTCAGCTCAATGAAACGTCGATGTGAAGCTGTTATCAAAAATAAAGGGTAGTCTACTAAGTACTGATAACTCACTACAATCATCACTATCTAATGTATATCGATAACTATTATCTTTTAACTTTGTTTGTATTGCAAATAATTGAATTTTGTGTTTTGTATTAAATTCAGTAATAAATTTTCTTTAAAATGATATGTACAAAATTGCATTTTTTTTAAATGTAACGCTTTTTATAAGCATACAAAGTTCGAAAACATAAAAATTTCTAAAAGTGTCCACAATTTCGGCCACTATTATATATATATACAGGGTGAGCCAAAAGTTCGTTACAATTTTGAAAATTCATAAAAAAAAGAAGAAAGTGAGATAAAGAAGTGCGGTTTGCAAGAAAGGGCTCACAAAGTAGTCAGATTTTTTTTAGCAGCAAAAAAGGTTTTAGTTAAAAAAGTCACCTATAGATGGCGCTGACATCGAAAGATTTAGCAGAATTATGCAAATTAATCTTGCGATAAAAGGCCGTGATACTCGAGAATTTCTCATTCGCTTTCAGAATGTTATCATTACCCGATCGAGCGTTGTTGGTGAATTTGTTCTATTTGAACGGAGAGTCAGCAACTATTGCGTTGCGAAAATTTCGCACGACGAAAGGACTGAAGACGAAGAAAGGCCCCATATCGTGTCCTGGAATAGTCAAGCTTGTCAAGAGGTTCGAGGAAACTGGCTCTTTGGAGGATCGGCCACGCAGTGGAAGACCCTCGTTGGTGAATTACTGCGGTGGAAACCACAATGAATGATTTAGCGACGGAATCGTCCAATGGGAGTAGCAGTGCTCGCGAAGCTGGAAGAATATTGGGTGTGCCTTAATCATCGATTCGACGAATCCTCGACGGGATATTGCATCTATATCCCTACAAACTGCAGTCACTGCAATAGTTACAACCGGGAGACACAGCTATGCGGGAATCATTTGCCGAGTGGGTTATGGCAAGAATCGAAAACGACCCTCAGTGGTTGTTCAACGTTTTCTGAACGGATGAGGCGCACTTTACACTACACTGGGATGTCAACACCCATAACACTCGTATATGGGCAACATCTAATCCTCGTGAATACACGACGAAATCTCTGCATCCAGCCAAGTTGACAGACTGGTGTGGCTTCACCTCATCTTTCATTGTCGGACCTCTCTTCTTTGAAGAACCGTGACCCATATTGGACTGGAAAACGTGCACAGTAACCGCTAAGCGTTACCTCACACTTTTGCGTGACAAAGTCGTGCCCGCATTAAATCAAAGAGGTGTGTTATCTGTAATAAACTTTATGCAGGATGGCGCACCACCACATTATGCCAATCCAGTAAAACGATTCCTTTTGAGTACCTTTGGTGAAGAGAGACTGATCAGTCGAGGTTGCAAGATCGCATGCCTCCACGATCACCCAACCTAACTCCGGTCGACTTCTGGTTGTGGGGCTATTTGAAATCACGTGTGTACCGTTCATCTCCTTCAACATTGGCCGAACTCAAAGATTCCATCTGTCGTGAGGTTTCTACAATTCATTCCGACATATTGCATTCAGCTGTAACGGGCGTTGCGAGTCGCCTTAGTTGTGTTGTACAATGTACTGGAGGTCATATTGAACAACTGTTTTTATCAGAATAAATGAATGGAGCATAGTGTTGTCCTTTTCATTGTGTTTCGGACAGTCAGCGTCAACTATAGGCAACTTTTTTAACTAAAACTTTTTTTGCTGCAAATAAAAAAAAAATAAAAATAAAAAAAAAAATCCGACTATTTTGTGAGCCTTTTCTTGCACACCGCACTTCTTTATTTTACTTTCTTCTTTTTTTATGAATTTTTAAAATTTTAACGAACTTTTGGCACACCCTGTATATATATATATATATATATATATATATATATATATATATATATATATATATATATATATATATATATAGTGAAAAGGTCAAATTGTTCAGACTTATTCTTGCAAGCATTCGGTTATTCTGATTTGATGAGGCCAATTTTAGTACTTAGCTTTTGTACAATTTTGCAGGTGTCTTCCCAATCTAGAATGGAGTTGCCCGATATCGCTATACCAATTCAAAAAATTTTTCATGCAGTGAAACATCATACGTTTCAAATAAATTTTCAGTGTTTGTTGAAAAATTTATCTTGACCATTCACTTATGGATTTCCTAGAGTTATGAATTTTTATCAGATTCATGTTGATTCTCTCTCATTACCAGTTCTATATTGGAATTTTCCCAATTGTAAATTAACGCTTTCTGGGAAAACCTTTTTTTTTTCCATAACAGCACTTTTTACAACTTTTCAATAAGTTCTCAATATCATAATTAATGATTTTCCAATATTTATACTACTTATACTAATTTTTATGTGATATCACTAGATTTTATTAAATGATTGTGTGTGTAAAGATAAAAGCAATTTAAATAATTTTGTATACATATTTTATTAAATCTGTCTGTCTATCTATCTATATATGTATATATATATATAAAATCTATATATATATATATATAAAATCTATTTATATATCTATCTATATATATATATATATATAAGTATGTATGTATATATATGTATGTATATATATATATAAAATCTATCTATCTATCCATCTATCTATCTATATATATATATATAAATAATCTATATATATATAATCTATATATATATATATATATATTGAATAAATAATATAGAAAAGATTATATAGTTATATAGTAATGTGCAGTCTTTTTAATATCACTCACTTTATTCAATTTTTAACTTTATTTATATTAATACATTGTAAATTTTAAATAATTAATGAAGAGAGATATTTATTGTATGATATCATAATATAGATTTTTTGTATAATTTATGAAAAGTTCCTTTCATAGTTTATCATCTACATTTTACAATGTTTAATTATAAATTTAAATTTTGAAATTCAATTTTTATCTTGGTTTTACTAAATTGAGGGGGAAAAAAACACCGGCCTCTTTACACTTATAGTGCATGTTTACCTTGAAAAAGAAGTTAGTTGTCTGTATTTTATTCATTTATTATAATCATATAAATTGTTTGTCTAAAGCTCTGCACTCAATTTTATCCATAATCTAAATAACGGAAGATTTTTTTTTTCTAAATTATTATAAAGTATTAAATCTAATAATATTTTCAAATAGCTTTCAGCTTTTCTCTTATTTTTGATTTTCATGTTCCTGAAAGAAATTTCATTTCAATAATATTTTTCCTTCCTTTTTAATTTTTTCATAGGAATTAAATTGAGCATTGTGAATGACTTTAAGCTAGCTGAAATTTTCCATCTTTCCACAATACTAAAATATTCAAAAGTCGATAGCAAATATTCTTTGCTTATTGACACTATAGGCTATTATAAGTTAATTAAACATCAGCCACGCAGAGCTTTTCAAGAATTTTTTTTTTTTTTTTTTTTTTGAAAGGCTTAGCCACTTTTACATATTGAAACTCAGATAATATAATTACTCTCACGCGAAATCATAACTGTATTTTTATAAAAATTCTGATAATTATGAAATCAAAAATAAGTCACAAATAAAAATTTTTTAATGTAAGGCCAGATTTTGTAGCTAAATTAAGAAAATATCTTATATTTAAAAAGGACAAGCTTTTCAAGGTGTTTTACTTTGTAAAATAGGAAGAATGACATATATTTTTTAACGCAAAATGTTGTAGATTTTAAAATTGAAAAGTAATTAACTTAATAGCTTGAAATAATTTTTGCATTTTGAAAACGTAAGTTGAAAAATTTATTAGGTTTGAATTAACTAATGCAGTAGATGTATCCATTTCTTTTCTGATCAATGTGTATGAAAAGTAAATATTTTCTGAAGGTGTAAGTGAAACCGATGACAAATTATAGATTATGGATACATGGATTTAAATATCTAATGCAAAACACGTGATAATGGTCTTATTTATCGATAGTTGTAACCTTAATTTTCTTTAAAAACGAAAAAAGAGATTGCAAATATAGAAGTGTTTCTGTGACATTAACTAGTTAGTATCTCCGTATGCAGTGTTGCCGTAGAGGTCTAAGAAACATATTCCTTGCCCCTGTAATGTGACTAAATGCAGTATCATAATAATGCAGTAGCTTTTATTAATTAACAGTTTCATTGATAAGAGACTATAATGATCGTTTTCTTCAAACCTCCATAAGTATTAATCATTAAATTCATTTTTAACTAATCACAAAGGAGTTTTTTCCCGCATAGTGGAATTACTTTTAATAGACTCGCTATTAATATAAAACTAGAGTTTAATTATATTCCTAAATATAAGCATGTTTCTGTGATAAATAGAAAATACTGATTCATGTTCAAATAGGTGGCACACTTTTATTAGTCTTTATTTTAAGCTTTCAAAACTGCTTAATTTTCTTCTGTGGATTTTGAATTGTTATATTCTTAGTATTATTCCTTTAGCTAATGCCCTAAATGTCTAACTTTAATTTTGCCCTAATATACATGTAGTGAATACTATTTCATAATATAAAAAATTTAAACTTTTCTTTGCAGGTCTAAAAATGTTCTGTGGCAATAAAAATTTCTTGAAAAAATTTAAATATGAAATGAAGAAAATTAAAATATTAAAAAGAAAATAATATATTTTTTAATTATCAAAATATGTTGTAGATGAAATAAACGCAGTATTATATAATAAGAATGGCAACACCGGTAATGTGGTGGTGAGTCATCTTCTATTTTGTGACAGTATCAACCAGAAATACTCATTTCTTACCTGTAAAGGAGTTATCTGATAAATTTCATAAAAAAAAATAAAAAATAATAAATCGCCAAATTTTAGATAAGGTTCTCTTAAATAATTAATATCCGAATTTTAGATTGTCTTCTTACGTTGAGAAACATAAACACGTTTTTTTTTATTGCTAATTTTGTATGTTTTAAAAAATATAACGAGATTCCTTTTTTTAATATTTTGTCTTTTCGCTTCGAATGATTTTCTCAACCATAAAAACGCTAAATAGACTTTCCCATTTTGAAGAATATCAAAAAGTTTCGCCAAAGAAGATGACTCATTTTATATTATGTTAATACCATAAAAGAAAAAATAAATGCGCAACATATTTACGAAAACCAAACAACTACAATGAGTTAAAAGCCAATGAAATACTCTTAAAAAATAAAATTATTTATTTTACTTAAGAAGTATAAAAACGTTTACACTGTATAGTAAAATAAATAAATTTAAGTTATGCTATGCATTTGTTCAAAGTATATTTAATTTAATCAAAATATTATTTTTATTAAATCTTCTGCCGCTAAAATTTTTAGCCCTGCAAATGATTTCAGTGTATAGATAAAATGAAAAAGTATTTATTTATCTAGTATAGTAATAAATTACTTAATAATTACAAATAATAATTAAATTGTAATAAATGTATTTAAAGATAAAACCTATTAGATTACTCAAATTTGCTTAATCTAAATAATATATTTATTAGAGACTAAAGTTTTTTTGGTTTGTTTAAAATTATAGCAAAAATGAATAAAGCTGTTATATTAGTCAAAAATTTATTACTTAATTTAAAAAAGGCGATTTTATTTCCCATTAATCTGTGAAAAATGCAGTTATAAATCTGCCGATCTAAATCACATAAATTAAACCGTGAAAAAGATCATTAATTATATTGAAAACTATAATATTTTTTAACAGTGTCAGATAAAATACTAAACTTGAAAAAAATATTTTGATAATTTTTAAATTTAGTCAATGGAAATAAAATTCAGTTTATGGTTTACAAATTACCCCATTTCAATTTTTTCTCAGTTAAATAACTTCTGTGTAAAATTGTTTTGATTACTGTCAAAAATTTTCTGATTAATTCATATCTTCATAATTTACCGAACGTTTTTATTCTTGTAACCAAAAGAGTCATACATTTCAAATAATAGTAACCCCAAAAGAGTTAGGGTTTCCAGAAATACCTGACACGCATTTAATTTCTACCAATCATAGTGTACTTTGTAGAGTAGAATTGTGGAAGTATTCTTATTGTTAATGGTACGGTCTAAGTTTAAGTTTCTGGATTGTGAATGTTTACATTTCGAGAATGTCAATCTGAAACTTACTTGTGAATGCTGTAGAAAGTAGAAATTTGTTGGCCTTTCTGAACAATGGCTGAATCTATTGAAGGTTCAGCCTCTCCGCCATCATCTGTGACTCAGCCGGTTTCGTCTGAATTAGCGGATGTAAGCGTATTCGTTAATTATATTAAGAGGGTGGTACCTGTACTTTTGGAAGACAGTGACGATGTTCACCCATCATTAATTTCTGCTCTCTCTGATAAGTCCAATATTGAAATATTGAAAAAGTTTATTGGTGACAATCAATGTCGAGCCCTATTAATTCAAAGATCTTCTACTAAAGGTGAGCAGCTATAAAATTTCTGCTGTGTGTGAAAACCAATATTCGTAAAATGAAGAATTTAATAATTTTCAAATAATATAAAAAATTACTATTGAGTTATTGAAATATGATATTAATAGATTTTGAATGATCGATTTTGGTTCATTTAAATTGAAAGTCTGTATCTAAATGAAATTCTATATGTAAACATTACAAAAGTGAATCCTGTATGTATTCTATAGGTTTAATTTCTCTCGATGAAAGTATATGTGATAGAATAGAGGATTATTAAAATCATAATTCAATTGGAGATTTTGTGGGTTCAATTCCCATCTCAGATATAAATGCTTGCAGTGATTAGAAATCATCATAAACTGTAAGTTCGCAAATGAAAGAACTCGTGCGTGTAATATTTGATCACAACATGACAAGCAAATGATTTTGTGATAATATTATAAAAGCCTGAGAAATCTCATAAAATTGATACATTGGCTTTGAAATAAAATAATTGTACAAGAAAATTGATTACTGTAACAATGCTTCCAGAAAGTTATTTTGATTACTAACTGGTAAAAGATATTTGTGTATGAACTTTACTAAATACTTAACTATACACATTTATTAATTTTTTCCAATTGATTACCAAAATGCGACTAAGCAAAATCTCAATTTGATACCATTAAATCAAAATATAGTAAATTAAGTACAAAAGTAGCATTTTACATTTCATGGAAGTAATAGTTCTGGACCAAAAGATTTTTCTAATTATGATATTAGAAATAATTTTTTAGAACATCCAGTGCAGTTAAGTTGTTTTATATCATATATACAACTATGTCACATATTTCTTCAATGTTATTAAATGTTTTAGTAGTTATTCTGTTACACTAGTTGCTATTGTATACTGTTCACTAAAATTATTAAGTTTTCTTAAAATATATCAAATATAATGAGTAATTCATTTAAACTTTCAATATAAAATGTTCCCTCTATTAAAAATAAATGTTACTTATCATACTTGAATATTAAGATTGCAATTTACTTAATCTTCATTGAAATAGGAGTTCTCTAGTTCAGTCATCCTCTATTGAAAAATATGAGATTGTTGCAATTTGGCTTTCTGTGTATTTTTGTTTGTTTACTATTTTCCATGCAGGTGTGGTACACTATCTATAAAAAGTGGCTTGAGAAATTTAATATGTATCATTTTGTAAGAATTCTCTTTCTTCTATTTAGCAACTGAAATATAGTGAAAAATATTTATATAGCTCACTATGGCCGGCTGGAAATAAAATCTTCGCCTGCTAGACAGTCTATTAAATTGTTCAAGTTTAATTAAGAATACTTGAATTATATTTTTTAATTTGCTAAAAAAGATTGTTTTATTTGATTCCCAATTTCAATATTCAGCTGAGAATGTTAGTACTTAAATTTTAACTTTTTAATTGTGAGATTTTACACATTTATGTATATTTTAAGTACAGTTAGATATATATTTTTTGTAGGTACTTGTAAATATTGATTTATATTTGGCAAAATCTTAGTGCCCGTAGTGCATTTGATGTGATTATCAAAATTGTCAATGGCAAAAATGCAAGATTTCCAAATAAAAAATTTCTGAAAAGCAATACTTCACTGAATCTCACCAAATCGACAACAACTGACATGGTAAAATCATAGTTTTCAAAGTCCCATTCTTGCTACTTTCAATTTCAAATATCAAAATTTCGAATAGTGAACTATATTAAGTAACTATAATTTAATATTTGATAATTTTTATATAAACTAAACATACAAAACTGCAAACCTAACTACACATATTTTACAAAATTTACATATTACAAATCTCTAAAAACCAATGCTATTATTTGTAATCAAGCAATAAAATATAATCACAATTTTCTTAGTTTTCTTTTTGTTAATCAAAAGAATACAAACACTTTAAAAATACATTGTATAGAACAAAACCAAGCAGTTATTAACAACTGTTATAAATCTAAATCATTACTGTAAATAGCATAAATTTCTATGAAAACTCAGGTTTCTAATTAACTGGGCACTAATATATATTTTAAATTAACACATTATTCTAGTTTTGATTTATCAAGTAATACAATTCAATAAGAAGCATCTTAAATATTTCTACTCTATGTTTAGTAAATTATATATATTTTTCAATATAAAACAGCAAATTAAATAGAATAACACAAAAGTTAAAGTACATACTTAATTTCCCTCACACTCCAAAAAAAAAAATAAATAAATAAAATAAAAAATTCAAAAATGTAAATTCAAATTTTAAAAATAACTTTCAAGAATATAAATTAAGTTTGGAAAATAACTTGTAATTTTCAATCACAAGTTAAGCTACTTAAAAAAATTATATCATCTGATTAACTTTTCAATCGGGAGAAAATAAGCAAAAACTCACACACACAACCATTTAAAGATAAGCTTAGGCATATGTATTTTATCTAAGTAAAAGTTTACTAAAATTACTGTCGAATAACGCATGCTATTATATGTCATACAATTCTGATGCGGAATCTACAGATATACAGTTCATAGGAAGAATCCTATTTTGAAAACTTTATCGTCCTCCCAAATGTTGTCAAATCGATTGTGTTACATAGACTAGGATAAGTCCAAGGTTTTCTTTCATCATTTTTCTTCCATTACATTATAACTGCTTGTTGAAATATATTAACTTATCAAAATGTTTTATGGCTGGCATGAAATTACATTGACTCTTTCTTAACAAAATGTGTTTTAGATGATGAAGAGGTTACAGAAGCTGGAGGGGAAGGTGAAGAAGAGAAAGATAATGTTTCTTATCTTATTTCAGACGATGTGCGATTCACAAGTCCTAAAGTTAATAGGTAATATATAAATTTTTATTTGTATTCATAATTTTTTGCCTAAAATCAAGTAGATTAAACTATTGTGGTAAAATAATCGTGAAAGCCCCTGCTCTGTTATAAATAATGGCTTTAAGCTTTGATATAGAAGCTTATCATTTAATATGAATTTAAATGATAACAATCAAGAATGTACATATATATATATATATATACACACACATATGTATTTTATATAAGTTAACTTTGGGAACAATTCCAGCTTTTTTACACAATCATTTATAATGCATCAATGTATGTGGAGGGATGTGCGAGTAAACAAATTAATCATTCCCATATTTGTTAGTAATTACTGATTTATTCCATTATTATTATAACATAAAGTGAATATTTACTAATTATTGAATTTTGAAGAAGACGAAATATTACATTCACAAAATAACTAACAAACTGCATGCAGTCAATTTTTAAATAGTCCAGCTTTCATTGCCTACATACAATCAATTAGTGAAACCCAACCTCTCTTGCTAGTGTTAGTTGTACTGCCTCTATTAAACTTTATATGCAACTAATATTTACTTTGCATATAAAGTTTAATAGAGATTGTAATGTGGCAGAAATAACTTATGCCATCTAGTAAAGTTTCCTCATACACATACATTATTTTACCAATCTACCTATTTATTAGATAGATAGAAAAGAGAAGAGGCAGGCAAAGTTTGATGTAACAATATTCTGTAGCCGAGAATAAAAGCTCTTCATAACAGGTGATCACTATAGTGGTTATAATTAAAATATCTCTACTCATACAAGTTTATAAGTTCCAAGTAAAGCAGTTTTTAAAAAGATTTCAATTAAATACTTAAATTATTCTTTGAAACGATAAAATTATTTCTAAGACATTTTAAAGTAAAACATAAAAAAAAGTTAAGTTATAAAACATTTATTTTCCAAAGAAAAAATCCTGAATGATTATCTTTACTGCATTATTGATTTTTGCTGAATACTATTTCATTTAAAAATGATCCTGTATTTTGCTTAGAAAATATTCCACAGTAATTGATTTTAAACCTTTTATTTGCAGATGTACCCTACAGTTATCAATTATTAACCCAATGTTTCTGTATTTAGATCTCATATTCTTATCCAAGTAATGTAACCATTCCTCAAAAATGCTAGATGCCATCCATGATTTAGAATTGTTTTCATTGGTAACTTCCAAAGTTTTTATACCTTCAATGCCAATTTGCTAAAAGTGGAAGTTTTCCAGTGCCAATCATATATGCACACAAAAAAACCATAATTCTGTTTGTCTGCTGTACTTCTACTTCTGTTTTGTGTTTGAAAACAATAAGTAGCATTAATATCATCTGCATTAAAAATATTGTCAGCAGCATAGTTTTCCATAATACATATTTTTTCTTTCTATTTCTTGATTAATTCTTTGACACCATTTTTTCCACAAAGCTTTGGAAAGAAATACTGTATCTTACTTTAAACTTTTGCAACCATTTGTCTGGTACAAACTGATGCTTGCAGAGACTCTTGAGTAAAATTATTGAGAAATAATTTATATTGAATATTCTTGAGTAAAATTCTTAAGTAAAATTTAGTGCTTTAGATTTTAATAAATTTTTATTTAATGGAATATTTTTATTGCATTATTTTTAACTATTCATTATAATCAATCTTTGGACTTTTGAAATTTTCCATCATGAGATTGATTTCTATATGGCTTAACACGTAATTCTATTTTCGTAATAGAATGATGCCAGTTAATTATGCCTAATAATGTGCTTTTTGAGATTTTATTACAATTTAAAATCTGAATTTTTTCATTTCTTTTTTTATATACCTGTTAAAATTCTTGTTTCGATTTCCAACAATATCACATTGCATTTGGTTGAAATTGCCATCTTGTTCAGTGACCAAAATGTAATTCTTGTTTGAAAGTTTGATTTGCTCCGAAAAAAAATTGAATTGAAATATTTGCTTTCCTTTTTCATCATCAGAAAATAGACAACTCCTCCCCTTAACGAGATGCCATTTTGTACTTATATAACAATAAATAATCCTAAGCATATGATCATGAACTTTTAACTATTCAAATTAGATAATACTTTTTTACTGATCCTCTAATTATTAAAAGTTGAATTTCAGTGCTATCTTATTGGCAGACATCAAAATTATTTTTATTTAGTATTTTTGTTTTGTTAATTCCACTCCGACATCTATGCATTTATCAAGTGCCAGCCAAGCTTGTGCCTTTTTCTCTGTGTGAGGTTAGATTGAGGAATGGAACTAAGTTCCGATTAAGTTAGATGCTACAAGTAATCTGAGGCATTTAGGGATAGCAGACAGAAAAGAACCAGAAGACCAAGCTGGGACATGTCTGGACTAAATTGGAGAATTCCCGCGAATTAGAAGGGGGGTGGTTAACAAGTGTTGAGTCAATCAGGAACAAGTAGCAAAAATTTTTAATTTTTGAATTAGTTCTCAGTACTTGCAACTGACTCATTATTAATTCCTTGGATATAATAATGTTAGATTCCAGAACATAGTTCAGAAAAATATAGAAATGAAAATCAAAAAATCCAGAACACATGTTCAGCAATAGGAAACAAACTCCAGAACACTAGGTTCAGTCACAAGGTAACACAAATACAACAATATTTGAAATAGAATACAAATGGAAAATATATATAATTGGAATTAGTACTGTTTACAGAAAACTGGGTAGAGCAAATTAGCACGAGAAAGCACCAAATTTACAAGTGGGCGGGGCGAAGTTCAAACAGACCAATCAGAATTGAGGTATAGGAAATTTGAAATTGGTGCCAGAAATTAATGTCTTTTACTACTAATTTTACACTTGGTAGATACGTTTATGTTTGAGACTGTTCAATTATATTTATCGCAGTGTAATGTGCTTTGCGCACAAATAAGTGGGTTTTCGGAGCTGGGCAAGCTATCAAAAAGTTTCTTAGAAGTGGTTTCAATAAATTCTCTAATAGTGGGAATTTTCAGATCCCGTTGGAGTGTTAGGTTAAAAATGAACCAGGGAGTTCTAGTAATCATCCTCAAATATTTATTTTGAATGATTTGAACAGCCTCAATATGAATTTTGGCAGCTTGAATCCAGACAGAAAAACCATAAGTCAGCTTAAGTCTGATGATTTGGGTGTAAATTAGCAATTTATTTTTAATTGACAAAGTTTGGGAAAAAATAATTGGCCAAATCATAGCCATGGTAGTGTTGTATTTATTAATAATAACCCCCTTTTGCTGTTTGAAAGTTAATAAGTTAATTTACGATCTATGATGACACCAAGATATCATACTTTATTATTCCATGAAACTTCCTCTTCCAGCAAAACAAGAGTAGTAGGAAACCGATAAATTTTGCCTTTACAGAAGACATAGGAAGTTTTGTCTATGTTAATAGCTATTCTCCATTTATGAAGCCACCTCTCTAGGTTATGAAGGTAGCTTTGTAGTCTGTTTCTTGCATTGTTGACATTGTAATGTTGTGCTAAAATGGCAGTATTATCTGCAAAAAGGCAGACCACTACCTCATTAGATTTTGCCATGTCTGCTATTTAAATGGAGTAGAGTAGTAGACCAAGAACACTAACTACCCTGTGGAACGCTGGCCCTAATTGGTTTGGATGAAGGTAAACAGTCTCTGAGTTTTACGACAAAGTTCTGTTTATTCAGATAGTGATTGATGATGTGAATGAGGTATGGTGGAAAGTCCAAAGTGATTAGTTTTTGGATTAATCCTCGGTGCCACAGTTTGTCAAATGCCCTCTTAATGTCCAGAAATATACCAACTGATTTTGTGTTGGTGTCGAAGCCTTCCAGCACTGCATTAATCAGTCTCAGTAGTTGGTGAACAGTAGAATGATTCTTGCGAAACCCAAATTGCTCTTTGGGGATGATGTTGTTTGAATTGCAATGTGCAATCAGTCTGCCGTGGATTATCTTTTCAAAGATTTTAGATAGGTTAATTCCATTCCCATCCTTCAAATTTGAGCCAAAACACTGAAGATTGTATTTATACAAATCTTGTTGATACAATAATAAAATTTCAATTACACATTTCAAAGCAAATTTTTTTTGGAAAAATATTAAGAGTATTTGCTGAATTCAGATTGTTCATTGAGATTAAATTATATTGGATGATCATTATATTGGAAGCAAAATAATGCTAATTGATGCGAAAATAATTTAAGGTTTTATAAGGTCATGTTATAATAGAAGGGTCTTAATAATGTGAAGTCATTATAACAAGTTTTGACTGTAAATATTATTTTAAAACAATTTTCCAATCTGTGAGTAGACTGTTGGTGTCTGAAAATGATACTAAAGACATAAAATATAAAAATAGGAGTCTTAAAATAAAATATATATTACATGTAGTTCAGGGATATAATAAGACATTTATATTTGAAAGTTCAGTACCTTACAGTATGTGAGGAACAGGAATATATATATATATGTGAGGAATAGGAAATATTTATTGATAATAAGTATTATCAAACTATTACCTTAGCAAAAAAAATTTTTTATTTAAATTAAAATAATATATTTTTGTGTATTGGGATTATTGATACTTAGGATGTTTCATGGACTGTTGATAATGATAAGGTATAATTTGTATATTAGCAAGAAAGATTTTAATTTCTGTTATAAAATTTTATTTTGCATTAGAAATTTTACTATTAGAAGTTTTTATGTATTAATATGTGAAATTTTTATGGTCAATAGTAAAAATATTTGTATTTAGTTAAATTTTGTAAAATATATAAAATAAGTCAACTTTTATTGTAAAATAGCAAAAATCGATTTCTGAAATTTATTGTATGGAAGTATACTGTTTATACCTTATTAAGCTTTACCATTTCATTATTAAAAATGTAATTTTGATTTTTCGCTTAAAATCCGTTACTTTCATTAAATATGTTATTCAGATAAATTACTTTTTGTTTTAGTATTGTTATCATCAAGACTTCCCCAGTCATTGAAGCAGAAAAGAAAATTGTTTCTCAAGTGCGGGTAATGAATTTGAATGATGCTTCTCCTTATGAAACTTTGCATTCCTATGTCAGCAGTGCAGTTGCTCCCTATTTTAAATCCTATGTACGGGAAACTGGTAGAGCAGAAAGGTAATTTTAATCTTTTTAATATATCTCTATCTATCTATCTATCTATCTATCTATATGTATATATATATATATTGCATAAAGATTTGAATACTCAAACTCATTATTATATTTTACTAAATTATATCCTGTAAAATAATTTAAATGTATGTTAGTAAAATTTTTTCTATTAAATTGAGTTAAGCATGATGTCCAATTTTCTCACGTACTGAAATCATACAGTTTTGTATCATTTTAAATTTTGCATATGTGGGCATTTCTTTTTAATAAGGTGTTACATGTGTGTAATATTAAAAAATTGTTTCTCAATGTATTCTTTATCAACACTGCAGGCATTAGCAGCTACCTCAGCAATCAAACAGCACCTATCTCACATGAGCACTTGCGAATTCTTTACCTTCATTGTCTTAACAATACATAATTTGTAAACATATTTATTAAAAGTAAAATATATTTATAGCATATCATTAATATAAAAAACATTGTTTTTAGAGTTGATTCTTATTTAATCATTGAACAATGACAATGACTTTCAAAAACATCATCAGTGTAATGTGAAATCATGCTTAAGTCAAAATATGGACAGTAGCACTTAATTAATACTGCCAGGGACATCTAAGTTTTACAAATAATATATGCTTTAAAAAAAATATTGTACTGCATTTTATTTAAATTTTAACATATTTTATTCTTTAAATAAAAGCTTACAATACGTAGGAATCCACGTTGTTTAAAAATTGTGAAAGTATTATAACAAAGGCATTTTCTATCTACATAGCATGTCAGAAAAAATGAAAACATACTCTTTTGTAATAAAAATGCACTCATTCAACTGTAACATTAACTTACTTTAAAAAGTTAAATTTTCATACTTTGCAAGTTTAATAAATTATTAAATTTCATACTGATTCTTTATAGTAAATAGACAAGATTTTAAGAAGTCTATTTATTTGAATTTTAATATTAATCCTTCAACGATCATATAATTTTCAAGAAAACAATCATAATAGTGCATTTTTTTTATTCAAGAGAATTGTGTAAAAATAAGTATATGTGTTCATTTTTTTTTTAATTTTGAAGTTTTTTTTCACATGAAATAATAAAAAATTAGGAATAGCCAACAGTCAGGGTTATTGTGACTAAATAATTTTGTAGTAAGCAAGGAAAATTAAAATGTGTGTTTTAAATTTTAAACATATGTGCAATATAAAGAAATATAAATACTTTTTTGTGTGAGTGATAAATTTCAAAGCATAGGATGTAAAGGCTAATGTAACAATTTGGATAGTAATACTGAATTTTTCCTTCATATATCTCTTATTGCTTGTATCCCTTCTGGAAAGGCAAATTTTGCATTCGTTTCATGTTTACTATTTTTATTAGGTGTAGGTGTTTGTCTAAGCAAAATACTTTCAATAAAACGGCTGGGTTATCTTCCAAGCTTGGCCAGCCTTTTCTTGGAATACTGTCTAATGATGAATATGTTTCAATAAGTTTATTTACTGAAAATAACTAAGCATCAAATGGTTCTCCCCATTTTAAGTTTTGTAAACAAATAAAGAAGTGAAAAAAATATTTTTATAATATTTCTTTACTCTTTTTGGCAAATGAGTAATTTCCAAGATGCTAGTCTATATAGCTACTGATCCTATATTTTTACTGTAATCCATGACTACTATAGATTTTTTGACAACTTTGTTATGACACTGTAGGCACATGGCAAGAATTTTTCCTGTTCAAAAAGCAATGTTTTCTCCTTTTTCATTTTCTTTTTCTCTAATTGTTTGGGCATTTTTTTTTTTTTTTCAATTTACTTTCACAGTTTCATAAGTGTCTCTTTGAAGTTTTAGAATTATGTCTGGCAGTTCTGAGGTAGTATAAAAATTGTCTGTTATCAGATAATGTCTTCGTTTTATCAGTGGTTTGATTAGTGATATTACAACTTGAATTCTTAATCTTTATATTTCAGATAAAAAAAAAACTATCTTTTCTGGTATAAATGATTTTTGACTATATACACTCTGAATTTGATTCACATAACAAGTATAATTTTATTCAAAATTGAGATTTCATTTTGGTCTCATTTTGTTGCCTTCTTAAACGACATTTGAACAGCTAAAGTGTTTAATAACAAGTTCACATTCAGGAGATACAGTTCTTTGAAACAACTTATTCAAGTGTGCTAACACTAGCCACATTTTATACAGCTTGGAATTAGAATTTCTGTTAGAATCAAAAGTTTTCATTATCAACAAAATGTAGAAACTTATCTATTTCATAAAATCTATTACAAGGCATTATGCTACTGTAAAAAGGTGTTGAGATTTTTTTTTTTTTTTTTTTTTTTTTTTGCTCCAAAATATTTTTTTACAGTACTTTGTAAAATGATTAATATCAATAATTTCTTATGCGATTGGTTAAATCAAGATTTTCTACTTTTGAAATAGCGAAATCCTGGCGAATTTTGGTATTGTCAATCTATTTTTTTCCCTGAAATTATAAGATCCACTAAATTGTCATTTACAAAATATTGTAAGACAAAAAATTTTGATCAAAATTTGTTTACCTTTGGTTTTCCCAAAATTTAAAACATGAGATTTAATTATGTACTGATGTAGACTGAATTTTTGTCCTTACTCATCCAGGCAACAATACAGCTTCATCATCACTTTTCTCAGAATCACTCAGATCCATTTAAACTATAATTAGCTTTCTGTCTCTAACTTCATAATGTACACAATATGAAAAAATATATATTATCATACTACACAAACTACATTGCATTCATAAAGACCCTAACTGAGTAACTGAACCTTTGACTGTGTTAAAATCAAATTTATTTGAATAGTGCTAATATCTTGTATAAAATATACTAACTATCTCTAATTACATCAGAAACAGTGTAGTACTGCCATCTGGAGTGTAAAACGAAAAATAAATGTTTTTCTGGACATAAAGAATAGATTGTTCTAACCTTTACTTTATCAGGGGTATGAGAAATAACAGAATGAAAGTTCACACTTGATTTTGATTGGAATGAGAACGACTGAGTGAAGTTCAATTCACTTATTTAACAAAAACTTTAATTTTTATTCTTTACTTTCAAAACTAATAATAATTAACTTTGTCCTATATAATTCAAGAGTTGTAAGTAAAACTTAGAACTACAATTAAATAGTATATTGATTAAAAGTTGTCTTATAAGAAAGTCATTATGATCTAGTGATGTGATAACTATTACTAATAGATTTAATATATATTTTCAAATATTCTCAGTAATCATGTACTTAATAGATATGTAGATATTTCTTCTCAATATCAAATAATTTAAAGACTATTTAATAATGCAGAATATAATGTGCTTTATTTGGATATCACCCCAAATCATAATATTTTACCCAAATCTTGAATTAATTTAAGTTTAAAATAAATATACATTTCTTATGAATCTTTGTTATATTTTTAAATACTTTATAAGAAATATGCTTTACTTTAGTTTATAAACTAATTTTTTTAATTTTTTGTCATGCTTCTTATCCAGTAACCACCTACATAATAAAATGGTATTAATATGTTAACTTAATTAATATTTTTAGGGATGGTGATAAGATGGCCCCAACAGTTGAAAAGAAAATTGCTGAGTTGGAAATGGGGTTGCTTCATTTGCAGCAAAACATTGACATCCCTGAAATTACTCTTCCTATACATCCTGTTGTAGCTGCCACTATAAAGAAAGCCAGTGAGGAGGGAAGAAAAGCAACAGTTAATGATTTTGGCGATAAGGTGGAAGATTCTACATTTTTAAATCAGTTACAAAATGGAGTTAATAGATGGATTCGAGAAATACAAAAGGTATTGATACTCTGGATAGTTCCAAAAACTTATAACATTAAATTATTATAGTCTAGTTTCCATATCTTGAATCTATTTGTCCTGAATTTATCAATGTTTCAAAAAATGTTTCTTTAAATTTCTTATGTATTTTTTTACATATTTCTAAATCTTTTAAAAGTATTTTTGCTCTTTTGTTAAAGGAAATAACTAGTTTCTACTATACTTTAATTTTTATACCATATTTATTCTCTAAATAATTCTATACTAACTATATTTAGAATATAAGATTCTAACCAAGTCTATTTGCATTAGATACTTTTCTTTTAAAATTTTGTTAACCAAATTTGTAAACCAGTCTCTCTGACAATGTTTATTTAATGTAGAAACTTATCTATTTATGATTGGTTTTTATTTTATCCTCTTAGATTTAAGTACACTTTATTTCCAGAATTTTAAATGCAGTCTAGTCTATAAAAAGATGTTTCATTGATTTACTTTGTCATTTTATTTTGTTAATTATAAAGACACAAAATTTTTTGTAGATAGCCTTAATTATATTAAACAGCATAGATATATACGTTTTTTGTTTAAGCTCATTATGCAGTTCTGTATCATATTTATAAATCATATAATATTATTAAGATTTTTATGAAATCATAAGTGATTAAATTAACATTATAATGATTTGTAATAGGAAAAATTATTTCTAACTTTGTTATGAATTGAGTAAATCTATTCATTAAAATCTACCTTTGTTTTGAATTTGGGAAGAGAAACATAAAATTAGAATTTCAATGATACTGTATGGAAGTGGTAATTATGATAATAACTTAAATTTTAAACACATTCCATTAAAATTCACATAATTTTAAATTTTGCTAAAAACTAATTTTTTTCTTAGGTTACAAAACTAGTGCGAGATCCATCTTCTGGCACTGCTCTGCAAGAAATAAGTTTCTGGTTAAATTTAGAGAGAGCACTTTTACGTATCCAAGAAAAAAGAGAGAGTCCAGAAGTAGCTCTTACTCTTGATATTTTAAAAAAAGGAAAAAGATTTCACGCTACCGTCAGTTTTGATACTGATACAGGTAATATTATTTATTAATACTTCTTTCAGCAATTATTTAATAAGTAAAAATCTTTCATTATAATTACATAATAAAAGGTTATTTTCAAAATTTGTGGGCAAAATTCATTAGTTCTTATAGCCCATAAAATCCAGTAAAAAATGTATGTAGATTTTGAGAAAAAAACTTGATTTCAAAAATTAATTTTATTTCTTGACTTTTCGTTTATTACACTGCTTTTTACTACAAAATGAAATTTCCAGTATAAAAAGGCTAAAAAAAATTTAATTATTTGAGCACTTGAAGACTCTTTTTAGTTATATGCTATAAAATATTAAAGTCGAGACTCCTTTCTTCCATGTTCAAATGCATTTTGTACTAGTAATATTGTGAAAAAGTTTTAAGCACATCCTGCAAAGGACAAAAACAGTACTTTTTCAAATTCAAAAAATATATCTGACACCATAAATAATATTCCTGTATTTTATGCCATAAATTGTATTCCTAACAATTATAAATAACAAATTTAAAAGGAGGACAAAAAACCACCCACTACTCTTTTAAAGAAAGAGAAATTTAGGAATGGCATGGTGTATCATTTAAATTGATTATATCGCAATATTAGCAATTTTATACAGGGAGTTCAAATTAATTTTTTTTAATTAATTACCAGCAGTATTCAAAATGCTGAAATATACTTAATTAGAACTAACTTCAAATAAAAACTAACATTCTAAAATTTTACATTTCGTTATTCTTAATTCAACCATGGATTAAAAAATTTTATGGGTAAGCAGAAAAGAATTTTATATAAATAAATTGAGATCTCTTATTTTTTTATGACATTAAATGTTTGTCAGATTAACTTATCAGTGATATTACAGGTAAATTCCAATAAAAGTCAAAAATGTTGCTGAGTTTATCAAAAACTACCATTAATTTTCTGAGCTAGTAACCCTGCATCTTCCTTAAATTTATAATTTGTCATTTATGAATTATTGTTTATTTATGTATAAGAAATCTTTCATCAAATCATTTTACATTTATCAATTAAGATTTAAACTTAATGATTTCAAGAAACCGATTTCTGCAATTAGTGTAACCTGTATTTTGAATTATTAATTATAATATTAATATTTGAAGGCAGTAATTTTATTAAAATATTTATTTTATTCTAAAATATACTAATAATTCACTGGCATTCAAAACTTAATACCCTGTACATACAATCTTCCATTTTTAATAAAATCAAAATTATTATATGAATGCCAAGAATGGATACCTTAAATTTATAATTTGTAATTTATGTATTATTTTGTAGGTTTAAAGCAAGCTTTAGCAACTGTTAATGACTATAACCCTCTCATGAAGGATTTTCCATTAAATGATTTATTATCAGCTACTGAGTTAGATAAAATAAGAACTGCTTTGGGTGCCATTTTCTTTCACTTGAAGAAAATTCGAAGCACAAAATATCCGATTCAACGGGCCTTACGTTTAGTTGAAGCTATTTCTCGAGATTTGAAAACACAATTATTAAAGGTAATTTAACTTTTGTTTTTTTTACTATTAAGTGATTGCAAGTTTTTCTCTATTAGATACTTTATGTCATTTATATTATATATTTCACTCTTTTATAAAAAATGTGCAGATTAAAATAATTCATTGCAATATTGCACAATTGTTTTATATCTGAATTTTTCTTTATTTTATAATAAAAAGAATTTGATTTTCATGATTAAAAAATTCTTTAAGTTTAACAGTTCAATAATTTGTGGATCCAATTCCCACTTAAACTGGGATATTTGCAGTGGTTTTGAGTCTATTTCAAATAATAAGTTCTTGTGCAGTTAATTTGTGTATGCAGAATGTTATTGTGGTATAAGCAAACTAAACTAATTTTTTCATCCAATATTATAATGATTATAAAAGTTATTTAAGCTTTCAGGACTAATATTTTGATATTTGTAGTGCATCTAGAGTTATCATTACATTGTTGAAATTATTTTTAAAGGAAAAATGCTATTTTCCAAAAAATGTTAATCAAAGTATTGATTTTTATTTTAATTTATAAAAAGATCTCTAAGTACTTTATAAAAGTATATCTATATGCTAAAATCAAACCATTTTAAAAAATACATCTGAAAACTTACATGCTTCTTGTATATATGGATCATTTAAATTACATTTCGTTGTTAGTATTTTACTAATTCTACATTTTTATATTTATCAAAAATGTTTTTATTAATATTATTGTCCCAAAAATATAATATTATACACATAAATATGTATATAATATTGCTTTATTCGGTTATTTCAGTAAAGTGTACAGAGTTAAAAGAAAAAGTATTATTCTATTATACCTCTGCACTCAATCATCAAAGTGATTGCTAAGCAGTTTCCATCAGAAATAAATGATGACATTAAATAATATTTTGTCAAAAAAAAAATTATAATTATTTAATTTATAAAATTTAAATAAAATGTTTGTACTGCTTTTTTAGTAGTTTCTAAAAATTAAAACCATTTTAAACAATATACGTTGTAAATATTTATGACTGGTTGCTTTATTTATTTATTCCTCTTGTTATAATGATTATTGTAATAATAGAATTTTACCAAAAATATTTCTGAATTTTGAACTTACATTTCTTGTAAATGTTACTTGTTAATATTTTCTTTTCTTTTTTAGGTATTAGGCACTCGAAGATTGATGCATATTCCATTTGAAGAATTTGAAAAGGTTAGTTAATTTTTAATGTATCCATATTTAGAAACTTGCAAAATTCTTAATTTTTTGAAGTTAAATCTAATGTTCTTTTTTTAATTAGGTTTTGAATGCTTGTTTTGAAGTTTTCAGTACTTGGGATGATGAATATGATAAACTTCAGGGATTGTTGAGAGATATTGTAAAAAAGAAGAGAGATGAGCATTTAAAAATGGTTTGGCGTGTATCACCAGAACACAAAAAATTGCAAGCAAGAATGGAACAGATGAGAAAGTAATAATTCAATTATATGTATCTTTAAAACATTTATATTACCAATTTTAATTTTATGTATCTTATACTCTTCTAAACTAATTTTATATTAGTAATTTTGTTACAGTTTTTGCTCCTGCTTCTTAATATTGTCAGCAAAATATAAGAAAAATTTGAAAAATTCTTCATGCTTATTATTTTTTATACAAAAGAGTAATTTCTTTTACATTTATTTCTTTACATTGATCAATAAAAAAAATAAATAAGTCTTATAAAATAAGAGGTTTAAATAATATGTATGGCTATGTGCTATTCCTTTAGTGTAGTAATCTGAAAATTTGATCAAGAAATATTTTTAGCAATTTTGTAAGAAATTTAAGATAAAGTATTAGGATACTTTAAAAACAATTCTGATGTATTTTTTACACCTGCAGGTTCCGGCGACAACATGAACAGTTACGAACTGTTATTGTACGTGTCTTAAGACCATCAGTTGTTCCTAGGCCGCCTCAGCAAGCTGGCACCCCTATTGTTGAAGATGCTTCAGAATCAAAAACTGATTCTCTTGATGCTGCAGATGTTAATGCTATCGAAGTAATTATGCATGAAATGAAATATGCTTTTGTTATAATGAATTAAATCTTTTATTTATTTATTAGTTCTTATATAATAAAAAATAGTTGATAATATATAATTTTGTTTCATATTTTATTCGTACTTATTATTTAAAACTTTTCAGGAAGTAAATTTAGCATATGAAAATGTAAAGGAAGTAGATGGATTAGAGATATCTAAAGAGGGAACTGAAGCGTGGGAGGCATCTTTAAGGAGGTATGTATTATGTGAGAGTTCCATTTAGTATAAATAGTTATATCTTTGTGCATATATATTTATAGATATACTCTCTATCAATGAGTATTTAACCACATGAAGATATATCTGCACTCTTGATCTACATCACACCTTCTATACTTAAGTATGATCTGGAAATAGCAGTGGCATTAATTACATCCAAGATGCCACAAAATTCATTTCAAATTTCTCTAATTCTAAATTTTTGTATACCAATTATTTACTTGATTGAATAACTAAAAATAATTCTAATGATAAATAATTACTTAAATTTAAATGTAACTATGTAAAAATACTTGTAATTTTTCATATATCAAATAAGCCCTTCCCCCTAAATGCACTGAAATACTTTAAGCCAATCAGAATCAGCTATAGTTCCAGCATACTCTTGATAATAAAGAGGGTAGAGGATCGAAGATCTAGGGACCTCTACAACCAGCCAGGTGGCAACCACTCTGTATCTAGTGAGTTAAACATTCCATGATGGGATTTTGCTTTTGTCATTAAAAAGTTAAAGGTGTATGGTGATTGTCAGACTAAGCTTTGGCCTAACTTACTCTTGAAACTAGGATAGACCATTGAGAGTTGTACATAAAAATTCTGGAAAATCATTCCAAAACAATGGCCAACATACTCCAGAAGTTCTAACAATCAATTGGGCTGTTTTATTAACTGAAGTAAATACCTTTCACAAAGATGCTTAAGTTTTCATTATAATGCTTCTACCTATTAGCCTTTGATTACAAATTCTGACTGGTTGTGGTGGTATAACACACATTCAAATTAGACTGTAGATGAGTAGAAACAGAATCTCTGGGGTGATGAATCCAAGTTCAAACTTTACCAGTTAAATGGCAGTCTGGGTTTGGAGTACATGAAGAGATGCTTATCGAACAACAACATTCACCTTTCTCTGAAATGTTCCATTTCTAATAATTTTGTGTATATATTTTCGATTATGATTATACTAGAATAATGTCTTATGTACTATTTTATAAATAATTTTCAAAAAGAAATTTTTGATTTAGTATATTTATAATTTAACTGAACTACAAAATAAACTTTATCTCAATAGAATAATTTTGTTTAAAATTACTATATGTCTATATAACTGTACAAAACTTTGATTTATGTGTGATTTAATTTTGCGATGTATAAATGGCTATATAAAATCATTGTATAAGCTCAATGTTAAACAAACCAGATATTATTTAATTAAAGAATATTAAGTTAATGTTGATTTTATAGATATGAAGAACGGATTGATAGAGTTGAAACACGTATCACTGCTAGATTACGTGATCAACTGGGCACTGCTAAAAATGCTAATGAGATGTTCAGAATATTTTCTCGATTCAATGCTTTGTTTGTAAGACCCCATATTAGAGGTGCTATTAGAGAATATCAGACACAATTGATTCAAAGAGTAAAGGATGATATTGTTGCTCTTCATGAAAAATTCAAGGTTCAGTATCCTCAAAGCAAAGCTAGTCGCATGAGTAAAGTCCGAGATCTTCCTCCAGTTGCAGGCTCCATCATATGGGCTAAGCAGGTACTTTAATCTTAATTATTCAAGTATGTGATTTTTTTTATACATAATAAAAATTTTCCTTGCATTTGTCATTAAAAATATTAGTTATTAAGTCATGATTAATAAACTTTATGCATTATGAAATTTTAAATTATTTATTGAAATACCTTAACCATTCTAGATTGATAGACAGTTATCTGTTTATATGAAAAGAGTTGAAGATGTGTTGGGCAAAGGATGGGAAAACCATGTTGAAGGACAAAAGTTAAAAGCAGATGCTGACAGTTTTCGAGTGAAGCTCAACACTCAAAGTATTTTTGATGATTGGTCTAAAACAGTAAGTTGATGTGTATTTTTAAGGCTTCTTTGATGACATTGTGCTTAAAGTTCTGATTGTAAAATAGAAATAATCTGTTGTGTAAAAAGATTGTATAACTAGGGAAGAAATATGTATAACCACACTAGCAGTTTTATAATATTTAATGAAAAATAAATTACAATAAGTTGTTTTTATTAATTAAAGCACATCATTACTGTTTTACTGTTAAATTTTAGGAATTAGATTAATTTAGTCAATTCTATAATGCCATCTTAAAATTTA
The DNA here is from genome assembly GCA_030067965.1 of Latrodectus elegans. Taxonomy (NCBI): domain Eukaryota; kingdom Metazoa; phylum Arthropoda; class Arachnida; order Araneae; family Theridiidae; genus Latrodectus; species Latrodectus elegans. The sequence continues at coordinate 14,010,423 of CM057810.1, forward strand.
AATTTAGTTTAATATTTAAAATTTATATCCTTGCATCTGTGCTTCATATTTGTTGTTGATATTGTAATATTGTTTTAGGTTAGCCAACGCCAATTGGGAGTCTCAGGACGAATATTTACTATTGATAATATAAGATCCAGAACAGGCAAAGGCAATCTTCTGAAGTTGCGAATCAATTTCTTACCTGAAATCATCACTCTTGCAAAAGAGGTAAAATTTAAAATATATAATACAATTTGCGTCATTCATTGTTATTTTTACCGTAAAAGAAACTCCTTTCAATTTATCCTGTTTGAGTTAATTTGTAGAATTGCTGATTCAGCTGCATTTTAAAAGTTTATTTGATATAAACGTCATTTAAAACGCTATTATATTTTAACATATCCATTTTTTTTGCTTACAAAAATATCATTTTTGATTAACATTTAGAAACATAAATGTGAGTTAAGAAAAGAATTGTTTCAAATTAATTACAATCATATTTTTAAAATTTGTAATTTTATCATAATTGTTTCTCTTTTTGATTGGTTTACAGGATCTTAACAAATTTAGTTCTTAACTTATAAGTTTAACAAATTAACAAAAATGTATAATTTAAGACAAATTACATAAGTTATAATTTATACAATTTTTTAGTAGCAATATTATGTATTATTTAAAATAATTTTTTCACAATTTTGTAATTCATCTGTTTAAAATCGCAATTTAACTGCAATAGATATTATATGTAATATTCATTTCAGTTTTTGTTGGATGTACTATTATCTGTCATATAAAAAATTAAAATATTACTCATAAATAATTTCAGGTGCGAAATTTACGATGGTTAGGCTTTCGTGTACCATTGGCTATCATCAACAAAGCTCACCAAGCAAATCAGCTTTATCCATTTGCAATTTCTTTAATAGAGAGCATTCGTTCCTATGAAAGGACATGTGAAAAGGTCAGTTTATGTTTTATTCTAAAGTTTAAGATGAGTTTACTTTATTTAGTTATTATTCAAGAGTTATATTAACTCTTGTGTCAAAAAAAAAATCCTTTACCAACAAGCAAATTAAACTTGAGGATTAGTCTTTATGTAATTTGAAAAGCATTCCACCATTATGTTTTATGTTTTCAAAAATAAAATCTTTGTGGGGATGAATGAGAAAAGTAACATTTGTGTGATAATAGTAGCAATTTAAATATTTTGTAAAAGGCCTTTTTTTCATTTTTATGTTAATTCTTAAATCAATTTCTTCAAATATACTAAAAATTATTGTCTAATAGCAACATTGTTACAAGAAATTGTAAACTTCACCATCACTATTTCTCATTTTATAAAAAGAGCTACATACATTTATTTACTATTTATTTCATATTTACTGTAGAATATCATCCTCAATTGACATAAATTGAGCTATTATTAAGAAAAATAAACTTATTTTATTTTTAATTCAATAAACGATTTCTGCTTAGAAAAATCAATGTTTTTAGTTTATATCTTTTACAGTTTAAGTATATTTATTAAATAAAATTTTTCTATTTTATTGAAAATTTTGCTTAATGTTTATTACTTCAAAATTTATTTAGGTTGAAGATCGACCTTCAATTGTACTTCTAGTTGCTGGCCTGAAGAAAGATGCACAAAATTTAATAATGGAGGTAAATAAAAAATAATTAAAATAAGAAAACAATTTAAAAATAAAATATTTTTTATTGCTTTATAATTTATTGAAATTTGTTATTTTCTTTTATAGGGTGTTAGTTTAGTTTGGGAGTCTTACAAATTGGATCCTTATGTACAGCGTCTTGCTGAAAATGTTTTTAACTATCAAGAAAAGGTGTGACAAATTATATGGCTTTTCCATTAATATCCTAGTATTTTGTAAATATTTTTATGAAATTAATATTTTTATGAAAATTTAAATTTCTTCCAAATTTCAGTTAGGTTTTTAATGATGCTCAGTATTAGATACTAGAGGTAAAAATTATATTTCCTGTCTACTGGAAATCATACAAAATAGATAAATTGTAGAACATCAATTTAATATTTGTATTTGTTAAAAATTGCTTGTTCTATACTTTCCAATCAAATAGGGTAAAAATGCTCCTAAATTTGTAAATAAATTATTGGTATTTATATTGAATCTTAAGTATATTTTTTCACATTTGGAATATTATAAATACTAACATTTTATATGTTTAATAGTTAAATGCAAAAATTTTGATTTTAATTTTCCTTTAGTGTTTTTCAGACACCAGTTTTATTGTCAATTAGTTGTATGTCATTAATTATAAATTTTATTATAATAAAAAATTATATATATTCTAGGTTGAAGATCTTTTATCGGTTGAGGAACAAATTGATATTGATGTGCGGTCCCTTGAGACTTGTGCCTATAGTGCTAGTGTTTTTACAGATATTCTTAACAAAATCCAAAAGGCTGTAGATGACTTGAGTCTGCATCAATATTCTAATTTAAATATGTGGGTGAGCAAGCTTGATGAAGAGGTAAGGGTTTAAATTGCTTATTGTTATTTTTAATTAATGTTTTTATAAATAAAATTAAGTGTATTTTCTTTTTCCTTTTAATAATATTTACAAATTGAACTTAATTAATGCTAATGTAAAAAGTCTTAAATTTATCGAATAGTATTATTAGCATTGTTTTTTATGAATTTTTACAATATCTGAGATATAAATAAGTTTCAATTTATGTATATAGAAAAAATATTTAAAAGCAATCTACTAAGTTTTTGGCCATAAATATTCTGGAGAAATCTTTGAAATAAATTTTTTATTTTATGTTAAAGATTTCTGTAAATCGCAGTTATATTATTAGACAATTTTATCATTTTGATTTTGCTAGGAATATAGCCTTGGACCTTTGTGATAAAAATTTGGCAATAGTATTATTGGCATTGTTTTTCACTATACTATTTGAAAATGATAATTTTTAGTAACTGTTTAAATGAGGCTAGTTGTTGAAATTTTTTTAATTTTCACTTTTTATGGTTTTTTTTATATTGTTATTTAATAAATATCAAAAATTAATAATAATAAATCTTGAAATAAGCTGAAGCATTTCCAATGAGAATTTAGTTATAATAATTAATCCAAGTTATTTTTAAATGCATGAATTCAATAAAGGTTTCAAAAAGCACTGTACATAAAAAAATATTCAACTTTCTCAATAATGATCTCTTAACTTTTCTAATCTCATCTACATTGATATTGATTTCATAATAATGAAAGTATAGAAATTACTGTCCTTAATTTCTGAGTTTTTTACTTATGGTTTTAGGTTTCAGTATTTTATTTTTAACATTTTATTAATTAAAAGATATATTGTGTGCTACCATATTTTTCTTTTTCTGAAATAAAAAATATTAAAATGAACTATAAATCTATGTATATAATGTTGCAAGGTATTGCTTTGTTTTTAATTATTAAAACATTATTTAATGAAAAGCTCATAAACTTTTAAAAAATCTGCTACTTCTGTTTGAATATTGAATTTTGGAATATTTCCTCTTAAAAGCTATTTTATTATTTTAAATTATAAATATATTTAAATTTTGCTTAACCTACCAGTTTTTAGAAACAGATAATCTGTTGAATGAACCATACCAATTCTATGAAATTTTACCTAAAATTTTTTATTTTTTGTCTTTTGAATTACCTCTGCAATTTCAGAAGTAATGCTATATCACTTTTGATTTAAAAGATATATTTTTAGCAATGACGTATTAATGCATTTAAAAAATAGGATTATTTTGTGGTATATAAAATTTATAGGAATGATGTTGAAATCAATAAAAACTTCAAAAATGATAAACTGATATCCTCTGATAAAGAAGTTATGTTACTATAGTATATGTGTGTTAATAACTTGGAAAATTGAGACTATTTAGATTTTAATTTAGATCAAGATTTTCTAAAATTTCTCTTTGAATAGTTTTAAGAAATTAAAAAAATTCATTTTGTACTATTTGTTCTAATTACTTTTGTCAGCAAAAATTAAAATTTAACCTTTTGTTTTTCTTTAAATTTAAAACATGTTTGTTATGATATAACATTCTGCATTATCAATTTCCTTTAATGAATTAGTATAAGTATATTTTTAAACCCTAATAATTTTATTTATTTTTGGATATTCAATCTCTTTTTTGTAATTGATAATCTGTATATTACAAAATATAGATTAAGATTTTGCAACTGTTGATGTCACTCACTCAATATTAATCAATGTATCATTTCTGTGTGATTTCAATATTTTGTAAATACAAAAGAAAGTACCACATTTGTTTCCTCGAATGTCATATTTTTGTTAATATGCCTTTTCTCCCAGAAATTATGGTATTTAATTTGAACTTAATTGGTCCTCATCCGGAAATATTTTCTTGTTTTTCATTGTGATCTTATAACTTTTAAAATTTTGTAAATATATATTTAAATTTGTTATTTGTACTAGTGACTTGTTCAATACTACTGTTATAAAATTATTAATAAATTTGCATTATTTGGAAATTTTTCATTAATTTCTTTTAAAAAATTATTTTTTTAACCATCTATTTTTTTAATATTCCAGGTGGAAAAGAAACTTGCTTTAAGACTTGAAGCTGGTGTTAAAGCCTGGACAAAAGCATTGGAAGGTAAAAATCAACAAGAATCTGATTTCACTACAGACACAGATGTGACAACTGCTCACAAATTAGGTGGTGATCCTCAAATACAGACTCTTATACATGAAATAAGAATCACAAATCAAGTGATATATGTTAATCCAAGTGTTGAAGAAGCTCGTTTTAATATCATGCAACAACTATTTGCTTGGGAAAATGTTGTTCTTCTCCAAACTAGAATTCAAAGTTCACGATATCAAGTATGTTGTAACTTAAATCTCTCTCTCTCTCTCTCCCTCTTTTTTTTTTTTTTTTTTTTTTTTTTTGTTTTGTTATTTTGTGGAATTAGAAAAAAGTTGAGACATGAATGCATATTTAAGTATTTATATTTTTGAATATTTATACATTACAGAAATATGTAAATCATGTATGTTTTACTTTTCTTTACCGAAAAATTCAGTTAATATAATTGTTACTTCTTCACTTTTTATGGTATAAAGAATTTGAAATTAATATTTTTTCCCTATAGCATTATAGAGATTTTTTATATGTGTATTTTAAAGGTATTCATAATTAGAAAAAAATATCCATATAATCAAACAAATGTAACTTTCTGATACAAAAATAATCGAAAAATAAAATGGAATTTATTTTTAATATTATATTTTTTAATTAGTTTTATTTTAAATTAATAAGATTTATTTTAAAGAATGTAAATTCTAAAGTAATTTTTCTACTTCTAAATTATATTTACTCAATTGTAGGTTGGTCTTGATCGACCTGTTTCAGAATCTTACAAAAATCTTTTGCGAAAAATGCCTGATGGTGCCGCAACATTAGAATTGGCTTATCAAACTATAGAAAATAAGATACAGCAAATGGATTCCTATGTCAAAGAGTGGCTTCGTTATCAAGCCTTATGGGATTTGCAACCTGAGGCTCTGTATTCTAAACTTGGTGAAAATATCAGTCGTTGGATGACAACTTTGGTGGAAATAAAGTTAGATGTTTTTTTTATTTGTTTCATGTGTTCATTTATGAAAATTAATAATTTAAATTTTTGTGCTAATATGATATATCATTTACTAGAAAATCAAGAACTACATTTGACACAACTGATGTAAGAAAGGAAATTGGACCTATCATTATAGAATATGCAAAGGTGAGGTAGCATATGTTACATTTTCTTATAGTTTTATAATTTGAAAATTTTAGAAACATTTATAGGTAGTTTTATCATACCCATGCATATAGTATGTAAAGTCATAATATTATGTATATAGTAGTATAAGTCACATAGTATGTAAATTTTATTGAAGGTAAAAAATAAAATTTTAAAAATATTTAATAATAGCAACTTGATGTAGATAAGGAAAATTTAATTGCACTTTATATTAATCCATAACTATTCCATATTCCTTTTTCTGAATTCTATCAAATGTTAAAATTTGTTAGCTATTAGAACATCAAAATTTAAAATATCAAATTCAAGTTTAAATTTATTGGCTTAGTTATTTTTTGGGAGAATGATATCTATATTATCTCCTATGTAATTATCTAAGCTTGAATTAAAAAAATCTTAAATATCAAGTTGCCACAATAACAGAAATATTAGAACCTATTTACCATAATTTTAAATCATTTATTATTTTGTATTAATAATGGTGACTGATGATGATAGAAAATCAATTATTTGGTTATTTATTAGCATAAAAAGACAAGCCTTTTCTTATGTAAATGAGGAAAGTAAGGTTAAACCAATCCACAGTTTTTGAAAACCAAGTTCAAAATATCAACGATTTATGATTTTAAAACCTTTTAGATTGCTCAAATAAACTATCAATTTTTGATTAGTTAAACTTAAAATGAACAGCTTCTTAATTATTATGACTTTACAATAATCACTTAAATTATTATAAGTGATTGTACTAAAGTTAAAAAATAGCATGTTGATTATATATATATATATATATTATTTGACTTGTTATAATAATTAGATGATATAAATTTATTTAATTATAATGAATGAAAGATATTAGCTTATGGCATCTTGATATAACATCTGATTAGAAAAAATTCTTGCTCTGAAAACAAATTCTTTGATGTTAAAATTTTATCAAAATACTAAGAATTATTTGAGTAATTTCATCTAAATTCCTTCCATTGAATCTGTTTAAGAATAATTTTTATTAACTATGGCACTCGACTATGAATATTTTAGTTTTATGTATTTATTTGATTATTTTTTACGTAGGTATGGTTAAATAATACTTCAGCTGATTTCACTTTGTGTGATTTTAAGATGTGATACACAAAAAAGAGCTTGTGATGCATGAAGTGAATTATTTCTCTTTTTTGTGTACCATTAGCAGGAATATTTTAGCCTACTTGAATCTTAAGAATCTTTGAAATGTTTTGCCATTTGTATGGCTTATTTATTTATTATTTTAAAGAAATTTAACCAAATATATTCATTAAGGTGCATTGAAATTGTATCTATTCTTACTGGTTATCCATAAATTGATCTTTAACAATTTATGATAACCAGTAAGAATAGATACAGTGAGAAAGTAGTAGATATACAGTAAAATATATCAGTAAAAAACAGAAATAATTTAAATTTGATCAGTTTTGATTAAACTGGTAATATCCTTAGTTTATATTCAGTAATCATTTTGTTTTTAGTTTTATGTTAAAGTGAATATTTTAATATCGCTTTTCTTAGGTTCAATCTAAAGTTTCTTTGAAATATGATTCGTGGCACAAAGATGTGCTTGGAAAATTTGGTTCTCTTTTGGGTAATGAAATGGCATCATTTCACACTACTGTCTCTAAAGTAAGTACTTTTTTAAGCATTCATTTTTAAACTTTAATTTTCAATTTTATTTATTTATTTATTTTGTAAACTTTTTAAGGGACATTTTTTGCTTTTTTCAGTCTCGTAGTGATTTGGAGCAACAGTCAATTGAGACAGATTCTACTTCAGATGCTGTTACTTTTATCACATATGTACAATCTCTAAAGAAAAAAATGAAAATTTGGGACAAAAAAGTAGAGGTAATATTTGTTGTATCTGAGAATAGCTAAGCATAAGATAGATAACAATTAGTATCATTATACTTTTTTGCACAATGTCTCAAAAAATCACTCGAATATCTGTCTACAAATTAAAATTTTTATAAACAATGTCATTATAATATAAATGTTTAGAAACAAAGTTATTCTTTGATGTTATTATGTATAGAATTTCATTTCATTATTATGTTTAAAGAAACTTAAAATACTTAAAGTGCATTTTTTACAATAAAAATGAAAAATTTTAAGCATCTAGTCTTTTGAAATTGAAAGAATTTTTTATAGAATTTATCGCAGTTTTCTGGAATAATTATGTGAGAAATATATTAATTTAAGATCCTCTAAATAGAAAAGAAATGAAACACACCATTTAATTATCATAACAATAATTATGGTTATTGTTATGCTTATTTGGCTAGTATCAAAATATCTAAATATGAATTAATTAAATCTATGGTTAAATTATTTGAAATCTTTATGACAAATTTATTTTTCAGTTAATATGAAAAGGTGTAGTAAGAAAGCTTAAAAATTATAAATCTCATTTTAAATTTCAATTGAATTTACATATGATATAATATTATAACATTTGCTAATTGATGTATGATTTTCTCACAATTAATTTTATTTATTAATGTTAAAAGTTTTGCAGTCTACTGTAGATTAAGAAATAGTATTATTATGGTAAAAGTAAATGAGTAAGTGTGTAATTTTCACTCATTTGAATAATTTTTATTTCGAAATTTATAAAGTATGCATATTTTTGTTGATACGATATTTGATAATGTTTTGTATTCTTTAGTTGTACAAAGAAGGTCAGAGAATACTTGAAAGGCAGCGTTTTCAATTCCCAAACTCATGGTTGCATGTTGATAATGTAGAAGGGGAATGGTCAGCTTTCAATGAAATCCTACGTAGAAAGGACAGTGCTATTCAAGTACAAGTGGCAAGTCTACAAGTGAAGATTGTGGCTGAGGACAAAGCTGTAGAAGCTCGCACAAATGAAGTTCTTAATGAGTGGGAAAAATCCAAACCTGTTGAAGTAAATATTTTAGTATCTCTTTTAAAAATATCCTGATTAATAGAATCATGAAAATGAAAAAATAAAAGGATAGAATAGAATATGAAATAAAAATTTTCATTTCTAATTCTTTAATATAATAATACTGTAGTTTTGATCTTTCTTGTATTGGAGGTATTTTATTTATTTGGAAAAAACTCGCAATGTTAATATACTTGTCAAATAGTTGATTGTACCAAAATCAAACACAATGTTAATTTAATTAATCTGATTTTGTTGTAATACTCATTTGATGTTTCTCTTTCTATTTATACATGAGTAATTATTCTTGTGTTCATTAATAATTTAATTATAAAATAATTTTATTAAAATTACATCTATTAACCCCTTGACTGACGAATTAAATGGAATTTGATGTGACAAAAAAAAACTATTTAATTTCGCTTAATTGAACTACACCATCAATTTACACCATCATCCCCACTTTCATATAATGCATCCGGCTTATACATGTTACGGGGATTATTTATAATCTTTACTAAACTCAAATATTGGCTAGTATAACATTCACCGTGCGAGACTTCTGCTAAACTGAACTCTTATTTTCAGTGTGCTTTTTTAAATGAGAATCGTCGAACGAGTGAAGCAACTATGTAATCTAATTGTAACTTGCACGGCGTCCGCCGAAAGAAGCGCTTGACGAGTCTGACTCGTCAAAGTCTATGATGGCCCAGGAAATCAATGACGAGTCAGACTCGTCAAAGTCAGTCAAGGGGTTAAAACAGTATATAAGTAAAAGTCATAATTTAAATGTAAAAATATTTCTGATAGCTTATTTCACATATGACACTCAAAATTGGAATTCTGAGCTCTTTATTGTCATAATATTGCACTCATATTAAAATGTTGCTCTCTATTATAATGATTATCAAGTAATATATTGTGACAAAACTAAAGAGTTGTGTGTTTTATGTAATACAGTATTAAATAAAATTTATAACATTACATAGCCTTTTGTAAGTTGATGTTCAAAACTTTGATGTGACAACTTCATATTATGCTAGTAATTGCTTTATAATTTCAGGGAGGATATTAAATTAACAAAATATCTAATAGATTTCTAATACGAAGGTTTAAAAATATTACGCTACAATACGTAAAAAGTCAATCATCCTTTCAAATTTTTAACATAAAATAACTAATACTTTATTTTGAAGTATTTGTTGTTAAGTACTATATTACTTTAAGCAATATTGAAATAACTGTTTCTTTTAAGTGGAAGAAATTTTTAAGATTTAAACTATACTTTTTCAGACTTATATTTGTACAAAAAGTATTCATAAAGGCTATGTTGAACTTTTTTTTTTTGTTATTAAATATAATTTTTAAAACTTTATTATTTTGGGAATTCTCATAACTTATTTCTTATTTTTAGGGCTCACTCAAACCACAAGAAGCTATGGGACATCTGTCAATATTTGAATCAAAATTCGGCCGCTTGAAGGAAGATAGGGACAATGTAATGAGGGCAAAGGAAGCATTAGAACTTCAAGAACCAGGTAGAGTTTTAAATTAAAATTTCCTTATATATTGTACTCACTACAAAAAGTATAATTCTTTTTAGTATGTTTTTACAGAATTATTATATTATTAAAAATGGTGTTTTAAATTCTAAGAATGATTTTTAAGAACTATTGTATTTAGCATTTATTTATACAAATATATTGAAATAATGTAAGAATGGTTGAAAAATAATAATTTTTTTATGATATTCTTGATATGTGATTAACAAATTTCAAATACTTCTTCACTAGCGCTGTAGGACAAGGCTCTCTAACCAATTAGACACATCTACTACATTATTAAAATGTATCTTTGAGTGTAGCATAATGCATTAATTAAACTAGTGTTTTTTTTTCTATTTTTATATATTTTAATAAAATTATTTTAAATTATTTGTATTCTGGTATTTAGGTGTAATGAGTACTACAGATGAAAGGCTGCAAGTTGCCTTGGAAGAATTACAAGATCTGAAAGGTGTGTGGTCAGAACTTGCTAAGATTTGGGATCAAATTGACCAAATGAAAGAACAACCCTGGCTGTCAGTGCAGCCAAGAAAAGTAAACAAACTTTTATTAAATATAGAAAGATATTTTATTAAAAGCATTTATAAAAATTAATTTGTGTCTGAAATGTCTAATTGTCTAATAATTTTTTTAAAAATGTTATAAAGTAAATAATAATAAATAAAAGCTTTTTTTTTTTTTGTTATTAATTTTATTTTTCTTGTCAAAATATTTTGCTATTTATGTAGAATATTTTTGCAATTTTTAAAATCCTATTTCAGTGTTAGAAACAAATATCTCCTTGGATCCTGTTTTTCAAATATGGAAAACAAATATATTTTAAAAAAAAAATTATCATTTGATTTCATATATTCAGTTAATTGTATTATTTAATCTTTAAATACTGGCTGATATATGGTTTCTGGATTATTAAGGAATAGTTCTAAAATTCATTTTTTTTTTTTTTTAGTGATTTTGTTAAACAATCAACTGTTAAGCAAAACGTAATGTTTGCTATTTGTATAATTGATATTTTAGAGTTTAACGATAAATCTTAAAAATTTTAGTATCATTGATATATTTTAAATGCTACTTATTCGCCATATTCAATTATGATTATTTTTATAGTTAAATAGTTTATATTTTTTATGTAGTTAAAACATTCAATTCATTTCTATTTTATCTTTAAATTTTGCTATGTATGTTTATTCATGTGGATAAGTATTTAAATTTTATTGTGAGACATTAATATAATGTCAAATATGAATATTTTATCCTAAAAATTAGAAAATATTCAAATTTTAAAATTAAAAAAGAAATTCAACTATTAAGTAATTAATGAGGAATTGAGGTGCTATATATGTGTGTGTGTGTGTGTTTGTATGTCTGTATATATATATATATATATATATATATATATATATATATATATATATATATATATATATTATATATATATATATATATATATATATATTTACTTTATATCTTAATGTTATTGTATTCAGTTCCTATTTTCTTTTTAAAGCTACGACAACATCTTGATGGACTACTAAACCAATTGAAAGAATTACCTGCTAGACTTCGTCATTATGCATCATATGAATATGTTAAAAGAACCTTACAAAATTTTACCAAGGTATAATTTTCATTGTTAAATATATTTAACTCTTGGCGTAGATTTAATGATTTAGTCCAGTTTCATTTTATTTATTTATTTATTATTATTATTATTATTGAAAACTGATTTTACAGCAAATAAAACAGTGTGGCCATTGATCATCATACTGGCCCTCACCATGACACTGCATGTCAGATATCGGTCCCTTTCCTGGATATTTTCAGGACAATAAACAGTACCACTCTTGCGCCAGATCAGTTGGCATCTACAATCCGATTACAAACTGAACATACTCTCATTTGAGAATAGTACGCATGCCCAGTCCTGTGCAGTCCATTTGCGATGCTCACAACACCATTGTAAACAGGCAGTATGGTGCTGTCTGGTCAATGGGACACATACAACAAATCTGTGGGTGTATAGTCCTCCTCCCCTCAAACGTCTAGCAACAGCTTATCGGGGGATCTGCTTTCCTGAGGCAGCAAGAAACTGATTTGCCCTCTGCTGAACTGTGGTGCGTCTGTTCCTTTTTGCTGATAGGACGATATATCTGTCTTCTGCAGGCATTGCACTTCGAACACGACCTCCCCCAGGAAGCCTACTACACATTCCAGTAGTTTTAAATGACTTCCACAGCTGTAAAACAACGCTGTGAGCCATGTTGAACTCCCTGGCAACATCTGTTATTTTTCGACCTTCTTTGATCTTTCCAATAATTTGGCCATGCATAAAATCATCTAAGTAATCTCGGGAAGTCATGCCAAAAATTTCAAGTTCGTCTATTAAATCTTTACTGTAAAACTTTGACTTGAAACAACAACTGTCCACACGCGTCAAAACCTTTAAAGCTCTAATGTACGCTATTACGTGATGAACAAATGTGGAAAAAAAATTTGCCTATGCATACTTCTTACTATATCCCACACTTATTCTAATTTTCCACATTTTGCTTCCTTTCATTTTGTGGTTGCTATGGATGATAGTGTTATCCGTCCTTAGCAATTGTCCAGTAGTGTATGTTACATCTCAATCATTCATGATAAAAAATTCTCATATTTAAGAATAAAATCAATAATTTGTTAAAAATTATAAAATTATGTATATAATTATTAATTATATTGCATTATTTTTAATGACTATTAATTATGTAATAACCTAATTTATTTTGCTGGATTATATCAAAAACTGAAATTGTGTGTGATAATATTCATTATAAATGCTTTTCCACTTTAAACTGAAATTACACTATGAAATTATTGATTCTTTTGATAACCGTTTGTGCTTACTTTAACATTCCTATAAATATAAATTGGAAAAAGAAGCCATTTACTCTTTCCAATTCCTAACTATTGTGTTTGTTATTTGATTTATTGACTCCTGAAATCAGGATATATGTTCAGGTATATATGTTTTTCAGAGCTTGTAATTTTAATGGTCATTTTATTTTATTTTTAACAATTTTTTTTAAATTTAAATTTGTGCAAAATGATATAAAAATATAATCGTTATTGTGTTCCTTTTAATTACAGCTGTAAAGTATTACACATAAAAGGCAAAATATTGTCATGCAAAAAATAGTTATTTATATTATAGTTATTTATTTCAGGTGTACTTCTTTAATAAATAAAATTTTACCTTAAAATGCACTTTAATATTCTAAGATTTTTACGTGTAACAAATTCAGATACTTTTTCCTCTAAAATTTACTATTAATTATTAATCTTAAAAAGTATTCTTTTATTTATATCTTACATATTATTTATATTACATATCTTACATTATAGTTGAAATATTAGTTCAATTTTGTGAATAAAATTAAATCATGCAATTTCCAAACATAATAAATAGTAAATTTTCCAATATTTTATTTAAAATGTAACATTTTTGCTTTACCATAATTTCTGTGTTTGAAATGAAAAATATTAGTTTTGTATATTTTAATTAATTTTTTTATGCAGGTCAACATGCTTATTGTAGAATTAAAATCAGATGCACTGAAAGAAAGACATTGGAAACAGTTAATGAAACAGTTGCGTGTAAATTGGGTTCTTTCTGATCTTACACTTGGGCAAGTTTGGGATATTGATTTACAAAGAAATGAAGCTATCATTAAGGGTGTCATATTAATTGCTCAAGGAGAAATGGCTTTGGAAGAGTTCTTGAAACAAGTACATGCCTTATTTCTTTAATTTTTGTTATTCTAAATTCTCAAAAAATATTGTAATTATTATTGAATATTGATATTAAGTATTAAAAGTTGTTATTTGTTAATTATTAAAGTCAGTTATCAGTTTATTATTAGGAGATGTTAATTTAATTCAGTAAATAACTTATATCCTTTGCATTCCTAATAAAGTTAGAAAGCATTTTAATTAAATTATTAATTTTGAATTTATTGTTAAAATTGACATTTCTGTAAATTTTTTACATTACTTTTACGGCACTTATGTTACTTTAATAAGGATTGAAAAATATTTTAATTGAAATATATACTTCACTCCTGAAGCTGTAATGTACTTACTATAAATTATGCATGTAAAAAACAAAATGTGATTTATTTTAGGTACGAGAAGCTTGGCAGAACTACGAGCTTGATTTGGTGAGCTACCAAAACAAATGTCGTCTTATTAAAGGTTGGGATGATTTATTTACAAAAGTAAAAGAACATATTAATTCAGTTGCTGCTATGAAACTATCACCATATTATAAGGTACGTTTTTTTATTTTACATATATTTCATTAACTTCTATTATTTCAATCTTATGGTAAAAAAATTGCTAAAATGTTGTTTTTCAATGAGCAGCTTTAATGAGTTATTTGTTAATTTCTTATCTTTTAAAAATTTGAATTGTAATTTTTTTTTCTAAATTTGTTATATGTAAAGTGTAATAGATTTAAAGTTTTTTCATGGGTCTGAAATAAGTTATTCTCTCATCATTTATATAGTTGTTAAATCCCAGAAATAAATTCTAAAAAAATTTTTAAATCTTTTTTTCAATTAATTACAATTTAGTGATGTAAGAAAATCAATCTGTTTTACTTGCATGTAGAGCTTTTCTTATTATCTGAACTTTTGATGAGAACTCCTTAACATTAATTGATATTTGTATTCCATTTATATTAAATATTTAATGGCGGTAAAGCAAATCTGATTATAAAATTTTCAATTCTGTGAAAAGCTTTGTAAAAAATTTATTTCTCCAAGTGTTGTACATAATTTATTTGATTTTCAATTCAGAGGTATATAATAAAAATAATACTAATAATAAAAAATTCATAATTAGGAATAAAATTTAAAATTATTATCTTTAACACAGAAATTGAAATTCAAATAAATTATATATAACACTCTGAGAAATTTTTTTTGAAGCTCTTCACGTTTATGGTAAAATATTTTACATATATATATATATGGAAAATATTTTACCATATTTTTTAAAATACTATAAGCTAAGGAAACTTCTTTTTAAGCCACATTTGCTTTTAATAGATTTTTATTCATGCTTGAATTAACAAAAAATTCAAATTTAATTCTTATTTTTCATTGCATAATATATTATAGTTTTAATGATATAATAACCTGAAGAAACTAATTGTGAAATATAAAAATATTTGAAATTATTAATATTGCTGCATGAAAAATCTTCAGAATTTTGAATGAACTATATTTATAATAAATATTTTAAGTAAATTTTTACTTTTGAAAAGGAATTTGAAGAAGATGCTTTATCTTGGGAGGAAAAACTAAATCGTATAAATGCACTGTTTGATGTATGGATAGACGTCCAAAGACGCTGGGTTTACCTGGAAGGTATATTTTCTGGAAGTGCTGACATACAAACTCTTCTTCCTGTTGAAACTTCACGTTTTCAGAGGTATATTTTATAGCAAACCTCATTTATTTATGTTTTTCATGATCATACTTAAATTTATTGGTTATTATGTTTTATTTCTTTGCGTGAAATATAATCTATGTACATTCTAGTTTTTTTAATCAGTAATATTTTTATGCAACTTTTTAAAGTAATGTGTTATAAATTGCACATGTGCAAAATATAATATTTTTATCATGATGTGTCTTTTTTCTATTAATTCTGTTAATATTTTAGCGATAGTAAAATATTTTGTAATTATGAATAGAAGTAAATCACATATCGAAACAGTTATTATTCTGTGCTATATATTAAAATCTGATTTGAAAATATATACTTTATTTCACAATCTCCATTCTTGTAAGCAAGAGTAATATTTTATTTTTTCTCATTTTTTATGAATAAGAAGGAACATTTAATATGTGATTTTAAAAAACTTATTTAACTTCACTAAATAAAGAATAATTTTTTTCATTCTTTAAGTAAAACTGCTTTTGAAATTAAAAGTCATCCATTGAATCTGTTGATAAAATTTTTAATGTTCTGAAATATGTATTTTTATTTATAAATTTATGAAATCTTTATTTGTTTCTATAATTTAGCATAAGTGCTGAGTTTTTAACATTAATGAAAAAAGTTTCCAAATCACCTCTTGTTATGGATGTATTAAATATTCCTGGTGTACAGAGATCCTTAGAACGATTAGCAGATTTATTGGGAAAAATTCAAAAAGCACTTGGAGAGTATCTAGAAAGAGAAAGATCATCATTTCCCAGGTAAATATGTAAAATTTATGCAATTAACAGTGACATTGAAGATAATGATTGCAATATTTTTAGTTTCATTTTGCAATGAAGCTTAATATAAATTAAATATTTCTTGTAATTATTATTGATTTGGGAGGATTAAGTATTATTACTTCTAAGAAGATAATTATGAAAGCAACTAATCTTAATCATTAGTACTAATTAACATTGACCCTTGTAAATGAATTTTCCGTTTTTATTCTTTTTTAATATGAAAAATTCTCAAATATTGCACAGTAAATTCTGTCGATTTATTGAAAAAGTCATTAAATATATATTTATGTGTCATTTAATACATATTTTTACAATACTTAAAAATTTAATGATTATTTAATATAGAATATTTGTTTAAAAAGAACATAATGTGATTGGTATTTAAGATGTCAGCATTGCATATTGAAATGAATGAAAATATTTAAGTAAAAATTTACTTAATAATAAAATGTATTCTATTATTTAAATGTTAATAATTATTTAAATTTTGTTAGTTAATTTTTTGGTAATAAGAAAAGTACTTTTATATTAATGAGATATAAAAGTTATTTTGTTAAAATAATAGAAACATTGAAAGTAAAGTCATTAAAAGAAGTACATTAATGAAAGATTTAATATAAATTAAATCAGAATTGTGGACTTTTTAAAAAATATTAGATTATTTCAATAATTTTAATTTGCTCTCATTAAAAAACAAATGTATATTAAATTGTGACTATTTTAATATATGAATATATTCAAACCAAGTGTATTAGATCAGTGATTCTCAACCATTGCGCCAAGGCACATTTATGTGCTGCCAAGTTTTAAGACAGTATATAGTAAAAATTTTAAACCTCTTTTTTATTATGAGTAAAGTAATAATTGTTTTTGTAGTACATTTTATATTACTTTATTTTTCATTAAAAATTATTATCATAAAATATTTTACACATTGTTATAGATAGGTAAGTAAACAACTTTAAAACATATATTTTTCTTTGTATACTGCCAAATTTGAAATCATTAAACGTGTGTCATAATAAATAAAAAAAAAAGTTGAAAATCCTTATATTAGATGACTTAGGAAAATTTATGACACAATTTTTTAAATTATTTTTTTGATACAAAATTTTTTAAAAAAGTAAAGTAATATTAATAACAATAACCTGTTACATAATTTTCATCTTAATCTATAATAATTACTGCAATAGTTAATTATTAATTTTTTTTTATGTATTTGCTTATTCTTATTTTCAATTTCTGAATGACATGTAAACATAATATTTTGTAGGTTTTATTTTGTTGGTGATGAAGATTTATTGGAAATAATTGGAAATAGCAAAAATATTCCAAGATTGCAAAAACACTTTAAAAAAATGTTTGCTGGTGTTGCTGCTATAATACTAGAAGAAGAAGATACTGTTGTCACTGGTATTGCATCTAAAGAAGGGGAAGAAGTAAGTATAAATAAAAAAAAGTGCAAAATGTTTGTAAACCAAATTGTGTGTGCTGTTTTATTTTTAATTATTTTTATCTTACTAAATGTTCAATTAATAATTTGAACAGTTTTAATATTAGTTATAATGATCTAGATTTGCTTGTTATGAAAGAAATAATAAAATTTCCAACTCACGGTTGTGAGTAATAGTTTTTTTAGCCAATAATATATACCTTTTAGAATTTTAAATATACGTATACAAATCTGCCAACTCTCCCACAGTTTCTCATTTTTCTATGCTACTGTTCACTGGAAATCCGTGTGTTTCCTCCCAATTTTTTTTCAAGGAGTTTTAATGACTCTCTTGAATTCTTACTTATTAAATTATTTGTAAGGAAATTGGCTCTTAATTTCCACAAAGTTTATTCAAAATTCATTTTCATTGCATCTAAAAATCTTCTAAGGTTCTTTTCTGATTAACCAAAGATATGGCAAGAGAAAAAAACTGACCTTCCCTTGTGTCAAAATCTTGTGTGCAGATGTCATCACTGAGTTTTGATTCATCATGCTCTATGATCTATTGGAAGAACTAGATTATCATTCTGTTTTGAATTTTAGTATGGTTTGCTTAGTTGTATTTTTGTTTTTTCAATGACTGAGTCTATGATTTGGGGGATTAAATATTTTATTTTCCAATGTATGTGTTATAAATTTTTATTTGAAATGCTTTTCCTTGAAGTGGGCAAGTCTGTTTATGCATAAAAAATGCCTAATTCTTCTATCATTTTCATTAAATAAATGATTTTTTTTTATATTTTTGATCTTATTCATATGTATAGCATATATGCATTGACTGCTTTTCATTTGCAAATGTATTCTTTTTCTAAATTATAAATACCTCTTTAATTTCATAATGGAATTTAATAATTCAGCACATATGAAACTGATTTAAAAATTGTCGTTATTATATAAATAAAATTATTATTTAAATTTAATAATCGATTTATTATAAATTTCCATTTTTATTATTTCTCTTATATTCTCTTTTATTGATAATGTAAGAAGAAAATCTGATATCTCTCTGCAGACTAAAATTTAATAAGTGCAAGAAATGTTATTAAACTAATTAATTTAAATGATATTTTATGCAATCAAAATGTTAATTCAGAATCAAAATTATTTTACTATATTTATAAATTAGTATAAAATGTTAACTGAATGTTTTTGATATCAAAGTATTTTTGAAGTATTCACATGTGTTTTTTTGTATTATAGGTTGTATTTACAAATCGTGTATCCATTAAAGAACATCCAAAAATTAATGAATGGCTGACTCTGGTTGAGAAAGAAATGAGATTAACTCTAGCAACTCTTTTAGCATCTGCTGTTTCTAACATTGGTCCTTTCAAAGGAGGAAATATTGACCAGAAAGAATACATGAAATGGGTGGATAATTATCAAGTAATTTATTAATTTGATACACATTACTTAATATTGAGACTATAAGAAAGAAAATTCATTTGCAAAAATTTACAATTAGAAATTTATTTCAGTATTAAAAAATTTAAAATGTTCAAAAAAATAAATGCATTTACACAATTTTTATCATTAATAATGTCTTTGTTCTATTATTTTTTTATATAATGTTTAAAAATATTTTTTTTTTAATTTATATATACATTTTCTTAACTTTCTTCTATTTTCAGTCCCAAATTGTTGTGCTAGCTGCTCAAATATCATGGTCGGAAGATGTTGAAAATGCCTTGCATGTTATATCTAATGCTGGAAATAATGATTTAAAACCCTTAGAAGATGTATTGATTGCTGTTGAATCAACACTTACTGTTTTAGCAGATTCTGTCCTTCAAGAGCAACCTCCTTTGAGGCGTAAAAAATTAGAACATTTAGTGAGTTTCATTGTTTGTTTTAAATTGTAAACAAACTGTTTCCCTGCTCTCTTGTGAGACTGAATATGTAGAATTCGAATCAATTTTGAGTGGAGAAAAACATAATTTGATGTTCTTTTTTAATTACTTCAATATATGCTGAATACATTGTTAAAATACATCTTGATTTAATTGTAATATATTAAATAGTGTTATATGTTTTTCTAGAATGATAACTTTTTTTTGTTCTAATTCTGTATGCTGTTTCTCTTGATATAATTTTCTATATTGTTTCCTTGAATTAAACTGAAATTGTAGTTCTGCAATTAACATTTCATTCTATAAACATTTATATATTATGTTATAGGGGAACATAGGCTGTAAATCTTATTATTAAACTTCTTGAAATTTCAAAACAAGGTCTGTTGAAAAGATCAACACCTAGTACCACATAAATTGAAGTACCACATAAATAAGGCCATTGGAATATTTAATGTTTTTAGATTTTCTGCAAACCAAAGAGGAGCTGCTCAGTAGATATTCACTGTTAAATGACTCCTAATTTTAATTTCCAGATGGGAACTACTAAGTTACTGTTCCATTTCTGGATTTATGTTAACATATATAAGTGGAAAAACAAAATCATTTTTAAAAATGTGTTTTGCTTTGTTTACTGTAATTGGCATGCTTTCCTTATTTAATTTTCCTTTGTGGAGATTTTTGTCATAAATTATAAAATGTTAATGTATATTTATCTACAGCATACAAAACAAGAAAAAGTAATTTAAAACAAAGTTTTTTTGGATATTTACTGATATGAATTTCAAATTTCTTAACATTATTAGAAGTTAAAATGTTTAATTATAAGTTAAGATTGAAAATTTTTAATTATTGTTTAAAAATAATTATAATAATAATAAATATTACATTTGGCAATTTATTACTTCTAAAATTTGTTTAAAATACATATATATATATATTTTTTTAATTTTATCAAATTAACTAGCATTTCTCTTCTATTCATTGCATTTTGATAAGGTTTGTTATTATCAATTTTTTCCCTTCTTATTTTCTGATTTAAAATACATTAAGTTTATTTTTTAGTTCATCATTAAAAATTTTAATGAAACAACCTTTTTTCTCAGATTACAGAGTTTGTGCATAAAAGAGATGTTACTCGTTTACTCATCAAGAAAAAGGTTTGTAATCCCAAATCTTTTGAATGGTTAAGTCGTATGCGTTTTTATTTTGATCCTCGTCAATCTGATGTCCTTCAACAATTATCCATACATATGGCAAATGCAAAATTTAATTATGGATTTGAATACCTTGGTGTCCAAGAAAAACTGGTGCAAACTCCACTGACTGATAGATGTTATCTTACCATGACACAAGCCTTAGAATCAAGATTGGGTGGTTCACCTTTTGGTAAGTTTTCTAAAGCTCAAATTTTTACTAGGAAATATTTCAATATTAAGGCTTCATTGTAAATTCCCTGGCATGAAATTGATTCATTTTTACTAAATTTTAACTCGTTTATAAACATTCAATTAAAATTGCTTGAATGTGTGTATAATATATATACATATGACCAGCAATTCAGGAATAAATATATTATTTCTTTTCTGTGTTTCTTATATTTTTCTTCAACTTAAATATAATCTGAGTATTTTAAGTTCACGCTGCAAGATTAATTTCATTTAATTAAAAATATGGAAATTAATGAATTAGTCACTTTATTGTTAATTAAGTTATTGTGAGGTTTCCAAATATATATTTTTAGTGATTTCATTTTAATGCATATATATGCATATCTCATGTATGCCATTTATGTGAATATGCAATGTATAATTCTCCTAACTTTAAAAATTGAATTCCTAAGGTTTAATCTTTGTTCTTGCAATAACAATGTGCATAAAAGAGATTGTAATAAAGCTGATTGTAAATTAATGGCTTATTATTGCAATAATCAGTTTAAATAACAATTTTAGTTGTTTGAATTGGTATGTAATTTCATTGGAATACATATCGGCATTTCATTTTTCTTCTGAATTTGTCGATTGAAATCTGACTTTATTCTTATGTTCTCATTGCTAATTTTGTAGTGGCTTTTAACAGTGAAAGATAAAAAAAAAGTTTAATTTAATACTTGGGTTGTATTTTGTTAAATAAATTATATCTTATATAATTGTTTTAATACTTATATTTATGTAGTATTTTTCTAATAAAATAATATTTATCCTGAGAAATATTAAAAAAGCATCACTTTTAAATTTATTTCTAATTACTCTAAACATTCAATTAAAATTATTATTTAACAATTAGATCTTTCATTTTGTGGAATGCTTAAGATTGTTGAAAATTCACAAAATTTATGTGTATACAATATCTATAATGAAAATAAATATAATTGTAGGATATCACAATGTATAAACTAAAATTAATATGACAATTAATTATTGAATAGCTTTTCTCATTTAATAATATTATTATGAATATTTCTTTAAATATTGTTTTAAAATATTAATAAATCAAGTTTTTAGTTGACATTAGGAAAACAGCATATTCTATTGAATTTTATTCAATCTTTTTTTGAAAATTTCTTCAAACTTTTTATTATTTTATGAACATTTTTTTTTATTTAACATAACAATATTATGATTCCTTTCAGACATTTTCTAAATTTTTTTTACATTTACAAAAGAGCTACTTATCAAAGTTTATTTAACTCTCTATTTAATGCATCTAATTAAGAAAAAAATTTAAATTTTGGATAAATTTGCCTTGTAATTTTTTTATTCTTTAGGGTTAATATATGCTCTTTTATTTACATTGGTGTGTTAAATTCTGATAACTCAATTTTTAAAATAATTTTTACGCTTTTTATTTTTGAAGATTTTGAGTTTTGAAGAATTGGTAATGTCTTTCTATTTATTTTTTCCCTCATTGCCATAATATTTGAATTCTTTCTGAATTGAAGTTTTTCTTATTATATAGTGAAGACTTGAAAGTTTTTCTGTATATAATTTTCTAAATTACTATAAGCTTTTATGAAATTGTGTTATTTGCTACTATTATAATTTTTTAAATACTACTTCAAAAAGACAAAAAAATATTAATCATAATTGTATTATTTATTTACAGGTCCTGCTGGTACTGGTAAAACTGAGTCAGTAAAAGCTCTTGGACATCAACTTGGACGATTTGTGCTTGTGTTTAATTGTGATGAAACTTTCGATTTCCAAGTAAGGAAAACTAATTAATGGTATTTACAAGTTTTTTATGTCCATTATAAGTAGGCTTATTTCTTATGTGCTGAAATTTTTATAGGCTATGGGCAGAATTTTTGTTGGTTTGTGCCAAGTAGGCGCCTGGGGATGTTTTGATGAATTCAACAGGTTAGAGGAACGTATGTTGTCTGCTGTTTCTCAGCAGATTCAGATGATTCAGGAAACCTTAAAATCTCAGCTCAATCAAAAAACTAGTAAGTTTCATTATAGGGTATTTTTATATTTGTAAGATTAAATTTCTAAACTTATACATTTATGTACAATTTTGATTAAAAATTAATTTTTTGGAGAAATGAATAGTGACAAATCTGGCTAAAAAATCTCATTTTAACTAAATAATGCATCTATGAAATTATGATACATTTTACTTTAAAGAAGAAGCATCTCAAACAGATATAAAAACTTTTTCTTGTGTTCTAATTGGATGTCCCAATGCCCATTTACAAATTTGAAGGAGATTTAAAAAATATAGATAAAAATCAGAATCACTCAAAAGATACCATCTGAAATGACTCAAGACATCATTTGAACATGATATTGAAAGAGTTCTATAATTGTATATTTTGAATACATTACAGAAAGGAATGTTGTGTTTAATTATTCACAAAATAGAGTATCTAAAATATATATTAAAGATACAGGTGTCCACATAAATTTTTAGCAAATAGCATTTATACATTCTTGTATCTAGTATCTGTTTCTATTCCAGTTTCAAAGATACTTGGCACTTACAAAATTATGATAGCAGGTGTAAAACTGTCATGCAGTGTATCTGTTTCTGTTAGCTATTCTATACATTAAGTTAATATCTGACATTTCACAGGGTTTTAGAAACATTATATAATTGATAATAGTATATATCTTGTTCTCATTAAATATATTTAATTGAAAAGAGATTTTATCTTCTTTTCTTGAGTACTCATTCATGTATTTTCAAGTATCCAATACATTAATAGACAAGAATATTTAACTTCTGAATATCTGTACCTCCTGAGAAAATTTTATTCAACTCTTGGAACTCGATTCTTGGAAATTTGTATGACCTTTAAGCTGAAAATTAGTACATTGATATGCATGGAATCCACTTGTAAATTTATAAGTTCTGGCAAACAACTGACTGTACTTATGGGTCTGTAAGATTCTGATTTTTAAGGATATTCTCTACTTAATTTTCAAATTTGGAAATGATTATCAAAGTTACAATTAATATTCATTTCAAAAGTATTTTTCCAATTTTTTTTTTCTTCCTATATGCATGAGAAATTTAATACTAGCTCCACTATTTGTGCCCATTAATTCTCAATGATATAAAAGTATTATTTAAAGAGAAATAAAATCTTTATTTAAAGAATCTCAAACTGATTAATAGGTATAACTTATTTTACATGGAATTCACTCACTTGTGTGTAAAATATACCTCTAGATCTCTAATCATAATTGCTACTTAAATAGAATATATCATTAATGAATGTTTATTAACAAATATGTTTTACTGTTGACAATATGATGATTTAATTATATTATTCTTTTATTTTAGATTTAAGTGTGGAATTGATTGGGAAACAAGTAAATGTGAATCCAGATATGGCTATATTTATAACAATGAATCCTGGATATGCTGGAAGATCTAACCTTCCAGACAATTTAAAAAAACTTTTTAGATCTCTTGCCATGACTAAACCAGACAGACAATTGATTGCTCAAGTTATGTTGTTTTCACAAGGTTTCCGCTCTGCTGAAAAGCTTGCTAGTAAAATTGTACCCTTCTTTAAGTAAGTTGAATTTTTTGTAAAATGTTATATTAAAACTTTTGAAATATTTCTTTACCTATTTTTGTATTATGCTCATATAAGTTATATAAGTTACAGCTAAAAATAAATATACACTCTAAATTCTTAATAAGTGATTTGTTTAAAAATTTCCTAAAGTAATCAAACATTAAAAAATAACATTTTAAAATATTTCTATATTTACTGAAATTTTAAATTGCGATATAAATTACTAAGTGATTTTATAATTATTTTTGGCTTATTAAAACATGATAGATGTCATACTCACTTGTATCTTTGAATGTTTTTGTATTTTTGCTGCATGAAAACTGATAGTCTTATTTATTCTGATTTTTGTTTTTAATGTTAAACTTTTATTATAAATCAACGTCTGAAATCTGCGAGTCAATTTATGGTTTATGTCCTTTAAAATATACATTTTTCAAGCAAAGATGTAACATACACTACAGATTTTATGTATCAAGGGAGCACATAATAAACATTTTTATTATATTTGCATTTTAAGCACATAAATTTTTCATTCTTGGATTTTATTTCGTAAATATGCAGTAGCTGGAAAAATGAATTCAGTAATTTATGAGCTCAACAAGGTTATCAAAAAGTATTGTCTAGATTTCAAAGATTATTTGATAAAGAGATCAGCAGAAATTAAAAAAAAAAAAATTGACTACAAATCTCGGAAGCCATTGTTATTAATAAATTTTAATGTAATCATTTTAAAAATCGGTTGTGATTGATATTTTTACTTATCAAAAAATATTAATCTCCCTTTAATGAATTTCTTTTGAAAATCTAACTCCATATGAACAATCTAAAGTAATTCTTGATTTTATTTCTCTTAAAATTTCCCAAGTAAAATATTTTATTTGCAGTGTATATGAAAATATTACAAATAAAGCATGCATTTGATTTTATACTACAAAATTTTCTTTAATTTTATCATTTTCTAGACATTTAGACTTTTTTCTTGTAAGAATAATTGCAAGCCAAATAATATAAAATAAAAGAAAAATTATTTTAGACGGTCCACTTTTTATATGATATAGTGTCAAAATATTAGTTTTTTACTTGCTTTAATATAATACATATATGTTTTAAAAGAATTGAACTAAAAGTATTAAAAATATGGTTTTAAAAATATTCACATTAATCAGTTGTAAATATTAACATAAAATTTTTGAAATAAATGTCTATATTGTAGAAAATAAACTATTAGTAATTTAGCTGTATAGAAACCTTTATTATATTAAATTTTAAAATTAGATTGCAATGTTAAAAATGATTAATTTATTTTTTCTCCTGTGGTTTTTATCTCAGTCCCATAATGTATTTTTTACTATAGATTATGTGATGAACAGTTGTCTAATCAGTCACACTATGATTTTGGCTTGCGAGCTCTTAAAAGTGTTCTAATAAGTGCAGGTAATATTAAGCGTGATCGAATTCAAAAGATCAAAGATACATTAGCTGAGCAAGGAGAAACTTTACCTGAAGGAAAAATTGCGGAACAGCTTCCTGAACAAGAGGTATATTTCTATTAATTGCACTGCATTCATATATCTCATTTTTTAATGCTAAAATTTTAGTGTTTTATAATCTTTTTTTTTATAATTATTATTATTATTATTACTATGAGTCATATCCTTAAAAATGCAAATTTAGTTTTAAAGAAAAATGAAAAAATATTTAAAAGAAATATATGGTACATTTATTGCCAATAAAAATGAATGTTGTCATTTCATAGGAAAAAATAATGAGTGTTATTTTGTTTTAATTTTAATTAACAAATATTATTTATAATATTTTTGTAGGTATTTAGAAACACTTACTGCTGATGAATTTTTAGTAGTGTGTAAAATAAAATAGCTAATCAATTTTATGTAAACAATTTACATTTTTTCAATATGTTTATTTAAAATTTTTATAAATGTGTGATTGTTTTGCAGGATAGAGTTTTTTCTGTCTTAGCATTTTCTAATATTCATGCATGTCACTAAAAAAGTTAAAAATTCATTGAAAGTTAATAATAATTTAAAATTTTGTTCATTTTCTTTTTGGTAATGTTGCTATAAAAATATCTTGTTGCACACACAATTGATTGAAATTGAACTGATTTGTTTCTCTTGGTAATTGAAAATTTAACTTTAAAAAGCCATTTTTATTCTTAAGTTTTTTTTTTTTATTGATTATAATTAGTAATTTCTTTTAGTTTAAAGACCTTGGAACTAAATACTTTTCTCTTTAGGAAAACATTAATTTTATTTTCGTTTTAGTGTTTATCTGACATGTTATTTGATCACTTTTTATATGAGATATTCACAATAAATTCGTATTAATTTTGTCTTGAGAAATGTCAGCTGTGGATTCAACTATAAATTTTTATTAATTTTACCCTATTTACTATGCATTGTAACTAATGGATAACATCTAACAATATGTATTTAAATAATTTCAACAATTCAAATTTGAAAAAGTTTGAAATGGATGTTAAGGATCATTGTAGTTATTTTAATTAAATTCATATTTGTTAAACAATATAAAATTTGATTCAAGGAGTTTCATTAAGTATGAATTTATGATAATTTGTATTGAAAGAATAATAAATAATTAACTTTTTTTTAACAGATTGACAATGGTATGGTGAACAGCATTTGCATTACATTATTTTCAGCATTTAAATTACTAATAAAAACATTTTTTTTATGATTTTATATGCTAGAAGACATCTGTAATTACTAAACTTATTTTCATAGTTGATTCAGTTATGCTGATTTAAAAATAAATTATAATTTTAAAATTCAGAGTTCTAAAATTTTTAGTTAGTACATTTTTTCCCCGTCAACAGCTAGTTAAAATGCTAAAATTTTAATTTTCATGATACACAAGTATGATGTGTAGTTCATATAGCTAAAATCACATAATATGCAAATTCCTGTGTTCAATTTTGTATGATACTCTTGAAATAATATTCTATTATAATGTAAAATCTTGTATCTTATTATTTAAAATACAGCTTGATTTGTTTTCGTAAAAATTCTTTTAGATATTAATCCAGAGTGTTTGCGAGACTATGGTTCCGAAACTTGTTGCAGAAGATATTCCACTCCTCTTCTCTCTTTTGTCAGATGTGTTCCCTGGTGTCTCATACACTAGAGCAGAGATGAAAGGCTTAAAGGAGCAAATTAAAAAAGTCTGCCAAGAAATGTATCTTGTCTGTGGAGAAAATGAAGAAATTGGTGGACTCTGGATGGAGAAGGTTAGAATGTTTTTTACTTATTAGATTGGTATGCCAAAAGTTTCCTATTCAAATAATTGCACTGATATGCTATAGAATATATTTAAACTAGTTTTTTGTTAATATTAATGATATTATTTGTATGTTGAAAAATGTTTTTCTTTTCAAATTATGTAAAATCTAGCTCAACTTTTTAAAGAACTAAAAAAAATTTGTTTTTATAAAATGTTAACTTAACCATTTTCTTAAAAACTTCTGAAAAACGTATCTGGTTAAATTTATTGTGTTTATAATAAGCAGCTTTCCAATAAATAATAATGAGTA
This sequence comes from Latrodectus elegans, assembly GCA_030067965.1. NCBI lineage: Eukaryota > Metazoa > Arthropoda > Arachnida > Araneae > Theridiidae > Latrodectus > Latrodectus elegans. Next base: position 14,038,930 of record CM057810.1, read on the forward strand.
AATATTTATTGGAAAGCTGCTCTCATTAGTAGACTTTCAATAAAAAATTTTATAAGTTTCCAAAAATCTTTAAATACTTTTTGTAAAAAGACTAATATAATATGTTGCATTTCTCTGTATCTGTTTTGCCATCATTTTCATTTAGAAGAATATGGCTTTTCTGCCATTTGTCTCACAAAATACATTAAAGACTTGATTAGAAAGTAATTATATTAGAACATGTTTACACTAGACTGTTTAACTATTGCAAATATTGCTTTAATTTCCTACAAACAAATCAAAATTATAAATGGTATAAAGAATTCAACTGAATCATAAATATTTTATAATATCTAAGGAATATTGTATTTGCTTAAAATAGTTAGAAATTAATAAATTTCAAGAAACAGTATTTCTTAAAATTGAACTATTTTTTCACCTATTTATGTTTCTTATCTTATTTTCTAGATCATTTTAAATATTTTAATGATCCAGTTCTTTGATCTCTAGGTGTTACAACTCTTCCAAATTTCTCAATTGAATCATGGTCTAATGATGGTTGGACCTAGTGGAAGTGGAAAATCTACAGCATGGCGTGTTCTCTTAAAAGCATTAGAGCGTTTTGAAGGTGTAGAAGGAGTTGCTCATGTAATTGATCCTAAAGTAAGTGGTTTTTTTTATTTTTATTATTATTATAAAAATAAAATAGTTTTACAAAAAAAATTTTTACCTTTATTTAATGTATATATTTTATGCTCCATTGTAATGAATTACTTTAAATAAAGCCTTTTATTATGATTAATTTATATAAAAAATTGTATTTTAGAGATTTATAATTAGCATATATGAGAAATCAATAGTGATAATTTAAATTTAGTAAAAAGTAAATGAATTTATACATATATCTTTCATTCAGAACTGATAAGAAAAACTAGTCAGTTAGGCCATTTATTAATAAGTAAATATCAAAAAATGCTTTACTTGTCACCCCTAGATGCCATATTATTATCAGACTAAATCTATATTATTATCAAGAAAGAAGAATTCTTGATAATAATTTAGATTTAATTAAGATCAAATGAAAAGTTATTCTTAATTGTAATGAAATACACCTTACCAGACCTGCAAAAATATTTAATGTATTTAATCATGTTTATCTATGACTTGTGATATACTTAGGATTTTTCCTATAAATAATTACAGCTATAGGAAAATCAGTTAAGAATTTTTAACACATAATATAAAGAAATAATTTTTAAAAATTACAAGAAATAACAGATTTTTTTCAAATTAGAATCATCAATATTTAATGCAACTTTCATATTTACTAATTAAAAATTTATTTGCCACAATAAATTTTAATAAGTTATTTGGTAGCCAGTAACTCTTTTTTGGACTTCATTTGCATTCATTAGAGAATCTGCTAACAAAATATTACTAACATATTATACACAATTATTACTTGTCAAAAAGCTATTAAATATATTCAAAAAAGTACTGTGCATTTAAGTTGTTTTTTTCCCCCTTTTCCCCCATGAGCAAGACTGGTTTATTTGAAATGACAAAATACATGAATAAAAGTTCATTTTCTCCAACTTTTACTTGTATAATTTGTAATTTCAAATTATTTTGAATCTTATTCTTTGTTATTTCTTTTATTTTTGCATATTAGTTCTTCATAACATTATCTTATGTGAATTAAAAATAAATTTATCAATTCTTATGTATTGGGTGCAAAATGTAGTTTTTGTTAAACCTTTCTTGGAAGCCTTTTTATTTTATTTATTTATTTATTTTTTTTTTTTGCAACATATTTTTATATAAATTTTGCACACATTTATGATAAATTTGATTTTTAGGCTATCTCTAAAGAAGCTTTATACGGCACTCTAGATCCAAATACTAGAGAATGGACTGATGGATTGTTTACACACGTATTAAGAAAGTATGTAATTTTATAACTTTTATATGTTAGTAAATATTTAACTGTGGTTAAAATATTTTGATATTTGATTGTAAAAATAACATATAAGAGAAGTTTATGCAAAAAATTAAGTTGTTTTAACATCTCTAATGCTGTGTATTCATGCATTTAAGAAACTTAACTAAAGTTAAATTTTGCTATTTAAATCTGTGCATAATCAATAATTTATACATGTAAGGGTAAAATAAATAAATTATATATTATTTCATTAAATGATAGTCTTTTAGCGGAAGAGAATTATGCAGAAACCATTTATTAAAATGTTAATAGATAATGTCCCCCCCCCCCCAGATGTAAAATTATTTTTTATAAATTTACTGTTCTTCAGTTATCTTTTCATGATCAAGTTTTTGTATGTGATAACTAAGCATATTTTATATTCCATCAGTTAAACTGAGACATAGATTCAATGTGTGTGCAAAGGTGCACACAATTAGTAATAATTCTAACATAAAATTTAATTTACTGTAAACACCTTTTCATTTATCTATTTTTCAATAAAAAAACATTTCTTATTTAAATGTATTTATTTATTCCAAGCTTCATTAAACAACTTTCCCATTTATGCTACTGCAAGTTCTTCCTTTTTTATTTTCAACCTATTTTCTTTTTATCACAAAAGTATTCAAACTGTTTAATTTTTTTTAAAAAAATTTAGAATTCAAGATGACATATTTTCAAAAGTTTGCATTATTCAAATTATTGAACTTCTAACTCAAAACATAAATAAATATAATAAGTAATTTGTTTATTAAAGTAACTACTACTTATATACAAAATACAGACACAATTTACAAAAACTTTTATATGCGAAGGTGTACACAAATGATATATATATAAAATGGAATATTTTGTTGAAATATTTTGATATTTAATATTTACAAAGTTTTAACTTAATTTCTTTCTAATTCTTATGTCAGTTGTCCTTGAAATCTTAATTAAAACAATCCATGTTATCTATATATTTTATTGTAATATTTTGTTATTTTTAAATGTTAATTGCTTGTTAATGAATGAATGTTTTCAATATTTATCAATTGCTTTATAAAAAACATTTTAGGATCATAGATAATGTCCGAGGGGAAATTAGCAAAAGACAATGGATTATTTTTGATGGTGATGTTGATCCAGAATGGGTTGAAAATTTAAACAGTGTCCTTGATGACAATAAACTATTAACTTTACCAAATGGAGAACGTCTCAGCTTACCACCTAATGTAAGTCATTTCATTTTACTTGTTTTTTACCTATTCCTTAAAATTGTCATTGATTTTATCAGTTACTTAACTACTGTTTTGTAAAAATACAGGTGAGAATAATGTTTGAAGTCCAGGATTTGAAATTTGCAACCTTAGCAACAGTCTCTCGTTGTGGCATGATTTGGTTTAGTGAAGATGTTTTATCAACGGAAATGATATTCGAAAACTTCTTATTGAAATTGCGCTACATTCCTTTAGAGGAAGTCGAAGAAGAAATATCCTACAAAAAAAAGAAGGAAGATGCTCTTAAAGAAGATTTGTTATCTCCTACTCTACAGGTAAAAGCAAAAGATTCAAGATAGATGATATTACTTCATAAATATTATTTTCTGTTCTAGAAAAGTTTGATCAATGCATCCTTTTGCCATAATTTATTTGTGTCCTTTCGTTAGTATTTGCTTACTTATCAAACAAATCAAATTATTTCCATTTAAAAATATTATTTAAATTATCTCATAATATGAACATAGTGGTTGGCTTGTAATATGTTTTTCTTTGCTTAATTTATGAATATTCTTTACTTTTATTTATGAATATTCTTTTGATTTTAGATAATGTTACTGAGGCCCAAAGTAACTAACATTTATCAATTCCCCCCCCCCTTATTATAACTTTTGTTATCATTTCATGCATTTTCATTTTTTTTAATTTATGATAATTTTCATCTTATTCATTTTAGATTAATATTTTATTTTTTTATATTTTATTTTCATTAGTGCTTAAATATAATTGACAAATATATACTGCTTTAATGTGAACTTGTTATAAATGTTTTATCCTTCCTTCAAATAAAAATAGTCTTGATTTGATACCTTGTTAACTTAAATTAAATAATATACTGAATAATTAATTTAGTTACAATGCTTGCAGAATATTTTAAAATATTTATGGTTGTTTTTGCACTAACATTCCACTTTATTTTATAGGTACAACGAGATGTAGCTACTATTCTCACTCCTCACTTTGCATCTGATGGTTTAGTAGTCAGGGCACTAGAATTTGCATCTAAGCAAGATCATGTCATGGATTTCACAAGGCTCAGAGCTTTAGGTTCCTTATTTTCAATGCTAAATCAAGCTTGCCGTAATGTTTTGAATTATAACCATACTCATCCTGATTTTCATATGCAGGTAAAGCAATTTTGTACATTCTTAAAATTATATTGCTCACTTTCCTGTTCAAATAAAAACTTAAATATATTTATTAATTATTTAACTAATAAATGTAAAATTTAGTTTTTTTAAAAGCTTGATTGTAGTATGTAATTGAGTAAAACCTACATTACTTCAACTATTTTTTTAAAAATGTAGTGTGCCATAATTAAAATGTTTAACTCATTATTGAAATTAAATTATTATTAAAAAGTTTATAATAAAAATCAATAAATTTATGCTTTTTAATAAAGTCTTACATAGTTTATTAATAGTGTATAGTTGTCTTATAATTTTCCTTATATTCACATTTTATAAATTTATTATAAAAAGGTAATACATTGCTAAACTATCTACTATATAAGTATAATAAAACTATACTTGGTAATTTACTAATTAATGTTCAGTTTAGTAATTCATAAGTTAACTTTCTGCGTTGGCAATTCTTATGAATCAGAATCTAATTTAAATCATGTATACCCGCAAGTCATTTAGAAACAGACTGTGTACAGTAATTGTTTTTACTTAAGTTTGTTGGAAAGTGCTTTTATCAGGGAATTGGTCTAAAAAGGTAGTCATTGAAAGTTCAAGCTTTTTTTATGTTGAAATCACTTTCGTATATTAATTGTTCTTACTGTTCTATTTCACTATTAACAACAACAAAAATTAACTTGTATTGGAATTGATTATTATCAATTCCTTTATTTTACTTTTTTGCACTAAGCATTTAAACAATTGTTTGATCACTATAATTATACTTATTTGTTTTCCTAATTTATATTTTAATCATTTCCAGAAATAATTTATTCTATACTTTAATTTATTTTGGAAATTTGTATACCTGATTAAATTCATTTATTTACAGTGGTTGCATTTAAGTTTTTTTATTAAAACGTTTTGTTTATCTAGTTTTATATTATTTGTAGAAAGCAGGTGCAATAGTATGTTTTGTTCATGCAAATGTAGTAGCTTTCATGGAGAACTTTATTCATTTGATCTTCTACAGTGTCTGAGAATATATATCTTAAAAATTCTATATTACTGACTCCTTGAATTTTGTATTTTCCTTTTTACAGCATGATCAACTTGATCGCTATATCCCACGTTGTTTAATATATGCTTTGCTGTGGTCATTTGCTGGAGATGGCAAATTGAAAATTAGATCAGATCTTGGAGACTTTATTCGGGGTATAACAACAATTCCTCTGCCTCCTAGTGCTACAGCACCAATTATAGACTTTGAAGTAAGTTTTATTAAAATTAACATTCTTAAAATTCGTAGTTTACTAAATATTGTGGGGGAAAAAATTGTGCGTTTGTGCATGCATGTATGAGAGAGAGGTTTCTTTGAAAAGAATGAAATTTAAAAAAGTAAAGAAATCTTTGGTCCACAAAGTACTCATTTAATTCTCATTTCTTTTGTTTAAACTCTTCCATTCATAACTCAAACTTAGTAAGATGTTGTATTGCATTAATTATAAGTATTCTTAATCAACTCTTAAGTACATATTGTGTTTTAGAATGTTTGAATGTTCTTAATAAGTAATTGTAAGATGCTCCTTTCTCGGATTGCTTAGCTCAATACTTTAATTTTCAAAAAATTTAATTTAAAATATAAATATAAATTATGTGATTGCATGTTATAAACAGTATGTCTGTACTGTACTTATTGAAAAGAAAGGAGATCAATGAAATGTCATTATGCATGTTGATTTTTATAGTTAATTTTATTTTGAATGTGTATTTTGTATGTATAATCTGGTTATATGATACAATCATTAATACATATATTTGAATTTATTTTCTAAATTGAAATGTGTCCAGATAAAAATGTTTTATCTTTTAATATTACTTTTAGGTTGCTGTTAGTGGTGAATGGTCTCCTTGGCAAAGTAAAGTTCCTCAAATTGAAGTTGAAACTCACAAAGTTGCAGCTCCTGATGTAGTAGTTCCTACACTTGATACTGTCCGACATGAATCCCTGCTGTACACTTGGCTTGCTGAACATAAACCTTTAGTTTTATGTGGACCTCCTGGTTCTGGAAAAACAATGACTCTTTTTAGTGCTTTAAGATCTTTGCCAGATATGGAGGTTAGTACAGCACAATCAAAATATGTATCAAATATCAAAATATAAACAATGGTTGCATTGTAATTGCTGATTTAAATGGAATAAAATATGGAAAAATTGTCATTTGTGTAAAGAAATGACAATGAAGCAAAGTCAGATTTATAATTTTTTATTCACAATATGTATCATCTACAACTATGAGAAACATTTATTTGTAATTCTGAATGTTTAAATATATTTTAATATCTTAGAATATTTTTTAATTCTTGAAATTTATAAATTCTTTATATAAAGAATATCCATTATTTTATTATTATAATTTTAATACATTTGGTTTTAAGTTCTTAAATATTTTCTCCTTTTAAAAGTTAGAAAAAATCATATTTTTCCTTTTTTAAGTTATCAAAATTCATGTGTTACAAAATATTTTCAGTATATATGCATGATTACTTTAATTCTGTCTAAAATTAAAGAATAATTGTAAAGATTATTATAGCAAGTGGAAAAAATTAAATTGGATGCAAAAACTTGATATTTAAAATTGCAATTTTCTTTGATGTCATATTTAAATTTATTTACTTTTTTTTATGTTTACCAAAAATCTGTTATTTTGTAGTTTTTAGATTAATAAATTCAGTCGTATGTGTATATATATGTAATGATATAATTCAATAAATATGCTTGTTAATGTATATCTTCACAAGGAATTTTTTATTAAATTTTATAGAATGTAAATTTTGTTGAAAGTTTGTAGAAATTTTATATTTTATAATTATTCAATCATAAAAGAACAAGTAATCCCACAAATTCTTATTATTATAGTGTTTATTTCTAATTTGTCATTAATGTAAGCAAATTATCCCATATACCTCTTTTACATCATCAAATATTTTTCAAACTTTGAATAAATGGGGACAAATTTCAAAAATATTTTTTAAATGGAAAAGTTTTTCTATCTATAATTTTAATTTTATGAATGAATCGTCAAATATTCTTGCTAGGAATTTTAGCAGGCTTTTGCCTGCTTATGAAAAGAGATTTTTCAACATCCAAGTTTTAGTTTTTTGTTCAAGTATATATATTTCCTTACTGTATTTTTTTTCTTTTTTTTTTTTTTTAATATTGCCATTGAGTTAAATTTTCATATTTTTCTCTTTAAATTTTTACATTGTAGTTATTTAAAATAGGGTCTAATAATTAGTGTTTTTAAGAGGCTTCATCTCTTAAACTTGGTGAACAAAATTCAGAATTGCATAAATATCTGCTATAAGGAAAGCTAAAAAATAATGTATTTAATTTATCATTAACAAAGCAATATAGATTTAATTAAAGTAAATTTTAATTTTTTTTCATTATCTATTCATCATTATGTAGTAAAACTATTATATTTTTATAGGTTGTTGGTTTGAATTTCTCTAGTGCCACAACACCAGAATTATTGTTAAAAACTTTTGATCATTATTGTGAATATCGAAGGACACCCAATGGAATTGTTCTTTCTCCCATTCAACTGGGCAAATGGCTTGTTCTCTTTTGTGATGAAATCAATTTACCTGATATGGATAAATATGGTAAAAAATATCATATTGGTATTAAATAAAATAGTTACATTATGTTTTCCTGCATAAGAAAAACATTTGCATATTAAATATATCGCAAAACTTCATTATACTCAGTTTATATTTTTCTATATGATGAAGCTAAAAATTTTTTATAAGTTTCTTAATTCCACTGGTAAAAATTTTGCTGATTAATTAAATATATTATAACAATGTTATTTTTCAGATTCTTTATTTTCATATTGCTTAACATGTAAAAACAGTTCAATTTTTAAAAAAAAAAAATAATGAGCACCAGTTGATTAATAAACTGAGTGCTGTAAATTTTCATGTTTTAATCAATCTTATTTTGTATTTGTTTTGTGCAAAGCGTATGGCTGAATGTTTTTGTTTAGAAATATAGCACCATGCCAATTAACAAGTGATAACATATATTTTTAATTTCTCATGCATTTTATCAGTGTACAGAAATATTTTTTGGCTGTTATTGTTTTCCCATTTCTAAAAAATATGTAATAAATTACTTCAGTCACATTTCACCTAACAATCATATCTACCTGTACATTTTTTCTCTTCCAATTTTAGATGTATATCACAGAATTGTTGTATGATTAACTTTTTTTCATTCTTGCAGTAAATTTCCTAGTTTTCATTCGTTTTTTCCAGCGTTTAATAAGCATTTTTAATAGATGTTTCCAGTCTCTCATACGTTTCATTTTTTAAGAGAAAATCACCAGGCTAAAACTTTTAAAACAAATGCTGCTAGTTGTTTTTATTTAGCATTTGTCCAAGTGCCTACTTTATATTGTGCACAACTTTTGCCATATTGCAGTTTATAGAATGATATGAATTTTATCTCATGCAAATAATTATGTGAATATCTTTTGAATTCATGTCTTTTCAAATTTCTATACAAAAAATATGATGTTTTTATGGATATACTTGTAGTAAACAGTTCAACTGTAAACTAAACTATGTCAAAAACGAAAGCATAAGTAAAATATGGATGTTTGTAAGTAAACAAAAATTAATGTTTCATGTGCGCCAACCTTATATTAGTTCATGACTTTCCTTTACACTCTAAGAAATTCTTGTTTAAGGTGAAACTTTCATGATATTAAACTAAACCTGAGTGATGCTCATATTAAGAGTCTTATTTGTGTGTGTATATATATATATATTAGATATATCAATATAAACTAACTAAGTTATAAATATTTTCTTATCTTTCAATTTGTAATAAATTGCTTAATTTTTCCATACTATTTCATCAATATCTTTATGATTTGAATATTTATTAAAAACGAGTTATATTTACATTTATGCTTTCTTAGTACATTAAAAAAATGTTTCTAAATAAATATATTGTTATTTTTATACATAATTATAATCACTGTATCAATTATCTCTATATAAATGTTGCATGAATGAAATTTTTATTTTATTTCTTTTATTTTCAAAAGTATATCAGAATATTTATATCATTTTTATCTCTTAGTTCTTTTATGCTTTGCTTAATTTTTATCAATTTGTTTTTTCAGGTACACAACGTGTGATATCATTTCTAAGACAAATGGTGGAACATGGAGGATTTTACCGTACCACAGATCAAGCATTTGTTAAACTTGAAAGAATTCAATTTGTTGGCGCTTGCAACCCTCCCACCGATCCTGGACGAAAACCACTCTCCCATCGGTGAGATAAAATTACATTGCTCTTTACAGGAATGTATCATATTACTCTTATATGTGACAAAGCTGTGTGATATATTCCTATAAAAATTTAAAGATAGTTATATATTTACTATTCTTTCTGAAATTCAACATTATGTAATGCTTACACATCTATGTGGTTTCAAAAGAGAATTTTATTATTTTCCTCAGCATAAATTTTAATTTTTGCTATCAAGTTTATAGAGATGATCAGGAATGTAAACATTTGATTCCACTTTTTTTACATTTTAAATATTTCAATGAGAAGTGTTTGGTCTCAGTATCTATTAAGTGTGTATACATTATGTCAAGTTCTCGAAGTATTTTCCTTGTAAATTTATTATCAAACCTTGAAATTCTTCAAAGAGATTTTGTTTCATAAATAACATTACTTCCAGATACCTGAATACAGTAGTTATTGAATATAGTAGGGAATAAGGAACCATTTTCAATATGAAAATATTGTCATTGTGCTAAGTGTTTTGATAGCAAAATTTCAGTTTTTATCCACATCCATCTATCTACTGTTACTCCTTCTTAACTTTATAATCCATGCAGGATTTTGGCTCCCTTCATCAGACAGCTCCACTTTTTCTGAAACACTAATTTATAATACATATGAAATATATTGTATAACTGCAAAAACTATATGAATAAATGTTTTAACTTGAAATTTTCTGCTTTGGTAGTTTCTTAAAGTGACACTACTGTCACTCTTTAAAATCTGTTGTTTTTATAAAGCAATTTTACTCTTGAATGCATTTAAAAGCTTTTCTTTTCTCACTAATTTAGTTGCATGTTGTATCAAATAAAAAAATTATTTTGTACATTGAATTTTAAAATTATTCAAACAACTCTAATTGTGACCAAGAATATATATATAAACAAAAAACTTTAATCGAAAACCTGATTGTCAATTCCAGATTGGTAATGTTTACTTATAATAATATTTTCTTTCCTATAGATTCTTACGCCACGTTCCTGTTGTATATGTTGATTATCCTGGGGAAACATCTTTAAAACAAATTTATGGCACTTTTAACAGAGCTATGCTTCGCTTGTTGCCATCATTAAGAACATACTCTGAACCCTTAACTGCTGCAATGGTTGAATTTTATCTTTTGTCTCAGGTAATTGCTTTTATTTAAATTTTAAAAATGTACACTTTGACTGTCAACATTTAATATTTTTATAAAAATATTTTTTTGAAATAATTTTTTCATGCAAAACTACCACACTTTTTAAAAAAATTTTGCTTTATATTTTTAAAAATCCATTATTAAGATTTTTTAATAATTTCTTGTCTTTTTATTTAATTATGAATTTATAAATGTGAATTACATTAGATTTTCATTAAAAATTGGTATATGTAAAAATATATTTAATTTTAGTTTAATAATGAATTTATAACATACTACTTATATCAGTTTACTTCTTAAAATTAAATATGGGTTGCACATAATTTAACTACTTAATTAAATTTGATATAGCTCTCAAACTATAAATATTCTTTAAAAAATGTTATTATTCATGTTTTAATACTTTATAATTTTGTGAAGTAAATTTTGTTTTTCTATCATGACTTATGTTTAAAGTAAAATGACAGAATCTAATTTTAAAGTTTGACTTATAATTTTTAGGAACGATTTACTCAAGATATGCAACCACATTATGTGTACAGTCCTCGAGAACTTACTCGTTGGGTGAGAGGTATTTGTGAAGCAATAAGACCTCTTGAATCACTACCTGTTGAAGGTTTAGTACGACTTTGGGCTCATGAAGGTTTAAGATTATTCCAAGATCGGTTTGTATTTTTTCATTTCTATTATTTTAGCCAAATTTTACTAATTTGCAAAGTAAAAGACTTGCTTATATTTAAAATTTCCAGAAAATTCATTGATTTATTATTATTTTTTTCCCTTAGAATGTACATATGAATAAAATTTTTATTTAATTCAATTTTAATTTCTTTTAGAGTTTATTCTGGTCCAAAAACAGTTTAATTACACAATTAAATTGCTAATTTAATTAAAATTAATGCTAATATAATTAAAATTACTAGTATCATGCATATCATATTGTTGATTCAAGTCTGTTAAATAAAATGTTCACATTTTTCATGCTAACTACAACACAAGCTTATTTGCCAAAAAAGTTTACATACTTTGCATTAGTTTCTTTTGAATTTTTAATATATTTTTTTTATTGATTTTTTCATATGATTTAAAAAAAAATTGCAAAATTTTCATTTACATGTATATACATAACATACATTTGGGTTATGTTATGGATATACATGTAAATGAAAATTTTACATCCATTTTGAATAATAATTATTAATGCATTTAATATATATAGATGTTATATGCAATAAATTTATATCCATTCTTGAATTACTGGATATGTTGATGGTGCTATTAATAAAACTTTGTGATATCTATGTGAAATTGATCAGTTGGTTGTTTTCAGAGGAAACCATTCTGACAAACATCACACAAAATCTTACAAAATATGGCAGGGATATTGCAATATATGGCTGTGATAATGAAAACAGTTATGTTTGGAATGTTGTTGCTTATCTCCAAAGGTCTGACGAAGTCGGACCAAATCTAGGAATCCGTTGACTGAGAGGAAATCGATGACAAGGAGGGGAGCAATGTAGATTTCATCCCATAGTATATTCATACAATTCAGGATATGCTCAGGAGAAGCTTAGTGTCAATAGCATTTAGGACAGAAGGGAAGGTCTTGTTACCTGCTACAAAAGAGAGGCATTTCAGGTGGCCAGAGGCGATGCGTGCAAGGCAAGTGCTGGATTTCCTATCGCAGGAAAGAGCCAGATAAAGTCCTGGCTTTCTACCCTTGTAGAAGTGGTGAGTCAAAGGTACCTGCCAATCGGTTTTATTCTGGACTTTTTTTGGGGAAAAGAGTTCAAGGTAGGTAAGTGCGGAAGAAGAAAGAGCAGGATGACGTGAGCCCTCCTTTGCTAAAGGAGGTCTGCTATTTCATTGCCTCCAATATCCACGTGAGACAGGATCCATTAAAAATAGATATTATGCCGAAGGGAGACAATTTTAAGCTTGTGTAGAATAGAAAGGCTTGTTTGGTCTCCCAAGCAAGTCCAATTTTGTAGATGTTGAATTGAACTACGGCTCTCAGTTAATATCCAGACATCACTATAATTAGCTTCACTCATGATAGATTCCAATCCGATTTTGATGGCTATTATTTTGATACGAAAGACCGAACAGAAATCGGGATTACGTTGACTAAGAGAGAGTTTATCACGAGTCTCGATTGAAATTCCACTACCAGTTCGGTGATTTATTTAGCTGCCATCAGTGTTTTTATGTCATTTGGGGGTATGTTATTAATGATTTCCAAAGCTAGTTGTTAGCAATTCATGTAAACAATTCCTCTTGATGACTACTGTAAAAAGTTTGTAATTGAAGTGAACATTGGAATGAGCCTCAGCAGGGTTGAGTCCGCAGTGAAGGGAATGTGTTTCCACGTTGTTCTCAATTAAGTGTAGTGAGTTAACCAGTTTCTTTGACTGAATGGACTGTGCTTCTTTAATCTTTGGAACAGGGTACTGTTGCTTAAGTAACTTGGTGTGAGATTGCCTTGGCCATAACTGTTGAGTTTATTGTAATATTTGATTAGACAGGATTGTCTTCTGAAGAGAGGTTGTAAGTCTGCTTTGAAGAGTAATATTTCTGAAGGACAGCTGTGTTTCAAGCCAGTAATGATGTGTGCAGCACTCAATTGGACTTTTTCTAATTTTTCCAAATTGGAATTAGAAGCACAACAGTAGATTGGGAAGCCATATTCTAAAATGGGCCTAATGAGTGCTAGGTAGGTAGTTCTAAAGTTTGGAATGTTCAACCATATGTTGAAAGGTTTTAAAAAATATTATTCATATGGAAAATACTATGCTCTTTTCAGATCTATTTTTGATTTCTCCTTTAATATAAGTGGGAATAACTTACCATGACAAATTTCTTTCATCTTGCGCATTATTGGTGTTACATGAAAAAAAAATATAATATTTAGAACTGTGAGAAAAACAACTTCTATTCCTTCTAAATTACTTGAAATTAAAATAAATAAAACTTATTCATCCACATTTGCGTTCAAGGATGCCCATGTTTGGTCTTTTACTATATTTAAATGTATAAAACGAGTTAAAATTTAAAAAAAATTCCTCTTGATTGTCTAAAAATACACAAGCACTCCTTTATTATTATTTTAACATATAATGTTCTAAACATAAAATGTTTTCATAGTAACAACTTCTTAGTTCATGATTTGAAATCAGTTTGCCTTTTGATAGATTTCATAATTCTCCCTAATTAAGTGATTTTGTGAACATTTACAATGTGAGCATATTGTTGAATAAGTACAAATATAAATTGCATTTAAATCAATTATGCATAAAATGTACTGATACAGTTGTTAAGCTATAAATATTTTCTATGTTGAAATGAAATCGAGAATGTCACTCTGTCCACATTTAGGTCACCAACATAAAAAATTGGAAATTACCTAAATATAAAAGGAGAATAATTGCATTAAATTTTACAGTTTTTATTTAAAAATGTTCTTTTAATTATTTTCATTTTTATTTTTAATATTTTTTCTTGTAATCACATGAAAATTTGCATTCTATGTTTATTATTTTTTCAAAGAATCAAAGAAATTATTTTAGTTAAATTTTATTTATAAAATAAAAATATTGTTAGTTTTCGAAATCAAGAATGTTGGATTCATTCAAATTTAAATGCAATGCATTTATGTTCAAAATGAATATAGCAGTAGTTTTAGTTTTATTATTAAGTAACTAATACTACATCCTTAAAAAATAATTAACTTGAAAGTTTTTCATATTTGTGTTCTTCTTTTTTTTATTCATTTATACTTTAGTTATCTTTTAAATGTGCTTTACTATTAATCAATTTCCTTAGGCTTGTGGGAGAAGATGAAAGAATTTGGACTGATGAAAACATTAACATAGTGGCCTTAAAGCACTTCCCCAACATTGATCGCGACACTGCCTTAGTTCGTCCAATTTTGTACAGTAACTGGTTATCAAAAGATTATCTGCCTGTTGATAGGAACAGTTTACGAGATTATACTAAAGCTAGGTTAAAGGTAAATGTTTTATAAATATAATTTTCTCATTAATTATTATGAAATTTAAGGAGAACTGTTTAACATGTTAATATTTTTTTAGATTTTCTATGAAGAAGAATTAGATGTACCCCTTGTTTTGTTTAATGAAGTATTAGACCATGTCTTGAGAATTGATAGAATATTTCGCCAACCTCAGGTTACCTTTCAGTCATTCACATTTTTATTTAAATTATTTAATTGTATATTTTTAATGTATTATTGAATTATTATTTTTAAGTGCTTAAGTGTTAATGAACATAAAAATACTTTTTTACTCAAATGCATAATGTAAAAAATCATTCACATGAAGGAATTTGATTTTATATTAATCTAGGTTTCTATATTTGTTTTTAATTATTAGAATAGTTGCAAATCATTTATTACAGCTGCTATTAATCATTTATAAAATGTTACATTAAAAGTTAAATCTTAATCATTGATTTTTCTCTATATTTTTTTGATTTTAAGCAGATACTTTTGAAACTGATTCACTGAAAACTATATATATATTTATATATATAATCTCATTTCTTTATTTTTTGTATAATTTATAAATTTTTAATAGGGTCACTTGCTGCTCATTGGTGTTAGTGGAGCTGGTAAGACAACTTTATCCCGCTTTGTTGCTTGGATGAATGGTCTCAGTGTTTTCCAAATAAAAGTAAACTCTTCATTAAAAACCCTTTAATATAATGTATTATTATTTTTTCATTTATAATTGAATTACTTTTCCTTCTTCTAGGTACATAATAAATACAGTGCTAATGATTTTGATGAAGATTTAAGATCAGTTTTACGACGATCAGGGTGCAAAGTAATTAATGCTATACTTTACTTTGAGTCTAATTTGTTAAAAAAATTTACTCATTATTTCTCAAATAAGAAATAATTATGTCTGTGTTTATACTAATCTCAAATATAAGGCTTATTTTAAATTGAAATCAATTTAACATGTATTTAAAATGAAAGAATAATTTTGAATCTTATTTCCATTTCAATATTCAAATCATTTATAAACATTTTATTTTCTATTTTAAATATTTCTGTGGGAGTTATTGATTGTGTCTGATATTTTATGAACATAAATAGATTATTCTATCTAGTTCAAATTTTGATTGCAGTTTATTTATAATTACTGTATATGCAGAAAAAAAGTGTTATAATAAGTTTAAAAGTCTTAATATGGAATCTCTTTAATATGGAAAGTATACCTTATAAATTTCTTTGATTTTACTAAATTCCAATAAGAAATTGGCTTGTGTTTGGTTTACAGTTAGTAATATTTGCTCTCAGCTGTTAGAAAAGTGCCTGTATTTTATATAATAATTAAAAAAGTAAATAGAAGCATTTTTGGAATGAAACCTTAACTTAAAATAAGGACAACATGTATTTCAAATATATTTTAAGAAAAATAATTGCTTTTTATTATTATTAATCATAATTAAATGCATAAATTCCTTAATTCTTTTTCTTGTTGCATAGTTTGCTCTGAAACACTCTATTTTAAGTTACAACATTAAAATTTCATATTTATTAAAAATTTGTGATGGGTTAAATTCTATTGATTTAAGGTTTTCATCTGAGAGAATAATTATGCTGCCTTTTTTTTCATAATTTCTAGTTGTTAGTTACAATTGAAATAATATGATTGATTTATTTTGATAGGATGAAAAAATATGCTTCATACTTGATGAGTCTAATGTGCTGGACTCAGGATTTCTGGAGCGTATGAATACACTATTGGCAAATGGAGAAGTTCCAGGTCTGTTTGAAGGTGATGAGTTCACTACTCTCATGACTCAATGTAAAGAAGGTTCTCAACGAGAAGGGTTGATGCTAGATTCTAATGAAGAGCTTTATAAGTGGTTTACACAGCAGGTAATAGTTCAGAACTGTGCTCTGATAAAATACAGAAAACCATATGAAAAGCTAAATTAAATTTACCTTTCCTCCTGTGATTTATCATTGTCTTGAACTTTAATAAATTGTTTTATTTTTTAGATACACACACATAAAACATTTTGGATTTAATAACTAAACATTGCTAATTTATGTCATAATAAAAATAATTAGAAAAACTAATGCAGCTAAAATTAGTATTTTAAAAAATAATAAATCAAAAAAGTAATTTTAAATATTAATTTTTTAGTATTTAAAAAAATAGTAAAGAATAAAATCTTACATTGCTTTTTAGGTTATGAAAAATCTTCATGTTGTGTTCACCATGAATCCTTCATCTGAAGGTTTGAAAGACAGAGCTGCTACTTCCCCTGCTTTGTTCAATAGGTACATTTTATTGGTGTTCAACTGCATTAACATATTTGCATAATGATTTTCTATTGAAAACAAATTGAATTATACATTATAAAGATTTAATTATTCAAAATAAAATATTTATTGATAACAAATATAAGTGAATTAAAACTATCTTTAAACTTTCCTCCCATATGAGTTTTTCCACATATGAATTGGTGTCAACATTTCTAAGTTTTAACTATTATGAAGTAGTGATTTGTGCATTTTTTTAACTATTCAAAATATCTTTAATCAATTAATAAAAGTGAAAATAATACTTATTTATAATAAAATTATAGTTTTGAATTTCTTATTCATTTATAACTTAAATGTATTTAATTTCTTTCATATGATTAAAAGTTTTAGCTATTTAGTTGTCAAGATGTTTAAATTAAAATATTAGTAATTTATATTCTACAGAATACTTTTTATTGTATTGTATTAAAATATACATATTTACACAAAATAATCTCTCTTTAGATGTGTTTTAAATTGGTTTGGAGATTGGTCTGATGAAGCTCTATTCCATGTTGGTCGTGAATTCACTAACAAATTGGATATGGATAAACCTCATGTATGATAAGTTTTTGACTGATTATAATACTTATTTTTATATTCAGTATTATATAATAATTTATTTTTAATTTATTTAAAGTATACTGCTCCAGATTACTTCCCTGCTGCTTTCCCAGGCTTAGAAATGCCACCTACACATCGCACAGCCATTGTCAACGCTTTTGTATATGTTCATCAAACTTTGCATAAAGCTAATGCAAGACTTTCTAAACGTGGTGGTCATGTTGCTACTGTTACTCCTAGACATTTTCTTGATTTCATAAATCATTATGTAAGTTGGTTAATATATATAAATAATTAGGATAATAAATATATATGTATGCATGTAATACATAATTATTTTTTATTATCTTATTAATCACATTTATTAAAAATTTCCAGGTAAAATTGTTCAATGAAAAACAAGCAGAATTGGAAGAACAACAATTGCACCTTAATGTAGGCCTACAAAAAATCCATGAAACTGTTGAACAAGTAGAGGAACTGCAGAAATCACTTGCTCTTAAAAGGCGGGAATTAGAAGTGAAAAATCAAGCTGCTAATGCTAAACTCAAAGACATGGTATGCCATTTCTTATATTAAAATTTTACAACCTTATTTCTTTCAATAAGTTATAAATCAGCAAAACTGTCCCTGTAAAATCTCTGACATTTGTATTATTATATTTTATACACCTTTTTTCTTCATTTCATGGTAGCTTATTTTGTATTTAAATAAATTTATATAAGTATTTTATACAAATTGTTATGAAATGAATGTAAAATTTGTATGTATTTTCATTTTCAGTTAAAAGATCAACAAGAAGCAGAAAAGAAAAAAATGCAGTCTCATGAAATACAAGCTGCTTTAAGGGTATGTTAATGCTGTCTATTATTTAAATTGTATTCTTAGTTTTAAATAATTATTTCTAATTTATATGTCTCATTAATATTATTCAAACCAGTTCATATTGTTAAATAATTTTATCATTTCCATGGTATTAAAAATTAAATTACTATACATTAAATATTGGGAAACTATTTTAAAGATTTTATAATTATTTTTCATTATTTTACTATAAATTCTCAAATTTTACTTTAGTTACAATTGTCTGTAATAATATATAATGTGTTGCAATTAGCTTAATATATTAATCCAAATACAGAATGGATTTCATTTAATATACATATATAGAAAAATTAAATTACTTTAATGTCTTTTTTAAGTAAAAAAAAGATAACAATATTTTCTTGTTTATAATCCACAATGGTGTATTATCCACAAAATCGCTTTTTTTTATTTATTTATTTATTTATTTATTTTTTAAGTAAAAGAGATGAAATGTTACATAATCAGCAGCAATTTTTTTAGCAAATATTCAAAAATATATTCTGTTAATAATGTGGTACCAAATGAAATTTTTTAAAAAAAAAATGCATAATATGATTAAAAATATAATAAATTGTACAGAAAAAGTATTTATTATAAAAAAAGATCTGTTTGGATCCATTTCAACACAAAGTATTACAAAGCAAGGTGAAAATAGGATATTGATCAAGCTCCAAGATGATTTTAGTAAAACTTATGAACTTTTAATTTTTAATAACATTTAAAACAAAGTTAGATTTTTTTTTTTAAATGAAATATATTTGTTTTTTTAATAATTAAGGGAAAGAAATAGATTATTTTTAACTGATACGGTTTTTCATTTGAACTGGTTGTCAAAAATTATTGTTGTCAGAAAAATTATATTTCCTTAGTCATATTTTTATTGATATAATATTATAAAATAATTTATTTGAGTGGAATTGTTTTTAATTCCGTGTATTATATATAAAAAAATAACTAAATCTCAAAAATTAAAATTAAAACTTGCATTTTGCTGAAATGAGATGAATAAAAAATATTAATCATTAACCTTTGAGACTTCCTTTATATTTTAGATGCTTTTTATATTTCAAAAATGAAATGTGGTTGTGAAATTTGTTAATACATGAATCCACTTATTATTAATGTTTCATTATAAGAGTGTGTTTTTTAATGTTGCAATACTTAATTGGAATTTTTTAATTTGTGTAATTACCTATGATTATTTGTAAGCTCCAAAAAATATTTTGAAATTTTAATAATGTGAATTTTTTATCTATTGTGGATAGAATTATGAAGTCCTTTAATGTAGGGATTGTATATTAACTATTTGTAATAAAAAAAATAAATGCATCTTATTAGCATAGTTATGACAAATTATAAATTAATTTTAATGATAAATATGGTAAAATAGTGCAAAAAATTTATATTATTAAACATTTTTGTTAGTATTAAATGAATTATTGAGAAGTAATATGAAAGTTACCCCTGTATTATATTATCAGCATTCTTCTTGATAACATTTTTTACATTTAATTTATTTATATATTTTATATATAATTTATATCTTTTATAAAGGAACAAGAAGAAGTGATTGCAGTGAAAAGAGCAAGTGTTATGGAAGATTTATCTAAAGTGGAACCGGCAGTTCTAGAAGCCCAAGCAGGTATTCCTCACAACTTTTTTTTTCTTTCTTTTTGCTGTTTGTTTAATTTTTGTTGTATAATTTACTGCATACCATATTTAAAATGATCTTTTTTATAAATTAATAGTAAATTGCTTTTTTATTCTGTTGTGTTCATTAAAATAGAATAGTTAGTTATTATGATTGTATTGAATTTATAATTTAACCTAACAAAAAAGGAAATTGTACTAATAAATATTATTTATACATGATTCTCTTCTTAATATGTTAAAAATAGTTTGAGCAGTTTTATTTCAATCAATATTTTAAAATAGAGTACATTGATTTGCAGTTAAATGTAGGATCATGTCACACCACTTTTTGAAGTATTAATAAATTGCTAAATTTCCTCATTCAGTTCTAGAAAACTAAGAGAAACTAGAGTTTTATGAAAATATTCCAAAATTTCTGATTTTTCATACAGATAATTTACTAAGTGTATATATAATTAACTACTCAGAAAAACCAATTCATAATGTTGCTCGAATCATTTAAATATAATGTTAAGCAAAGAGGCAGTATATTATCCATCAGTAGAATGAATTACTTAGGTATACTTAATCATCAAAGATTCCCCAGTTTTGCCTGGGAACTATGTAACATATGCCAAAACTTGATCCTAGTTTATATAATCAAGCTTTCATATAAAAACTTCTTCAAGTTTGAAAGGTATCTTTTTGTCACGAAACACTTTCACTTGATTTATTGCAATTTTACCATTGGCAAATGCCAATAGAAATCCTAGTTTATAGAATTCTATCTGTTTTCCATTTCAAATAATAATCCTTTCATCATATGATATATAGTAAATATAAATATTATAGCAATATAATTTGCTGGAATATTTCTGTTCTGATATTATAGTTTATAAACTTTAATAAATGTAATAAATTCTCAATTACTTATTTTTCTGTGAATCACTGTAGTTTTTAAAGAATGGATTTACTAAACAATATTTAATGCCACACACAACTATAGTAATAGGACAATAAAAAAATTCGTTTACATAATTTTTTAATGGAAGATGTCAAATTTTATGTTAATTAATACTTTTCTTTAATAATTTTTTAATATAATTTTTACATGTGTTTCTACATTTAATCATCAATACAGATGTTTCTACATTTAATCATCATTTTTTAAAAGAATTTTTATACACATAACTTTTATTTGAATTTTTATTTTTGCTGAAAATTTTTTTACTATGCTTTTTGAAGAATACTAAAATTCTTATAAATAACTAAAGAAATGTTTGGAGTGTATGTAGTTAATAACTTTTATTCAAAATAGTAATTCATAACAAAATATGGCAAAACTGTACATATATTTCTGAAGAATGAGAAACAAAATTGCTTTTTACTGCTTTCTTTATATTTCAAAAGAAATTTAATCAAATTAGAGACCTTTTATAGAAAATTTCATCTGATGTGTAACTTTTAAATGAATAAGATTGTTCAAAATGGTGTTAATTTAAAACATGATGCACACCAGTACTAATTTACTGTCTATTGTATAAATTTACTATTGTTTTAATAGCTTTTGTCTATAAAATTGCCTTATAAGAGCTGGTTGATAGAAAAATTCTTAAAATTTCATCAGAAATCATGAATTTAAGTTATTGTCTGACTTGAAAAATCTGTGTCTGACTTCTATAGAAAGAGTGATCATCATCAATACATCATCATGATGTATTCATGATCAACTCCTGTGATTTCTAGTCTTTCCTACTTTTTGTTCAACCATGATTTCTAAAATCTGAAACATTCTTAGTGTTAATGTTATTTCGGTTAATCGCCGACTGTCATAAATTCCCATTATGATAGCTGTTATTTTCAGTGACAGTTCAATGTGTACTGAGTGATATATATATAAATAATTATGTATAAAAAAACTTTTTGGTTAAATATGAATATAGGATAAAAAAAAAATTGTTACTTATACTAATATATCAATTATTTACTAATGTATCATTAATTATTTTAACTTTTTTTACAGTAAATACATGTATAATTCTGTGGTTTATATGTAATTTTTAAACCTTTTAAAATTTAAGGAATCTAATTATGTATTCCCATTTAAAAGGTTGGGTATATACTTTGACGTGCTTATGTAGCAAAAATATATAAAAAAAGTTTTAAGTACTTCTTTTTATTTCATTCCAAAAATTATTCTGCCTATAAGAGTAGGAGAAATTCTCATTGAACTTTAATTCATTTACTTATTTATAATTTTTCCCTTCATAATTAGTTTAGTTATGCTTATTTTCATAAATAATTTAATAAAAAAATGTTAAATCAATTTTATCCCATCATTTTAATTTGTGATTTCTAAACATAATTTAATAATTTCTTTATTATTATTATATTATAGTTTCTCCTTTATTTCAATAATTTATAATTTTTTAACTATCAATATCTGTTTACTTTTATTTTATGATTTGAATTTTTAATGCATGTTAACCATTCATAGATCACTTTTTATTTATTTATTTGCATTCTACATTAATTCAGCTGTGAAATCCATAAAGAAACAGCATTTGGTGGAAGTGAGATCCATGGCTAATCCCCCAGCTCCTGTTAAACTAGCTCTTGAATCTATTTGCTTGCTCCTTGGGGAACCTACTACAGACTGGAAGGCCATACGATCAGTCATTATAAGAGAAAATTTTATCAATACCATTGTGAACTTTGCAACTGATGAAGTCACGTAAGGACAGATAGGAAACAGATTTATTTTATTTTTTATTATTTGTTTCTGTTCATTTTTTATTGCAGCTCTTTTTCTTTTGTAGCCATTTAAAAACCAAAAGCTGTCCTGCTCAAAAATATTTTCCTTTATTCAGAACATGTGGACAACTTAATTGTTTCTTAAGAATCTTTTCTAAATATGAAAACTCATCTGAAATCTTTTTATCTTTTAAATTTAAAGAATGTACAGCATTACTTTAAAGTAATCCTCTTGAATTTACAAGTTTTGCAGCATTAATTACTGTAAACATTTCTTCAGAGAGCAAAGTATATTTGCTATACAATTCATCTTATTAAATTTTAAGTAATAAAATTAAGTGTTGATTCTAACTATCAAAACTAAAGGATAATTTCATAAAGCAATTCTAAATTAAATTTTCAGTTATTTAGTAAAAACAGCTCTAAGTACATATTACTCTATAAACTCTTTAAACAATTTATGATAAATCATACTCCAAAGGCATGTCTAGGACTTATTAATTTGATTGTTATGTTTTTTAGAATATAAAACATTTATTAATGTATCATTTTTATCTAAAAAGTGCTCTTTTAACAGAGAATATTGTTTCTAATATTTTTGAGGATTTTTTTAATTTGAATTATTTAATGATAAATTCAAATTTAAAAAGTTAGATTTGATATTAAATTTGGCATTTTTTAAGTATACAATTTATTTAATAAATGTATCATAAAAATAACATAAATGATAAAACTGAAATCACAAAATTTTAAAAGAATTAATTAAAATTCTATTGAGTCTTTAAGAAGCTTAAATAAAATTAAAAATGTTTGCTTATATTTATCATAGGAAAGCTAATTCATAGATTAGTATTAAATATTTTTAATGGAAAATTAACAGATTTCAAAAGTACTTCAGTTGGCAAAATTTGTATTCATGGTGATTAATATTAATTATTTCTAATATAGATAAAAAGTAACCAATAATATCTGGTTGATTCAGTAAGGACAAGTATATGTAATGAGCTTGTAAAAAATGCTGCGACCATGCAACCTCACCAAAACATATTCTGGATTGCATCAAGCATTCCCAGGAGGATTTATCCTCAGATCCCCTGCTATTTATCGACTTTCTGACTGTCAACAATTTATTGGAGTTGATCTGACAAATATCAGGTCTTTAATTAGAATAAGGAACAAAACACAACAATAATATGTAGTGATCTCTGAAATTATTCCTGTTTGTTGATTGCTTTGCCTATCATAATTTTGTATCATGAGTACTGTCATTTTTGGGGTTTATGTATATATGTTGCTACAAATATAACTTGGTCAAATACAAAAATGAATTTGTGTAAAGATGTTGAGAATTAATAATTTCAAGATGTCATTGATGTTTCATTCCATAAATTAAAAAATGCTTTCCTGGGGACTTTTTTCAAAAACTATCATTTCAAATTTGTTAGGTTGGTGGCATTGTAGGATTTAATTCAAATATATCTATTGCATTCATCTTTCAAATAGAAAAATGAATTGGTGTCAAAATGTTAAGAATTGTTGATTTTTCATTAAATACTAAAAGTATGAACATTTTGAAAGCTTGAAGCATTAATTCTGTAAATGCCTTGCATTTCTTAGAAACAATAATTTTTGTGCATATATTTTAACACAAGAAAACTCATTAATGAAGTTACGTTGAAAACTGGAATCCTTCTGGTCATCTCTTCAGTTTGAAAAACCTATGTCATGATATTATCATAAAATTTATATTTAAGTTCAATCAAAGTACTTCAAGTATGAAAAATAAATTTCAGTGCTAGCAAAGCATCAAACAATTTTACTTTAAATTTTTTAATTTAATTTATTCAAATGAAAACAATTAACTACATATAAGCCACAGAAAGAAATTAAATTTTTTATTTTAACTGAGCTTTAAATTGTCGATTCATGATAACTATAGCTGTGAAGAGTATTAAACGTCAACACTTAGTGGAAGTGCGTTCAATGAGCAACCCTCCACTTCCTGTCAAGATGGCCCTTGAAGCAATATGTCTTCTTCTTGGAGAACCAGCACCTGATTGGAAGGCCATTCGTTCAGTTATCATTCGAGAAAACTTTATCCCTACGATTGTTAACTTCTCATCTGAATGTCTTTCGTAAGAATCTTGAAATTTTAAAATTGTTTAGTTACTTTCCTGCTAAGATTATTATTGATTTTAAAGGAGCTGTCAATAAATCAAAGATTTCCAATTTAATTTAAGTAATCATCAAATTTTTATAAAATTTTTAAAAAATTTTTATTAAAATTATAATTAGTATAATTTTTATTAATACTTCTGTAGGGCTATTATTGAAATAAAAGATTCAATGCCATAAATTTAAGATTTTATGTCATCATTCTGCAAAAAATACTTAAGCAATTATTATTGAGCTAAAATTAATTTTTCTTATGTTGATTATATATATATATATATATATATAAATGTGTGTGTGTGTGGGATTTCTTTAATAAAATGAAATACCTATTAATATAATTAATATATAGTGTTGTAATTTTATAATATTTGCTGTCAATATTTGTATTAAAACATTTTAAAGAAATTATAAATCTTTAACAATTTTTGAATGTTTTTCTACTTTGTTATAAGTAATGTGAAAATGTAACTTTGTTGTAATTATGGTTTCTATTCATTTATTAAATTTTTATATACTTAATACATTCTTTAATTTTTCCACAACAGTAGTTGCAGGAATGAATAGAGAAATAAACTATTTTTATTGATTAAAAAATTGATTTTGCCTTCAAACTCAAGAAAATAGGGAATTTTTCTCAAATTCTTATAGCAAAATCAATTTATAATAAATTAAGTTGAAATGTGTCATTATTTCAGTGGGCATCTGTAATAGATTTTCACTTGTTAAAAAATAGTAACTTAATGGAAGAAAAATTAAGCTTTTAAAATCCGTTATCTTTTTCTGTGAGATTATATTATAAAATTTATTTCATTAATTTTTGAATGAGACTGAGGTTCTAAAATATCACTCAGCAATTTAAAAATTCATAAAATATACCATACATAAATTGATAATTCATAATGGAAGTCAATTTATATAAAAGTCAAATTTTTCAAATTAAGGTAATTGCTAAATTCATTATTTAATCATTAAAAAGTTTTTACATAAGTTTAAAAATTTTTTATGTCTTATTAGGCTTAAACTTATATTTTTATTTATCCTTTTATGAAGCGATGATATAAGGACCAAGATGAAGAATAAATATGTGAATAATCCAGAGTTCAACTTTGAAAAAGTAAATCGTGCTAGTGTTGCTTGTGGGCCCATGGTAAAATGGGCCATTGCTCAAGTAAGATTAATTTCTTTTATATTTATGTGTAATTTTTTATATGCAAATTATTATTTATATCATGATGTGTGAGAGATAAATCAAAAATATATCATTTATTTTATTTATTAGTACCATTACATGATTTTCTGTGCATTAAAAACCTTTCATGTACATATGTTTCAATTAATAGTTTATATTAGTTTAATTACTAAATTAATTAAAATTAATATAAGATTTTAATTTCAAGATATAAAACAAACTGGTTTAATTCAAACTGGTTTTTTATATCAGTTCAATCAAACAAAAAATATTTAAGACTGAAATAACAGAAGAAATATTAAATTTCACACTTATAAATGTACTTTTCCATTTCAGATCAATTATGCTGATATGTTAAAAAGAGTGGAACCTCTGCGATACGAACTCCAAAGTTTGGAAACTGCTGCAGATGAGAACAAACGCCGTGCAGAAGAAATGGATAGTCTAATAAATCATCTGGAAAAAAGTATTGCTGCTTATAAGGAAGAATATGCTAATCTTGTCAGCCAAGCTCAAGCTATAAAAGCTGATCTTGCATCTGTACAGGCCAAGGTTAGAATATTCCTAAATAATTTCTCGATTATTTAGGCTCATCTGTTTTCATTTGCCCATTACAATAAATAATTTATAAAAATGCCTAAAAATATTTATAAACTTAACCATGCATATATATTTAAGATTTTTTTACAAATAGTGCTAAAATATCTCAATAGATGAAAACCAAACATTTTCATTCCTTTGCAATAGGATAAAATACTTCTTAATAGCAATCAAATTTCTTAGTAACTTATGATTATGAGTAAGCATTTTGTGGGACAGCCTAATTTTTTTATTAAAAAGATTATTCATTTATTTTTTTAATAATCCATCCATTTTTTAATAGTGCTATAGAGATACTTCTTGCAGAGATTTTTGCTCAATAAATTAGTGTAAAATTTTTTTCTCGCATTCTGAATCAATGAATTTTATATCATAGGTTGATCGCAGTATTGCATTATTGAAAAGTTTAAGCTCTGAAAGAAAAAGATGGGAAGCAACTAGTGAAACTTTTAAGAACCAAATGGCAACTATTGCAGGAGATGTATTATTATCTTCAGCATTTTTAGCATATGCAGGTAAAGTTAATGCTTAAAACTCAAATTCAATTTTCCTTTCATCATCAAATTGGTAGATTATTTTTCAGTGTTATAACTATTGTTACAACATAGAAAATAATAAATCAGTTTTTATTATCATTAATAATCTATTATACATGTACCTGTACTTTAGTATGTGTACTTTAGTTTTTCATTAGTTATATCAAGTAAATGTTTTGTATCTCTTTTAATAAAATAAGTTATAAATTTTTTAATTATTTTCTAATGTGAATAGCTTTTACCTGTCATCAATTTGCTTTAAAAGTTACAGAAAATTATTTTTGATTCTGCATTTAATCCTTCTTAAAACAACTTTTTGCAGCACAATCTGAAATAATGTTTAATTACCTTTAATGTTATAAAAATTAATTTTTTGATTCAGTTTTAATTGGGATACTAATTTCTAAGACCAAAAAGAGAATTTTTTTTTATTAGAGAACAAAGATAAGCTAATTGCATATTTTTAACTTAAGATAAACAATAAATAAAAAAAACCTGTTTCTTCCTCTTTTTTTATATTTTCTCCTGTAATTTTTACTTAAAAATTATAAGTTATACTTTTAACTTATAATTTTTAAGTAAAATAATATAAGCCTATAAATTTAATGTTGATATGAACAAGTAAAATTAAGTTTGAGTCTGTTATTATAATAAGTATTTTATTTTTATCAATATTATTTTTGTAACTGATTTTATATTTTCACCATCAGGTTATTATGACCAGCAATACAGAAATAATTTGTTCAACTATTGGTGCACTCATTTACAACAAGCTGGAATTCTGTTCCGGGCTGATTTGGCTAGAACTGAGGCAAGATTATTTTTATAAATTAATTAATTCATAAGGTCTTTTTCTGTAAAAAGATATTTCTTCTTGATTTTTGGATTTGTGACTATGAAAAATATTTTTAATGTAAACATGGATAGTAAATTTTTTTATTATTAATTCTATGAAAAATTGCTGATTTTAATCTAAAATTATTTATTTCCATAGATATTGAATGTTATTTAATATTTTTCTACATTCAAATCAAATTTTAGTGTAGATTAATTTTTCTAGATATTAGTAGAAAAATTAATCTACACAAAGAATTTTAGTGTAGATTGATTTTTCTAGATGTTTGTCAATATATTTTACTTTGTATAAATTTTAGAAATAAATTTTTAATTTAAAGGTTATTTTTCCCATATAATTGCTACAGAAATGAGTATTCTTATAGAAATTGATAAATTATTGTGTAAAGAATATTAATATAGTTATAGGTATCTTGAGAAGGTGTAAAAATGTGCTTAAAAAATTTTACACCATATAAAAATTTGAATTATTAGAAAGTTTCAATACTTAATTCTTTGGAAATATCTAAAATTATATATATACTTCACTTTAAAGTGAAATAATAGGCATGTTTTTTCTTTAATCATCTATTAATTGATAGTTTCTAGTGGCCTGTCAGCACATATGATGGTTAAATTTTTTTTTATGGTTATTGATGTAATTGTAATCATTTGATGGATCACAAAAGGTAAAATTAACTGAGAATTAAATTTAGGCAAAACAAATTAGATAATGAACTTTTTGAAAAGCTTTATAGTTGGGAAATAAAAGATCTGAAAATAACATTTTCAATACACTACAATCATGCTTTATTAATGATTTTGTTGATTGTTGTAAAGTAGTATCTATAATTATACTTATTGAAACTTGAATTATTCAAAATGTGCATCTTATTTTTCATTATTATAGCTATTTTTAATTATTTCTCAAATATTGCACAGTTAACTGTAAATTTTACTGTTTTTAGTATTTATCAACTGCTGATGAAAGATTAAGGTGGCAAGCTAATGCATTGCCATCAGATGATCTATGTACAGAAAATGCTATTATGTTGAAACGTTTCAATCGTTATCCATTAATAATTGATCCTTCTGGTCAAGCTACCGAATTCATTTTGAATGAATATAAAGAGAAGAAAATTACTAAAACAAGGTAATGAATAATTTTATATAAATTTTCCATAAAATAAGCTTAATTATTTTGTATTTGTCTTTATGCTGCAAATTAAACCCTTAATACAATATTTTTAGCTTCTTGGATGACTCCTTCAGGAAGAATTTAGAGAGTGCTTTGAGATTTGGAAACCCACTCCTTGTTCAGGTTTGTTGAGTTTATGTCTAATTTACAAATAAAAAAATTAGTCTTTTTTAATTTATATTAATATTTGTTTAATGTTTCCATGTAATAAATTGTATGTAAACCACATTAGTTTTTTTCTCTGGTTTTTTAATGATAATGGTATTTATTTTAATAGTTTGCTTTTTATGTTGTTAAGATTACATATCTTTTTAATATCAAGGTTGTAAGCAGAATTACTTTATCATTTTTTTTTTCTAAGATACTCTCATTTAGTTTTTGGCAATTTTTATAATATAAAAAGGATTTAATGGCACTTTGACTGAATGTGAGAAAATTAAAATAAAATAAAATACATTATTATTGTAAACTATATATAAATATTCTCCATTTCTAATCTTATCTCACCTATTTGAATCTTGATATTACTCTTATATTTGGCACCTTAATCTTAGAGATATTTAAAATGAAATCTATAAATTTTTATTTGAAATAAAAATTTTTAAAAAATAGTTTGCATTTATTGATGCATATTTTAAGTATCAATTTTTACTTAAGAACAATTACATGCATATTGTGAAAAATATCTCAATGTACATTATGAAAATTATTTTATTTTCCATTTGTTAGTAAAAGGTGTATATATATTTATAGTGAAATAAAATAGATTAAACTATTTGCTGATGACTAACTATTTTAGATTTCACTTTTATTTGACGAAAATAATCATTCTTTGAAATTCAAAATCTTTTAGGATGTTGAAAGTTATGATCCAATTTTGAATCCAGTTCTTAATAGAGAAGTCCGAAAAACTGGTGGCAGAGTTTTAATTACACTTGGAGATCAGGATATAGATTTATCACCATCATTTTGTATTTTCTTATCAACTCGAGATCCTACAGTAAGTTTATTTTAAAAAAATTTTAAGGTTTTTTATTACTGAATCTATTGTATTTTGATTCTCTGCTAACATTCCTAATTTACCTAATTGCACTGATGTATTTTAAATAATTAATATTATAATCAATGAGAGCTTAATGTGTAAAGGTAATTTCTTTTATTTATAATATAATATTGCATTGTAAATAAAGCCATACATTGACCTTATTCTGTAAAAAAGTAGCACTAATTTTTATTAATCTCTGATTATCAGAGCCGCGCTGACAGCCGAATGGTTAGCGCTCTCGCCCTTGGTTCAACAGTTCATGGGTTCGAATCCCACCTTCGGCATGGATGTTTGTAGCGGTTTGGAATCCACTTTAAGCCATAGGTCCCGGTCTAATTAGCCCTTGTGTGTAAAAAATAACCATTGAGCGACAAACGAAACAAACCAACTCTGATTAGCAAAATTATCTATTAAACGGACATACTGACTAACAAATTGAAAACATTGAATTTCTCATATAAATTCTTTCTAGGTATAAAGTATGGAAGTTTTTTTATGGTGTGAATTACATTTTCCTTAGAATGCTTCTAAACAATGCATTCTACAATGAATGAAGTAAAATAGGGAAAATGACATTGTTCACTATTTATAAAAGTGCATATTTTTGGTTGTTCATTTAACAAGAGTCTCAATTTCAAAGACACTGAATATTACTAGATTCACAAAAACAGCCTTATCAAAGATTTTAAAAATTTGAATCAGAACCCATTGTCTTTATCTTTTTAAATTTAGACTTAACTGCAGTTAAGGCTAAATTTTCCAAAAGCCTGATTGGTGGCAATTTTGATGAATTTTATGGCAGAACAGGAATTTTAAATTACAAAATATCATTAGTCAAGGCCAGACAGATTTTAGTTTGAAATGTTCAGAATTAGGTTCCTTGAAAATTGCTCGTTTCAGTCTGAAATTCAAAAATTAATTTGCATTAGTAAGAAAAAATGACATTTGGTCATCTGTGGATCAGAAGTGGGTAATGTTGTCGGATGAATCACATACCTTATTTTGCACTTGTGGTAGATGTCAAATTTGGTGAGTTTCACCGTGCTATTAATCTCTCACTTTATTTGCACTGCAAAAGGGTCTAATTGAAGTATCATGCTGATATAGAAGTGATACCCTTTTCATTGACACAAACAGCTATTACAGTTGCATAGAGGTCACAAACAGCTATTACAGTTGCATATGCTTAAATCTGAGTGTCCATTTGTTCTAGTATCTCTGAAAAGAATTTGAGTAATTTAAATGCATAATTAAAATTTCTATTTAAGCACATTGATGGGAAGTGTTTTTGAATTGTAATACATTTTTTTTGTGAACTAGTTGTTTTGCTACAATTTAATTGTTTGTTGATGTATTCACTTTATAAAGAATTGTGTGTGCTTGTGCTTCTATCCAACAGTTTATTTTCTGTTATTTTTCTTAAATTTTCATTATTATCATTATTAACTGCAAATTTAATTTTAGGTTGAATTTCCACCTGACATATGTTCACGTGTAACTTTTGTCAATTTTACTGTCACTCGTAGCAGTTTACAAAGCCAGTGTCTCAATCAAGTATGAAGAATTTATTTTATTTTATTTTTTAAAATTGTATTTAATTATAGACCACCCTCCTATGAAAAATGCACAAATGCACAAGATATTTTCTAGTGATGTGAAAACTTAGTAATCTGTCCATTAAATATATAAATGATAGAAAAGAGAATATTAATAAATAATATTTCTCAAATAAATTTTGAACAAAATTTGATATATTGTGTAGTGTATTTTAGATTTTGAAGACATGCAACAGTCACTCAAAACTGGAAAGAATATTAAATTGTCAATTGGTAGAAAGCTTTAATTGTAATTAAATTCGAAACTGTAAAAGATTTACATATATTATATTATATGATAATGATTTGTGTGCATAATAAGCATGCAACATAATAATGATAACCCCTGATTTTACCAGTTAATGAATTCATCACCAGTTAATTATTCTAGCATCATCAAACATCTTAAAATTGTCATAAATAATTGCTTTATCTATTAATTAATTTCCATATTTATTTTAAAAGAAACATTATAGAATTTTCATGATTTGAAAAATATTTAATTTATTATTTAAACTTTATCTTTTAAGTATATAAAATGTTTGATTTGTTTTTTAGTATGCATTAAAAAAAAATCAGAAAACTTATGCAATATAGATTTATAAAACTTCTTTACTATTAAATTTCATTGATTTTGGTATAGTTACTTGTAAAAGTTTTGTTTGGAAATAAAATGAACACAGATTTGTATCGTTTAAAATGTATTGAAATTGATTATATTTTCAATTATAATTTGCTTCTTATGAATACAGGCATTTTTGCTATAAATAATGATATTTAACTAATCCAGGTTTCTTTAAAAAAATATTAATAAGCTTATTAAAAATAAAGATGAACATTATTTATAAATTTTATCATTTTGACCTAGTCTGCATTTCTTCTGTCAGTTTCTTATACTCTGTTATATACACTATTACAGCAAAAATGCATTCATCCAAATGTTTATTATTTATAATGGATTTTATATTTGATTTTTACAAATTCATTGTTGAATAACAATGAACTTGTTAAAATTCTTTTCTAAAGTACACTTATCAAAATGTAAGATTGTAACCTTTGAAAAGTTTCTTTTAATTAAGGATATTTTTATTTACAGTTGAAAATTTTATATCTTCCCTCTCTAAACTAACAGCTTTTTTTTATTTATCATATTTACAATTCGTTGTGATATTTCAGAAATATTAGTATTATATATTTAGCCAATTGGTTAATTTATATTAAATACAAATTTAAAATAAATTAACCAATTGGCTAAATTTTAAGAAAATCAAAAATCTGATTTCTAAAATTATTTTTTTAAATTCATTGTGGCATTTTGTATAGATTTAATTATATTGTGAAATAAGTAATTGCTTTTTCTATTTATCAATTTCCATATTTATTTTAAAGGGAAAATAATCTAATTTTTATGAATTATATATGTTATTTAAACTTTATCTCTGAATAATTAGTAAATAAAAATTTGGTCCCTTTTAGCATGTATTAAAAAAGTTAGTATAGTAAATTTATAAAACGTAAATACGTAAAATGACCACATTTTCTCATTTCTGTAAAAATATTTTTGAAATCCTAATTTATTACTAGCCGTCTAATTTCATTCTATAAAATATTCGCATAAATTTAATCTTACATTTTTCTCTCTTCTAAATGAATAAAAAAAATTGTTTTATTTTTTAAAGTACTGTATTGGAAATATTTGATCTATCATTAATGATTTTTCATTTAGGTATTGAAAGCGGAAAGACCTGATATCGATGAAAAACGATCTGATCTTCTTAAATTACAAGGTGCATTAATTCTACTTATATTCTCCTTTTTCTATTTGAAAAAAATTCTAATTGAGATTATATGATGCAAGTCTGAAATTTGAGATTTAAGCATGTTCTTTACAAAATAAATTTGCTTTAATTTATATAATTTGAAATTAAACGTAACATTTTCATGTGATTGAAATGTCATGTGAAATTTATTTTGCTGTTATGTAAATGTGAAAAAAAGCTATTAATAATCTTTAGTTAAGAACTTAAAAATGTTTTTGGAATTATGATTTATTTCTATTAGTGTCCAAAAGGAGTATTTACGTGCTTTAAGTAATGACATATTTAATAAAATTTATTGATTATGAATTTAAAATACCTAAAAAAAATTTGTGTTATTATGCATATAATAGTTTTCTTTTTACATCACATATTTGATAATTTTTTTAAAAAATACGTAACTCTTTTTATGATTATGTAAGATATACCACCTTTGTTGGAGAATATCAAACAAAACCTTAAGATGATTTTTGCCAAATCACATAATCTCAATTTGATTTGTTTTCTCAACTCAGTTTTTAATCAATTTCTATTTCAGTAGTCTTTTTGGTTCTACAGTGTTATTAATCAGACGTGCTGCAGAAATCTTCTCTTTTGAAGTATTTTATGTCTGAATAATAGTTATTTTATAAATAAATTCCTGAATTCAAGAAAACACACAAATAAGATTTAATATAAAGAACTTACGTGAAATGCAAAATTTTTTTTTGTTTTGCTTAATTAAAAAAAATTTTCAATTGTGAATTTTTAAATATTGTTCTAGTTTTGAAACTTTTTACTAATTGTGCTTTGATGTACATGAACATAAAAGTATAACTAAAGTTAAAACAGAAGTCTTGTAAATATTAAAATTTTATGAGTGAAAATTTGATAAAATGTATTTGAGGACTTTTATTTCACTATTAAATTTTATACAGTTTAATAATTATATAAATTATATATATCATTGTATATTAATAAGAATTAAATGAAAACTACTGATCATTTTTTGGAAAATAAAACAAATATATATCTTAATAATATATGCTCTTTAGTTTAATAACTATTAGCAAATTATGTAATAAAATGAAATCAATTATTTTATTTTTGTTTCTTGTTTGATTTGTTATAGGTGAATTCCATGTTCGTCTGCGTCAATTAGAAAAATCCTTATTACAAGCTCTTAATGATGCTAAAGGTCGAATTTTAGATGATGACAGGTAAATTTTATTCATGGTTCATTCATGAAGAATGAAGTCAAATTTTTCGTGTACATTGAAACAAATTATATGGTTTTATATTAGTTGATAATTTGGCATCAATTCAAATTTATTTTAATACTTTGTATAGTTTTCAGTTCACTTCTTAATGAATTTTATAATATTTACCTGAATACTTATTACTTCCTACTCTTTTTCAAAAGAAATGTTTTATCCATGAGTTACTGTATGTTGAACCTGCTTAAAATAAACTTTAAACAATATATGATTGCAATTCATTTTTATGTAACAGTAACATAAATATAGCAGATAAATCTTAACTCGAGTTTCTTTGTGCAGAGAAATGTTAAGTAATATATAATTATTTGATGCAATATATAGATGAAATTAACAGCAATATATAAGAGTATATATTTTATTATTAACTATTGATGAAGTTACTTTTAACTTTTTATTTGGCTGTAACTCATGTTCTGATTTGTAAAATATTTATCATGAAAAATATGGATGCTTAGATCAATTATCTTTTCAAACCTTGTCATTTTGCAATCAACTATAAATGCTATGCAAAGCATTTAATCTTCCATGTACCTTATAAGACTACAAATTCTTTTTCTTAATTTATTTATAAAGTTATACTTCCTTAAATTTATTTAATTTTTTTTAATTTGTATATATATTAGTTGTTTTCTTAAAACTTGCTTTCTATTATCTTCCAAACTGCCAAATTTTTTATCTTTTGACTTTAAAGCAACTTAGTATTTCTGCAATCAAAAAAAATGCTTATTTTCTAAGTTTTGTGTAAAAAAATTTTGATAAATTTCATGTTAATTAAAGGGTATCAATTTCACATTAAATATGTTAATTTTATTTTTCTAGTGTAATAAGTACTTTAGAAAAACTTAAAAATGAAGCATCTGAAATCATGCACAAAGTTGAAGAAACTGACAAAGTAATGAGTGAAGTTGAAATGGTTTCTCAGCAGTACATGCCTTTGTCACAAGCATGTAGTAGCATCTATTTCACCTTAGAAGGATTACATCAAGTAAATGAAATTATAGTCTTAGAATACATTTTATTGAAGTTTAAAATGAATTTGTATGACAATAAAAATATTTTATAGGTACATTTCCTGTATCAATATGCTCTACAGTTTTTCTTGGATATGTATAATGATGTCTTGACAAATAATCCTCACTTAACTGGTCAATTAGACAATAATGCTAGACTTTCTATTATAACATCAGATCTATTTCAGGTAATTATTTTCATTATTTATGTGTTATTTGTAAATAAAGAAAACTGAAAATTTCTAAATTATTTTAAATATTAATTTTTTTAATATCAATTTCAAATGATCTTGTATAATGTGAAATATCCAATATTTATTAGTTTTTTTATACATTTGAAGTAAAAGCTTTTGTTTATTTCACTTTATTGCCTATTTATTCATCATAATTCTCAGATTTTTTATCGTATAAATTATTTAATTAAAATATGTATTATCTCATAGAATAAATTTTTCTTATTTTTCTATAATTAACATTTTATTTGAAATCATTTAGTCATTAGCATTGAAAATTCTGTCATTATAATTTTAATTTCTATTTAGACTGTCTATAATCGTGTAACTAGAGGTGTACTTCATGAAGATCGCCTTATTTTTGCTTTGTTACTATGCAAAATCTATCTAAAAGGTTTATCAAGGTTTGTAAATAGATTAGTTTTTATATGTTAAATAGTTTTAAAGTTTTATGTATATTGAAATGTTAAAACTTTGAATATAAGATGCAATGTCTTTGAATAACGAAATTATAAGTTTAATATCTCTTTGTTTAATTTTGTAATAGATTTCATTAATGTAAACACCTATATCTGTTTAAAAGCTTTTTTTTTTTTTTTTTTTCCTAATGTAAAATGAATGTTTAGTTTAAAATTACTAAGTACTTGTTTAAACTTATAAAATGCATAGTTAATAAAATAATTTTGTTTGATTCTTAATTAGTGAACCTAACTTCGAACATGAATTCAACCACTTCTTACGAGGTAGAGAAGGAATTCTCCCTGGCCAACCCACTATTCATGTTGGTGGTTTGAATCCTGATCAGTTAGAAGGAGCAACTGCTCTCTCCAAATTACCTGCTTTTAAAAATTTACAGAAGAAATTGGATGAATTTGAGGTAATTTTAAACCTTTTAAATGGAATAGTGTGTAAAATACTATATTACAAATAAATACTGTTTCTAAAAGTTGTTTCTACACACTTTGGTCTTTCATAATTTAAATAGTTCATGTAGTTTGTCATAATCACCAATCAGAGATTTTGGAATTTTACACAATACTCAGCACAAAAAAGTGTATTCACTATACCTTACGCTTTAATTTAAATCTGTATATAATATAAATATGTTTACTCTGCAGCAAAAAATGGTAATTTTTTCTGTACAAGAAAAAAATTTGAAATTTATTTGTAAATTGAACAGAACAGAACTTTTATGTTTGAAGTGTTTTTGTGGTTTGCTTTTAATATGTTGTTATACCTCACATAAATATCTAATTTAGAATTATTAATTATCATAACCTTAATTATATATGGTCTTTAATTTTTTATTTATATTGTTTCTTGATTTATTTATTTTTTCTTATTAAAAAGTTTGCATGTTTATATTAATTGGATGCATTTCCAATTTTTAAATACTGATATTGTTGTAACATAACTGACTAAAAATTTCAGAAGACAAATATATCCTTTAATGTACTAATGATTTTTTAAGTTAAGATACAATAATCAACTATTTCTAATTTGTCTAATAAAAGTAAGGTGAATAATTTTAATCAAATCTATCGTTTAT
This sequence comes from Latrodectus elegans, assembly GCA_030067965.1. NCBI lineage: Eukaryota > Metazoa > Arthropoda > Arachnida > Araneae > Theridiidae > Latrodectus > Latrodectus elegans. Next base: position 14,076,984 of record CM057810.1, read on the forward strand.
AATCTTGGTTTTTCATTTATTTATTTTTTTTCAGTTGATTTAGGAAAAAAAATTTAAAAATTTCAGTAATTTTATTAAAAATTATTTTAAAAAATTATGTGTTTTAGTTAAACATCCTAGGTTTGGAGTATCAGGATATTTTGAATTTAAATCATATATTTTCATGCCTCAAATCTTTGAGAGTAAATCTTCTGCAGTTAATTAGTAGTTAATTTGCTCTAAATTTGTGTAATTAAATCGATTAGATCAGAATCTACATTGAAAATGTAAGTCACTAATGAATGTTCATGTCTTAAATGTTTAAGAATAAATATTTGTGTTTAAAAAAGGAGCACTGAATAATAAATAATTAATCAGCCCGTTATGTTACTGTTGAATTTATAAACATACTTTTTTTTGTATGATATCAATTTTGATTATTCACATCTAAAGAATTATTATATATTTATAATAATTCTTTAGATGTGAATAATCAAAATTAAATTGAGTTCTTACATTTACAACCAAAATATCACTGTCATATTGTTTAGATTTATGATATCTATTTATGAAATATATATATATTTTAGAATTTTAATTCTTGGGTGGAAAGCTCTAATCCTGAACAAGAAGTACCAGTTCTTTGGAGTGATGACAAACCCTTAACCCCCATTGGTACAGCAATGCACCAACTTCTTGTTACACAAGCATTCAGGCCTGACAGAGTAATTGCTAAAGCGTATCAAGTTGTTTCTGCTGTCTTAGGACAAAACTTTTTATCTGAAGCAGAAGTTGAATTAGATCTAGGAACTATTGTTGAAAATGAAGTAAGTTGAAACACATCAAATTTAGCCATCGGAAATTCTTAGAATATTGGCAATGGTTTATTGAAATGATTGGATTATTTCCTAGGTAAAATCAAATACTCCTGTATTGATGTGCTCTGTACCTGGTTATGATGCCAGTGGTAGAGTTGATGATTTGGCTGCAGAATTAGGCAAAAATATTACATCTATAGCAATGGGATCTGCAGAAGGTTTTAGTCAGGCAGAAAAGGCAATCAATTCTGCTTCTAAAACTGGAAGGTAAATATTGCATTCACACAAATTAAAAGAAAAAAATACATATGTATCTTTTTTTTTTTTTTTTTTTTTTTTTTTGAATTATGAGAATTTGGAAAAATTAAAAAAGCTGTTTAATATTAATTTCAGATTTACATTAATAACCATTAAAAGTAATAAAAATTTTCTGTTGAATTCCTTAAAACTATTTTTTTCCACAATCTTTGTTCAGTTTGTTTAATTCATTTATATACGAATCATATAATTCACCTTACATACAAATTTCATCAAAATCCAAAATTCAGAACAGCTTCTACTACCATCTGAATAAGATCATTTTAATTGTAATTACAGTGTATGATGCTTTCAAAAAATTGTTAAAACTATTTTATATATTTTTTAAAAATATAACTGTGTGTATAACATTTATTCAACACTGTAGTGTATTCTCTTTATTTAAGATGATACATTTAAAAGTTTGAATTCTTCATGATGATTCCTATAAAAAATTTTAATTCATAATTTTTTCTTATATTATTAATAAATCTGTTTTTTTTTTTTTTTTTTCTTAGTTTAAAATTGAGTGTCACTATCTAAAAATTTAATTAATAAAAAAAATTAGTCTTTGAAATCACCTAAAATTAATTGCTGTTCTTAAATCACTCAAAGTAACATATTTTTTATCATATAAAATAATTTAAAAGTTTCACTTTAGTTCAATGTTAAAAATTTTTATTTTTACTTCAGTATTTTTTATTAGTTTTACATGCAGATGGATTTATAATTCTATTCCTCTAATATTCAGAGACACTATTATTCAAGATGCAATATTATAATTTATAAACCAGATATATTCTAATCCAAAATATAACTTACCAATCATTGTTTAATGTTAATTAAATCATTTAGTTCATCTTCACCATTACTTGATGTGACTTTTAGTGTTACTTATTTATCTTATGAAGTAAGAAAAGTAAATTTATCATATTTGAACATTATAGTTGCAAATTTATATTTTGTTCTATTTTGTGATGTGTATGGATATGTTCTTTTGTGATATATTGACGCAAACCTGACTATTAAATCAAATTATTTTATACATTATTTTTTTTTATTAACCAGAACAATTTATAAAAAATGTGCAAATATTTTAATAAATATTTGAAACTGTGTCTTAATTTGGGAATTATGATAAATGTGTTTTTCATACAAGTCAATCTATTTATATATTAATAAACATCTCCTAACCACATATTGTTGTCTCTTCTAAAAATTCTTTGATTTTTTTTTTTTTTTTTTTTTTTTTTGAAATTTTTAAAAGATATAAATGCTGAAAGTATTACTCTTACTCATGTTTCCTTAATGCTGGGTGTTGTATTCTAATTCTATATTTAATTGTATATTTATGTTAACTAATAAAGAACTGAATTAAAGCATTCTTTAAACTTAAACTTGCATTTATACATATTTATACATTCTTATTTATTTTAGTATAAGTATGTATGCTTATAGATATATATATATATATATGAACTTTTATTCTTCATTTAGATGGGTAATGTTAAAGAATGTTCACCTTGCTCCTCAATGGCTGGTACAACTAGAAAAGAAATTACATACTTTAAAACCTCATGCATCTTTCAGACTTTTCCTTACTTTAGAAATCCATCCTAAAGTTCCAGTGAACTTATTGCGAGCAGGGCGTATTTTTGTGTTTGAACCACCACCAGGAATCAAAGCTAACTTACTACGTACATTCAGTGCTGTACCAGCTCAAAGAATGATGAAAGTAAGTTTTAATATTAAAACTATATGTATGAGTTTCAATGAAAAAACATTTTATTATTTCATAATTATCTTAAACAAAATTCAATATTTTATGTTTGGTATGATCACTTTGCTTATGTAAGATTTGCTTATTATAAGATTAAAATTCTTTGAAGCAAACTATTATCGATCACTTTAAGCTATGAAATACTATATTTCTGAGTTTGTAATACAAAATTTATTTGTCTACTATCATTAAAACTATTTTTCATTCTAGAAAGTTAACAATATATTTAAAAGGTTAGTTATTCAGAATTGGAATAAATTATAAATGGAAATCAATGTACATTTTCATTTATTAGTTACTCAACACTTCAAGACAAGAAATAAACTATTTTATCAATGCATTATATATTAGAAGTATTGTGATTGACCTTGATTTGAACCTGGGGAAATATTTCTAATATTCTTGTATATTGGATTTGGCAGTTGAGGCACCTTTGCTAATATCATTTTGTACCAAGCTCCAAATCCAAAATAACCAGCTTATCTGTAAAGGTCTCTTACCTTTATGGAGCTGAGATGTAATATTTTAGTAACAAGAGTACCTGAAATCAATCAAGAGCAAGATCATCACATTTATATAATATCTTTGATTTATTTGTTTGCGATTTTAGATTGCCTTCATTCTAATATTTATCATTAAAATAATTATAATCAATAATTGTGTAAAGCTATCACAATAATATTTTAAAATATAAAATTATTTTATCTGTTTATTAAATTTAGATATATTAAATACTTTTCATTTTTGATATATTACAATTCTGCCGCAAATCTATTAATCTGTCATTTTTAATGTTTTCATTAAACCCTAATATTGCCATACATTATTTTTGAAACAGTATAATATATTCAAATTGTATATTAAATGTATGCACATACTATTAGCATTTTGAATATTTTAGGAAAGTGTTTAATTGGTGTTGGTTGAAACAAAATAAGAAATACATCAAAAACTTATAAACAATAGCTGCTGCATGTAGAAAAAGGATTTTAAATTATAGAAGGGTATCAATAGGTTATTTTCAAAAATCAAAATTTACATAGGGTTAATTTTAAAATAAAATTTAACAAAAAAAATTTTTTGAAGTCTGTTTACTGTATGATTTCTGAGCAATTTTCTAAAGTACTAACACATTACATTTAACTTATAGTAATAATTTTTAAACAATCAAATACACACACATTTCTACTATTATCACTTAAAACATTTTTTCAGTAAATTGCAAATACATTGTTTTCCATTTGTTATGTTAGTAACAGTGACCACATTATTACATATACAACTGAGGGAGCATAATATGGCTGGAAAAAAAGTAAATTGCTCTTGTGAAGTTTACATATTATATACTGGACTATTCCATTTATAATTTGGGAAATAAAAACAAATAATAATGAAGTACAAAATATTAATGAAAAAAAATGAACCATTATACTTTGTTGTTCTCATAAATTTTAAGTAATAAATTATTAAACATTTTTAATAAAATTCACTTCAGAATGAAAACAACAGATTTGAAAAAAGGCCCTCAAAATTATAATTAATAGTTATCAATAGTCTAAAAAACACAAGATGATGAATTTTCTATTTCAAAATTGGTGTATTGAAAATTCTTCAACAAAATGAACTAAGTAAATCATAAATTGTTATTTTGTCTAAGTTAATATCCTGAGTTAAAATTATATATTTTAATATTTTTCTTTCTTACATATTTTAATTGCCTCAACTTTTTGAATTACTTTTGTATTCTAAATACAAATAAAATTAATGCAGTGATAAATTATTAGCACTGTTATAACGTACATACATATAGCTAAATTTCTTTTAGTTTTAAATGTTTCGTTCCCACAAACCTTGACAGTCTGAAAAATTAATGTGAAGAGTAAAAAATAAATCTTTCACAATATTTTAAGAATTTTTTTAATAATCAGAAAGAAAAATCAAGACCCAAAACCAAAATATAAAATATGAATTATCATATTAGTATATATGTTTTCTTATAAATCATTGAAAAGTTTAACAGTGATTTAAAATATACTTTAATTTATATATGTGTGTGTGTGTGTGTATATATATATATATATATATATATATATATATATATATATATATATATATATATATATATATATATATATAATATTTGGTTTCTTGTACAATATTTCATGTTATTTTGAAAATTAAAATTTAAAAAAATATTCATATTCATACGAGAATGTATATATATAAAATCTTACTAACACATGTGTTCCTGTGTAAACAAATTTCTTTAAAAACGTTTGACCAGATGATTGACTTTCTTCAGTTCTTTTCAGACAACAAAATTTTTTAGCTTTGTATATTTACGCCAAATCATATATTGAAATCTACTAATGATAACACAGTTTATTGGAATTAAAGGACAATAAATCTCATTGTATAAGTTTATTGAAATATTAACTTTAAAAAATAATTTTTAAATTTGATTTGTTTACATTATTATTTTCTATATTGTATGTATTACAGAACTGGAATATAAAAAGATTAGTTTTCTTCACATTAGGAATTTTGTTTTAATTAATATTTTTCATTACTCATTGTGCTTTACAGGCTCCTGGAGAACGAGCTCGTCTTTATTTCTTGCTTGCTTGGTTCCATGCTGTTGTACAAGAGAGACTTCGATATGCTCCCCTTGGTTGGTCTAAGCGCTATGAATTTAATGAATCTGATCTCCGTGTTGCTTGTGACACGCTTGATACCTGGATTGAAACTGTCGCTATGGTATTTTACATTTTATTGTAATTAAAATCATAACTACATTTTATTTAAAATATACTGTAAGTTATATTTTAACAATTCTTAAAAAAATTTTAAATATGAAATTTATATTACTATAGGGAAGGACAAATTTACCTCCTGAAAAAGTTCCTTGGGATGCTATTTGTACTCTCCTCAGTCAATGTATTTATGGAGGCAAAATTGATAATGAATTTGATCAGGTAAGTTTTATAAATTCAGAAATATAAGCTATTTCTATTTCAACATGTTTGTCCTTAAAATTTCTTACATAACTATTAAACTTCAAGGCTGTATATTTTTATTTTTTTCCATTTTGCTACTGAAGTATTATCAGCTACTTATATATTAGTTACTGGATATAAAGATTTTTGGAATTTCAAATTTCCATTTTCATTTTAAATTCTATAAAAGGAATTCGGAACCATGCATTCATTAATGGAAATAAAGAATCAATATAAATTATTGAAAATGAGAATTTTAAAAAAATTAATTTAATTAAATTTATATTATAAAGTTTTTCACTTTGCTCTCGAATGCCAATGGTATAATGCAGTGTTTCTCACATTCCCATGCCACAGGTTTGATCCTCAAGCTGAGCAGGGTTAACTCAGCCTTTATTCTTTCAGTTGATTGATTAAAGTGAGTACTAAACATGTTTGGTAACTAAACAGTGGAATGTTGTGCGTTAGGCTTGCTACTTAGCCAGGACATTACTTCACACCCTAGATCCCTTAGTCAAGAAAGCAGCACTATAAGGCGGTCATGTCATTGAGTTTTAATTTATACTTTGTTCGGCTAAAATGTGGAAGAAAGAATACTTTTAATGCATCCTTAACCTTTATTGCCAATGTAAATTCAATCTTTTTGTATCATCAAGATTGTAAGTTGTTATTCAATTCCCTTGTCTTCATTTCTGCAGTTTTTAGATTTGATTCTAGAGCTAAAATGTGAGTGGTGATTTAGAATCCATTTAAACTATTAGTCCAGATTAGGATAATCTGTGGGAGAACTAGCTACAGCATATTGGACTGTTGATAAACAAATGATTATTGAGCAGTTACCTTGGGTGTAATGGTCTGGAGAAAAATTCTTCCCCCTCCAGATTAGTGTCAAAAATGAGTGAGTGGATTTTCTGGTAATGCCATATATCGGAGGAGTACTTAGAGCAAAGTCATACTTTCACCTTCATGGTGCTCTGATTAAAAAGAAGTCACAACATTGTTCATTCATAAATTAGTCCTCTTTGGCAGAAAGTTATATTAAAACCAATCAAGCTAGTTTGCATCATATTTTTTATTCCACGTTTTGGATAGCGTAACAACTTAAGTCCGTTGTAAAATGTCAATAAAGTGCACATGAATTCTGTCTTACATAGATAGTAAACCACATTCGCATATCGCTAGGGAGCAAACCTGGAAAACTCCCCAGCACCTACTAGTCAGAGCAACATCCCTCTCATGTTGTTCAACAGCTTTGCATCATATTTGAAATTTTACTATATTTATCTTTTACTTGATTACTCATGTGAGAAATATTTTCACTAAAATCACTATAAAAATGTAAATGCTGAGTATTTTTTTTTTTCATTATCAATTATTTATGTACTTCCAAGCTGTCCATCTACAAGTCTTAAATAAAACAAATGTTTGCATTTGTTTTTGTTTCATTCCTGACTAAAATTTCTAAATGTTATAAATAAAATTATTTGTAGATGAGTTTCACTCTTAAAAAATTCAGAATCTATAGTTTTCTTAAATACTTGACCCTTCTCATGTACTACATGTAATAACTTTTATGAAACTACAAAATTCTTAAGACTTTTAACACGGCTCAAAGTTAACCGACATCTGCTACAAATAGCTTGTATTAATTGTAAGCAGTTATATAAGATGTGATCTATCTCATGAAATTTACAAATGCTGTGTTGTATATTCATTGAAAACAATTTTCCAAAAATCATAGAAATCAAACTTTACTTGAAAACTGTATGGATTTTTAAATTGAAATTTTATAAATAATGCAGACACAATTTAATAATCAATTATTACTATAATTTAATTTTTTATTGTTATGAAAATTATTGGTATTAGAAATAAATGTAAAAGAATCTGTTAATGCATGTAGAGCAGTTAATGTCAAAATTTGTAATTGTGCATTTCATGCTTGTACTTAAAAGAAAGAAAAATGATGTGGTTACTATAGAAATAAATCCTTGTGTAATCATTTAGAGACTTGCTGCACTGAAAATAAAAGGCAATTTGAATAAGTATTAGGAAAACTTAAATGGTCATGTGCTCATCTGGTTTGTATCTTTCATTGGTTTCAAAACACAGATGAAATTTGAGCTTTTAATTATAAATCTTTACATGTGTGCTGAAAATTTATCCGTATAAAAATATTGTATTTGAAACAGAACACATATGTTATATTATTTTACTGGTTTACTGCTAAACTAAACAAAAAAAAATATCTTATCAGAAGTTCTGTTCACTACAAGAAATACAGATTAAAACAAAGATGTGTTATTAATTACTACAATTCTGGTACCTTTATTATTTTAAACTATGAATTATAATTTTTTTGCGTTATTAAATTCATTGATACTCTGAGTATAATTACTATTAATTCAGCTCAGTTTAATACTATCATTATCAAAATTGATGATGATCATAACGACCCCCTTGATATTTTAAAATATTTGTCCAACCCTCAGAAATATTTAATCTAAAATATATTCAATCTTGTGATGATATGTAGAATCTTAGATCCATAATGTCTATTTATAATTATGGTTTTATGTTGATTATTTATAACTTAATAATTATTTATTTCCAGCGCCTATTAAATTCCTTCTTGAACAAGTTGTTTACAGCTCAAAGTTTTGAATCAGACTTTTCATTAGTGACGGGAGTGGATGGAATAAATAATAAAAATGTAACAATGCCTGAAGGAATACGGTAATAGTCTTAGTTAATTTATTAGGAAAGATATCATTTCAACTCACTTTTATAATTTATGAAGTTACAAAAATTACACTATTAATTACTTGTTCTCTAATAAACTGTTCTATCAGTATATTTCTCATGTTTATTTAATTTTTCCAACATAAGTGAAAATGTGGTTATGTCTTAAATAAGCAGCTTATATGTGAAAATAATAACTACATTCATTTTTAAATGCTACTATAATAAATATATTCCAAAATTGTAGTAAAAGAAATTTTTGTTTAATGTTGATAAACATATTTTCAGAACAAAATATTTTTACTAATTTTTATTTATGAAAATATTTTTATGCTTAAATTTTTTAATGATAATTATAAAAATTACTTTACATTCAAAATATTTCAGTTTAATTTTTATTTAATGGTAATTTTTAGACGTGACCAATTTTTACACTGGATAGAAAATTTATCAGAACGTCAGTCACCATCATGGTTAGGATTGCCTAATAATGCGGAAAAAATGCTTCTTTTAACAGGCGGTATGTATTGTATTACATTTCAATGTTTAATTTTAATGATCTTGTATTTGCATAATTTTGAATTAAAATCTTTCTAATAAAGGCACTCAGTTAATTGCTAAACTTCTAAAAATGCAATTGTTGGAAGATGACGATGAAGTTGTTTATTCTGCGGATGAAGCTGAAGCAAAACGCAAAGCTGATGGTCGCCCTGCATGGATGATAACTTTACATAATTCAGCTGCAACTTGGTTACGATTAGTGCCACAAAATTTACCATCCTTGAAAAGAACAGTTGAGAACATTAAAGATCCAATGTACAGATATTTTGAAAGAGAGGTATCAACAGTTTTGTTTAATAATAGTTTTATAAATTTAAAAAAAATGAGAAATTCATAATTTAAAAATAAGTTTTGCTTTAAATAATTTGAAATTAGTTTAAATTAATTTAAGTCTTGATCAAGATCCAAATTTGTACTAAAAAAGTATATATATTTGATATTTTAAATTTTCATTTTTTGAATATTACATAATATTTTCATATTATCAAATTCGATTTTGAATGAATTTTAATAAGTGTAATTTTAACAAATTCTATTATAAAGGGTTTAAAATAATTAATATTTTCCCATGATTAACTATTAAATCTATTATCACTGTCTTTAGGTCAATGCAGCTGTCAAATTGCTCTCAACTGTGCGAAGAGATTTAGAAGACGCTATATTAATTTGTAAAGGAGAGAAGAAACAGACAAACTTCCACCGATCTATGATAAGTGATCTTGCAAAAGGTATAATAATTTTTTTTTCATGCAGAAATTTAAGCATACCTTATTGCTAAAAAATGTATAATGGTTTTTAGTGCAAAGCATTTTTTGTTTAAAGTGAGTTATTTTCAATTTATACAGATTTCCTTTCTCTCACACAACACAATATAAATTTATTTGAAAAAGAAGACATATGTGTTCAAACAAGCATGCGTTTAATGCTTTTCTAAAATTTATAAAAAGAATCAAGTCTTTTAAGTAATTGTAACATTGTTTTGTTTGTAAGAGAAGGTAATTTGAAAATCTTTAGACTCATTCAAGATGTGTGTGATAAATCCTTAAAATAAGCAGTTTTCTTCTATCATTTATTGCTATCATTATTATGATGCTATCATCTACAAATATTAATTTTAAGAAAGCAACCAAATAAGCACTCTTATATTAACATTATAAGGCTAAAAAATTGCTGTTTACTTAAAATTGTATTCATTATAATTGCTTTATAGCTATTTTATTTTAATTGGAAAATTATAATTTTGCCTTTTGATTTTATTAGATAGCGGAATGTGATTAATCAATATATTACAACATATAAATATATTATTTATTATCATTCACAACATCTACTTATTTGTGAGCATATCACATCAAGTCAAATTAACACAAAATATATAAATCAGCATATATATATGTATATATATATTTCTTGAACAATTTTAAATAAGTTTTATGTTAACATTTTCAAAAAAACTTTACAAAAGAAGGAATCTGTTTTAATCTTTTATGAAATTTAAAATAATAATTTACAAAGTAAAAAAACATGTTTTACTTCTAACAAATATATTTGATAAAAATTTATTAGTATTTTAATTTCACTCACAAAATAAGCATATATTTATTACATATATCAACCAATAAAATGTGAACAGTGACATTTGTACTTTTATTTTTAAGGTATTCTTCCTTCTCACTGGCGGTGTTACACAGTTCCATCTGGTTGTACAGTTATTCAATGGATTACTGATTTCTCTGATAGAGTTAAACAATTGCAAAAAGTCTCCACAGCTTCTATATCTGGAGGAACTGCAGCTTTGAAGGTATTGTAATAAATAGTAGAAGTTACTTTTAAACAAAGCAATTCTATTATAAAAATTAAATCTTAAATGGAAAAAAAACATCTTTACTGCAGTCTCATCTCATTCTTTTATATAAAATATTATAATTTAATAAAAAAATATATTTAATATAAAATAAACATCCTTTTTTTAGAATTTACATGTCTGGTTAGGTGGATTATTCAATCCTGAGGCTTATATTACAGCTACTCGACAATATGTTGCACAAGCAAATGGTTGGTCTCTTGAAGAATTGGCAATGGAGGTAGTTTACTTCTATGTAAAAATTTCACTTCAAAGTTTTATAAACACTTTTTTTATTTTTTACGTAAAATGTTTTTTTATTTATTAGGTGAAAATTACAAACAAAGATGAAAAACCTGCTGATTTAGATGAATGCAGTTTTGGTGTTACAGGTAATAATTATCTTTAACTTTACAGTTTGCTGTTGAATAGTTCTCAATTTAGTTGAGCATATGCTACCTATAAATATAAAATTGATACGTTTTCTGCAATGATCACTTTATCAGAATGCATCTTTTGGTTTTTTTCATAAAATTTCTATTCAGGTTGCTAGAATTATAATTGCCAAAATAGTAATTTGAAAATGAACAGCATCTACATTAAATATTTTATCTCGTTTTGTATTATAATTTTTTATAAAAGAATTTAGTTGTTTTTGCTTTAAAATAATTTAAATATATTACTTTCAACTGTTTACATAGATTTATGTACTAGTAAACTCCAATGATACTCCAGTGATAAATTAAAAGTATTTTTAAGCTTACTGTATTAAATGCATATTGAAAATATTTGCATTCATCTAAAATGTTATATCAGATGCTTCTTTATATGTGTTTAAAAAATATAACCTTCATAAATTAAACTTTGTTAATTTAATAGTTTAAATTTGTAACTTCAAGAATTAAAACATGAAATCGTGAAAAATATAAAATAAGTTCATTTCAGATATTATCTCGTGTCATGTAATTTTTTCATATTCATAAAAAAATATGCCTAGTTTCCAATAAAAACGTGCTTCTTGTAATTCTTAAAATGAAAAATTAGTATTAAATCACAAGTTTAATTGAAGACTGACTTTCAGTTTTTCATTTTTATTGGAATTTTCATAGCATTTAAGATAGATTGTATAAAGAAGTCATTTTATTGCTGTTCTAATATCAAAAAAAATTATATTACTCGAATGGTCTAGTAAGAAATGTTTTATTATATGAATAAACTTACTGTCAAAAAAAATAGTAAGGTGACTGATTATATTTTTATAAATTGCATATTTTTGTGTATATTCGAAATTTATTATATATATATAGAATTATTTATTTAAATGAAAATTTATTTATGTTTAAAAAATACTTCTCCTTAATCTATTTATTAATTTAATGATATTCTCTAATATCTCCAGGATTAAAACTCCAAGGTGCAGAATGTCATAACAATCAACTTCATTTAACTCTTACAATTTCCACTGAGTTGCCTGTAACCACTCTTCGATGGATTAAGTAAGTTTTCTTCTCAAAAAAAATTTTTTTTCCTTTAAAATTAGAATTATTATATTAAATTATTTTTATAATTTTTAGGAAAACTGAAGCTGAAACATCTATTCCAGAAGTAAGTTTACTTCATTTGTATATCAATTAAAACTTTTTATGAATTTGATCAATCTATAGAATTCTTGATTTGTTATGCATTAAGAGTACTGTTATACACATTCGTTATTAAAGACATACATACATCAAAATGGACTTTAGCTCTCGTATGATCCCCTCATTATTTTTGTATGATAGTGTCAATGTGTAAGTAGCAATAAATTTTTATTTTAGTCCATCATTATTTATATGGTGATTAGATTTCACTTACATATGTCAAAGTGAAAGCACCACTGTTTAAAAATATAAAATTAGCTATTGTAAGCCTAAATTATAAGTTTATGCTTGAAAATTGACAAATATAGAATTTTGACAATGTTCAATTACATTTACAACCACTTTCAGTAACAGAGACATCTTAAAATTCAGAAAAGGACTCCTTGTTTTTTTTTTTTTATCTTCAAAGTATAATAACAAAAACTTTAAATAATAAATTACTCCTTTCCACTGCCAAGTTCATCATCTATACTTGAGTACAAAAAGTTAAATATGGCAAAATCCCACATAAATAGGATATATATTAGAGGAAAATAAATGGCCTGTAAGTTTAAAGTACTTAATTTTTATCTTTTCACCCTGGACTACATTTAATCACAAGCTTTTCTTCAATTTCTCTCCTATTAAATAATTTTTGTCAATGTCACTCCAATATTCAAAATTTATTTTGATGAATTTTAATTTTTCACTTATTCTTTTGCTTCTTAACTTATTAAGTCACTTTTAGCACAACATATACCTGGTTTCAATAATCATTTTAAAAATTCCAATTAAATGTGTTTTACTAGATTTTTTTACATAAAAGCATGAGTGCATAGAGGCCTATCTAATATCATAATCGAGCAGCTCTGCTTTTCCAGATATGAAACAAATGTCTCTCTTGTTATAATAAGAAGAGAACTGTTACAAGCATAGGTGATATGAAACCTTTGCTCAAAACTGAAGAATCATTTCACAAAAGAACTTAATCCATTAACCAGTCATTTACAACCCAAGATTTTAGAATATCATGTATGCATAGAAATTAAATATACAACAGTGATTTGCTTATAGTAATTATGATGGTAAATTACAATTATATTCCCATGTATAATATTTTACAGTAATTGAATGACTACAATGCTGTAGCATATGTTTGTAACATACATTTAATTTACTGTGTGCATGCACAGAAAATTTATTGCCAAGTAAAATACATCCAAAAAATATTGCCTCTTGCCTTCAGTTCAACAGTTTGTGGATTCGAATCCCACCTCGGGCATGGATGTTTGTAGTGGTTCGGAATCCACTTTAAGCCGTAGGCCCCGGTCTAATTAGCCCTCGTGTGCAAAAAATGACAGTTGAGCGACAAACAAACCAAAAAATATTGCTTCATTTTATATTCAGTTTTTAATTTGAATGTTGTTTTTGTTTAATTTCTTTACAAAACAAATAAAATTGCAAAACCTTTTGCTCTATTTGAAAATAATTCACATAAAATTAAATATAATCAAAGTATACTAATAGAAACTAAAGAGACACAACTTATCTTCTAAAATAATTATGTGGTAACCTACTGATACTTACTGGAGAAAAAAGTTCAAATATTGTGATTTGGAATGATAGCACATAGAAAATGGTACAATGTGAAAGCAATTAATGTTTGTTTTAATAAACTTAAATATGCATTACTATTAAAGAATCTTAGTTCAATTGAACCTTTTTAGTTTTCAAACGAGTTTTATGAATAACCTGTATTAATGTAACAAGACTTATCACAAATTTAGTAACTGTGAATTATAAGTACATAAAATAACTTTACATAAATTTTTTCATATTTAAAATAAATTGCAGAAAATATGGTTCACTTTTTTGTACTAGACATTTCTTTTTCAATTAGTCGATAGACTGATTTGATGTGACGTGGTTGTGAAGAAAGAAGTCACAATCTTGTAAAAGCAAAATGAAATTTAATATTTTTGAGCTAATTATATTAACATTATTATATACATCAGTATGAACATATTTTCATTTTAAATTTCTCTATTTATCAACATTATATTTTTATAAATGTAAACTGATATTTAATTTCTAAATATTTATTTTTAGGTAACTCTACCTGTGTATTTGAATACAACTCGTAGTGAGCTATTATTTACTGTGAATCTCCCTGTTGCCCCAGAAGAAAAAGAACACAGTTTTTATGAAAGAGGTGTTGCTGTGATTTGTTCCTCAGCTCTTGGTTAAAGCTGTGGTCCTATGAAATACAGAACTTTTTATGCAATGGCAGCTCTATCCCACATTTTCAAACATTTGCTTAGGTTATTGCTTTCACTCCCTGATCCAGTTCCTTATTTTTATATTTGAACTTTATTTAACACAGCATTAATTAATGAAAATTGAAATCACTACAATTTAATTTATTAAAGCAAAGTATGTACAATACAAATAAAATCTTATCTTGAACAGTTGTCTTTTATTTTATGCTCATAAGGGCTATTTAATATCAAGCATGCAAGTACTGGTGTTACCTATAATAAGATGAAATAATTAAGTACATAAAATGTGCCAAGCAGCATTAATTAACAAGTAAAATGAAACTCACTTTATATATTCTAAACATGCAGTCTAAACCATCATACTTTGAAAATAGTGATAAAGAACTCCAGACTTCTTGAACATATCTAAAACAAATTTTCATAAAATGAGAGAATTTTAACTGCAGGAAATTTCTATTAAAGGAAAATTATATTTTTAAATAATAAGCTTATCTCAATTGCCAACCAATGGGCCATATGTATTTTACATAGTGATTAAGATTTTGAAATTAATTTATTTCATAGTAAATGTCAATAGTTTAGCGTTTGTTATGTTCGATAATATTTATGTGCATCTACTTTTTAAATCTTTTAAATGAGAACTCAAGACATTAAAATTAGTTCTAACCATTTGGCTACCATCTTGGCTATTTTATATAAAATTTAATATTTCTTATTGATATTTGAAAACCTAAAAGACTGAATATTTATACAGTAAATGATTGTTTTATAATCTGTTATGAACCAGTAATTTGCAAAAAAATAAGAAAGGTGGATAATGTATTAAATTATTATGATCTGATTTTTTTTTTATCAAAAAAATACTATTAGAGAAAATGATTTATTTTCTTTTCACTATAAAACATACAAAATATTCATACTTATAGACAACACTTCACTGATCTTGTTTCCATTTCAAAGTATTGAAAGACTTCTTTGAATTCCATATTTTTTGTCTAATTTCAAAATTTTCTTTTTTACCTCAACAGATAAATATGTTCGCTTCGTCAACAGCTACGTCTCTTTCAACAAACAAAATTTCATAAATTGAATGGTTCTTATGAAATGAAATAAACTAATATTCCCATTAAATGTCTGATACACAAGTATCTTCAATTATTGTTCACATAATATCTAGAATGCTGTGTGTCACTTTGTTGTTCATTGTATAAATTAAATTCTCATGCATCATATAAAAACCAAAAAAATAATCATACAAACACAATATAAAAAATATATATGTTGATCTAATGCTTTCAAAAAAAGAAACTATTTGCATGAAACAAAAGTTTGCAAAAAAAAATCTTCCAAAATTTTAGCTCATAAAAAGGGGTTAAAAATTATCATTGTGTCTATGGTATCAGAGTAAGGATTAGCCACTAGTTTGTACTTATCTTTTGATAAGTACATGTAAATTAGAAGTTTGTAGAAACAAGTGCCTAAATGTTCAGGCAACCATGTAAATTAAAATTTTTATAACAGACTGTAAATTTATAATAAGTAAAAAAATCTTATATTAATACTTTAAAAAAATAAAGGTAACTCCTTCTGAAGGTTGCCTTTAAATTCATACTACAGATAGCCAAGCATATTTCAAAAATAGTCAATTGAAATCCTTTAAACTATGATGTTATATCAGGCTTGGCATAATAAAACTGAAATGTCATTCAACATTGACCATAACAGTAAAAAATAATACTTTGGTGTATGCTATCAACACTCAAATTATTACACGGAGAACAAGGATTAGAATGTCGTGTGGAAGCATATGCTGTGGTATATGCTTAAAAAAGTTCCTAAAAGAGTATACAAACTCAATTTAAAACCTGATGACTTTTTTTTCTTACAAATCATTTTGGTAATTAATATAAAGATTTTTAGCATGTAAAATTATGTACCTTCACATTTCAGAAAATCTATATTAATGGACACATGTTTCTCTAATGAAAAGGAAAAACAATATACAATGTCAATGATAACTTTAAATAAATTGTTTTAATCTCAATGACATTTAAATGTACCAGCAATCATTAAATCCTACCATTTAATATTTTCTGACTATCAAATTTCTTAAACAAAAGAAAAAAATTCAAGCTCTTGCAATCTTTACCATGTAAGAAATCATTCTCTGAATTATGAAGATACTTTTCTGGTAATTATTCAAATTAAATTTACATTTATCTTATATGTGAAAGGTTTCATAATGTTTCAATAAAAAAATTAATTTTTCTTATTATAAAATTCATTAATAATGATTACTTACTGATAAGGAACTCTTATAAAAGCTCTCCTGTCTTCATCTCGATATTTTAAAATATCCACTGGTATGGTACATCCTACCTATAACGGTAATCATAATATATATATATATATATATATATATATATAAGATTAAAATCACATAAAAACCAGAAATTTTACAGGAATTTAACTTTCTAAAATATATAATTTTCATTAAATATATAATAATGACGCAAGATAAACCCTGTAATTGTGCTATTTGAAATAAATATGCTTCTAAAAAGAGTTATGCAAACACCATTGTGTTACTTTTCTTTGCCATAAGATTAAGCTTTGTAGTGATTTCATTTGATATAAAATTAAAAATAAATTCTGTAATTTCTTCACTACTAATTAAAATATTTCCATTTATTCGATAAATAATAATAAACAGTTAATTTTATTTTGGTCATAATACTTTAAGAAATTTTACTTTGACATAACTCCTTTACTCTACTTAAAAATATAATTTTAAAACTAAACAATTTAAATAATTAGAATTATTTAATAGCTAAAATGTATTTAAGAAGAATGATGACATTTTATAAATCAAGAATAATTCTTGTATTTTACAAAATAAATATTAGACTTTTTATTTCATTCATAAATTATGCTAAATGTCTATGTGTGAAACAGTTTATCATTAAAGTCATTGTATAGCTTATTTAATATTAAATTGTTTCTCTAAATAAAAATATTAATAACTTTCACTTTATCAGGAAAATTTATATAATATATATGTGTACACAATGTTTAATCAATTACAAAAAATAAGATCAGGCACTTATTGTTTGTAATTTTTGAGAATATTTTTAAGCAATAGTAAAAAATAAATTAACCATAAACTAAATATAGAATAATTTTCTCAATAAGGAAATAAAATCTGAGGATGCTAACTTGAAGGTGATTAGATCTAACTGTACCAAAGATACATGGGATTATGCTGACAGTAATGTAGCTACTGGCAGTCTTAAGTCAGATGGGTTTGTAGTGAGGTACCAGGCAAAAAAGTGAAACCTGATCCTCGTTATTGGGAATGAATTAAGGTTAATAATCTTGTTTTGTAAAACTTACTATTACTAATGCTGAATATAAAAGTACTAAATCCACTGGTGATAGACAGCTTGGATCAAAAGAGGATAAAGGATTATATATTAGAATATGGAATGCTAGAACATGTTTATCAGTAAGGAAAGTAATTGTAGTGGCTGCACAAATAATTCACTCAGAATAAATGTGGCAGATACACAGGAAAATAAGTTGAAAAATTTTGGTGCAATGAAAAATTTCATCTATTTTATAATGACACTTCATCCCATCGATATGATGGAATGGAATTTTTTGTCTAAACAGAAAAACCACTAAATCAATGCTTAGTTTTATCCCTATTAATTTTGCTTCACTTATAAATTAATATTCAAGCTGAAAATTATAAGTGTAAATTTCGTAATAATTTGTGAAAGATTCTAAGAAAGGCATATCACAATTTTATGAGGATGCATAAGCAATTAATATTTAACAAATAATAGTACTTACATAAGTACTTGAAATCTCTGAATAAAATATAGTTGAAAAATTTATTAAATAATTTAAGGAATATAAATTATTTATATTGAGAGATTTCAATCTAAAGATTGGAAGGCAAAATCTGAGAGAGATCATGAGGAAATATAATTCTTCACTTGGAAAATAATAATAATGGGAGAGTGACTACCAAAATGACTTCTATAATTTAAAAATAATTGTTATTTTTTTCTCACATAAAAACACAGGAATATAAATTATTCAAGAACTAATGATTGTAATAAAAAGTGATCATGAATTGGGATCTGAAAGACAGATGTTCTGATATTATTGTTTTATTTAGATTTCATCATAAAATTTAGAAAATAGTATAATTAAATGCTACTTAATTTAGAACAAATAAAAGATAGTAAATAACTTAAAAATTCAGACAAGAGAATCTTTGGAAGCAATTTATTAAATGAGTCTCTTCACACCTTCATTCATACTCAACTATCAACTACATCAAAGAGGTAGTTGATCAGAAGAAACTTATGGATTTTTGTGAGATTCTATTTAGAGGACTTATTTCAAGAGATATGGTGGAAAGAAGTAACATAATATATCAAAATATAAAGGATACAGTAAAATCATTTTTTGAAGATCTTGCGTAAATTGTTAATGCAGAATAATATAGTAAGAGGAAGAAATGATACAAGAGTGGAATCTCGAATGCAAATGCAGAAATTGACATCAATGTTTTTCAGCAGTTATGTCAGGATGGAGCAAATTATGCTAGATTGATAAAATGGACTCAACAACTAAAAAATCATCACTCTACTAAATATGTTGGTATAAAATTTTGCTTCATTTATAAAATAATACCTTTTATGGAGTATCCTTAGAGATGTCCAATGAGGATTTTGATCAATAGAATAAATTCAAATAGTTAGAAGTGTTATTTATTGATCCGAAATAAAACCTTGATAAAATGTAGAGATTAATTTAACCAATGGTGAAAACAGTAACTGAGTTAATTCAAATTATCCCAAAGTGATATAACCTTTGTGCTGTCCAGTAAAATAAAATTTCTAATATTAATGTTGGTGTCAAGTAAGATAATTCATTATCATTGTTACTTTTTCTTCTGCTACTTAATTATTAAATAGCTGAATTTAAGAAGTTCTATTGTTACAAAAACTATTCAGTAGAAAGATTTTACTGATGATACTGTAATTTTAGACAGAGGTAGATCAATATAAATTTCCTTTGAAAGCCAATTTATAAGGGCAACAGAATTGATTTCATTATTAATGAAATAAAAAAGGAAATTTAAGGAATGATTAAAATATTCCATTGTTTTATTTGCATTTACAGTAAATGATTTTAGTTATGAAAAGGTTTTCGTATATTTGGGTGTTCCATTATTAATGAATGTAATATCTCAGAAGAACTTAATAACAGGATTAAAAATAGAAATGTTTTTATATGTATCAATACTTATTTATAAGTAAAACCCTAATTAAAGAAATTAAAAAGATTTATAGAAACAATTATCAACCCTATAGTAACATATGGTACAGAAACTTATACTTTAATAAATAATGTATGTTTAGGTAATATGTTAAGAATAAAATTAGATGCAAAACATTGCAGTAACAAGGTTGAATTGATAACATTTAGCTAAATTATTTTATTAAAACTTAATAATTAAAGTAAAGAGATATAATGAAGTTTATTGCAATATGTTATATATCAGAAGTGGAAGGAATTTGGCACAGATGACATATAATCCACAATACAAAATTCTGAGTTTAGTGATATTTTTTAGCAGATTTTCTTGTTTATCAGGCAACTTGGTTTTTATTACATCATACAGATGGAAAAGATCTAAAAGAATTATGTATAAAAAATTCTATTTTGGCGATCTTAGTATTGCAAGGTATCACTAAACGTCACCTTGGCAATATTTCTTCATCGCCAAGAATTTTAGAATTTGACATCTGAGATTATACAGCATCTGTGCTAAGAGTTCTTACATTGTGGCTGAAAAGAAATATTGCTTCACCCATTGCTGCCTTTTTCCCTGATTAATCTAAAATAAATTACAACCATACACCCCCAACAGTACATTGGACATGGATGTACTAAGAACAAAACTGAAACGGAGGAAATCAAAATCAAACTTTCCAACCAGAATGAGTTATATTGGAAGAGGAATATGAAAATTTCATGGCAGCTGAAAAACAAAAAAGTTGAAGAGAGTTGAGAATCACAACATATAACAATGTTTAAACCAATCTATTGAAGCCTGTTAGTTGGCCATTAAGATTAATTTTTAAAAAACTTATAACTTCTGGATATAACTTTGAATGTTCCAGCTTATGGCTATGTTAAAAGATATTTGTATAGTATTTATATGAATGAATACATGAAAGTAATGTCAATAACATGAGCAGAAAAAAGTTTTGTTCCCACAATGTTTAGAATCAAGCACTGGTCTGAGTGATCATACTGTATTTTTCAAGAGGATAACATAGTTATGAGAACTTTTGTTTGCTGTTAAACAAGAGCATAAATATTTTCTAGAGAGTCAAATTGGAGGAGCATAAATAAATTCTGCACTTGAAGCACAAAAATTTTTCTTTATCAAATTTCTAGAAAGATAGTAAATGGTATTTCACTCTAATAGTCAGTTGCATGAGCTTGGATCACCTCATAAAGACAACAATCAACCATGGAATTGGATTTAGTGCTGTATACAGTTGTGCAAATATCAAGAAATTGAGTAATGAACTGAGCAATCACCTTTCAATGAGCTTCCTTGATCAATAGTAATATAGACAGGAATTCCAAATCCCAAGATCCAAACATATGAAAAATGCATTTGCTATGGCTTTATTAGTTTAATCAACAATGGAGATGATATCAGATCATTAAGTAACTATCATCATATGTATGACAGTGCACATACTCTTTGGACAGAGGAAAAATACCAACAATGTTCATGTGTACATGAACATTGTTGGCAACTGACACAATCAATAGTATTTGAATATGTGTGCTTTTACATTTTGCTAATCAAAGACTTTTACACCACACTGATCAATCTTTGCACAGTTTACACCACAATGTAGAAACTTTGTACAGTGAAGGTATATCAGGAGAGTGTAAAATACTGTAGTTGCAGACCAACTGATGTAGTTAATAGTGTTTCAAATTCTTCAGCATCTCCTTAAGTTTAAGCAAGTTTAATGAATAATTTAAATTTATAAATTTTAGAGTGATTACTTTTTAAATGTTTAATTGAAATATTCAGCATTTCAAATTTATATTAAACTGCCTCTCATATATATCAAATGGGAAATATATAAATTAAACAATCATAATAAAAATATTCCTAAATAAATCTAAATTGAAACAGTTAATCTTCCATACTCAAGCTGAGTTGACACCAAGTTGTTTACATATGGAAACAGAAACATTCACATCATTAAATGAAAATGTCCACCAAATTTGAAATGATGGACAACAATATTCATGCTCACAAACAATGTTCATGTGTACATGAAAAAAAGGAATAACATATACTAACAATTTCTTGCCTTGCATTGTAAAGCGTTAAAATAACTTTAGTTTAAAAACAAATTTCCAATAAAAATTTGATGCCTTGATCTTATAATTATTTGCAATCAATCTTGTGAAATAATGTGCTAAAAGATGAAATGTAAAATAAAATAACTTGATTTTTAAAATACTGAATGGTTTAGATAAGATAATGATTAAAATACAATTATAAACTCTGTTCCCTCTTCCTTAAAAATGATTGAAACTGTGTCAAGATAAGCATCACAAAGTTTTCCATGGTAGATTACAAAGTGGTGTTTCGAATAATTTAATATTTGTGTTTCACATTGAACCATCATTTTCATATAATAAATTTTGATATGTAATCGAAACATTAATTGAAAGATGACAAAAAGTTTATTAAGAAAATGGTTGACATTATTCTTTGTTTGCCATAAAGAAATACTCATCTGAAAATTACAACAATAAAATCGTACCAAATAAAAAAGTAGCTAAATTTTATAGTAATCCTACTAATGGAAGATCTACCATAGAAACAAACTGGATCATTTTCTTATTAATATTAAGAAATCCAAAGTAATTTAATCAATTTTATAAAGATAAATAAAATTACACCCAACATAACAAAATTCATTATAAACATACATCACCAAATAAAATTTTTAGTGCTAAAAATATTGCATATTTAAACTTTGCTTCATCCATCTCCACTACAGGATAGCCATATTCTTCGCCAAAATCTCTGCAACAAAATATGTCTATTAAATTTCAAATAAATTATGTTTAAATGAAAAAAGTGATATCTGTACAGCTTACAGTTGAATATCCATATAAAAATTACTACTGTGATGCGAAACCATTGTTTCAAATTCAAACAAAATAAATGATTAGAAATTATTCATAGAATAATTAACTTTTAAAAAAAAATTTGGTTTTTGTAAATAGGGTTTATAACGGAAATACAAAAGAGCTTATGACTTTTTTTAAATCCAAAAGCTCATGTTGCAGAATAGCAAAACTATACAGTATTCAACATATTGTTTTTATAAGTAAAATAACTAACAATATGGTTATTTTGTTTGTTATGCTCAGTTTATTACAATTTCAATTTTCACTTCTTAATGTTTAACGGATGCGGTTATACTGGAATATACCATAATTATGTCAACCTTAATTTAGTTTCAAATATTGATAAAAATTTAGTTATGCATTCTAGCTTAACAAAACTTTATTTTCTTAATTCGTTTGATGAGATATTAATAAAAATCCGAGGAATGTCTTTCCATAAATTTTAAACCTATTTTTCAAAGTTTGGTATCGTAATCATTCAGCCTTTAAACTATTACCATGATTAAAAACTTAATAAAAATAGTTCCTTCGTAAGATTGATCTTAATTTATTATCAAATATCCTTTGAAAAGTCTCTGCATGACCGAAGCACTATATTCAGAGAAAACAATTCAGTAAATACACTCAAATTAATATATAATTGCCCGTTAGCACTAATTAACACTTCATACCAATCCTTAATATATGTTTATAGATTACAGATTTTGTTCATAACATATTTAGAAGTAAAAAGTTTTGTTCATAACATATTTAGAAGAAAAAAGTTTTGTTCATAACATATTTAGAAGTAAAAAGTTTTGTTAATTATATGTGTAATAAAGTTCCATTTATTGATTGCAAATAATACTTCATACGTTCTGCATTTTTTAGATCAATTTAAAGTTAAATTGAAATTGGAGAACAAAAAACAACTTTGGGGATGTCGAGAAAAAAGAGAGCTTGAAGCTTAGGATGAAAATGAACCTAATAGTTTAAAAGACCGTACGAATCAATCATCTTCTAGTTATGGTACTCAGAAGCATTTATTTAAGACTGTTGATTCATCTGCTGGATTACTTCATTTTAGACCATCTACTTAAAAGCCTATTGCTTCAAAAAAATTGAATTTAAATTTTTGGACTCAATTAAATATGCTCAGTTTCATCTCTGTGAGCATCAACATAATTCTCTTTAGCTAATCTTAACATAGGCTCTACCAATTAAACAGAAGCTACTAGGTAGGAATCCATGTAATAGAATCAGGGATCAAGCAAAATACTTCAATACTTAATCTGCAACTGCAGAAATATCTTTCCACTTGAAATACATTGTGATCAAGACATAGTTAATGTGCTCCACTTGTCTGGAGATGTAAATTTCCGAAAATTTTGAACCATACTAATTTATTCGGGAATTTTGGGGCAATAAATTCAGCCAATCAATTTTCGTTTAATGGGTAATTATGCAAGTCTTTTAGTAATAAAATGAACTAGTTTGAGATAAACAAAAATATTTGTTAAAATATTAAAAATAACGAATTAATATTTAGTAAAAAGTATCAAAATATATATTTCTCAGGACAGTCGAAATAAATATTACATATCCATGTTTCTGTCGTTATAAATTCATAAATTCGCGTATAAAAAAATATTTCCTCAAAATTCATTTTTGAAGTTTTTTAAATTGGTCATTAACGAAAACTTGTTTTCTTTTCCTGGAAAAGTTTTTATTAATGTAATTATTAGTAGTAAAAAAATAGTAAAATAAGTGGACATTTATTTATTTAAGAAATGTCTGATGAAAAATAAAACTTCAAACATTTCGAAATCATCGGAAAAATTTCAAAACTTGCAAGGTTTCAACATTCCAGGGAATTTTTGTAACTCAAAAGGGAATAAACCGATTTTATTCCCAGAAATAAACCCAATTTTTTACCTCCTTTACAACAGTATCTGCTTCTAATGAGCATGGCGGATCATTGGTTAAATATACATAAAGGAATATGTTTGCGGATATTTTACAAATGCAAATGAACCTAAGATAGTCGATCTTGCGCTGTCCTTGCATACAGATACCGTAGAAATATGGAAAGTGGATAACGGGATCTAATAGTTACAAAGAAAACAAATTACAGGAGCTCTTCAATGCTTATATCCGATGATAAGGCATGCCGCGAAAGATGTGTCACTTAGTTGTCGTGTTCGAAACAATGTTTGAACAAATGAGTTCATCTATTAAATCTATAGTTAATCGGAAAGTTATCACATTGATAAGGGCAATGCTTACATGGAAATAATGTCTACGCCATAGGATGTAATTGATTGACCGAAAGAAAGACAAGGCCAATGCTAGTGACTTGTCTATATAAGATGACAAAGAGACCTTCTCGAAATCATGAGTTGAGAATACAAATCATTACAAAACCACTTTTATGCTTCACTCTATAAAGCAGAAAATCTGGTTAATAACTTTTTGCGGGGATACACCACATGCAAATCCGTTCCATGTTGGAAAATAGAAACAGTGAGAATAGGTAAGCAAAACATGTTCCCATTAGGTTACAGCTCCTTGCACCACTATACTCGCCATCTTCGATTTTTTTTTCTATGACGTGGCGTTTCGCAATTTCAACTCTGATCAAATTTTATTTCTGGAATTTCTCTTTGAATTATATGGGGCAGTATTGGATTTTGCTGATCTTCATTCAGTTCAGCAGTCACTTTTACCTCCGTAACCTTCCTTCAATAGTCGCCATCTTTCTTAATAACCGTCTGTCTACAGCAATGAACGTGGTTTTTCCCCTCACATTTACGTCTCAAAGACGTGGCTTTACCATGTGCATACTAGAATAATTTTCGATAAAGTGTCTATTGATATCCCGAAAAATTGGCGTTTGTACTTACCGATGCATCGACCAGACGTTCTCCTATTATCTGCCTCCTTTGAAAGTCTGCTAGGCCTCTCACTTTAGTTTAATCAAAAACGAAATTATATAAGCAATGGTGTATATACACTTAGTACTTACGCATTTTCTCGACATTGTAAGCAACAATGTAGTTAAAAGAAACCTCATAATTTGGTATTTATACTACCCAACATTGAAAATTCAAAACCAAGAAGTGTCCAAAAAATAATGCGAATTTCAGAGTAGACGCACCTTTGCGAGTAATGCAAGTGATCGGAAATGCGCAGATCTCTGGCATACTTAGGATAAGATATAAGGTGAAGAACCAGCAGAGCGGATAATATTGGTGATGTTATAGTTGTTTCGAGAATAACCGCTGAAAACTTGTTATTGTTGCAAAGAACACCTGTAATTGCAAAGAGAGCCAAGCCATGGTCGACGGAATCGGTTCCAGCACACAGACGAGTTTACGAAGAGTATGGTGATCAGACTGAGTAGGGCAAACTGCCAAGCCATGGTTGACGGAATCAGTTCCATCACACTGACGAGTTTACGAAGAGTATGGTAATCAGACTGAGAAGGGCAAACTGGTCCTTACGGCAAATCGCAGCTGACAGACACCTGGACAAGTCCATAGTACCCCGACTGTAGTGAAGATGTTTGGAACAAGGAACTGTGGAACGTATGCGAGATGCAGGTACAGCCAGAGTGATGTCAATACGCGTGGATCGACGTATCTGATTGGAGGCGGTGGTGGCTCCACACAGCAAGTCTAACGAAATTTTGCAACAAGTGCAAGACACCGTTTGTCAAGATATTCTCATTCGAGCAGAAGCATTTGCCATCGATTAGTTTCTAGTGACCTACGCTCATGTGGTCCGTTAAGAAGACTGCCGTTGAATCCACAGCATAGGCGCCAACGTCTGAAATGGTGCCGCATTAGAGTGATGTGGACGATGAAATAACAGGATCGTCTTCTTAGATGAGTCATGCTTTTTCTTCAGTGATAATCACCGCATACGAATATGGCATTGATGTGGAGACAGATCCAATCCTGCAGCAAAGAGTGAAACTCCTCACTACGCGACAACGTGGCATCATGGATTGGAGTGCCGTTGCGCACGATTTCATATCACCTCTATTTCGCCTTCAAGACACTATGACAGACAACGTTACATGCATGGTGTCGCGGTCGTTGTTTTTTTTCAAAGTAGCAAATCATTTCACTATTATTATTATTTTTTAAATAATACCTTAGAGTCTTGTTATATATTTATCTGCTTATTTTGCAGATAAACATAGAATTACATTATTTTTTCTTGTTTAATATCTGAGAATTCTTTTCCATTCTCATTCTCTATTATTCGCAACCTGAAATGAAATTTCGAGCAGAATGGTTTCTTTGTTTCTGGAGTGGTTTCCTTTATTGAATTTCATGTGTGTGTGACTCTGAGCGTAACTTATCTTTACTCAAATCAAAAGTAAATATTTTTGGTTTCCTTCTTCAGTTATGACTTTATTAGTACATTAGAATTTACTCATTATAATAAAGAGTGTGCGTCAAAATAATCCAGATATCGCTTATCCTCCAACATATCATTCCAGGCCTGCAATGAAAAGTCTTTTGTCCTGGAACGTCACATGCTATTCGAGAAGCCATGATTATTCCTCACGGAGTAAAAAAGCAATATGGAATTTGTGAAGGGTAACCAATGACAATCGAATTAAAAGTCATCTCTCTAACATCAACGCTCCTGCACCATACATAACAGAACTTTATAAAAGATTTCAATTGAGTGGTCAAATTCCATCATACAGACTTAAATGTAATTCCATTTACTTGAAAGTCTAAAATAATTTTTCCATCAGCAGCAACAAATGATAAAAATAAAACTAAAAAGGCTGGAAATAATTGATGAAAAATTCCTATTTTGACTCCTTATTCTTGTTGTTTTCGTGAGCCAGCTAGGCTGGCAAATTGAGGTGCGCTGCTCCACTTTTCCAACTGAACCGTATTTGGTGTGGAATTCGACTTCTTCAGTACACACACATGCCATAGGGTCCCGTTTATAAGGTAGGCAACCATTCACACACTATGAAAGGACAAAGATGGGATAGAGATTGAAAGTACATCCATGCCTGAACCGGATTCGAACCCAGGACCTCCCCATATGTAGTCATACACGCTAAACACTAGACAAGTTGGCCGGCACTCCTTATTTTTAAGCATTGAAAATAAAAAATAACTGAGGGATGATTGATTTAGTTGCATTTCATTTTCCATAGCTTGTTTTTGTCCCAGTTACCGAACATAGTTCGAAATAAAATCGATGCTTAAACAATTTTTGACAGATATTTACACACTAACGAAAAACTTACTAAAATCAAGCCGATAACCTAGTTAAGCTTTATTATAGTTTCTTTTTTAAATAGATGATTAGATAAATAAGGATAAAATTCACCGCCTCCCAATTCCGAATTTAAATCTATACATCTTCAGAACATTTTAAGTGATAAAAAACATTTATTCATGAAAAACTTAACGTCCAATTGTGTATACCTGGAAATACCACTCAAGCAGTCAGTTCATTTAAAAGTGCATAATAGTGTTCAAATGAAAGATCTCAGAAAATATTACTCCATTGTTGTATTCTTTGAACAAGGTGTGAGTACCCATCAAAGGAGCTGTAGGGAATTTCTAATGAAGTAAAATGGGTTACCTGTGTTAATTACCCCCTCTAAATTCCAGGCTACACCGTTAATTTTGATAGTAAATCCTTTTGATTCTCAGAATAAAATCATTAAAAGATGAATGATAGTTTATTAAAGACATGGTGGATTGTTTATTATTATGGAACAGAATATCGATAAACTATATACAATTAACGTTACTTATGTGACAGGTGGTATAAATTTTATTCTTTGAGGATAAAAACTCTCACAAATTCGGAAAATAAAAATTTTTTACCTTAATATTCTAACAAAATTTAGAGTTTAATCGTACAGGCGACAAGAATCATTTAATGTGATGTGCTACACAAAAAGGTAAACTTCCATGTATCATCAGATAATTTTAAATATTTTTCAGCTCTATTTGAAAAGTGGTTCGGTTTAGTAATTGCACAAAGATTTTTGATCAGGACTAATTCGTCCAGAACCTAGTTTAAAGGGGATTCTAAACTATTACTCCACATTCAATGTTGGAATCAAATTGAAAAATTACTAGATCTAGACAAAATAATTAGGTAATCATTTAGCTGATAGCTCAGCATATGAAAAGAGGAAAAAACTTAAAAGAATATTTTCAACTAAAATGCATGCATTAATATTTCAATTAAAATAAAAATGAGAATTTTTCATTTGACATAGCTTTTTAACCCCTTAACCGGCTATCCCGAGATAGGGGCAACTGGCTTCACTGCAATGCTTCAAATTCAACCCCTGGAAATGACGGAATACCGTGAAATCGTAGCTGGGGAATTTATTTACTGAACGGTCACGGTTGATTTAACTAATGCAAGCGAAAAACGAAAGTGTTTCAAGGAAGGAACAGCTATTTACGTTTTACTTCTCTATATTTATTCGCATTTAGTTATAGTAATTAAAGCCTATCTAACAATTGAAATTTATAAGTAACGTATACAATACTAATTTTCACCTTTTTTTATCAAGTTTTTAAATAATTAATATTTTTTAGTTTTGTATAAAAATATGTGACTTGGCGACAAGGTTAAAATATTAGAAATTTTTTTACTTAATTTGTTCAAAAATATGAAATTTTAAAATGTTAAAAATTTAATTTAAAATTAGAAAGGATAAAATAAGTAATAAATTAGATGCTTATATTTTTTTTTTTTACTTTTGAATGAATTTAGTATTTTAAACAATTCTGCAATGATTTTTGTACAAAATATATAATCTAATTTTAATAAAATGCAACTATGAGAAATTCTTTCACTTTTTAGAGTTACATTTTGTTAAAATTAGATTATATATTTTGTTCTGCGAATAATTAATCTTTGTAATATCTCGGGTATTATTTAATTTTACAAAGTACCTAATTTTAGCTTATAAATTGATTAACTTGCTACTAATTATCTCATTTTAAATGCTTACCTAATTTATAAAACAGTGTCAAAAAATCGGAACTGTTTAACTGTTGACTGGGTACCTAATGCGAGCCCCAGAAAGATCAACGAATTTACAGTCCGTGTCCGAAACGTTATCTTCATAATAAAAATAAAATTCTTCTCCACTGCTTGAATCAGACATAATGCTCGTAAGCCGGTAATATTTTCACATATACAATTAGCTACTAGAATAACTTATGAGAGTAAAACGGGGCTCATATATATGTTTGTGTGTATATATATATATATACACTATACACACACACACACATATATATATACAAACATAGATAGGGAAGTGACAATATGGCATTTCAATAATTTGTTCCGGCCAACTGAAGGCAATTTATTCACACGCTCACCAGGAATACATCATGAAACAGATGTTTCCAAGATAATTCGATTGGAAATGTGCATCCACTACACCAGTTCTACATTTGATTTAAATTTACATTTATCGGTTTCCCATGGAATTTGAAAAAATTCCCAAGTTCCACTAGTTAGGCATTTGTCAATCCTGTAGTCAAATTGATATAATCAGAAACACCAATCTATCATTCTGCTATCTTTTTTCTACTTGTAAACAATTTAAAATTAACTACATGTGCATCAATTTTCTGTTTACTCGAGAATTTGCCTAAACATGTTTTGAAATTTCACCAAATTTTCAGTACATACATTTCGAGCATTGGCTTAAATACCAAGATAAAGGTAATTGAAAAATAGGAAGGAATAAATCTTCTTACATAACTATTTTTTAACTTTAGAATGGGACTTATGCTACTTATTATTCCACATAAAATAATATTATTTTGTTATGATTAAGATCTAAAACTTTACAAGGAAGCTGTTAATTTTAGCAAGAAAATTTTAATCTTGATTAACACTTTCACTAAATTTACATTTTGGTATAGGACTGGCAAATGATATTAAAATACATCAAGAACAACTAATTTAAGAAAAATTACTGAAAATTTTCCCTTAAATATTTAAGAAATGCATTTATGTTTCAGAAACATTATAATATGAGTTAACCATAAACAAATGATCAAATTTAAATATTTAAAAAATGTTTGACTTTAGTAATCACAAAACTTTTTCCATAAAAGGAAAACAGCGGAGAACATGTTAAATTATTTAATGTCTTTATTGTGTTTTCAAATTATTTCAATATATTTTTTTTTCTAAAATTAAGGATATTTTAAACTAATATTTTGTAAGAATAATTTAAAATCATTAAATTAAAGTTACAATTACTTACAAATTCTGGAAAATATGAAATTTTCTTTATCAGGGTAAAGAAATATTTTCATTTAATAATTTAGTGATTACATCTTAAGTATTAAGCTTTTTTCTCATATACTTCAATATCTAACAGCTTTGCACTAAAGACGTACTACTTTCAACTTCTTGAAACAGAATATTATATTTTTGAAAATAAAGTTCAATGACTTAATTCTAATATTAAAGCTCAATAATTTAATCTTCAATCAGATGTTTATAACATAAAAAATAAAATTTATTTTTGTGATAAATTAATAAATTATTATATGTATTTTTAACAGGTTAAACTTTATGTAAAATTAATACTTTCGAGCTAGACAAAGTATTCATTTCTGGTTAGGGAATTTATGTTTACAAAAATTAATTTTGTGAATATTTACTTCTGTAATCAAAAGTATTTAAAATTATTTGATTAACCAAGTAAAAATTAGCTAAATATTTTCATTTATAACCATCAAAAGAAGAATGAAGTTAAATCATTATTGTACTAAAATGTACTTTAAAAAATATTTCTCTAAATTTATAGATTATAATGATTTGCATGTCAAAGAAGTTACAATTCTGTGAAGGCAAAAAATACTTAATGTAGGGCTAATTTGAATATGTGAATAAATGTGATATTGACAAGTTCTATATTAAATATTCAATTATTAGAATGCTATTGTAAACAATAATGTTAAGGTGTGTCCCTGTTTTTATATTTTTGATATTTTTCTCCTGTTGAAAAACAAATATTCATAAGAGAGACTCATTAATTTTAGTATTTGTGTAAAACAATTTAAGAAATACTAAAAGATATGTAATAACAATACGGGCTCTTGTATGGAGTGACATTTTTTACATAATTAGAAACGGAAATCTTTCAGTACAAGGAATTTAATATGAAAAATTTGCTTTCAAAATTTTATGTTGTCAGTAGCTTACTATATACTATATAATCTACAAGGATTCTACTATATACTACAAAATCTAAAAGTATCTACAAGGATTCTACTATATACTACAAAATCTAAAAGTATCTACAAGGATTACCAATTACAAATAAACAGTAAATTAACTAATTATTACAGCACAATACAATACATTTTTAAAATCAATACATTTTTAACTATCTGGGAAATTAGAAAATATTTTTATGAATTTTTAAAATTATATATAAATATATAACATTTAAAATACGATATTCATTGTGATAACTTCTTTTAAATTTTTAATTGTTTAAGATTTTTTTAAATACAAAACCTGCTTAGTAATAAATTAAATTTTCTGATAATAATTTACAAAATAATTAAATAAAAATTCAAATTTAGTGTAATAAAAATTTATAATAAGAACTTGAAGAAATTTTAGAGCAGAACATTCACAAAAAAAAAAAAAAAAAAAAAAAAAAACTGCAAACACATGTGTGCTTCTACAGCTGACAGGGATTGATGGGCTTCCCCGCTGTAAGTCATTAGAATGTGATTATTGTGAGGTGGTCCAGGGTACAACGGAAATAGGTCCCATCAAGAATTAGAGACTTTTGTATTCTTGACAGGTGCTAAAGGGGGAAAAACTTGCATTGCAGTGAAAGACAAAACTATGTTGCCACCGCGAAGTAAAAATGATGCACTCTTCACAGAACCCCAGACGGTTAAGGGGTTAAAGTTATTAGACTAAAGTAGTGAACTTTTCTAAAAAATTTCAAGAAAGCTTAACATATTATACACAGCTTTAATAATTTAGAAAAAAAATATTTTATTGAAATTGTGTTAATATTTACAACAATAACTGATGTAAGATAAAACATCCATTATTTAAAATGCAACACTAAATAGAAGAAAACTCCACATATACAAATCAACATTAATATCAAAAACCAGAAATCATGATTTCAGATACTTATTTTTGGTTGCTTCAATTGTGAAGTTTAATTATTCAGCTTTTGCTTTGATGAATCATCATTTGGAGATATCAAAGGAACATGATTTGGATAAATCTATTACTTAGACTATTATAGGGAGAATTAACTTGAGATAAACAAAAATGCAACAGATATTGGCATGCCAAAGAATGTCATTTCAAAGTTGTAGACTCAACTCCGGTAATTTCCGACTACTTTGTCAGCATAAGGTTGAAGTCTTGCAAAGAGAAGTTGGAGAAGATTTCATATGCCATAGTGAGGAGTAAAATTTTCAATGTAACACACACACACATATATATATTTAAAAACTAAATAGTGGAGAAATTTTTGATATATATAACAAAATTTAGTTACTGGAAAAATAAAAATGTAAAAAATTCATTCAATGATTTATAATTTTATTTACTGTTAAACATTAAGTGATGAACTGTAATTAACATTTTATATCCTAAATCATGAATTAAATCAATTTACAATATTTCTGTTTAGTTTTCAGAAAGTAAATGAAAATATGGGTAGGAAATATATAATGGATCGATTTAGTTCAAAATCAGAAGGGTTTTAACATGAAAAACAGCAATGATTTAATTTAAATGCTAAAATTCCTATTTAAAATGGAAGAGTTGGTAGTTTTAGAAACTACAATGAGAAATTTTAAGATAACATAAAAAAAAATATTTATTACTGAAATATTGGACACAAACTACAATTATATAATAAATATTCATTTTATTTCAAATATCATTGTATATAATAAAAGAAAAAACTATTTTCAACAAAAATTTAAAGCTCTGATTAAAGTAATTTTTATAAAGCAAATAATTATTAAATATTTTTAGAAAATGATTCATAAAAATACAATGCAAATGCACATTTACAAAGTAAATAAATAGTGATAAACAGTTACATTGAAAAATTATTGCACATACTTTGATATCAACAGTTTATAAAAATATGGATAGAACTTCAACAGATAACAGTCCTTTCAATAAACATTAATAATTTAACAGGCAATATATATATATATACATTTTTAGGAACATAGCTTTATTGCTGAATATAAATATTATGAACAAAACATTTCTATAAGAATTTGAAGAATCAACAATAAAACCAGTGACTAATACATAAAAATCTATCCTAAGGATAATTTTAAACATGTACCTACCAGCCAACATTAAAAAATTTCAAACCCCTTACCATTCTTTAAACCTTGCCAACTAATTCCCAACACATATATCAATATTAAAATTTTGTTTCAGAAAGAAACAAATGTTACAATCTCTTACTAATAAAATTTAATACAGAAATTTAAATTTGTATTTTATTTTAATATACAAATTTAAATTTGTTTTTAATGCTGTATATAAAAAAAAAACAACGAATATTCATATATTGTAGCCAATATATTAACTGAAACACAAAGGGAGAGTGAAAGTAATCATAATTGATATACTTATCCTCTAAGCAAATAAATTCTTTTTTATTTCAGTTAATAAAAGTAAAATGAAATGCCAAAATACAAATTCTATATAAGATAATTCACAAAGCATTTAGATGTATAGAAAATTTTTTCTGTATTTTACTTATTGAATTTTTTTTAAGTGATTATCAGAGACAAATTTCAGCTACTAGAAAAAAAATCTTTGATGAATAAATTGTAACTTATAGTAACATTTAATTCAATGCTTTTAATTCAAAAGTATTTTCTAAATTTACTTTAGACAGGAAATTGCAAAATTCTTTAGATTTATGTACACAGTATGTGAGATATAAAATTTTATACATATCAGAATTTTTATAAACACATATTATTTCTGAATTAATCATCAATGTATTTACTGCTCACTGAAATTGAATGGATTGCTTAAAAATTATAAAATATATATTGCTTTCATTTGTAAAATGATAATGCTTATCAAAAAATAAAATTGTAGCTTTATTATACATCTTCACTTTTAAGTAAAACTTTAATTTTAGTACCCTTTAAAAATCAATGTGAAATAATAAAACTTAACTTTTATTAAAAATTTTTATTAAGAAATATTTTCGACCATACAAATTTCATGAGATGCAAATGGATTGTCCTTTCAACATAGGGTCACATACCTCATTTTAAAGGAAAAAATTACTTCAAATAATTTTTTAATCCCTAATAACCTAAATTGATTGATCAACAATAAATCATAAACAAAATCAAATTACATTAAAAATGGATGAAATAGATTTTAAAATTTAAGACATTTGGGACATGACTATGAAGTTATTATAAAAAGGAATAAAAATATATCTAGTTTCAAAATTTATTTATATATGTAGCATATCTCACAACTAGTAAACAGGCATGTTAAAAACTGGAAATGAAGTTTTTGCAATCAGTTTAGCTTAAGAATGTGTTGTACATCCATAGCTTGGTTTGTCTGTCACTCAACAGTAATTTTTTGCACACGAGGGCTAATTAGACAAGGA
The DNA here is from genome assembly GCA_030067965.1 of Latrodectus elegans. Lineage (NCBI taxonomy): Eukaryota > Metazoa > Arthropoda > Arachnida > Araneae > Theridiidae > Latrodectus > Latrodectus elegans. The sequence goes on from CM057810.1 coordinate 14,112,827, forward strand.
AGAACAGTTTAAAGTAGATTATGAACCACTTCAAATATCTGACCTCAAGGTAGGATATGAACCCATAAATTGTTAACTGAAGGCAAGAACATTAATCATTTGGCTACCAGTTCAGCATAAATCCATGTGATTTACCACATAGCCATAAGAGCTGGAAATTCAAATGAAAATCGTATATGAATAAACCATACAAGTTGGCAGCTATTTATGTATATGAGTATTTCGGAAAATATTTATCAATATTCAGAAAAAATGACTTTATACACAACATAGAATAATCACTTGATACAGCGATATAAGAAATGTAAATAAACTTAAGAATTAACAAAGAGAAATGCTTGAATAAGGCATATTTATATAAAAAAAACTTTAATTAGTTTTTTTAAGTTATTGTAACAGTAATATGAATATAAGAAGTTGACAAAAGACATTAAAGAAGAGAAAGCAGATTTTCCTCCAATTATATAGTCAAATATTTTTAATACACATGCATTGAGATATTCATTATGTTATTTCAATTACAGTAATATATAAATTAATGCTATTCAAATAAAAACTTTATAAAATGCTGACAGACATTTGAGCTAGGATGGTTTTGCAACTTGTTCAGCACCAATATCATGAAAGACTAGCACAATTCTAAAAAGAAAAATGCAAAAATTATAATCAAATGATGTAATGTATCCTATTGTTATCAATATTTAATATTTATAATATTAAAATATTAACACTAAAAAAGAAAAACCTGGAACAGAAAATAAACCAAATCTCTGATAAAACACTATAAAATGACAAAATTCAAACTTGAAGATAAGCAATCAATCAAACAGAATTTTTTGCTACTTTTTTTAATTATATTGTTTGAAAAATTTTGGAATCTATTAAATTGTAACATATAAAATTAGATTAATTTTTAATATTTTTAAAATTTTTTAGTGTTGTTAACTTTTTTGTAGTTAAATTATCACAAGAATATTATACAGTAAAGAATGCTAGCTTAAACCTCTATAATACAAATGATATAAAAGTAACAATACAAATTGAAATAATTATTTAAATTCTGTTACACACAATTTGATAGGTCAAACGTTCATTTAGTTTTATAAATACAAACAAAAAAGTTATGAATAAAAATGTAAGTAAAATATTCATCTAACTGGTTTAGGAAATTGCTTTGATAACAATAAAAATGTTTACCTATCATTCTCTATTCCTAAAGATTCAGATATAAATGGATACAATTTTGAAGCATAAAGTGGATTTTTTTCAGCATTAAATACACCAATAGACCACAAATTCACCATACATGTAGGTTCAGCAGATCCTCCACGAACCATTCTTTGATCAGCAACTAAATTTACAGTAATGCGCTGCAAAAATAAAAATGTAACAAAATTTAATGCCCATAAAATATTTCAAACTTCAGATTAATTTCTGCACTTTTTAAGTAATATAATTTTGCTTAAAATTAGGATTCAATCTTTTCCCTCAACACTTATTTACTTATCAGTAAAATTATAGATGGAAAAATCTTTATACACACACACACACATATATATATATATATATATAATTTTATGTAGTAAAAAAAAAGACCAATAGAAAGAAATCAAAAATGTTTATATTCATTAATTAGCATACATATTTTCTTGCTTTTACAAAGTTTACTTTTAAAACTACCAGAATTAATAAAAACTTATAAATGCATTGAGAACAAAAATTATATTTCTAATGTTTCATTATTAAAAATTAAAATTACTATACTTTCCTGTACATAATCTACAGTCATATATTAACCACAAAACCTTTTTTTGAGTAAAAAAAAAAAAAAAAAAAAAAAAAAATCCAATTATCTGTAGCTATGTATAATCTATGGCAATTTATTTTTCCAATGAATAGTTAAAAATATATACTGCTGATAATTTGGTAAAAAAAAAAAAAAAAAAACCCTACAGAGCATGGTTAAAAATGTAATAAACTGTACAGAGAAAAAACATTCATAATGAAAAAGATCTGTTTGGATCCACTTCAATGCAAAATACAATAAACTGAAATAACATTCATCAAGATACAAGATTCTAGTAAAATTTATTGATTTTTAATTTTTTTTAACTTTTAAAATGCAGTTAGACATATCTTAAAAATAAAACATATTTGTTTTGTTAATTAATTGAAAGATATGGATTATATTTGAACTGTGCATTGGATAAATTTTTTCTTTTGTACTGTACATGCTTTGTTTTTTTACCTTACATTAACATGTTTGTCGCTATTTTTTTTTATTTGATTTAAAAATTTGCTAATAGTTTTTATTTTCACATGACAATATAGGAATTTGAATATTTTCAGAGTGAAACAGTTCAGGTCAAGACAAAATGTGAAATGATGTACAACTGCAATATCATTCTGAGGGAAAGACATTTTTTTTAAATGCAATTGGACAATGCTGATTATAAATGAAATAAGTTAACTAACTTGTGGCACACTATCTCTTATTTTATGAAACATAAATGGCACTTCTTTCAAAAATTTAAATTTATATTGTAAGCTTTTCTAATGAAAAATGTTCTGTGTTAGATTATCCGCTGCACATAATCTACAGATTATATACAAGAATATACAATATCAAGTTAATTACCATTAATTACATAGTAAATTCTATCAATTTTTAAACTATCAAAGAAGTTTTTATCTCTCATCTGAACATATTATAAAAAGGTATTATTTTTTTATTTTACAGCACATAATTTTTAGTAATCTCTATTAAAATAGCATAATTTATATAATGGAAAATTAAATGATTCAACAGAATAGCAACCTTCAAATAACTTTAAAATTTATGTTCAATGTGAAAGCTGAAAATATTTTACATATTAAATGTCATTTTTAGGAGTATTGAATTGAATCTTGAGAAAGAGTTAGGAATAATAATGTTTTTTTTTTTTTTTAAACAAGTAACAAAGAAAAGGCAAAAGTTGAATTATATATAATTACCTCAATTGGTTTTGACAATATTTCAGCTAAAAGTTTGGAAAGATCAACTTCAAAATTCTTAGATATATTAACACTGGGAACATTTGTATAAAATACACATAAAGGCATCCTGAAAAAAAAAAGTAATTAATAGGTAAAGTTTGATAAAGTAAACATTAGATAAGATTCTAATTTCAATTTTCAACTATTGAACACATTGAACTTTTCTAAAGATATAAAATTTCAATTAAAAATATCTGTTTTTATAATAAAAAATTAGAGAAGTAGTAACTGCTTAGTTTTCAATAATTTTCAGATGTTATTTCATTTTAATCATCTAAAATGTTATGTTTGAGAATCATTTCAATGATTTTTGCAACTATCTCATGTGAGCTATCAAAAACTATAAACAGTTTTAACAATTGTTATACAATGTATAATAGGAAAATGATTTTAAATATGTAGCAAAATAATTCATTTTTCCTTGATGATGGTAAATATGCAGCAATGATTCCTCTACAGTAACCTTTTGTATAAGAGGGTTAATTCAGTTATTTTAAAAATCATTTTGGAACCATTTTAAACATCTGTGGCAACAGAAGAGGAATCTACAAAATGCTGAAATTGAAGCCCAAAGCGATGACTATTCAGTTACTTCAGAACAGTATTGGTAATTCCATAACATATATTGATAAAACTAGCAATGCAAAATTATAAATTACTGTTTATAATATATAATTCAAATTGGATTTCTAACTTGCATATATAACACAACTTTACCTACATAAATATTTTAATTTATTAACAAATAACATATACACAGCTTAAAATTTAACAATGAACTCTTACAAGATTAATTTTTCATAAAGCTTGAATAAATTTATCTCTGTAAAACAATATTTTTTACATTTGTCTGTTAAGAAATTTTTAATATACTCAACTTGAAAACTTATATATAAAATATTATAGGTGATGCAGATAAGCTTGGAAACATATGAAATGAACTTTTACAACTATTAAAAGCATCTATAAAATTGAAGAAAATAAACTTTTATAATAAAAAATAAGTAATTTATCATACACAAGTCTCTTAATATATTTAATTAAATGTACAGATGGTTAATAAAATAATGGAAATACTTTAGATTTAGAAAGAATTCTCTATCAGTATGGAATAAGACTACCTTTAGCATAAAATATATTACAATAAGTTTTACTGAAGATAAAGTTTTTGGACATGTCAATTTTTTGATGAGGTGAAAATTATGTTCTTAACATAATAATATAAGATAATAAATACATTAAATAAATATGCAAACATTTATAAAAATAAATCAGTGATCTTAATTGAATATTATACAAATATATTTTCAAATTAAACAATCATTTAATATTATCTTCAGAATGTTTCCATACTATAAAAAATTGTTTAATCAATATTTTATGGAAATAATTGCAATTTTGTATTTATATAAATCACTTAATAAGCAAATCAGGTTTCTAATACAATAATTAGCATCATTAAAGTAACACTAATTTTAAAGAAAATTAAACTTTTAAAAGTATTTGTCAGTTTTCAAAATTAAAAAACAAATAAACACCAAGAAAGATATTTTTTAAAAAAAATTGCAAATAGAAGCAGTGTTTATCAAATTTTCTGATTTTTACAAAGATATATTTGATAAATTTAATCAGTAATTTATTAAATGAAAATTACATTAACATTTAATAATTACATTGGTATAAACATTATATATAATTATTCTTGAATACTTTTCTTCTATAAAAATATTCTATAGTTTACATTTTACTTTTAGACAGATATATCCACAAATGAGGTTTAAAAAATTTAATGAATAATATGAAAAGAACCTATAGTTTTATTACTTTTACTGAAATAATGATTTTTCAAAGTCCAAATTAATAATCTGCAATAAATGCAACAAACAGATTACTTATATATAATGAAATAGTGGTGAGAGAACTTAATACATATACAAATTTTTTTTTAAACAAAAATGATTGAAATTTTTATATTGGTATTTTTTTTTAAGATGGGTGCCATTGCCTGGTATTTTAAAAATTGAATTTAAATACAAAAAATAAATTTTGTTAACATTAGAAATTTAGCTTTATTATTGGTTGTCACTGCAGTAGGTAGCGGTATATTATTATTTTTTTTAGGTGAGCGCAATTTCATGGTATATTAAAATTTGAATTTTAAAAATTTCACTTTTAGTTATAAGAATTTTAAAACTTCTATAGTACTTAATTATTATAAAATATTAAAAATTTTGATATCTGGAAAAATGTGCAATTTTGAAGTTGAAGTTCGAACACGATCAGTATTGGTAGATAGATAGTGTGAGTAGCGACATAATTTAGGATAGCGACAGAGCTGTAGAGCGCTTGGCACAAAAATTTGAAATAACGCCAAACCTGTACAGCTCTGTAAACTTTTACCATATTTTCTCAGGAAAATATATAATTATCAACCAAATTAAAATTAACAGCAAATTAAATCAATGAATTTTCATATTACACAATGGCATAATCCAGCAGTATATTTCCTAATAAACAACATTTAATTATTTTTATGATTGCATATCTTATTATTTCATAACAAAGTAAAATTAGTAAAACACGATTAGACTATAATGAAACATGTCAAAACTAAAAAGGACTTCTGGAAAATTAATGATCCAAAAGATATTGTAGCAAAATGACTGATGGTAAATAGAAACAAAATTTTTAATATATCGAGCAATGGCGCCTACCTTAAAATAACATCAGTGTAGCACTACCTACTACAGAGCCAACTGAACAATAAAGCTAAATTTCAAACGTTAACAAATTTAATTTTTTTTAAAATTTAAACTCGATTTTTAATAAACCGAGCAATGGCGTTCACCTTAAAAAAAACATCAGTGTAGCGCTACCTACTACAGTGCCAACCAGGCAATAAAGCTAAATTTTGAACGTTAACAAATTTTATTTTTTAAAATTTAAACTTGATTTTTAATATACCGAGCAATGAAGCCCACCTTAAAAAACATCAGTGTAGCGCTACCTACTACAGTGGAAACCAAGCAATAAAGCTAAATTTCAAATGTAAATAAATTTCATTTCTATTTAAACTCGAATTTTAATATAACGAGCAGTCACGCTCACATTAAAGAAATTTAAGTATGCGGCACATTCTAACACTAACATGAAAAACACATGACACACAACTTAAACATTCATTTACTAATGGAAACATTCATTTGTATAAAAACTTTAATTTCTAAATATGAATAAAATTGTAATGAAAAACAAAATAACCTCATTTAACTTCATCAATCTCCGGGTCGTTACTTTTCGGCAAATATACCGTTTTTATCGCTTTTAAAAAATCTTCTAGTTTGTTTTCCTGATGATTCTTTCTCCATACGTACTCCGCGAAAACATAAAGTTAATATATCCTCATCCATGCTTATTAATTTTCGCAAGCTACACGAAATCTCCAAAAATCGAATATTGAAACTCAATACTTTAAGATTATTCTATAATAATTTCAAGGGTTACATACAAAATGCGCATGAAAACGAAAAGCATATCATACCTACGTAATCCGAACCAGTAAACTAGCCTGGCACACTTTATCGCATTCTTGGCGCATTTTACCCTCTGTACGCTTCTCTACTATTTAGCGAAAAAATGATTTGGGTAGACTGGTATTGAGTTTATTTGTAAGTGAAAGAGAAAATTTAGCCAGGAAATCTGGTCTTTTATTTCCAAATACACCACTGTGACCCTTGATACGAGAGAAATCGAAGAATATATTTTTGATATTGCACATGTGAATCCAAGTCTGAACTTATACAATGAGTTTTTCAAAGCTTGTTATATCTTACAGAGCCAGTAGGGATGACATCCAGCCACTGCAAATCAAATACTTTTTAAAAGGTTTGTGTATGGCATCTTTAACAGCAAGATTAACGCAGAGTAATTCCGTTAGTAAGATAGAACAATAATCAATAATGCAGTATATCTGTGATGTGTGTGACTCACTTCAAAACCATACTTATGCACCTACTTTTTCGTTAACCCTACTCCCATCTCTAAAGTAAATAAGATCGTAATCTTCTGCCTTAATCTTATCAAATGCAGCAAAAGGAGCAGGAGATCTTGTCGATGGATGGCGTAGGGAAGAATAATTCAAATCGCCATCAAAATGGTTAGGAAAAGAATCTTGAGTATAATGATAATAGATATTTTGATGAAGTATCACAACATCAAGAGGTGGAACACCATAGAGAATAAAGAGAGCATCATAACTGATTGTTCCAAACCCTCTAACAATCATCAAGAGCAGTTTTCTTTGTATTTTCCTGATAAGTTTTCTGTTTATTTTTTCTTTTAACTGTCTCCTCAAACTTGGAATACATAAAGAATAACTGAGACAATACCTTGTTTACAAATTATTTTTGAATCTTCAAATTTAATACCATGACTGTTATTGCAAATTCTATAGAATGCATTTGTAAGAATGTTATCCTTAACTAAAATGTATTTCACTGTGGATTCGGTTATGACCAACAGTCAAAGACTATATCCTCACAGAAATTGATGTGCATGGTCTTCTGGGATAGGAAAGCCATTCTTCTCATTAACTCTTTTGCCACAAGAGGTGCAATAGCAAATGCTGAACATTACTGCAAACCTCTAAATAATATGAATGTTGAATTCCATTAAAACATTTTTTTGGAAAGTTTCACTGGGAAGTGTTTGACCATCCATTCTATAGACACGACCTTACTCCCATCTGTTCTTGCAGCTAAAAAATTCCTGTTCAAGCACATCTTTATCATAGATGAAGATGTACAGATAGCTATGATATATTGGCTCCATCCCTAGACGACAAACTTTTACGATACTTAAATAAAAAAATTTATCCCATTGTATATTAAGTGCTATAATTCTGATGGTTCTTATGTTGAGAAGTAGCTGAAATATTGTTGCAAATCCTTCAAGGTAATTATGTTTTTGTTTCTTTTAATGAGACAAGGGACACTTACTTTCTGGTTGACCTCAGTAATATTAAATAGTAAGAAAATTTTAATAAGTTCTTATTTCAAATTTGTTATTCATAAATTCAGATGATAGAGCGAAAGTTCAGTTTTTATATTGGCACAGGTATCATAAAATCCAGGATTCCAATTTATTTTGGCGATGAAGAAATGTTGCCAAGATAAATTATTGTGACGTGTGCAATGACGACAACATATATGACATAATAAAATGAAGGTTATAAGTTCAGTATCTCAATATATGATTTCTCACCAAATCTGGTGCCCTTTGTTTACTTTGTAGTGTTGCCAATTTCAGCTTTTGTTTTTATTGTAGTGTTGCCAAATTCAGTTTTAGTTACTTTTTTGTTGCCACTATTCATTTTTCTTGTGTTTTACATAAATTTTACAGCAATTTAAATTTTACTTCGACTTTCATTGTTCTAGAACATTCTTTGTTTCTATTGGAATTGAAAGCCATTTGTCTTTTGTTGGTGCAATTAAGGGATGTGCTTCATTGTCACCAGCATCTAATCATCGTAAATTTTTCTTTTTTACAATTTCTTTTACATTATTTCATTTTATTTAGTTTATTTAATATATATATTTATTATTATCTTATTAATTTTTTATTATCTTTTACATTTTTGTTAATTTATTGTTATATTTCCATGATGTCTCATGCTCATAGTGTTGTTGAGAAATATCAACAGATTATTTTAGCTAAAATTAACGATGGATACTTTAATTTTTCAAGCTCTAGGCCAACAGTTGGAAAACCCGGAATTGTTAATATAATTTTTTAAATTCAATTGGCTCAAGATCCGCAATTATTAATTAATTTTCTAATGGAAATAGACTTATTAAAATACGCGAATTGTAGAAAATGTGGATCAATAATGAAAATTACCCCAAAGAAAGGCTATTCTGATGGTTTTTCTTTAGTTTGTAAAAAACGTATTGATGGATAGCAATGTAACACTGAAAAATCTATTAGACATGGTTCTTGGTTTTCAAATTCTAAATTAAAATTGTTTGAAATTTTATATATTACCAATGAAATTTCAAGGGGATCCAAAACGGAACATTATTGAAGAGTATTCATTCTCAAAAGCTACTTTGGCTGATTGGAGGCAATTTATTAATGAAACTCTTTTAGATTACATTGAACTTAATTCAGAAAAAATAGGAGGAAGGGCAAAATTGTTGAATTAGAGGAGTCCAAATTTGGCAAGCGAAAATATCACAAGGGACATAAGGCTGACAGTCAGTGGGTGTTTGGAGGGGTTGAGAGGGATTACGGAAGAGTTTTTTTATTTGCTGTCCACGATAGAACACAGGAAACATTAATACAAATTATTAAAGATTGGATTTTGCCAGGCACTTCTGTGTATTCCAACTGTTGGAAGAGCTATGACTGTTTAACTGAGGAGGGATTCGAACATTTAAAAGTCAACCATAAGTTGACATTTGTTGATCCAGAAACTGGATGTAACACAAATACAATTGAAAGTATGTGGAGGCATGTAAAAGCGTCTTTACCTACATATAATCGTAAGACAGATTTTAAATTTTACCTTGCGATGTATATGTTTCATAAAGCTTGCATAGCTGCAAATGAAAATTATTTTAATAAATTTGTTGAAATCATTTCGGGAATTAATTGGGATGAGTACCAAATTTCGCAGAAGGTGTAATTATTTTATTTAAATTCTGAATGTATTTTTTTTTATTGTATTAGTGTTTTATCTTTATTTACTTTAAAAGTGTATATATTTAAAAAATATTTTTTGCATGCTTATCTTAAAATTTATAAAGTGTATATATTTAGAAAAATATTTTTGAATGCTTTTTAAAAAAAAAAAAAAAAAAAACTGAAATGTGACACTGGTGACAACGAAAAAAATTTCGAAAAAACATACCAATCAGCATATCAGCTGAACTTCATATCAAGTAAATCCATCATTTATATTTATTTCCCTTTTTTAATTTTCTAAAATGCTTATTTTTCGATTGAACTTCCGGGAAATTTCCAGTGTTAGCTTGGCGCGCTTACTTTGGCGCCGAAAAAAATTCGCCGCGTTGGCCAATATATGGGGATACTGAACTAGTTCCAAATGAAGTTGCCAGATACATAAGAAAATCCGCCAAACTCAGAATTTGGCATCATGGAAACAGGAATTTGGTATCTGCGCCTTTTTGTCTATAAAATATTCAATAATGTTCCGTTTTTTTGGCGGGGAAGGGCATTTATCACACAATGAAATTTAAAAATACGTAAGCTGCAAGTAATAGTAGTAGTAATATGGCAGAAAACGTTTTGGAGCTTTATGCTCGTAGGTTTATAGCTTACATTGAATAGAATTTAGTTTTTTTCACAAAACTCGTCAAAAATTTAGAACACCATTTTGGAGCATAGTCACTTGGATGCATCTAATGAAGTAGTAAAAATCATAGTATGGTTAAATTTTATGCATAACAGACCCAAACGAAATGCAGAAAAAAACATTTTACATTAAAATGATTAAATATTTTTGGAACATAATTTATGTATCTACTCTCTAAATATATATTTTCAGATCCAGATTAATTTTCTGCAGAATAACGAAAACTTTAAGCATAAATTATTCACAACAACGTAATAAAAATATTTATTAAAATCAGTAAACTGTCACTTTAACCAAGTTTCATTTTAAAAAGAATGAGCAAATGCAAGCCTACAGACAAAATTGAACATTCTTAACAATGAAATATTTTATATTAATACAAACCTGAAAGAGAAATTAATTTAAATACAATTTTATTAAAGATCAATGATTTTGACTTTCAAATGTTGACCTTAAAGACTATGCACCTTATTACTCATTCAAAATCTCAACCAAACTATGATGAAATCTACAAAATGTTGCCATAACTTTTCACAATTGGTAATAGTTTAGTTTTGAAAAACTCACACAAAGAAATAAAAAATAGAAATATTAAAAAGTGACTCAATATTACGTAGATATATTTTTTTATTCTGAAATTCTTAGTGAAATTTTTTTGTTTTTGAAACAAATTAAAAATTTATTTTAAATGCAAATTTATTACAAGAAAGTGGCATCACAGTTGTTTGTTTTCTTTTGGTCGATTGAAAACATGTGGTTTTAGCCACTGGTTTATTTGTGAAATTTTGAAGAGAAATTTTTGATTTTGACTAATTATCAAAATGCCGAAAAAGACAAAAACTGGTAAACAGAGAAAAGATAGGTTTTACAAATTAGCCAAGGAAACTGGTATGTGTATTATCAAGCATATCATTGATTTTTTTAATAATAATTTTAAAAAATCGCATTGCAAAAAGCTTAATGGAAAAGCTAATAATACATTGATTATCATTGGTAACTGTCACTTTAAGAGATATTGCTATGTTCACCTGATAAAAATTTATCCTATATTATTTGAAATGGAAAAATGCTATCGTTGGACTAGTTAAACTGTCAAATCGCGTTTCACACTAGCTCTTAATTTATTTTAGGTGAAATTTTAATTTTAGTATAAATAATGGGTAAAGGACGACGGAACTGTACAGGGTTGGCACAGGTGCCGTATAATCCAGGGTTCTAAATTCTGAATTTTTTTAGCAATGAAGAAATATTGCCAAGATTACGTATTGTTACGTGCTCGGTGACGTAAATACTAGGGTCGCCAAAAAAAAAAAAAAAAAAAATTACTGCATAATTTTTATAGCTCTCCATCTGTATGAATTAATAAAAACCAAGTTGCCTAGTACATAAGAAAATCTGCTAAAAAAATATCCTAACACAGAATTTGGCCTCTTGGATTATATGGCACTTAAGCCCAGGGTTGTTGCGATTTCCAATTTTCGCTCCAAGCGCTGCATAGCTATCTCGCCAACCTAAACTACGTCAATATCCGCTTAATAAATATCAATCGCAATTGAACTTCAACCTTGGTATCGAAAAAATAATAAAATTACATACATAATCTTCATCACTCTCTGAATTTTTACTTTTCGGTGAATACACCATTTTAATCGCATCTAAAAAATCTTCTATTATGTTTTCCTGATGATTATTTCTCCATACTTACTTCGTGAAAATGTGAAGTCAATATAACCTCATTCATATAAATTAATTTTTGCAAGCAACACAAAACCACCAAAAATCGAATATCGAGATTTAATGCTTCAAGATTGTTCTGTGATAGTTTCAAGAGTTACATACAAAACACGCATGTGAAGCAAAAACACATCATACTTACGTAATTCGAACCGGTAAACTAGTCTAGCATTCTTGGCGCATTTTACCCTCTGTACCCTTCTCCACTATTTAGCGAAATGTTTTCTATATCTCTGAAGAGAATGTGTAAATAATTAATAATCTAAAATGTTTGTAATAATCAATTGAAATTTTAGATATTACGTTGGATTGTGTGAATCAAGTTGTATAAAATAAATATATCAACAAAATCAAATATATCTAACAATTGATTATAAGGGGTTAGATTTTCTTGAGCTATTTTTTTCTCATACCAGCTCTTTCAGTGATTATGTTAAATGCTGTATGTTTAAATTCTAATTCATATGTACTAATACATATTGGATTTAAATGTTTTGCAAAGCTTTATGCTTTTAAATATTACTTCATATCTCTACATACATTCATTCATTTATAAATTATGTGCAAAAACTGGTTATGCCTTAACTTTTAGTAGCCAGTATATAACAAAGTAATCAACAACACATTAATCATAGATTATGTACATGGAATTAGTTTAGTTCTTTAATATTAAAAGTGGTAGAAAATGAGGATTCTATTTAGCATTTGCAACCTGTTCTTTTGATAATTTTGATTGTAAATGGTATTTGATACTTTTCTGATGTTGAGATTAAATATATATCATAAGTAACACACAGTTTAACAGAATTACTATAAACATCATGTAAGCCTCTAAAAGTTAACTATCACAACACTATTTCAAATGCCTAAAATGTAATTTACTTATTAAAGCAATAATCTTGGGCAGAAAATATTAATTTGTAATTTGAATTTTAGTTTTGTTTGCATTTTAAAATTAAAATTTGTTTAATGTTTAACTGAAATACTTAAATATATCTTTTGATTGTTATAATTATTTATATTGGAAATTTTACCTTTCTACATTCCAACGTTAGCAGAGAAGCACAAATTCTTAAAATATGTAGACATTTAAAATATGACATTAGAGACTTGTTGGCTAAATTTAAGTTATAAAAAGTTTCTATACATTTGATGTTCACTTTGGAGAATAATTAAACTTTAATGATTCCTTATACATAACACCATTTCCACACAATCAGAAAGATGATGAGTATTATTGATGACAAACTTAAAAATTAAATACTCAATACCCAACAATGTGCCCAGCAAAGCTGTCTAGCTTAAGTCAACTGTCTCCTATTAGCAAGAACTGAAATTTGTTATCAAATATTTCGATCTATAATAGATATCCTAAATATATGAAATAAGCACCACCCAGGTTTAATTCTAGTATGCATAAAATGGTGGATTTGACAACATTTTAAAGGGTAATAAAGTTTACAAATTGAAGCTGTTCACAAATTTTTTTTGTCTTTGCGTCTACCAAACTTTGGAAATCATACCAGGAGTATTGCAATGAAACACTATCAAGAGCTAACAATATTGAGCAACTTACATTATGATAGAAGTTTAGCATTTTTGCCTGCTAGGTTTACAGTAAAAATTTGATTGCACTTAAATTTTAAATATGGCAATCTGATGTTCAAATTTCAAATATTTCATTATAATTACTTCAGAAGTAATTATGATGCTAATAACTAGAAACTAATTTTACAAGCATTACATTATTTATTATGTAATATAAACTAAGTATCATACATAGTCTACACAATGAGTTACAAATGGCCAATAAAACTTACTCAGTGACCTAAATAAAATGTATTTATATGAAAACTCTTACTTAAATTAACCAGACCCTAAGTAAAACCTAGCTGAAACAAAAATATTGTGACTTAAGTATTATACAATATTTAAAATACTCAATTTGATTTAATAACCATTAATGAAATTTATGCTACAAATATGTTTGTTTATTATGTACTATTTGTTATATTTATCAATAACCTTTCAATCTTGAACAATGATATTACTCGTAAAATTGCTTCAGGGGGAAAAAAATCTAATGTCTTTATTTTGTATTCAAATAATGACTATTCTGAGATTGCTTATAAATTTATTGCCTGTTGATTTATGGGGAGGTGCCAACTCAGGTTTCAACCTTTCACTTCTCTATTTTTCAATATTACTAAATATTAGAAGATTTAGAATTTGTTATATTATTAGTAAAATTTGGGCTGTCTAAGTTATGCATATATTATTTAAAACTGTGATTGAGCATTTGTTGTTATGAAGTTGTGTTTGAGCATTATTTAAGCAATAACATTGTTGCTAACACTTGTTTATCATGAATGTAAATTAATGTGCTCAGAGAGAGAGAGAAAAAAATATTTGTTCAAATTGCAGTATTTTGATAGATTAAAATTTTTAGAAAAAAGTTATGAAGTTTTTAAGTGTTATAAAATAATTCTGTATACTGTGTTTTAATCTTAAATGAATACATATTGCATTTTTGGTATGTTAGTATGTTTTCGTTATATCATATTTAATATTCTTTGCTAGGTTACCGTTCAAGAGCTTCATTCAAGTTAATACAGTTGAATCGTAAATTTGAATTTCTACCAAAAGCTCGAGTTTTGATTGATTTGTGCGCTGCACCTGGAGGATGGCTACAAGTGGCTCAACAAGCAATGCCTGTTTCAAGTATAATAATAGGTTAGTAAACATAATTTTCATTATATTAAAATAAACTTTCAAACTTATTTTGTTCTAAACTATTTTTTTGAATGCTTTATTTGTTCAATATTTTTGCAAAGTTTTTTAGGAGTTTTCTTTAGTTTTTTTTAAAAGTGTATTAAATTGTTTGCCAAAATTTAACATTTTTATTCTTTTCAATTGTATTTTGCTCATTTACTTATGACAGATTCTACATAAGTTAAGAATATTTTAACTATAACTTTTGTCAAATTTAATTGTATATGCAAATTTAAAAATTCAGTTGTAGCAGTATATGTTGATAATATTGTGTAATATTTGATGAACGTGAAGGATCAATAGAAGTTAGATTTATAAAAATAAACTAGAAATAACTGCTCTTGGAAATATCAAATCTTTATTAAATGTAAAATTTGAAAATTGCATTAATTCCATTTATTTATGTACACTAGAAAATTAATGTTCAAATTTAAAGATTTACCTTAATCTGTTATAAAATTTCAAATGATATTGAGTTTTAAATTACTTTAAAAATTAAGATAAAGGATATAGTTAAATAGGAAAAGATTTCCTCTTGTTCATTTTATCATTATTGAAAAAATTACCTTTCTGTCATTTTAATAGACAGAAGAGGATCTAATATTAGTTTCTCTTGTGAATTTAGTGATTCTATTTTCAAATGATTACATATTTGAACTTGAGGAAATTTATATAATATAATAATTAAGGTTTTCCTTAAACTCTCTCTAAATGTTATACAATACATTTCAGTGTTAAAAAAGGTTTAGTTTTTGACACTGTAGTGTATTGCTGAAGGCCATTGAAAGGCATTTTTAATATCTCATATATTACCTTTTGGAAAGCCTTTCCTAATATTATTATGCCATATTCATATTCAGCAAGAAACCCTGAAAACTCCTAAGTAGATACTCTGACAGGCATGCTCGCTATGGTCAGAGGTACAATGTCTATTTCCTATTGTTCAGCAATGGCTGGGATTGAACCTAGGACCTTATTGTCTGAAGTATGGTCTCCTGACATTACTAGATCACAATGAGGCCTAACTAGGTTAGTTTCAAACTGATAGACTGGAGTTGCTGTTTGACTCAGCATTATTTAACCTATGAGGACATAATTTAGTTTTGTAATGTCTTTCATATGGAGATTAAGTAAACATAAATGCTTTATGATTAGTTCAGTGTATCATAGTTTATTGCATTATGTAGGAGCGTAAAAGAAGTGATTTGGTTTTCAAATATCATTAATAAATAAAATGCCCTTTAATTTTTATGAAACTAAAGTTTTCTGTGACAATCAAGCTCCAATATATTTTACAAAGAATGTATTAAGACCTTTAAAACAGCAAATTATGATTAGATTTCAGCTCATTAAACAATTTGTAAGTATTTTGTAACACTGAGTATAAAATTGAAAAAATACTAAGAAATCTGCTTATATCAAAAAGTAAGCTATTCTTTTTTCAAATTACCTTTTCCTTAGATGATGTGTTAGACTTATTTTGCAATCTTTTTTTCTAAACAAGTGAAGCAACCTTTTTCTAGAAACTGCTTCAAAGAATTCTACATTGCCAAAACAATGTAAGAATTTGTTTCAACAAAAGAACATCTTGAAATAAGAAGTATAGGCATCTTGGAGAATAAAATAGTTCTAAAGATGTATGCTATTCATGTCAATATTTTTTCTTAAAAAATATTATCTTCAAGTTCAAAATGATGCTGATTAATTTGTGCAGAAAATTGTGTTAAGTAGTTAGAAAATTGAAAACTGAATATTTCCTTAAAAGGAAATAATATTAAGTAGTCCTTTTGGGATTTACCAAAAATTCATTCTCTGTTGAAAATTGCTCAATGACTTTAAGATTTTTGATTGGCTATAGAAGTTGAATGTTTCTAAAATTAATAGATGACACAGAGAAGACTTAGAGAAATGCCTGTAATTTTTAAATATAAAGAGATATCATAATTTTTTCAGATTCAAATTATCAGAAATTTTAAATTAATAATTTTAAACTGTCAAATTACAATTTCAACTTATAAACTCAACTTTCATAAAACTTAAAATCAATAATGAAACTTACCCCATAAAATCAAATATTGTTAGAACTGCTATTAACTTTTGTGCACATCAGAAGTTGTAGATTGGAGTCTATGTGCAGATTAAAATTCATCAAGTTATTATCCCCATTTTATGAAATCCTTTTTTGTATCTGCATCAGGAGTTAAATGAATTCAGTTATTTATTATTATTATGTTCTTGTTGTTTATCACTTGTGTGGTTGAAGAAGTATATCAATTACATCACTTTTCTATCATATTTAATTTAAATTTTGAGTACTTTCACACTTCTGTATTAATTTTACTAAATTTAAATATAATTTTATATAAATTATATATTATTTTTCTAAATTTCTTTAAAATTTTGGTTTTATTTTGTTAGTATTTGTGTTTTGTCCAAATTAATGTAAAACAAGTTAGTTAAAATAAATTGTAAACACACAAAAATTTGACATTCAAAATTCAGTTATATTTTTTACACTGTGCCTCTTAAAACATAACTTTAATTTTCTGATTATAACGTCCTAAAAATAAACTAGTTACTATTCATCTATAACATAAAAATTAGTTTCTGTTACAGAAATCGTTTTCAATACAAAGTTGAGTTGTTGTATTTAATGTCATAAACTTCTTAGAACTTTGAAATTATTTTAATTTAAATATATTTATTTTAAAATGTTTCTCATGGTAATAATATGAATATATGTTTAAAGTCGTGGCAACTATGTTTATTTTAACCGCTCATATTTTTTACATGTTTTGTTTTAACTTTTTGCATTGAAGTATAAGTGATGCTGTATATGCAATGTTTTCATTTGCATCCTTATCATTAAAACTTATTTTCATTGTAATCACATTAGATGGTGATTTCATTTGACTGTTGTACCCATGGAAAGTAAATATTGACTTAATCATGTATTAAATTTGAATTGTTTAAAGGCTAAATTTGATTATTTCAAAAGTAAAAGTACATTACAAACAAATGAAAAAAATTTCTGTTTATCAGGATATACTTATATATAAAAATTAATATTTCCTTATCAACTCATTATTCTCATATTAATCTTATGATAAGCAACTATTCTGTAAAATATAAAACTTTCGTATGCATAATATTACAGCATTTTCATTGAATTTTTAATGTACTGGATTTGAAAGCTTTTATTCTATGTTCAGTGTGATTTTATTTCCTTTTATTAGTAAAAGTATAATTTTCAAGATATTTTTATGCTTCCATTAATGTCATAGAATACAAAACTCTTAATATAATGTTTATTTTACTTTTAATAGGTGTTGATCTTGTTTCAATTAAACCTCTACCAAATGTTATCACATTTCAAGAAGACATAACAACAGACCATTGTCGTCAAGTAAATTTTAGATTTGTCTTTTTCTACATGGTTTTATTGTGGATTATGACTTGCTGTATGATTCCATTTAATTTTAGGTTCTGAAGAAACAGTTAACAACATGGAAAGCTGATATTGTACTTCATGACGGTGCTCCTAATGTAGGCAAAAGTTGGATTCAAGATGCATTTTCTCAAAGTATAGTTGTTTGTTTGTTTAGATAATTCACTACTTTTTTAGAAATTCTGATAATAATTTGGAAAATAAATTTTATTTCAGATCAACTGACTCTCAGTGCACTGAAACTGGCAACAGAATTTCTTGCAAAAGGTGGCTGGTTCATAACAAAAGTATTCAGATCTAAAGATTACTTATCACTTGTTTGGGTATTCAAGAAACTGTTCAAATATGTAAGTAAAACATTTTTACATTTGCCATCTATTGTAAAAAATGCTAGCATTTATAATCAATAGATAAGTTTGCTACCACAAAAAATATTTATCGTTGCATTGTAATCATTTTCATTATCGAACAATTTCCACATTTATCAGAAATTATATTGGGATATTACAAAATATATCCAATCTTTTTTGATTCAAAGAAAAACAAAACTTATTTTCAACGTCATGAGAAAAATGTACATTATCATTTGAATGGGAATAAAATGGAAGAAATTAATTAAACCCATTAAAAATTTCTTAATGCAAACTTTATGAGAATACTTTCATTTTTGTTACATTTAAATGGATCATGTGCACAGGTATAGCACTAAAAAGTCACATTTTGTGTATTCAGAAGTTAAAAAAATGTCTTCATTTTTCAGTTAAAGAGAATTCTGAGGATTTAAGTTCCTCTTTAATAATAATCGAAAAAATTACTTGAAAATTTTCTTTTTTTCCTTATTCATTTTATTATAATAAAAGATATTTGGCAAAGTTTTATAATACCATAGTAATAATAATTCTGAAATTAGTTCTTTTTTTAATTCCAGAGCTCAAAATTGACTTAATATTTTTAAAATCCATAATTTTTAAAAAAAACGTCTTTATTTTTCAGAATAAATTCTGAAGTTCTTGAATTTCTTTTTATTAATTCAATTTTTTAAATTAATTATATAAATTTATGTTTTGTGTGATAAACTTCTGTCCATGGAATATATTCTTTATTACTAGTGCATTTTACATGTTAACAGCAAAATTAATATTTCCCCTGTTCAGCTTCTCCTTAAACTGGAAACAAAGTCACAATTTTATAATAGAAAATTTTCATCATTGCTTTTTTTTCATTGGCTATGAAAAAGACATGATTGATTCTACCATAGCTATTACTTGCATTGCTTGGCAGTTGGCAATTAGCCTCTATGTTTAAAATAAATAAATCAGTTCTGATAAGAATAATAAAAGATTAATAAGATTGATTGTCTCATTTAAATATCATTGACATAATATAAAAAAAGGAAAGTTATTCAAAGGTTTTTAATTTAATTAAACAATTACAATATACTATTTTTGATTGAATCACAAATTCTTAAATGTCTTGTAAAATCATACAGATTTTCTACTGTATCAAATTAATATGAAAATATAACAGTTTTTTTTTCTATTCTTTATATGTACACAAAAGCCTATTAAAATTACTATTTTCTAATATTTATATATATATTTATATTTATAGAAGCTTCATGAAAAATTCTCTTGCTGTGTTTATTTTTTGTATCATTAAGTGTCAAAATTTTTTAATATTGAAAAAAATCTGAGTTATTTGTTCATAATATATGTGTGTATTCTTATTACTTTTTTACTTTCATTATTTTCTTGTTAATTGAAATGAATAACTCCTTTATTTTTTAAGCTGAGCATTGAAAGCTAATTTATGCTTATTATTTTTTTCTTTCGTGTTTATAATTTTTATATTATTACTATCTTATTGAAATATAAGTATCTTTGTTTCTAAATATAAATTTAAATTGTAAAAATTGTAAAATTTAAATGCTGGATGTACCTTTTAATTTAATTATATGTTTTTACTTTTTTAAAAATCTTTATTAGTGTTTGTTTTTAGTGTTGTTCATTTATGAAATGTAACTGAATATTGGTACATTTTTGTTAATAATTGTTTGTCAATAAGTGTGGTTGTACATACAGATTTATTTACTGTGTTGTTTTGAAATATTTTAGTCAATGAATTCCTGCACATCTATCCAACAAAAAATTCATTCAAAATTTCACTTTGTCCAATTATTTCAATATTATCCAGAAGAAGTTGTTTGTATGGGCTATGTTTTCTGATTTATTCACTTAAAAAATTATGCATTGTACTCAGAAATTCCACGCAGAATATTATCGTTTGTAGAAAAATAGAAAACTAAGTATAATACAACTAGTAGGAAAAGAAGGAAAGACTGAACATGAGCAGTTTCTTCCAGGGGAAAAAAGTCAAAATAGTCCTATCTCTTAGAGAAGAATAAGGAATTCAGAAACAAAAATAAATCTTTGCTTAATAACCAGTGTGTGGTTTAAAAGTTCTTGTATAATACACCAAAGAAATAGTTTTTGTTATTAGTAAGAGTATTTTTATAGTGGTCTTAAAGTTGAGGAAATGTCTTTTTCTAATATAAAGGTGGCCTTTACAAATGATAAAATGAAATTTCTGATTCTAATTGCTTTGATAAAAAAAAAAGCTTCATCAATGAACCAGTTATCTTGTAATTAAAATTAATAATCAAAATTATTTATTAATTTTAATTACAAATTAATGTGAATAATAAAATTATTGTGAAGTTGCTCTATAACACATTTTTTCAAAATTATATGTTTTTAAGTCAGAAATTATTTTAATTTCTATGTTCTTTGTAATATTATTCTGTTACTAATAAATTATCAGTTATTAATAATTTTTTTCTGAGAAGAATGAAAAAATAGTTTTAGCATTTTATATTGTTTTCTAAACAAGTTTTAACTACATGATGCAAAGCTTAAATTGTGTAAAAGTAATCTCATATGTACATTGAAATATATCCTGAAAATATCCTGTTATTTTTGAAAATTTGATCATTAACAAAAATTTCCTACTTCTTGCCATGTAAATTTTAATTTTATAATTTAGAAAAATTTTTTGTGCAAGCTTAATGTGCTAAAACTGCAGTTTAATTTTATTTTCAGACATGTTTGTAACAAATTGTTTTACTTTTACTTTTTATGGTGATAATCAAAAGTTGTTCAATATTTTTTCTTCTTAATTGCTGTATTCATAAATTAATTTCAAATGTTTGTAAGTGTTTAGTATGTTTACTTTTATCATTAGTTTATTTATTTTTATTTGCTGTTAACTTTTTTTTAAAGTGTTTTTCTCTCAGAAACGTATGAAAATATTTATAATTTTTTAATTAAGCTGTTGTAAAAATTTATACTTTTTCAGGTTCATGTGACTAAACCACAAGCTTCTCGAAATGAATCTGCTGAAATATTTGTCGTTTGTCAAGGATATCTGTCACCAGATCAAATCGATCCCAGATTTCTGGATGGAAGTCATTTATTTAAAGATGTGGAGGGTAAAAAGGAAACTAAATCAAATATCCTTGCTATTTCCAATAAGAAACCAAAAGCTGAAGGATATGATGAGGATGCACCTCTTTATAGTAATCTTAAAGCTTCTGACTTCATATTTTGTGAGAACCATATAGAAAGACTTGGCAAATGCAATCAGGTTAGTATAAAGTGTAGATTAAATGCATGTGTATACTTGTATGATTTTTCTTGTATCTGAATTAAATGTTTAAATATATTACTGAAATTTAAGCTTTTACAAAAGTTTAATATTTATATATATGTTTTGTATAAAATTTGTATTGTGTAAATAATTTTTGAAGTTTTTTGTTCAGAGGTTTTATTATCAAGGTTTGATTCCTATCTTGAATATACTTGTAGGAGATTTGAAAAAGTTGTATTGTAAGGGTTTTGGAATTTACTTTAAACCATAAATCTTAGTCAAAATTAGGCATCACACACAAAAATGTAGAGCAATAAACAAAATTTGTCTTGAATTTTATATCACTATAAAAATAATTTCTAAATCTTATTTCATATAAGTTTTTTGCTTAAATTAAATCATTTACTACTACAAACTTACTTATTAGCATTTTATTTTCCTAAAACTATGTAAATATTTAAAAGCATCTCAAAATTAAACATGAGGGGGTAAAGGCCAATATTCTTATGCAAAACATTTAGTAAGTTTGGTGGATGAAAGTAGTTTGAGTTTGAATATCTCATGATACTCATACAATTGTGCAGTCAAAAATTAAAAAAAAAAAAAAAAAAAAAAAAAAAAAAAATCAAAGGCACTATTCTTTCCCTTATTATGGCTAATTCTAATTAAAGGAAATAGGTGTAAGGATAAATTAACTTTTCCTGTCTTCAGTTTAAGTAAACTTTCTAAAATAGTTAAGTATGCATGTGTTAATAGTTAAAAGTTAATTTACATTAATCATCAATATTTAATTGAATGGTCTCATGATGAAAATGTGGCATGTAATGTTACATGATAAATTTTCTTCTTAACAAAGAGCTTCAATTACAGTAATGTTTAAAGGGGAAGGAAGAATCCATCTTTCTTACAGATTTTATTATTTTTAATTTCTTCCTGTAAAATTTGAATTTGTGTTAGCTAAATAAGCAAATAAGTTATCCTTTTACAAAAGTGTTAATATAAATTATTTATATATATCTTAAAGAAAAACGTTTTATTCTTTAGTACTGATAAACACCAATATAATAGTATAAATCTATTGTTTGATATTAATAAGTTTGTAGAAAATAAATTTTTTTTTATATTATATTATTTATGTATATAAACTATCAAAAATGGATAGTTTGATAAAATGGTAAATATTAATGTTTGTTAATAAGAACATTAATATTTTTATGGAAGTGAAAATTCTGTAATTATTTTTGCATAGAAATAGCAATTAGGGAAAAATTATTCTTTTATTAATGTAGGAAAAAATCTTGGATTTTGTTTAATATTACTATTTAAATGATAATTTGAAATGTTAAAAATTCTATGATAATTTAACATTAAATATAATCTATTAAAGACAGTTTTATTTTTTAATGTTTTTTTTTTATACTTTTAATAATTCATATGTAATAAAGAACTCAAAAGAGAAAGATTCAGGAAAGAATAATATGGAGAAAATAATTTTTTGAGAATTTATTACACTTGAAATAATTTTAAGTATTAACTAGCTTATATTTCAAAGTGTTTTAAGTATTTTTAATATCATTTTGTTTATTCCACAGCATTTTTTAAAAGCTTCAATATGTGAGTAATTAAATGAAATACCTTAATTTTAAAAAGATCGTTGTGTCACAAAGAAATTATAGATTCAATATTTTATTATTTTGATGATCTGAAAAGGTTAAGAAACAATTTTTAATGTTATAATTTTATGGGTAAATAGGAAAACTTGTTTCATATTGTAATACTAAATTTATTGTATATCATGGGCTATAACTTGCATTTACTTTGTATTTTTAGGGGAATAGAATATTCAAAAGTAAACTAAAGTGCAAATTACTAACAAAAGTATACTAAAGTAAATACTTTTTGTGCAAAAAGGGAAGAATCTGTAACTAATGAAGCAAAACATATTTTGATTTATTAATTTTCAAACTGAAATAGAGAATATCATGTAAAAAAGCAGACTCTTCATTTATTGCAAAACAATTAATCTTCATTTAAAGAATGAAGATTTACTGACATAGTGATATTTCAAACAACCCTATTTATTATTTTTCCTTATTATGTTATCATGCTCAACTTTTAATTAAAAAAGTAAAGTTTATTGTTATGAATATTAGAATAAGATTTTAATGTTTATTTCGATAAAAAAATCTAATTTTATTTAGAAAAAATTCTAATATTTTTCTTATTTGTAGAAAATAAATTTGTTATTGATTTACTAATTACCAACATTTAAAAAAAATATAAATTGTTTTGAGCATCTTATGGCATTTCCTAGTTAGATTTTATCTACAGTTGGGAAATGTTTTAAGCATGTTTGGGTGTGATTCTTTTTCTTCTATTGACACAGCAACCTTTGAGCTAAGGTCTTCCCAAGAACTTTCTTCCATTTTAATCTATATTTTGGAATTAATCTTCAATTAGTTATACTTAGAATTTTAAAATCCCCCTCCATATAGTTTCTCCATTTCAACTTGGACCTACCCTTTTTTCTAGTTCCCAAAATTTTATGATTGGATGTCTTAAATGTTAATGATAAGGGGTTCGTTCTACATATGTAGCCTGCAAATTTAATATGTCTAATCTTAATAAATTTGACAATATCTATCTTTAAATGATTCGTACAGTTCAAAATTATGTTGATATCTCAGGACTTCGTTTTCATTCACAGTACCAAAGATTTATGTCAAAATTTTTCCTTCAAAAATAACTGGCCTCTCTGCTTGGCATTTAGTAAAGGTCTAAGTTTCAGATCCATATGCAGACATAGTACATTATGTATTGTGATTTTAGTGCTTTTTATGGCTAATTTACATTTAAGAAAGTTAAATAAGCCTTGAGGGCATCGATTACCTTTTAAATGTAAAAATTTGTCTTTTAATCTCAATGCC
Organism: Latrodectus elegans; assembly: GCA_030067965.1. Classification (NCBI taxonomy): domain Eukaryota; kingdom Metazoa; phylum Arthropoda; class Arachnida; order Araneae; family Theridiidae; genus Latrodectus; species Latrodectus elegans. The sequence goes on from CM057810.1 coordinate 14,137,764, forward strand.
CTCATTGTTTTTAGTATTGATATTTGAACCTAAATATATAAAAATTATTAATCACTTTAAATTTATAATCCTCAATTTCTAAAATTTTTAATGTCATTGGATTTTTAGTAATAGAAATGTCTTGTTTTACCTTAATGAGAAAATGGGAGTGTGATTTTAGTCATTTTTACTCAAACATATAAACAACATGTTTTTAGTTTAAAGTTAAAATGTTTATAATTTCAGATTGTTTTTGATGATGAAGACATAAAAAACCATAGACTAACAACAGATGAAATCAAAGAATGCTGTAAAGATGTTAAAGTTTTGGGCAAAGCTGATATAAAGTTAGTATGAGTTATTAATTTTTTGTCTTATTATTGTAATCTTGTTTTGATTTGCTTTTATTCTTTTATTTCTTTATTCATCCATTTTAATAAAAAATTGTCGCATTCAGTTACATAAAATAAAGTACTGAAATATTTTTAGTTTCTTATTGATTATAATTTTTGTTGTTAGGCTTCTATTGAATTGGAGAAAACAAATGAGAGATGCTATTAAGGGTGCTGAAAAGAAAGAAGAGAAAAGGTTAGTAAATGTTACTTGCCAATGAACTATTATTTTATGTTTCTATAAAAAATTTTCTTCTTTTATATAAAAATATGTTTTAAACTCGTTTATGTTATAGCATTTCAGATAAAACTGAACAGGATGAAGAGAAAGATATTGAGAATGCCCTAAAACAGGCTGAAGATTTAGAGTTATCAAAACTACAGGAAGCAAAACGAAAGAAGAAAAAGGCATTAAAAGAGCGTAAAAAATTACATGATCGATTAAATTTAAAAATGATAATTAAAGATGATGAACCTATCATTGATGAAGATAGAGAACTTTTTAAACTTACTCAAATAAAGAATAAAAATGTAAGTAAATTTGAATTTTAGATTTTATTTATTATAGTGTAACTAAATATTCTGTTTTACTTTTACAGTAATTGCTTTGATATATCTAATCATGCTATATTCTGAGGGATTATTATTACCTCTATTTTTATTGACTTTCCGAAATTTGCCATCTAAATTTCTGTGTATATTTAGATGTCATTCAGTATTTGAACAGAAAACAAAAGATTTTGTTTTCTGTTCATAATAAGAATAATTTTATCAAAATATAGATTATTTAATATAAATATCTCAGCATTTATTTCAAATTTTTATAAAGTTATTCTGTTTGCATTACATTTATTGTTCTTAAATTTAATAAATAATGATATTTTTTGATACTATCAAGCTTCATTATAATTGATCTTAGTTATATTAAGCTTTAAATTTTAATTTTGTAAATTATTTTTACTACTTTTTAAACATTTTCAAGTACTTACACTTAAATTCATTCTATTGAGCCAGTTATATTCCTTTTTTTACCAAGCTTTATCCTCTCTTTATTCATTCCCTAAATATTTGAATTGAAATATCAACTATTATTGTGCTCTTTCTCACATGTTAACTTTATATTATTCACTTACATGGATCAATTTCTTCCACTGAAATGAAATGGGATGGGTATTTATTTAGTGTCAAAATTTATTTTAATGTGTAGGTAAACCTTGCATTTTAAATTAGAAAACTGTGAGAAAAATGTCTAGAAATATAAATAAAAAAAATCTTTCTTTCACTGAGCTCATTTACAAGTACTGTCAAACAATTATTTAAAATTAGTATATGTATGTATTTATATTACAATTGTGCTCTCTAGTACACCTAAAATATATTTTTAACAAATGAAATTCACTTAGGAACTAATGAAAATAGAAGACGAGAATAATTTAGAATTTGGTCTTGAACCACCTAATGAAGACGATGATGATGATATTCTTCAGTACAAAAAATCTTACATTCCATATGACCGTAATGTTATGGATGATCATCGAACAGAAGCAAAACCCGTTGAAAAAGCAGAAAGTGTTTATTCAAGTGATGAGGATGAAGGAAGTGAACTAGAGTTTGAAAGGTAATTTGCGTATTTATTAATGAACAAAAGTGCTTAATATTATACTAAAATATGTTACAGAAGTATAAATTATTAACTTGAAAATAATTTAGGGGAAAAAAACACATATTGGAACTGTCCAACTAAACCAATGTATCATATGCTGTATATTTCTTAATTTTCACAAATCTTTTGATATTAAATTATAATTAAATAAATTTCACACATGCACACACACACACACACACACACAAATATATAAATTCATTAGTGTTATGTCACATCTTTCATTCATTTGTATTCAATTTATTCATGTAAAAATTTTTAATATATTATAGCTGCATAATAAAAGCGAAATTTTTGAGCATTGTTAGTGGGTGATAGAATTGTAAGAAATTCCATCTTTAAAATTGCATGATTCAGAATTCCCCTAACTTTATCAATCTGAGAATATATTTTATTTATTTATGCCCTCTATGGATTATGAAGTTGCTCACAGTATCATTTGACTGGTAGTATTTTCTTAAAGTAATCAAAGTTAAGTGACTGTTAAAATACTAAAACTTAGACAAAAGCATCACAATTTTTAATATTTAAAAAATGTTTGCAGTTTACATTTGTGTTATTAAAAAATTATCAGACCTTGTATTTGTTTTTGTGATATCACCTAATATAAATAATAAGTTGTTTGATTGTACTATATATAGTGATAAAATTAATAATTTTAAAAAATAAATCTAATTTAAAGTAACATATTAATCTTATTTTGTAGTAAAACTGAGGTTTTGAAATACATTTATTATCTAACAGTTATATGATAAATACTTTTAAGGAAAATTACATCATATAGGTATAAGATACATTTAAGAAAATGTATTTGAATGCAAAAATTTGTTTTGCATAAAAGTAAATAAAATTTTTTTTTTTTTTTTGCCTTTTTTCTTATAATATGAAAAGAATAAAATTTTAAGGAAAACAATTAATTAGCTTCTAGTTTTTTTTATTTTAATATTAACTAGTTTTATTGTGTTAAGTTAGTATGCAGGTAATTTGTTCTTTCCTTTTTTATTTATACATATTAAATGTGATTACTAGGTCATTGTTAATAATTATTTTATCAATTAAATATTCATAACTTTGTCAAATAAAAATTTTTATTTAATCCTTAAAAACATACATTGTAGTATCATTAGACACTATTTGTGTGTTAAGGATTCATCTTCAATATATTATATGAGGTTTTTTAAATTTACTCAGAATTTTAAAGATTAATTTGATAATTCAAATTGCATTTGCAAAATATTATTGTGGATAACTTTTAAAAAAATTAATGCAAATAGCTAAAAATTTAAATTGTATTAACTAAACTTTTTTATGAATAAAATTAGTTATTGTTAAGATGAAAATGTGCAACTATTATGCTATATTTGCAACAGCTCTAGTAATTAATTAAAACTACTTAATATTGTTAGTTTTGCCTTTAATAGTAGAGCTTCTTATTTTCATTTAGAATATTTCACTGAATCTTACAAGGAAATATTATTTCTCACGATCTCCAAGTAAAAAAAAAAAATATTTAAAAAATGCTTGCATCTATTTAATTCCTATTTTTTAATTTGTGTCTGGAAACATATTAATGCATGGTATTAATCTTGCTAATTTTGATCTACAACTGCCTAATGTATATGCAATATCATACTGATAAAATGAGTTTCCATTTAACAAGTGCCTAAGTGTTTTGTAAAGCTAAGTCTTTTGTGTTGGTTTTAATTTTTCTGAGTGAACATAAAAATGTCTTGAAATGTTAGAATTGGGAATTGGAGAATGTTTTTCATTTTAAATATAGATCTGTATTGTTCATAGTGATTCAGAAATACACAGTGAGGATAATGAAGTTACAGAAACTATTTTGGAAGGCAAGAAAAATCCTCTTATGGTTGACTTAGTAGAGAGATCAGATAGAGTAAAGGACACTATTGACAAATGGTTTGACAAGGAAGATTTTGCTGATGCCAATGAAGAAGGTGACTTAGAATTAGATTTACTAGCTGAAATTGAAGAAAAGAAGTTAAAAATTGGTTAGTATTACTTAAGATATGCTTATATTAAGTTTATATCTCTATTCTTAAACACTTTTATCTGTATTGATCATCAAATCAAAATATTTATCAGAATTCTTTCAATGTAAGTTTATATAATTTCATTTTGTTTTATAGCAATACTTAGTAGGTAAATAATTTCTAAAAAGGAGATTTCATTAATAAGGATGCAACTTCTGATAATATCAAGAGTCAACAGTTCTCTGTTATAAAATTGAACCTCATTGAATTTTTTATTTATGGAATGAAAGTTTAATCTATGATAACTTTTATAAATGCAAAAATTAATTGAATATATTAAAAACTAAAATTTTAGTAATTTCTGAAAGGGTTATTCTTAAAAATAAATTCAGGAATAGGTTCAATTTTCTTACATTTCTCATTTTTATGAATAATGATAGATTAACTAAATATCATTGCATTCTTCTTATTATTTGATATCATATATTGTACTGTGAAATACTAACCATTAAAAATACATCACCTACCAAACTAAGAAATATATGACTGTAAACATTTGATTGAAATTGCAAGTTTTGCAACTTTGGAAAAATTATATCTGCAATAAATATAATTTTTTTTTATTGATGAAAATCACTTATACTCATTTCAAAATTAAATTTTTTCTCGTTGTTTCACCAGTATGCTTCAATAGCCCTGAGATGAATTGTACTTGTTAGATTGAAGCAATCAAGTAGGAATTTTTCATAATTTAGAAGCAAGGACCAAACAGAATACTCCAAATAATTTACCGGCTACCTCCAAAAGCATTATTTCATTTGAAGGGCAAATTTAACTTGCCCCAGCCACCCTAAGTGAACACAACAGGTCTTCAGTTTAGTAGTGATTCAAATTCATTACTTTCCAATAATGAGAATGGCACTCTAACTAACCACCATGGCCCCAATTTTGACGTTGCAACACTGATTGCTAATATTGGGGAATAACAACCTGTATTATTGCCCCAGGTTGCAAAAGTTTGTTTTATGTATTTGGTGATTCTGCATTCCAGGTTCTTCAATCATTAACCAGATGGATTTGGAGAGTAAGTAGGCTAGTAAAGCAAAAAGTTGTTAAGCTAAAAAGGTACCTTTAGCTTTGCATACAATATAGAATAAAAGCATTATCCTATTGAACTTAGATTCTAGGAAAAACCTGAAAATTTGAAGTAGAACAAGCTGCTACATTTTTCATTGATATAGTACTGGATGGCATTCATATTAGGGCATGTGAGAGGGGAACTTAATATTATTTTAAATATTATACTGGATACAAGACCAATATGTTGATAAAAAGACAACATTTTTACCGAATTTTTCTTCGCTGTCCCAAATTCTATTTTGCTCATTATGTCATTACAGGCAAAAGTTTGATGTGTATAACAGCACAATATCATGATATTTAAATTCCACTTTTCCATAAATTCCAAAAATATGTTAATTTTTTTCATAGCACTGTTGCAAATGTCTTTAATTTAAAATTTAAAAAAAGAAAAAAAATTTGAAGTAATGATTACTTTGTGATCTATTACACTGCTAAAATTAATGTTTAGTACCTTGTTAAAACTAAATATTTATTTTTTATATTAATTATCTAATTTTAATTAAAATTAATTTTTATAAATCATGTATGTTGTAATATAGTTATGTAAAATCATCTCATTAGTAATATGTGTGTAATATGTCCATCTTTAGGTGTAGTGGTGTAATGATATGGTTGCAATCATTTCCATCTATTACTTGTTTCTTTCTGCATCCATTGGTTTTATATTTACGTAATTGCTGCTTAAACTCAGAAATATTCTAAAGAAACTATATTTCTGTTGACAAAAAAATATTTTATTTTTATTCATATGAATGAACATATTAAAAATATTAGTATTAATTATGATATTCTAAATTATACTTTATGATGTGTTAAGATATTTTCAGCCTTTCTTTCATTTTGACACTTTTTTATTTACTTTTTCTATATTTTTATTTTAGGAAATATATTGTCAAAATTGCAGATTATTTTGTTTTAAATATTGTAAAAAAATACACTTTGAATATTGTGGAGAAGTACTGTGAATAAGATTATATATTATTTTATTTTAACTATATTGAAAAAAAGTACCCTTTAAATATAATATCTTTGATTAATTTTTTTTCTATTTTTATTGAAAAATCTGATAAAAGTTAATGTTTAATTTTGGTAAGTTAGGATGTCTATGTTAATTTAAAAGCAATCAAAGAATCCCTCATACACTCATTTTATTCATTATTTATTCTAGTGTATATAAAATGCATCATATATCACAAATTAAAATTATCTTTCTTGTACTTTAATGATTATTGCATTAAAAAAATGTACTTTTTTTTTTTTAATTTAAGATGAAAATAAGGAACAGTTGCAAGAAGAATCTAGTATGATGGAAATAGGTAAATATAACTAAATTTATGATCAAGCAAATTTGAAATTATTGTAAATAAACAATTGAATAAGCAAATTTAGAATTTTAATATTTGTGAGGATGAAACTTTTATTTTTTATATTTTAAAATAACTGTTGAACACTATAACAAAATAATTTCCAAATATTCAAGGCTTAAAAAACCAATTAATTTTTATATCATTATTTATTACAAAATTTTAATTTATTAATAATTTTCTAGAGGGCAAATTTACTATTGGTTAAAATGTTTGAATACTTTTTTTTCATGTGTTTAAGACATTTGCTTTTACCAGACTTTCTCTTCAAATTTGAATTTCCCATGGATTAATTTTTATGTCTATTTCCCTCAATGAACTCAACTTTTCAGTTGAGTTTATTGAGGGAAATTTTTAGAAAAATGTAAAGTAAGGCGTATATAATTTAATATAGTGGTTTTCTTCAGTATTTTATGTGCTACATGTGTTATTAAAAGATACGTTTTATCATAGCAGTTAATAACTTTTGATGATAAGCTTAGAAAACTTCAAATAGGAATTGTTAATTGCTCAAAGGTATTGATGCTTCATATTATATACTACCTCATGTGTCATTAACCTACAGCTACAACTTTGTCTATTATTATATTTTTGCAGTATATACAAGTTTTATTTGAATGTGTGTGTGTGTGTGTTTTCTTCCAGCTTCTGACATTAGTTTCCTTTTGTTAAAAAGTTAGTCATTTTTGAAAAATCATATTAACAATGCTTCTGTAAAAATGCATTGTTTAATATGTATATATACCTACACAAAATTACCTAAATTTCTTATTGCATTTAATAAATAAATAAATAGCTGAGATCTCTGTATTAAAAATTAAGGGAATAGGTTTTGTATATTAAAAAACTTATTTGTTATTCATAACATGGATGGTTTTTATTTCTTTCAGACTTTTCTGTATAATCACAAATGATTTATTTCAGATGATGACAACATAGAAAAAGATAAAGAAAATTCTACTGAAGGTAATTATTCTGTCAATTTTATTTACCTATAGTTGAAATTGCATTCATATATTGAAACAGTTATTTAATTTAAGCATTAATATGTTTATTTTCTAAAATCTTAAAATCATTAATTTCTTAACTAGTTGAAAATATTTTTCTTCCTTGTTGTGCATGAAATGTCTATGAGGAGTGTATTTCAGATGCTGTATAATATTCTTATTGTTAATTAAACTGTTGTATCCATGAAGGCAATATATAGGGGACATTTTGTATTTGATAAATTTAATAATAAGACACATTTTTTAATTATCCAGCAAAATATTCAGTTTGAAACTATGTACTGAAAAATGAAAAAGAAATCCTATTTGAAAATTGGTTTCAAATATATACTAATTAAAACTATTTTGAAATTTTATATTTGTATACAAAAACCATTTTGTATAACTGAGAAATAAATTTGCTTATAACACATAAAAATGTAAATTCTGCATGCAAGTGGTAAAAGAAAATACTGTATTTTTCTGTATACATACAGGAATATACATACCTAGCAGCGTATTATCTGTGAGACCTTTATTTCCAAGTAATTGAAACAAATGTCACATAACCCACAGCATTTTTTTCAACGAATAGTCAAAAATATATGCTGCTGATAATTTGGTGCCAATTTAAATTTTAAAAAATATACATCATGGTTAAAAGTATAATAAATTGTACAGAAAAAAGAATTTATAATTTAAAAGGTACTTTTGGGTCGACCTCAATTTAAAGTGTGATAAACTGAGGTGAAAGCAACATCAATCATGATCCGAGAAGATTCTAGTGAAACTTATATCTATTTTTAGTTTTTAATAACTTTTTTAAAAGGAAGTCAGAAATATTTTAATAATAAAATATATTTGTTTTGTTAATTGAATCTAAGAAATGGATTATTTTCAAACTGTGCATTGGATACATTTTTTCTTTTGTACCATGTATGCTTTATTTTTCACTTTATATAAATGAGTTTGTCACCATTTTAATTTCGTTTATTTACCTTCTTTATAGCTTTTAGTTTAAAATTTGCTCTGTAACTTAATAGTTTTTGATTCCACATGACAATTTAGAAATTTGAATGTTTTCAAAGCGAAACAGCTCAGGTAAAGATAGAATACAAAATGACGTTAGCCAATTGCAACTGTAATATCATTCTGAGGGATCAAATTCTTAAGTGCAATTGGGCAATGCTGATTATAATTGAAATAAGTTATCCAAGTCATGGCGCCGTCTATTATTTACCTTATGAAACACAAGCTGCATTTCTTTAAAAACTTAATTGTAAGCATTTCTGATGAAGAATACTTTTTATCCGATTATCTACTGTAGTGTATAATATGTACAACAAAATTTGAAACATTTTTAACAGATAATCTGTGGATTATATGCAGAAAAATACACTTTCAAGTTAATTACCATTGATTATATACAGCAAAAGTAAAAAAAATGGCTTACACATAATCTGTGCTATATAGAGGAAAATACAGTATTTCATTAAAAGGAAATTAAGCTAAATTATTCATTTTATTAATGATCTCACACCAGCTGCTTTAAAACAATTATATTGGATCTACAGTGTATGCTACAACTATTAATTTTTCCTAAGTTTTACTTTTAATTTTTTTTTTTGTGGGGTGTAAGTTTTTAGTTAACTCATTTGTAATTTGATTAGAAAAAAAAATGCTTAGTGATTTATTTAACAGACAATAATAATTTAAAATGAATATCAATATTGTAAACCTGATTAATGAATAAAATTGTGACTGTTGTAAAGTGTAACAATCAATATTAGCTTTTCAACTTCTGAATAATTAGTAAAAATATTTTTTAGGAGTATCTTCAAATTTTAGTATGTGAAACAACTAAAATAATAAGTTTGTGAAATCAAAAGGAGGTAAATTATATGAAGATTAAAAATGCTGTCTGATCTATGTGTTTACAATTAATCTGCCAGTTATTTTCAAACTGTTTATTCTTCATTCACTAACCTTATGCTATATTGAAGTTAAGTACTAAATTTTGCACTAAAATTGTATTAAAATTTCATCATAAGAAACTTGATTTTATGGAATTAGTTAAATATAACTATGACATAAAATTAATGATTCAAGTATTGTTGCTAAAATTGAAAATTATAAAATTAGTTTTATAATGAAAGAAAAAAATAAAACAAAAGTAAAAATAATAAATGAAATAAAAACTTATTGTAACTTATTACCCAAACATATTATTCATTCCTAGCCAAATATTTGTTATTTGGTATTTTGTCATAAATTTGTCCATTTAATAACTTCCATTTAATATAAGAATCTAATAATATGAAGTTAAAACATTTTAGTTAGTTTTTGTAATATTAATAGCTAATTTGTTATAATTTTGGCTATTAATATTACAAAACTAAAATATAAATAAGTTTATAATTTTTTAGGGAATAATAATTGTCACTTCTGTAATCTGCTTTGTATTTTCATTGATTTTTTTTTTTAATTATGTCCTTATGTTGGCTCTTTCGAGCATAATAAGTATTGCAGTCCAATAAAGAAATGAAGTATCTCCAATAGTGGAGAGTGAAAAAAGTTTAATATGCCTTCATTAAGAAAAAGACTGCAAGAGAGAGGCAAAGGATGTAACATTTAGCGTTACCCAGGGTGCACCAAGAGGAGGCCTGTTACACTACACCCCCATTCAGGAATTTAAATCAAATATTTATTTAATATAATGTAACTTAACAAACTCAGAGAAATAGTACAAGCTTGAAATCAAACATGCAAATCTTTTTTCATTATAATAACTTTGAACTGTGAAAGAAATTTATTTAATTTTGAAATTATTTTTTAGTTATTGTTTTAAGTTTTAATATGATGTTAATTATTCTTTATATATGCAAGTCATTCACAAAACTAAAGATTTATTACTGTGCATGTGATATTATTTATCTTAAAAAATATTGATTTTATAAAATCAATTCCTAACTTTCACTTGTATACAAGTTGTTGCAAAGTTATATATCATCTGAAATTCATTCATTAGATTTTTTTCAATTCATCTTGTACAATATTCTGGTTGAATTTTTGTTATGCTTTTTAAATAATATTATTGTTTTGATAACCTGTATGCATATGATGCTGAGAGATGTATTTTTTTTTTTTTTTGTAATTATTTCTGTTTCAATTTTATGTTTATTAGATTTATAAATATATCATTATATAAAATTTCTTTATAGGTCCAAAAAGGCCTGGAATACTCAAAACTGGAGCATCAAAATCAGAAGGTATAATGAACTTTGATTTCACAGTAGATGCTTATTTTTTCAAATGCTTAGTGGCAAATAAAATAGTTTTAAAATTGGAAGTTCTTAAAGTATAAATATATTTTAAAATTAATTTTTTCAACTAATTACTTTCTTTTTATAGTAAGTACTATTTAAAAAAATTTTAAAATGCTCTGAATAAAAAGCAAATGCAAAGTAAAATTCATATTTAGAAATAATTTCTTTTATTTTAATAGTGAAAAGTCATCCAAAGTAATTTTATTTTTGTTTTAAAACTACAGTTTTGTAAACACGTTTATAATTTTTTTTATGTTAGAGCATTTTACTGTTATTTTTCTCAAAAAAAGGTACTCAATTTTATCTATTTGCTTGTTTTGCAGGCAGTCACTGTACTATGTCATTTCCTTGTTTGATATTTAAACTTTTTTCTCATTTTCATTCATTATGTTTTCAATGATTTAGTCATCTAATATTTCTTCTGTATAAATTACATTTGAATCCACTTCTAAAAAGTCTTGAAGTAAAACTTTGGTCAGCTGTGGGGTTCTTTGTTAAAGTTCATAGATTCCAAGTACTTCTAAGTAGTTAGATAAATTTTCTAAGCAATCAGTTACGGTAATTTCTTTAATAAAGCTTGCATGTCAGAGTGATCTAGATGCTGTTTTTCTGCAACATCATTCTGCCATAGTTTCACATTGGGCTTAGAATGTCTAATTGGACATTGCACTTAGAATAGCAATTTCATATAGTGATTCTAAGCTGTGTTAATTGTTTCCTATTATTATTAAGTTATTTTATATATGCATTTATAGTTATTGATTCTTTGCTGATGTTTGAGCTATAAAGTGGGAGAAATTCCATATAAATTGCTTAAAAAAATCTGATATTTCAGCATTATCAATGCAGTTATGTTTCTTCAATAAAAATGTTAAGTTTTACAACCATGAAATAAAACACAATGAATGAAAGCCATATGTTAAAAAGTAAATGCTGGTGGAAGGTTCATAAAATTGCATTTGCAAAAAAAGAGATAATTTTAAAATTTTTGCTTGCAAATGGGAATTAAAATTATGTGTCTATGAGATCATGTTAGGGACTAGGTTCTAGCTCATAAGATCATGAATGTTAATAAATTAGAGGTTTGTAAAAACAAGCATCTGCTGTATAAGTCAATATGATTATAATATTAAAGACTTACTATACATTTTATTTTGTATAAGTAAGTGTCAATTGTTTTTTCTTATTTAATTACATTTATTTGATTAAAATTTTCATAATAGATTGATATTTTATATTGTTATTTTTATTAAGAAACACTTTTTTTAAGTCATAAAAAATCAATGCCTAAAATTTTTAATTTTTTTGTAAAAAGCTAAATTTACAAAAATAATCTTGGTAATTTATTAAATTCAAAGCATATTAGTCTTATTAAATTTAAAGCAAGCACATGTATGTTTCATATATAACTATTTTATTTTAAAGAAGTCACTTATTGCATTTTATTTCTTTTTGTGCTTTCTGCATTCCACATAAAATGTCAGATTTTTTAATTTATTTTATTATTATAAACGTAGTAGCTCTTAGGAAGTCAAGGCTTTCCCCAGAAGTTTCTTCCATTCTGTTCTCTTTACCAGGGAACTCCTGCTTTTGCCTTCAGTTTGACAGTTTGTTCAAATTCTGTCTTGGGCTTAAATGTTTATTCTGGTTTGGTATCCACTTTAGATTTTAGTCTACATGAGCAAAAAATGATTGTTTTGTAACTAACTAACCAATCACCAGAGAATTCCAGTTGGAAACTCTGAAGATCCTAGTCTTTCTTAATGCAGTCTGTCCATCTTAATCTTTGCCTTCTTCTAATTTTTTCTGTTGGCCCATATATGAAGCCCTGAATGTATTGGTGGAGTGATTCATACCACAAATGTGGCCAGTAAATTTTATGCAATTAATTTTATTATATTTAATTATATCAGAGTCACTCTCTACACCCTGTACAACGCATTGTTGTATCTATGTTGCCATAGATCATCAACATATACTGTATCCATAATCTACCTCAACACCTTTCTTTCAAAAATAGCTAGCCAATTTTCCTGTAATTTTCTCAAGGCCTAGATTTTGTATTCATATGTGAATGAAGTTCTGATAATTGTTCTTACTAATTTTGAATGTAGTGTCAGTTAGCAGCAATTGTAAGTCATTGAATCTGAATATCCAAGTTGCCTTGGCTATTCACATTTGAACCAAGTTATATAAAGCTGTCAACCAGCTTGAATTTCAGCAGATTTAATTGTAGTTTTCAATTTCATGTGAAATTTTAGGTTTATAGCTGTATTTGTCTCTGACGTATATTTAGTTTTGCACTCACTAACACAAGCTCATATTTGCTGATCTCAATATCGATGAATGCTTCTGTTAATGCCCTTTTAGTTCAAGCAATCAAAACAGTATCATCTGTTTAGGCAAGAATCTGGGCTGATAAGTAAAAATAGTTCTGGTATTAAAACAGAATCACGAATAGCCCATTCTAAAGTCAAGTTGGAAAAAAAGAAAAAAGGCAAAAGTAGCACCCAACTGTACATTATTTTAATTTCCAAATAATATATCAAATTTCCAAGTAATTTACACATGAAAAGGTTTCTTTTAATGTTCATTTTGTTAGTGCAGATAAGTTTTTCTGAAATATTTGTGTATCTTAAAGCTCTTAAGAACATTAATCCATTTATATGATCTTAGATTGCTTAAACTCAATGAATAAATAGTCTAATTCCTTTCAGATGCTCAGCATCTGTAAGTAAATCCTCTTGAAATTGTCCTTTTTCCTTTTATGTATTTTCTTTTTATTTCACCTTGTTTGAATTTCCTCAACTAAATTTCTGGTAACTCTTCTCTAAAGTATATGTTTTTATTTTTATTTTCAATAGTCAAATTGCATCATGAAACAAATATTTCTTATTCATTTTTTCTGCCAGTCCTTAAACTATATTTGCTTTAGTAAGCCAGCTATCTTTAACTGCTTGCCTCGTTGACTCTACACCTACAAGATTATTGAAACTTAAATTTTAAATTTTTAAGTTCCTTTCTAACTGTATTTCTGATATCACTGTATTTCAATCTAGAGCAATTAATTTGTCTATGTATTTTCTTTGAATACTCTGGCTTTAAGCCAGAAATTTTTGCCCTTAATTTAGTTATCCCTAAATAATGATCTCAATCAATGTTAGCACCACGATAGGTCCTAACATCTAAAACTTTATAATGCCATCAATAAATGATCAATTTTTTTTAAAGGTGTTATCAAGTGAAGGTATGTCATTTTATGTTATGTTTCTATATAGAAACATAGTGCTTCCAAAAATCATATGTTCTACTGCAAAAAATTAATCATTTTCTTTCTTAATGAGATGTGTGGGTAGTGTATTCCAATGATTAGTTTATATTCGTTTTTTTTTTTTATCCATTTATGGCATTAAAATTTCCTAGTAACAGCTTAATATCACTTCAAAGAAATTCTCTATATAGAATGTTTTACAAATCACTGTTAAAGGAATCCTTTTCAGCATCATCTTTCTTCTGTCAGCCTGTGTTCTGATTAAACTATAGCTAAAAACAAACATCTTTGATTCTCAATTTTCATTATACTTGATGATTTAACCTTAAAATTGAAAACCAAGTGTTTATTTCAACTATTAACAACAAGTCCTATTCTAGAAACTTGTTTCTCATCTTCCAGATAGCCTTGTCCAACCCATCATATATCTTGAATTATGAAATCAATTTTAAACAAAAGAGTCAAACTTTGCAACTCTTAATTTGTAAAGCTAATGCTATGCACAAGTTTTTGACAATTTCACTAACATTTAAAAATGTAAATGTAGGGTCATTATCATTTAAAAATGTAAAATTTTTAAAAAATTTAGGTAAGAAAAAGAAGAAAAAAAGAGTTAGATTGGATGTTGAAGGATTAGCTCTTGGCTCTCTTTTGGTACAATCAAAGAAAATGAAGAGAGATATTATTGAAAGTGCATACAATAGGTAAAGTAGGTGATTTTCTGTAGCATCTGTTTTATTTTAAATTTAATGAAGATAGAAAATTATTTGTTATATATTTTAGATATGCATCCAATGATGAAAATCTTCCAGACTGGTTTGTTGAAGATGAGAGAAAGCATTATAGAAAGCAGCTTCCTGTAACACCTGTAAGTTAAAATAAATATTTAATATAATTTTTTATTTTAAGTTAATTTTTTCATGTAGAATTTTTAGATTTATATTATGTGTCAAACATTAATTGTATGATACAGTTGTTAAATAATGTGCTATGAATATTGGAATTATAAAAATCAATGTTATGTATGTAGTAGAAAATTAAAAATTGTATTCCGTTTTAAATTGCTAGTTAAATATTTAAGAATTTATAGCTTATCCTAATTTTCAAATTTCTCTATCTCTTTATCTCGAGACAAGTCTAGTCATATATAAATATTATAAGTTATCTTTTTATAATAGTTCCTTCTAAAATGAGTTATTTATTACGTTTTTTAAAATGACATTTTTATTTGCAATTGTTAAAATCTTTAAAAAATTCTCAGTTTTTAATTTCAAAAAATTATAATTCTTTTCTGAATTTTTAATTTTAACATTTTCAATGAAATTGAGTTAAGCCAAAAATCTAATTGAATATTAGCTCTAATATCACTACCAGATGGTAGCATGATTGATATTAAATTGTTTTATTCATAACTGTTGATTTATATAAAGATCCTGTTTAGCCACAATAATTTCTTGATAATCCAGTTTCGTCAGCATTGGATCATCAGCATTCAATTGTTGAGCATTATGTGTGTAAAATGAAATAATTACCAATAAGATTGTCATGTTGCAATCAGAGGGGCGATTTTAATTGATTTTTTTCTATATTTGTTTGTTTTCTTCATATTGTATAAAATTCATTGAGTTATAATACACTCACTTCAAAAAGGGAAGCATGAAGAGGAAAATGCTAATTTACAAAAGCCAATTAGAATTGAAGAGGATGCAAATCGTTGCAGAGGTAGACGGAAGTATCCAAATATGTTAGAACAGACAATCAAGCTTTCATGTCAAGAAAGGAGGCGAAAGTTTCAGGCACATCAGATCATGATCGCTCTCGGTTAAGCCGATCTGGTCAGAATAGTGTCGATTCTCTCTTTCTTTCTTGGACCCCCTCGCATTTTCTTGCGTAGTTGAGGTTCTTCTCTCTTACGCCGAGCTGCTGGTTTGCCAGCGGCTCGGCGCTAGGTATATTCGGCTCTTTCTCCTAAATTCATGTCAAGAAATATGCAAAAAAGACAG
Organism: Latrodectus elegans; assembly: GCA_030067965.1. Taxonomy (NCBI): domain Eukaryota; kingdom Metazoa; phylum Arthropoda; class Arachnida; order Araneae; family Theridiidae; genus Latrodectus; species Latrodectus elegans. The sequence goes on from CM057810.1 coordinate 14,153,885, forward strand.
TCTTATTAGATACCAGCTTTAGCAAGGGTTACAGAGGTTGATTGTAAGTGATGATAGAAAGTGTTTATAGCTTTTGTACAATTTGTTTTCAAGAAGTGTTTCTATGACTCCCAGAAGACGAATGGAAGATTCTGAGTGTTGGTGTGCTGTGGGATTGCTCTTTTCTTTGACGTTTATCATTCTGTAATTTCACATTTATGGAAACAATTCCAATCTACATAGACAATTGTACGTAGGCCTGTAGCCAGTCACCCAAGTGTTACAAACTCAGGGGAAGATCAATATATTGAGATTTTCGCCAATCGGAATTGCAGACTAACTTCCACACGTGACATTTATGATTATTGCATCCATTGGTAAGGTGATATCTGCAGCTACTGTACGCCCGAGAACCTTGAATTTGTGTTTGTCTATCGTCCAATCAAGAGGGGCACGATTACAATGGTACTAGGGACATGTCAATTGGACTGTGTCTGACTGGAGTAATGTCAAGTTTACTGATGAGTTGAGATTTGTTATGGAGCCAGATGACAAGCATATAAGGATATGGCGTGAACAAGGAACACACAGTCAGCCCCAAAACGTCACCAAACATTACACATTTTGGGGCAGAATCATTATGATGAGGGCAAGAATTTCATTAGGATACTGCACCGACCTGCTCATCTTTAAACGGGTTTTTGTGACTGCTTTCCGGTATCGAGATGAAGTCTTAGAACCCATTGTCAAATTGTATGCTGCAGCAGTTGGCTCTTCTTTTGTTTTAATGTAGGATAACACACAATCCCCATAGAGCTGGCATTGTCGATGACTGCTTGAAGAGTGAAGGGATTGTGCGTATGCTGTGGCCAGCAAATTCGCCTGACCTTAATCCCATTGAAAATCTTTGGAATGCTCTTGGCATGTTGTATTTTCACGTTTCCCACCTCCTGCCTCTCTTATTAAGCTGAAACTTGCCCTACAAGAAGAAGGGCTATTGCTTAATTCTGCGGTGTTTGACCACCTAACTGAAAGCATGGTCACAAGATGTAAACTTTGTATACAGATGAGGGGGTATCACATACCCTATTAATGTCCTTTTTTTTCATTTTTTGCTATTTATTTTCACTTTGTACATAATTTTGTTTAAATCTCCAATATGTCACTATATGATCACTATATGATAACTTACAAAAATTTAATGTTGTTTTCATTTCTCTCTAATATTATTAATTTTATTTTATATATAAATATATATACTACTTTCCTGCTGAATTTTGTGTCAATCAAATCAGTATTGTTTTTTTTTTTTTTTATGTTTTACATCTTTGTTCTTAACTTTTGGAAATGAGTATATTTAAATATGAAATTTTTGATTTATATAATACTTTTCATATTTTCCTTGGTGAAAATTGTGTGTAGTTTCTATGAATCAAGATAAATTTATTTATCGATGAGATTAAGGCTGCAATTAATTACTTATTATATGCCTGGTAGAAAGTCTTTTCAATAACCAGGGGTTTCTAGAATAGCCATGCAAATAGGTATATATATATATATTTCCAAAAGTTGTATATTTAAATAACCTATAAATGTGATAATCCATTGAATGATAAAGAAAAAGAAAAGCCTAGAATATGGATATGAAATTATATAGTTTTAAAAGAGTTTGAGTGTAAACAGAAGAAAAATTTAGAATTGCTTTTATTAAATGATAATCAGTAAAAGTCATCCTGGAAATTTTATCTAATAGTTGCACATGTTCTCAGTAAGTATATTTATATATGAAAATAACTTGTTATACACCATCTTAAAATATTCAATAAATTAATAGAAGACATATAAAAACTCTAAAATTATCCATTATTTTATACAATGTTTAATCCAATAATATAAAGAATGTTCATTATTTACATAATTTTTTTTTCTTTTATAGCTGTAAATTCGTTTAAGGCTCTTTTGAAGTAATCATCTTTACTTAAACAAAAAGTATTCCCATTAAATTTTGCAATTATTTGTTTCTGTTTACAAATATAGTTGAAAAATATTGCATGTACATAATTATATGCATATTTAGTTAAGAACAGTTTTTAAAATAAAGTATTATTTGATATGAAAGGTGATACCTCCTAGTATTTTTGATTTGACTCCTGGAAAACTCCTGGAATTTGATTCTTTGAAATCTGTACGACCTTAAGAGAATATTGTAATTTAAAATATTAAAATGGGCCATCATATTTATCGAAAGTCTACAATTATTACTTGTAATTAATTCCATAAAATATTGAAAAGTGCTATGATATCAAGAGGATTCACTAAAGTCTTGTTAGTTTTTTTTTTAATATATATATCAATAAATATGTACTGCTTAAAAAATGCTCTATTTCAAAACATGTCTGAAGTCTTTTAAAGTAATGTCAAAAAAAATTACAATGAAATGTGTTAATTTCATTACATATGGCATATTTTGTTACTTCATTTCATATTATTTATCATGAACCCTTTAAGAATATTTTCTGTTATAAAATTTAAATTTCTTTATTTGTTTTGTTAACCCCAGATTTGTAATTTTTTAAATTTGTGCATTACTCTGGTCTATTATTAACATTTACAGAATTTGAAGTAGATTAAAAAAGTTTTTTTTTTTTTTTAACTTATTCTTTACAGGAGATGATTACAGAATACAGAGCCAAGTTAAAAGAAATTGATGCTCGTCCCATTAAGAAAGTTATTGAAGCTAAAGCCCGAAAGAAACGAAGAGTAAGCAAATAATTCTGAGCTGAATTGTTTTCTTTTATTTAACGTATATATGAAACTTAATTTAATTAAGTTATTTAAAATATGTATTTAAAATAATTATAGTAGTAATTTTATCTAATATACACTTGATGGATATTCTGTAATTTTATTTTAATGCTTAAAATTTCTAAATTTCCGATGTGTCATTATCTATTATCTTCTTTTATTTCAACATATGAACTGAAAAAAAAAAAATTCTTGTACTGTTTCATTGCCATCAGAAAAATTTGTGTAGAATATCATGTAATAATTTATTTAAAATTTCTTTCTTTCTTTTCTTTTTCTTTTTTTTTTTTTTTTGCCTTATTTTTTAGTTATTTTAATAAATATTAGGTGTTTATAAAACAGCTTTATTATCTTTGTAATTTGTCTTCATTTTATTTGTAAAATGTTTCAAAACAGTGGGTGAAAACTTTCTAAATAACTGCACAGCATATTTTTTTTCTCTCTCACACACAAAATATCTTTGAAAAATTTCTTTATCTTAAATGAAGTATGTATTGAGAGTTATCGACAAAGATTGATAAGGAATACGATATAGATATGATATGTTTAAAATTATACAATGGTAGCTACATTCTGTTATGAATTCCTTAGATATTTTCAGGAGTTATTTTACAAAATATTCTGCTTTTTGTATATTGGTCTTAATTGATATTGGATAGAATTTCGTGTGTTAATTCCATATTCTTTTTTTAAATTTTCTATGTAATTTAAATGTTTCTATTGAAAATTTGAAAATGTAATTGAAATAGGTGATATATAACTATACTACAAGTGATATTACAATCTATGCAAATTGATGAAAAAAATTAGCCGACCTGGTTGAAGTGTGTTGAGTTTCGACTGACATGCACACACAGACATTGTTATCTAATTAGTGAAAACATTTACTGATTTGTACTATAGCTTTGAATTTATTTTTTCCTTTAATTTTTAATATTTTTGTGAATTGTAATATGAGTGTTATGAAGTTCAAGAATAAATATATAAATATCTTTAAAAATCTGACTAATGTTGAATTGTTTACATAATTCAAAATTTGCTGGAGATATTTAAAGAAGTATTGTGGTTTATTTAGTGTAATATTTTTTCTCATGTAACAATTTCAATTGTCCTACAAGTTTGTAATGTAAGGGAAATAATCAGAACTACTTTATAAGACAATATATGATAAATTCTTTAGCCAACTCTGAAGAAACATGCATAAATATTGGCAACATTTAAGTAGAATTTAAAGTAACTTTCTTTTTATTTTATTTTAAAATCAAGATAAGTGTTATTTTTATGATGAATGTAATTTCATTTTAATTTGGTTTCATTAATAGATAATATTTATACTTTTTGAATTTTAGGCTATTCGTAGAATGGAGAAAGCTAGGAAAAGGGCTGAAAAAGTAACTGAACATCCTGATATGAGTGAAAGAGAAAAGGCTGAACAACTGAAAGCGTAAGTAATATTGGAAAGGAAAGAAAGAAAACTTTGTCTATAATTATACTACAAAATTTAATTTATAAAAATCCTCAGATATGTTTTAAAAATTCCATTTAATTTCATTTGTAAACACATAAATACTTAAATCTGACTACAGATAAAGAGGTCCTGGGTTCGAATCCTGGTTCAGGCATGGATCTACTTTCTCTCTCTCTATCCTGTCTTTGTCGTTTCCTTGTGTGTGAATGAGGTATGAATGGTTTCCACCCAATGGCATGTGTGAGGATGTGATGGTGGCCCACCATCTGGGTGCACCCAGGGTAACGCCTTGGTGGCAAAGAGGTTGCTGTTTCTTGCTGGTTCCTTGGTTATAAGGGGACAATACATCCCGATATACCCCGACCATTGGAAAAAACATGTGTTTTTAAAAGTTAGTTTTGTATACAGAAAGTATAATCTCTCTATTATGCCAAATATTATAAGAATACATCCCATTATTGTAAGATCTGTGCTTTTTCAAACTTTAATTTCCTTTGAACTATTTTATGAAATAATGTTTTTATAAATTATTTTGTGTGAAATTATGTTGATTTTCAAGTAATAATGAAATATTTATATCAGTGTACATTTTAATGTAATTTATTAAACTGGATGACAGTCCAGTTTCACATTTTACAAAGTTTTAGCTGTACATAAAATCTTGAAGTAACTGTAAATTTTTTTTTACAGAATATACAAGAAAGCCTTGCCCAAAGAGGATCACAATGTTACTTACATTGTTGCAAAGAAAGGAGTTGGACGAAGAGTAAGACGCCCTGCTAATGTCAAAGGACGATTTAGAGTAGTGGATCCAAGAATGAAGAAGGATGCGAGGAAGGAAAAAATGGAGATGAAGAAAGGCAAAAAAAATATGAAACAAAACAAAAGAAACATGAAACCAAAGAAGATGAAAAAGAAAAAATAGTTATATTGTATATTAAAATTTGTAAAATTAATAAAATTTTTAATAATTATAAGGGTGATGCATTAATTAATTAATGGAGTCTTGAAAACAAATTCAAAGAATGTTTATCATGGTTCCTATTACATGTAATTAATTATATTTACTCCATTCTGATGCTATTTTGCTATTTCTTAACAAACACAGTTTTTGTCAAAAAAGTTTTAGTATTAGTTCCATGAATGAAGAAAGATCCAAAGAAAGAAAAGACCCAAAAAATAATAAATTATAAAATTGAAAAATGAAACTAATAAAAATTGGAAAAAAAAGTGGCATTGTACATTATCAATAAATTGTAAATAAAATCTACTTTAAAAATATTAATCTTAATTTACATAAAGTAATGTATGATTATCACTTCTATTGCATCTAAATATATATTAGGATTTGTATTCACGTATTCTTTTATTCTATTACTACTTCCAATTTCTTAAAGTTAAAAGTATCTGCAAAATTTTATCACAATTATCTGATAATTATGTATTATATAGTACTTGAATTCAACAATTTCCATATTTAACAATTTACATGTGTATTTGATCAATTTTCTTCAGTTTCTCATGTAATATTTAAAAATAAGATGCAAATATAAAAGTTTAAATTTCATCAAACATGTATATGATAAGTCATATGATACATCATCATGTGATAAAATGCCATTCTGTAGCGAAAATGGAGAGTTTGTTAGTTTATCTAGGATTAATATTTTATTTTTTATCGATTTTTTTCTTTGCAGTCACAGCTGCGTTTCAAGTATAATTACTCTTACATCGGTATTAATAGTTGGAATGTGTCTGTGAGTGGGAGAGAGAAATCTTAATAATAAAAGAAAATATCTATAAATAAACATATTCTGTACTTTCTGTTTAATTATTTAATAATTCAAATCTAAAATAATTTATTTCTTATTTTCTTAAATATTTTTACCTCTCATTTTTTTTTTTTTTTTTTTTTTTTTTTTTTTTTTTTCAATTCTTAACTGTTGACTTAAATACAAATGTAAAATTTATTTCTAAATGCTAATGTAATATTTAGTTTGAAATTAAAATATCTTACTTAGAAGCTTGAAAATAAGTTTTGAAATTACTCTTATTTTCCGATTCTCTGATAATGGGCTCTTCTTTCCAGTTCTTTGATTTGTTGTGTCACCTGTTTCTGGGTTCAGTTTTTTGTCACTCACACCGTTAGACATTCTTTGTTTATCTGATAACGTTAAGGCTAGTCGAAACCGGGGTCACTATGCTGATAGTTGATAGTCTTATGTTATTACAAATGTGTCGATCCTTTAGCATGCAGTTAACGACTTGTCGGCTATTAGTGATGAGAAATTACTGAGAATCTACTCGGCATTTCGGCTGACCATCGTGAAAATTTAGAACGTCATCAATATCTTGCTGGCAGTCCATGAAATCTCGACAACACTAATAGTACTTCAAGTAATGAACCGTGAACCTGATAGGATAATGATATGATTTTGTTCCATGACAGACATCCAAGTTCTGGAGTGGCGAATTAATGGCCCACGACGCGATATTTTAGGTGTACCACCGATCAAAACAGTTACATTTGATTTAAGAATAACGGAGTTCACTATGAAGTATTATTGAACTTGAGTGCACTATGGAATGATCGGGTTCCGGATGGAAAGGGCGTTCATTTGTTATTACGCATTGTTTGTTTTATGCATGCTACATCTTTTGTAACTTTAAAAGTTTTTCTAATTTATTATATTTACGAATTTTAAGTGTAATTTAACATGGCTAGTTTAGCAAAAAAGAAAAGTGCAATATAAGAGAATTTCAAACTTGGTATCAAGAAATATGGCGTGAATAGTAAAGGCCATAAGAGTTGTCTTTTATGTTCTAGAACAGTGAAGTAGAAATTCGCCTGTAAAACGGAATGTTGAAACTAATTACAACTCCGGTAATCAAAAAAGTGAACCAGCATAAAAGACAGATAAACAGTCTACATCTAATGATTAAATATATTGACTGAGATGATCGCGAAAAGCTACTCGACTGCAAATATTGATCAGCATAGTAAACATTTTCAAATGGAAGTTTCTTGTTAAAGAAAAATCTGTTTACAGTTCATGAAATCATGTGCACGTGTTTCCTCATTTTTTTCTGATTTTATTAACGATATAATTCAGAGCATCAAAGATACTCTTATCTAGAAGAGCACAATACAAGGAAGAACCTTAAAACAGACAGGAAAGGTAACAGATCAACAAAAAAATGCATTAACTTCGTTGCTTTCATATCGCTGTCTTGACGAAAGTATTAATATCACGTGAGTTTAACGGTTTTTTCTTGATATTGCGTAAAAATGTTATCAAGAAAGAGTTTATTGCTATAATATGGTTGTTAACATTTATAAAGGACTCGAGATATTTGTAAGACGGTTAAAAATTTTTCTTGGTGAGAAAAAGAAATTGATTTTAAAAAAATTGTTTCAGTAACAACTGATGGTACTCCAAGTACTGTGGGCAAAAAAAAAAATTTTTATTAGTTTATTTCAAACAAACGTAGGGTATTTGATTTTTGAATCCCAGTACCTTATTCACCAATAAATCTTGTATTCTAAGAGTGGCTTGACATCGCTTGCTAATCTAATGACGCTTATCAAAAACAGTCAACCTCGTATCATCACAGGCTTTAAATAAGAGAAAGTTTGGTGAAGTCAACTCTGGGTATAATGACTTCTGATGTATAATAGTGTTGGTTGATCTGCAGAAATGTACTTCAAACATTTGTATGCAGCTTGGAAAAAGTTTCTGCAAAATGTGAGAAAAGTTGATCATTATCCACAGTTGTATGTTATGGCTTTTAAAATTTGATTTTTGTTTTTTACACAAATATATGTCAATATTTCAAGGAATTTAACATAAGGCTTCTAGACACAAATCAAACAATTGTTATGATGGATACTATTCGCGCTTCTGACGCTGAACTGTATGTTTTCAGGAACAATGTTGTTAAAAAAAATTTACAAATATATCCCAATTTTGAAAAGGTATTAAAGATTTCGCTTTATATGTGTGTGTGTGTGTGATTAAGCAAACATAGAAAAAGTTATTGAAGAATTTATTTCTGTAATTAATTCTTATTCCAAAAATCATCGGAAATGCTCAAGTTTACTATAGGCCCTGATGTGATTTCATTTGGTAAACTAAACTAGTCCTTTTTCGATTGACTGAAAATTGAAAAATTTGAAATGCAGCTGATTGATCTGTCTAATTCAATACGGATAGAAAAATTTATTGAAACTGAAAATGTTGGAATTATAATTGAAATAATAAGATTAACAATCAATATAAGTAAACGTATGTAAAAAGAAATTTTGACAATATGGAATTCGACTTCAGACACATTTAAGAGTTTGACAAAAATGACTCCGATGCTATTATAATACTATTTTCAGTCACTTCTGCCTGAGAATCATTATTTAGTGATGAATAACATAAAACTCGCTTAGAAACCGTTTGGCATCTGAAATTTCATTCACTCCGCTAAAATTAACATCTTTAAACCGTATTATAAGTTATTTGTTCTCAAATCTGCAAAAACAGAAGTCGCGCTTTAACTTGAGTTACACATATAATTGTATTTCTTATTAATAAATAAAAACCTTTGAGTTATTAGTATTTCTATTTTTTCCTCCAATAATCACTAATTCAAAACTAAGCTCTATTCAAGTGTATACATAGAACATTCCAATGAAAAAGTTTTATTTATTTTTTTATCGTGCAAGCATTGCGAATTTAGAACATAAAAATGCAAGCAATTTTTTTCATAATGTTCACCGAATGTCAATAAATATTCTAAACGAATTTTACTATGTAGTACAAGACTTAATTCCGATACTGTATATATATATATATATGTATATATAGTTGTCAAAAACATGATCTATAACTGTGCAGTTAAGTGTAGTACCACAAAGAAGTTTCTGCACGCATTTTTTTTTTTTTTTTCCAATTTGGGACGCGTGATGTTGGAGACATATTGTGTTTGTCTCTTACTACTCCATATTCTTACACGTTCGCCTTCAAGCTGCAGGACAATTTCGTTTCATCCATGAACACATGTGATTTTGTTTCAATTAGAACACTGTCCAGTTGATAAGCTGGCCACATTTCTTTGATTGTGCCATTCTAGTGAATACAGAAAAATAAATTCGTGTTAGCTTAGTAAGGGCTATTATTTATTAATGTAATAATTTTCTGCCTAAACAATGGTGACTGATATCAAACTACCGATGCTTACTGCTATTATAAATGTTAACGTGTTTTGAGGTTCTTCGAATCCATTTAACTAAATTAATAATGCATCTATTCTTACAGAGGGAATGGATGTATTGTTAATGTATTAAATTCTTGGAGGTATGAACACAATTCTTTGGACAACTTTCAAGCAACTCCTGTAAACTTTCACAATCTTGACTTCTTAATTTGTATTCTTCTTTATATGAATCAAAACTATTTTTTTCATAATATATTTCATAATTAATCTTCTTTTGCAGTGATATACATTCCTCAATTAAGATTGGCTTCTGAAAATTTATGTCGTTCTTTGCATGCTCAATTTTTAGATGTGAGTGTATATGCTAACTTTTATTGAGAAAACTATTAAAGTTTAGGGAAATTGACCTTAATAGTTAGTTTTATTCATCGATGCTGGATGTAAATTATCACTGTGCTGTAAACTTGTTTTATTAATTAAATATTTATCAAACAATTAACGATTGTATTGTTTTTATCTTGAAGTCGTATATCAATTGTTAAAAACTAAAAAGAAAGTTTCAAAGCATTTTGTTAATTTTCATTTATGGTAAATAATATAGCTGAAAAATTGTTTTTTATTTATCTATAAAATAGAAGTTAATTCACCAGAAACTTTAAATACATGTTCATTGTATGTAGTAAATTTTTATAAAGGAAGTTCAGGAAAACTAGTTGCAGGTAGTTGTTTTAAAATTTATAATCACATTATTTTAATACATAGATAGTTACAATTAAAACCAGATTTCAATAATGTAAAAAAAAAAATGTTTTACTGGGACAATTTACTTTGTTAAATTTCTTTTCATATTTTCGATTAAAAAAAAAATCGAAGTCAAAGCTTAGGTTTTTATTTTTAAAACTTTAAGAAGCACAAATGCTTCTTAAAGTTTTGAAAATCATTTCTTATAACTTCACAATTTAATGTGTATATATAAGCTATTCTAAAGAAGATAAGAGAGAAAAATGCATTAAACAACAGCTTATACAATAGCAAAACTTTATTTTCTCGAATTTACAAGAAGTTGGACCAATAAAGCAATTGCTTGATTACTGTGGAAAGGGACGGGTTCGAGAGCAAGAAAAAACATCCGACTAAATATGCAAAATAGAACAAGAATTTGAATAAAAGAACAAAAATAAAAATATATTTCATCGTTGCCATGGCAATGTCTAACGATTCGAGGTTATTACCCGATTTTGCATGCATACTCATGTCAAACTTTTGTTTATTTTACAAGAAAGGATGAAAGAATAAATAGTTCTTGTTTTGTTTGAAATTCCCTAAGAGCCTCTCGCTGATTTTCTCTCTCTTTTTTTTTTTTTTTTTTTTTTAAAAAAAAGGGGAATGTTAAAGAATTAAAATTGCACAATGGAACTGTATCATTTCAAGTGTGTAGTGTATTTTTAAAATTACGAATCAGAATTAGAGTTATATATATTACATTACAGAAAGATAAATTATTAACATTTATGATATTTTACATTAGAAAATTTAATACAGAATGATGAGAAACCAATATTGCTTTTAAAGTTTTGATATATATATATATATATATATATATATATATATATATATATATATATATATATATATATATATATATATATATATATATATATGAATTATTTATTCTTGCCTCTCAATTAATGCGCAAATTGCCAACAAATTGTTATGAATAACTCTAGACTCAACAGAAGTTGATTCTAGAATTAGCTACGCCATTTACACATTTGATAACAAATTAAAAATATATAAGTATTATTTTTCAAATTTAGTGATGATGAAAATGAAAATAAAAATTAATTTAAAATTGCTTTGGGAAATTAAGTTTCCGGAACAGAAATATTATTGTAATATAATACATATTTCATTTTGCAATTTTAAGTCCAGTTGTAAAATTAATTACCAATATTAACCATGCACCTTTCGATATAATATGGTATCAGATAAAAGGAAGCATTTTATTCGCATGAACAATCAACTATCCTTGAAGAGCTTTTTATGATTGCGATTTGTTATATGTTGGTATATTTGTACAAACTTCAATAACAGAAGGATTGGTGTTCTTGAATGCATCCAAAGTTAGATTTTGTTACAATGTATGGCAATTTTGAATAGACGAAGGACGAGATCAATATTTTAATCAACATTCCTCTCGCCAAAATTCCATATTACAACTATCGTATATAAAGATGTTATAAAATGGTAATTCTAGTAGAGCCAAGAATGGAACTGATTATTTTTTGATTGCGGGAAAGAAAGATTTAATTATGATGGAATTGTTGTTTTTTTGCACCCAAGAAATTGTGCTTTCAAAATGATGTATTCTTGTTTTATAACAAAGCTGTTATGCAAGGCATTGCGTTAATGGTGAATTAATTAATGAAGTATCGCTATAATTAAAACTATTTATGTATACTTAATTATATAAATATATGCACATATTTGTATATGTATATGCACTTATTTGTATATATATTTGTATATGTATGTATTACATGTGTACAAATAAGTAATGACTATTTGAGTATTAAATCATTTAGATTGTTTACCAAAATAACATGTTGTTGTTACTTATGACGTTTGGACAAGCCAACTTTGCTACGCCGTTGGCCGTTGACGAATTTAAATCAATAGATTGCGTCGTTCGTTTAATCGGGGCAACACGAAGGTGAAAAGACGACTTTGCTCTAAACTCCTCCAATAGCAGGCAGCACCAAAGATTCTACCTCCTTAATTTTGACATTGATCTGGAGGGGGGGGGGATTTTCTCTACATCAATACATTCATGATAATTGCTCAACGACCGATCACATGATTCAATTCCACAGATTTAATAAGTACGTATATCGCATGTAATCGGTGGGTCTTTGGCGACACTGGGAATCGAACCCTGCCCTTTCGGACGGAAGGCCAGCGCCTTAATCACTAGGCTACCACGGCCCATAAAAGTTTCTAATGACTATTTGTGTGATCAATGCTTTCTAGCGTTTCTTAATATAGTTTGATAAAATATTTTCTGTAATTTTCAATATTATAATTATTGATGTAGGCTATAGAACATAAGAGTTATACTATTATTTTACTGATGTTTGAGAGATTACTTTCAAGACAGCGTGATTTTATTACTCTTCTGTAAATTTTATTGTTTGCATTAAATGTTTATCATTTCTCCCAAAACTGGGTGAATGTAGAGAAATTCAGAAATCAGGAAACACACAAAAATTCTTCAATTTCCTGCCAAATTGAGTCTTCATTTGAAAGATCATCCGTGAATATTTTTCGCTAATAATTTGAACCCAAAAATAGTTATGTTAATTTCACTTAAAAAAATAACAAAGATAAATTTCTATTATTATTTTTCAATTTGTATTTAATTTATTGTTAAAAGAAATGATATTAATCAGTATTCAAAATGCTTTTTTTTATTTTTCAAAGCATTATACGGAATTTTAGTCATTTATTTTTAACCAAACTGTTCCTTACCTAATCATAGATCAGGGAATACAATTTGATAAATGATATTCTGAATAATTTCATATCCAAACGAAACCACAATCTCAAAAAGCTCATCGGCTGAAATCACCGAACTTAAATTATAAAATTATAATTAAGGCCAAGAAACTCAGTCATGATCAACGAAAGGCTCTTTTATGATCGAAGGTCAAAGTCTGCAGTGGTCCATGGTGAGTTCAGTCTCATTGTTAGAGAGAGCGCTCAAGTCCCTATTTATAGATGACTTTCCGTTTCTTTTTTTGAACGATCTCCTCAAGACACGCTGAGAGTGTGACTCTTGTGTGTAATCGTAGGTGACACCTCCAATGATACCACCTAACACTGGTCCCACCCAATACACCTAAAATATATAAAAAAAAAATCAGTATTATACTACTATAAAGCAAATATGTACAGTTGCTTTGTATTAGAACTATACTAACATATTTTTTATGAATAGCAATGTGTGAATTTCAAATGTACAGGGTGATCTTTTTTAAAGTGACAGTGTTTTGAGCGCCTTGTAACGCGATCTAATAGCCGAAATGGCACCAGACTTGATATTTAGATCAATCAAGACATAGAAAAGAAAATTAGTTCCTAAAATCACCCCTAGAGCATTTTGCGGCGCTTTACAAAAATGTAATAAAAGAAAAATACTAAAGAAATACCCAGTGAGGAATTAGACCACAGTCATTGTGAGCGCCGTTCTCAGAAATAACACTGTGCATTCTGTGCACAACGTCCTCCACAGCTGTATGTAACATATCACGAGGAATATTCCGTACTGTCTTTGCTATGTTGTCTTGTTTAGAATAGACAAATTTAATATTCCACCAATAGAAACGCACGTGGTAACGTGAGAGGCATGCCCACTGTTATTTCTCGTTGTTGTCAGTTACAGCAGCACCACAAAATGCCCTAGAGGTGATTTTTTAATCAAAAATGTTTTCACCGAATCCTTTTGCTCATGTCTTTTGATTCATCTAAATAACAAGTCTTGTATCATTTTGGAGATTAGATCGCGCTACAGGGCCGTCCAAACACACTGTCACTTTAAAAAAGATCACCCTGTAATGTAAGTTAAATGTTTTTAAAATTATATATAGCTAAAAATGAAAGTAAAAGGATATTTGAGTTTTACCACCAATTTTCATACTTATGATACTCTGTTAACTATTCTCCTAAACTAAACATATTTAATAAACGTGAAAAGTTTCTTCACTGAGAAGATATTTATTTTAACTAATAATAGCCGGATGTGAGCTGCCATACATGTAGATTTTATATAAGTGAATATGTAAATAATTATTCTTCACATTCGCTTTCCTTTCCTAGAAAGCCTAGTTTAACTGTGAGCAATAGAATTTGCCTAGCCATTTTCAAAAGGGTTCAGAACCTCTTAATCGAATCTCTGGTACTTGGAATAAAGTTCTTTTAAAGATTAATGTTCTTCTAAAAATTACTTCTTCGTTCGTTTTCTTCCTCCCTAAAATTTGATTATTCAGCGTGACAATATAGAAGCTGAATATAGTTTCTCAGATTTTATACAAATCTTTTTAGTACACGATAAGTTACTCTGATTTTATTGCCTGCGCATTCATGGTATATATGTAACTAAATGATCATATCTGAGATTTTGACTTGCTGAGACATTTCACTCGTACTATTCATGGAGCAGAAAAATCAGTAGAATTTTGTGTCAGAGAGAGGTTATCTGGAATGACGCTTGTCGGAATTCATAATCAGCATATTTTGATTCAAAGCCAAATACAAAATTTAATTGCTGCACAAAATACCGCTCAAGATATAGATTTTAGCATCCATTTTATTAAATTGTTTCGTAAATTTAATCGTACATTTAAATCACTACGTGTAAAATGTGGAATAAATTTCAGTTATATCTGATAATTATTTCACAATGCTACAATTTTTATATACAGTAGTGTATTTTATTATGCTGTATTGTATTGTACATATTTTACAAACATCAGATATTCTCATCATCCGCATCTTCCGTTCGAATTATCAGAAATCACAGTATTTAAAGTACCACTGTAGTATTTGTTATAGTCCTATCAATTGAATTGAACATACTAGGAAATACATTTCAAGAACAATTTTACTATTATAAAAGTTTCTTAAGTTCTTCTGAATACCGCTTAACATGGTATCTATAATCTAAAATCTTTAACTATGAAATCTCAATATAAGGAACAAATGTTTTGGTGGGCTAATGAGTTTTACTCCAATAGAATTCCTTTGTATTTCATAACAAAATGAAGATGATAATGATGTTATAATGAAAAATCACATATGAGATGTATTTTAGAAGAAATGTAATTTATTTTTCAGAATGTGCTGAGAAAGAATTTATTACTTTTCGAATTTTTTGTTACAAATTTTCAAGACTCCTTTAGAAATGAAATAAAATGTACTTTTTGTGATAAAGATAATCGGCAGCTTTGTTTAGTAATAAAATAAGATTTATTAGCAGTCTTTGTTTCATACTTTAGATCTCGTCTCTACCTGATTAACCGTTAGGTTTTATAATTAGAAATTTCGTCTATTAATTGGAGGGAAGGACAAAAACCCTTTGTATACTTTAGAACTCCACACTCTCATACATTCATTGATTTTTCTTATTAGTTAATACTTTGACTTGTAACAAAAAAAAATAATAATAACATGCGCAGTTATCAATCTTACCCAGTGGAGTCTCCACGTGTTTGTGACAATAGCTGGTCCAAATGATCGCGCTGGGTTGAAACTGGCTCCAGTATAGGGGAACTGAAATTTAAAATAAATATAATTTTAAATAATATAATAATATTAATTTTGATTATTAAAATAAATTACATTTTTAATTGAGCTACATATTATATCTGTGCGAGATAAGCAATATCTTCATTATTCTGTTTTTCATAATAAAAGGATAAAATGTATGTTATAGAAATTAAATAATTAAAAGAGACTGCTAAATTTTGAAAGCCATCAAATTTGTTGCTCAAATTTATAATCACCTATAAAACTCTGTTATCTAGGAATAAGAAATTTAATACTGATTTTATTGGTAACATTTATCTATTGGTGATAGAGTGTACATTTAATTTAAGACAAATCTAAAATTAAATTGCTCAGTTGAAATTTTAATTTTATATTGTAACATGATCATTAATATATAAAGAATACGATAACGGAGGGAAAATAAAGCTAATTTAAACTAGATTAATAGAGATATTACTGAGCAACTTTAGTAATCTTTTTATTTATATGAAGATGAATATACCTAATTTTGTATATACAAATATGAAGCATATCCCAATAAATATACATGAAAATGTCAAAAAATAACAATTCTAAATTATCCATTAAAATGTGAATTTAATTCAAAGTGCCATGATTTCAGAAAGAAAAGAACTAAAAAAGAACATACACAGTTGATAAAGACAAACTATTATAAGATTCTTTTGCAATGATATATATAATCATCAAATACACTAATTTATACCAACCATTCAGTTTCTGAGCATAAAAGTATTGGAATAAAAGGATGGAATATAGAGGAATATCTCGTTGTCAGAGGAAAAAAAAATTGTAAAAAAATGTTTTGTCAGTAGTTTATTTCTTGATAAATTTTTTTATTAAAATTGCTCTTACGAAACGAATAAATATATACTATTTGCCATATTGCTTCATTATTTACTAGAATGCATTATAAGAATCAAACTTTTCGGAAGTTTTCCAAATCAGAAAAGAATAGAATACGATGTAATTAAGCAGATATGCAAAATTATCAACGCATAACAGCAATTTATTGCGAGGCTAAGTTTTTTTATAAAAGATATTTGGATACTTTCCCATTATACCCCCCGATTTTGATCCAAAAGAAATAGCATGTTTTTTATGGGGAGGCGAAAATAATATAACGAAGATACCATGATTTTACGGACCCAAAATTTTTTAAAACTTAATATATACTAAATCTAATTTTTTGTTTGCAAATATTCACTAAAAAGTGATAAACTATGATAAACAAACTAACTTCTAAACAAAGATATAACTAGTTGTTGCAAAAAATTGCTTGGTGATAATTTTATGGGTTAAAAGAAATATTACTGTCACAAATCACCAAGTGCAAAAAGCTACAGCAAAATTTAATTTTGCCTTATTGAAAGAAAAGTTCTGTTACATGATACTTAGGAAATCGATCACCGATGTGATACCTAAACCGTTTCTACTTGCAATAAACATTGGCGCGCGCGCGTTTAAATAAGTTTTATCAATAAGTGATAATCGATTAGTTTGTAAAAAAAAAAAAAAAAAAAAAAAAAAATGGTAAATAAAATGTGGGTGTTGTTTTTTGGTAGTTTCTGAGAAAACGAAAGCATTTTTAAGTAATACAATATGCAAATGGAATATGTATGACAATAATTTACAATTTTTTCCTTTCCCGTTATGGTGATTATAATGGAAAAATATTGATATTTGTTTTTATAACAAACGATATAGCCAACCTTTTGTTTTGCTTGAAATGCAGCTTATTTATAAAATGTTCGACACATTTTGATTTTTAATAATTTGTAAAATAGTAAAGACATAAATAAGCTAATAAGCTTTAATACATAGAATAACATATATATTTTCATTTATAGTTATTGCTGCGACAGAAAATTTCTTTTCCTCAGTTGAAGATTATTTCTTTTAAAATATCGTCTGGCCGTTTATTAATTTTATTTTCGTCTGGTTTCTTTTTTAAATATCCCTTGCGCGCTTTATTATTTGCGCTATTTCTCTTGTTTTCCCTTCCTAAGATTATAATCCAATGTTATGTTACTTTTAATTTGTTTGTTCAATGTTTTATTCTATATTGAGTTTTCATTTGATCCGAAATTGATGAGAATGACAACACCTATTGGGTACTATTTCTTGTAGCTCTTTGAATAACAATTTTCAGAAAGATAGATTGTACAAGGTGAATCAATATCTCACTTTTCCATCCAGACCATCTGATATGACGCTAATAGATTTAGAAGGAAAGTGCGAATATTGATGACTTAAAAGATCGGGATTTCAACATCAATTGCTTTTGTGGATACCGACTTACTCACCAGTAGCTGAAGCGAAATCGACAACCATCTTGATATTCTAATATGACGATAGCTCCTTTTGTGGAAGTCCATTGACAAAAGATAAAACTTTATGAGTCTGTCTAACCATTAGCGCGTTTGTTAGAACAATTTTAAAATATGGCAGAACACTTCGCCTTTTTAAACAATTTTTTTTAACAATGATAAATCAATTTTTTAATAATTTTAATATAATGTTCTATCTAATAAAAATTTTCAAGCGAATATGAAAGATAAGTTTTTTCATTAAAGTGGAAATTATAAATTAGGGCATGATATGTTTCAGTAATAACAACCAAAATCGATTTGATTGGTAAATGTTTCATTTTTGTAAGCTGAAAATCATGATATCGATTCTTGCTCACAATCAAAAATTGTCAATTAATGATTTCTCTTTCTACTAATTCTGTTGTATTAATAATGTAAGTTGACTGTTTAAAGCATAAGATGTCTGCTTATATTACGACTTAACCAGTGGATCATTGTTCAAATTAAAATACTATTTCTAAGATCATATTTATTAAAATCACACGCACATTATAGACAAAGTCTTTGTAAATTAACAAAGAAAGAATTTCATTTTAAAATATGAAAGCACTTTATAAGCATTGAGATATTAATTTTTGTCAAGCTAAGTGTAATTTGCTTTATAAAAATCTTATCTATTTTTAGGATTTATTTCAATCAACAGTAATTTATTTTCTAACATTTAATCAAGTGAAAAAAGTAAAAAAAATGTACAAGTAACTATAACTTAAAAAAAGAGATAATTATGGTTATCATGTTGAATTTCTTCATTTTTATTGATTCAGTCACTGTTTATATATAGTCGGGCTTTCTCTCTCTATCTATCCTGTCTTTGTCCTTTTTGTGTATGAATGAGGTTTGAATGGTTGCCCACCCTATAAACGGGTCCCTATGGCATGTGTGTACTGAAGCAGTCGGATTCCACACCAAATATGGCTCAGTATGAAAAAGTGGAGCAGCGCACCCCATATTGTCAGCCTAGCTGGCACAAGACAGAAAATTGTTTATATATAAGATCTCATTTGTAAATTTGTTGTTAAAAGACTTATGCATGTTTGTAGGTACCTTTAAATGTTTCTTAGGGGTGGAATTATATTTCTTAGATTGGACCGCATTGAAATTTATAATCCTACTCACTATTAAAAATAGAAGAGATAGATGATATGCTGTTATATTAGTTGCAATTCAGGATGTTTTCTTGAGAGTTATCCACGTTTATATTCCTGCAGTTGATGAATAAGACCTATTATCATGTAACAGTTTCTACGAAAGTAGTGGGTATTGAAAATGTCTTTTAAAGGCTTTCAAATGTAGGACATCCCTAATTTATTATCATAAACATTTTTAAGAGATTAAGAAAGTAAAGTACATGTGAATGCTCGAAATGTGCAAAGTGTAATAAATGTGTGCTCGAAATGTGTAAAAAAAATATGTGGGGTTATCTTATCTAAACATCTCAACTCATATTGGTAAAATGCAATGAGAGCTTTGGTTAAGTAAATAAATGCGAAATGTTTTCTAATTAACATTTAAAATAATAAAATTACGACGGGACTTCTGATCAATTAACTTCCTAATTATTTTCGAATATTCTTAGGAAGGATATAAAGAAACCAATCAGTTTGGGTGTAAAATTTTGCATTTAGTCAAAGCTTAAAATTACGTAATATGTTTACAAAATATGCCTGAGAATAAATCAGTGGCTAATAAACCATTGCATAGCATTAGAGTTAAGCCAATCACATAGAATATCTGAAATAATATAAAATCCGAGATATTTTAGAATCAATAACATGAACGGTAGCTTAGAAACAAGAATTTATATCAATGAAATATATAGATAACTATATAAAAGAATTTCAACTCTATTGCAAATGTTTGCAATTTAAATACAATAAAGCAAATTGCGTAACGTGACAATATGATATATCCTTGAAATTAAAAATTTTTCGTTAGTGCTCTTACCAGTTTAAAGCTTCATTCAAAATCCTAATTCAGCGAACACTCCTTAAGGCTTAAATAATGACGACCAATTAATTCACATAAGACCACAGATCTAATTAAAGCGAGAGGAGTCCTCGCTAGGTGGCAAGCTCCACCATCCGGAGCTCATTCTATCTCCAGCGACCCCTATTCGCTATTATTCCAAGGGCCCATCAGAGAAACGGGCATTAAATGGAATGGCTGTACTTACGGAACATGCCAAAGAAGCTTTCAAGAGAGCATTAGAAATGAAATATTTAAAAGCACCCACGCATTCCGAATGGATCTGAAATAACTTAAAAGTCCATTAACTGTAAGCTATAGTTTGGATGGTAATTTAATTTTAAATTTTACTTCAGAATTGGAAATGTATTATTTTCAAACTTAAACAAAGAGAAAATTTATAACTTTCCAATTTTGATGGTATTTTTAACTCTTTATTTTCATTTCTTTAGCTTCATGTCTCTAAATATACATTCTTTTTACCCTAAAAGAATTCGAATATTAAAAAACTTTCGAAAGAAGTGAAATAAAATACTATTTTAAGTTGGTTTAGCGAATTAAATTAAAATAATTAAATAGTGAATATCTTAATTATACGTAAAAAGGTACATTTTTAAATATAAAAAAATTGGAAAAATGATTTGGTGAATAGGATAAATTAATAAATAGCAGAAGGAGTAAATGAATAGCAACTAAGAAAAATACTTTAGAGTGATAATTAAGTTAATAATTTTTTTGTTTTTAATACATACACATATATACATGCATGCATATTATTTATTCACACACACACACACACACACACACACACACACACACACACACACACACACACACACACACACACACACACACACACACACACACACACACACACACACACACACACACACACGTGTGATCGTTGGCACTAATTTGCTCATTTAATAAGCTAACAAACAATTAACTACTGCTATTAAAATTGCAATACCAGGAAGGAATGATATTACGAACGCCAAAATCACATGAAAGGAAGAAGTGGTTGGACTATGCACACAAATGATTAGCATTTCAACGCATTTGGATGATGCAAAAAGGACAAATGACCTCTGAAGCATTGTATATAAAAGAAAAGTTGGGCAGTAGGTTTCTCATTCAGAGATCTCTTTATAAGATCGGTGATTTCTTGTAATATTGTTTTATGCCGTGAATAAGAAGAAATGCTTACTAGGAAAAGTAAGAATTTGATTGAGGTAGTGTTGTTGCCTATTAGAGAGTTATGGATTACTGTTCCGTGATAATCCATATTTTAGAATAGGAAATAATCTTTAATCTGGAATAAGCTACTTGTATTTGTCGAAATGCAACCCGTGTCACGCGAATATAAAATCAATGGGCTGTTGAAAATCATATTAAATTTCATGCAGGATCTCAACGTCTTTCCATTTCGGAAAGGGCAAAAATGGTGCGAGATCAACGATAACACAGGTCATTTTCGGCTTTCATTGACAATACGGTATAAAGAGAGACTCTGGCGCACCCAATGACAAAACTGAACAAAGAAGTAACTGAGTCATCATTTCAAATGAATTTTGGTTCTGGGTGCAACGTTATGACGTTTTTGATTCTAAGTTGACATTCTGATGTATATGAACTGCACAAATTACTTTCTTCACATGAAGGCTCTGAAGAGAACGCTCGCTGCCAGATTGCTTTGGATATCATCACAGGGACCGTGAACTTAGTATTATGGTGTGGTTTATTTGGATCAACGGTGATTTGAACGGCGATGGATAGATTTTTGAGATTTTAAATCAGTGTTGTTACCCTATTTCGAGACTTGCTTTCCTTTTCTTTGAACAAGATGATACAAAGTGACATATTGCACACCATGTTTTGACTTTCTTCAATTCAGTGTGTATCTGATTATTGTCTTCGTCAGCAGTCACTAGCTTCTTAAGATTTAAAACATCTGAGAAGCCAGTTGGTGAAATGTGGGTTATTGAGAAACCAGTTGGTGAAATGTGGCGTAGACTTAAAGCGGTATGGAATGAGTGCCCTGGTTCTGCCATAAAATTTCTGCTTCATTGCATGCCTAATCGGGTAAAGATGCCATCAATGGCAAATGTTTTTACTAATTTCACACTCATCTAAAAAAATTACACATTTAATCATTATGCCATACAGTTTATGCGCAATAAATATCTTTATTTGTTTTTTTTTTTTAAGGTGTTGCGATTTCAATAACCAATAGCTAATGAAATAAATTATACTCAACATAGATAAATTAGCACTCAGATCTAATACATTTAAATATGCCCAGTTTCTTAAACCAAGACATTAAAACTGTCCAAATAACACGAATAAAATAAATTAGTTATAAGTAAGACAGGATATTTATAAGATTAGATTATATATTGCTTGTTTAATTGTTTTATTGATACGTGTTGCCATATTATTGTTTTTATACTACGTAGTGGTCACCTTAATGAAGAAGGTTGTTTTGTTAGTTCTTTTTAAGATCCATATCCAAATGCCCTCAGAGAGGACTTTTCATAGTTAATAGGTTGTATTAATGTGTCGCAAGAGTGGAAACATGGGAAATTATCAAGCAAACACCCAAACAGAAATGCATGCAGAGGGCAGAAATGCTGCATTCATCGCTAGCAGTTCAGCAGAGGCTGGAATTAAACTCGGGACCTTTCGTTCTGAAGAGTGGTGTCCCATCATTAGGCAAAGGCAATTTTCTCTTTTATTGTTTTTTTTTATAGTTTTTTGTTGTGTTCCCTCATAACTAAACAATGTATTTTTCTGAAAAACCAATTTTGTATTGAGAGAAGTATGCATGATCAGTTTTGCGTTACACAATAATCTGTTTATTACTCAATTGCTCCTTTTGCAAATGAAGATTTATTTGATTGATACTAACAGTTTGAAGTGGATTCTGAAGCCTTGTTAGCAATCACGCCGATAAGGTGGAAGTTTCATACTCGAACTGTTAGATTGAAGTTCAGCTGCCAGCTCGGCATTGATCATTATAATTAAATGTTATTTAAAGAATACAGCATTGATTTAAAAAAAGTTTTTCTTTCCAGAGATTTTTTGACATCAGTTTGAAAATAATTATAATATATAAAAGTAATTTCTTAATATTGTAAGTTATTAGAGGTTATTATGTTCAAAGATTAAATTTTTTTTATACAACTTTTTCTATATTTTTTTAAAAAAAAAATTAATATAAAATTACTAATAATTTTCTGATAAATAGCAAACACAGGCAATAAAAATAGTGATGTAAAGAAAAAAAAAATGCTGAAGCGAGTAAGAATTGAACGAACGATTTATTAAACTAAATTTTGACTGAAAATTCAATTTATGCAAAGGAATGTATTTATAAAAATTTATTTTCAATTTGCTTCTTATAGAATGGGTAGAATGGATCTAATGTAAATATTCTACACGCATTCTTAATCGACCTGCAGAAATTTTGTATTTGTATTTGTGTGTGGGAAATTTTTAACGGAGACAATATTTAAAAGAAATGAGTCACTTTTAAGGAACAAATTAACTATCGATAATGAGCCATCGGTTATAATTTTTCTTTGTACATTATTTAATTTGTGAAAAAAAATTTATAGGCCATATGTTCATTTGAGTGAAGTACCATGTATTTAAAAATATACAGTTTTAAGTTCACGCGATTAAATTAAAAAATAATATTTAAAGAAAATATAATTTGGCCATTCTTTCTTTAAAAATTTGAACTGTAAATATTCATTTAATTTTAAACTTAAATAAATGCATTTAACTTATTCTAATATATAAGTTGTGTGTATAATAGGGATTTTCTTTTTTTGGAGAAACACATTTGTAATTACATGCATGATATCGTGAATATTCCACCAAAACGAATCAATGGTAATTATAAAATGGAAATTAAAATAAATAGACATCTCTGTATAATGATTTAAAGTTCTGTTATGTTTACTCTATTATGTTTTCTTACTACTCTATTATAATACTTACTAGCCGTGTTATATTACTTACGAAGTCATATTCTGTATTATGTTGTCAAATGATATGACATTTAATAAGAAAAAAAATTACGATAGTAACTGCAACAAAAATGACTAACAGTAATTTTTTATGTGAAATTTCTAATATTTCGTAAACGAGAACAAAATTATTAACTATTGGTTTAAGATATACACTACATTTTAGAAAATTTAATTTCGTAAAGGAATTTTGGAAGCTTAACTATGATAATAAGCCTTAAGAGCCTTAAAATCTATGTATAATCGTCAAATGTATCCGTGAATTTTTAATTCAACTACAAAATTTCTTTCAATTTGTCTATTTAGTGTGCCATAGATGCAGAAATTAAAAAGCAAATAGAAATCTGAATAGTAGAATAATTATGGAATTTTGCCACAAATATTTTCAACGGTTTGAAAAATTTCTTCTTTTTAATTTCATGGGCGACGTCCAATTAATTAGGGCTGCATTTGATTAACATGATTACAAGATATCACCCTAAAACTGAAGAATAGATATAACAGATAGTTATATCACTTCTGTTACTTATATATATATATATAATAATATACATACATACATACATACATATATATATATATATATATATATATATATATATATATATATATATATATATATATATATATATATATATATATATACTAAAAACTATACTTCAAAAAAGCGCTGTTACAGCAGGATTATTTTGAACTTTAGAATGTATACTATAGTAATACATTCTAAAGTTTAAAATAATCATGCTGTAACAGCGCCTTTTTGAAATAAATATACTATTAAATCTGCATATTTTTATAACACATTTTATTACTTTTTTCAACAATATAAGGGTATTAGAAGCGAATATTTTTTTTTTTTACATGTATACCAAAAGTTTTTAATCTAAAGGAACAAAGACAAGTTTGAGGAAAAGATTAAAAAAAAAAATGATACTTGAAAATTCAGATGGTTCATGTCTTAGATGATTTTTTACTGTTTGATGGACAATACTTACTGGTTGCTAGGCAACGTGATGCTATCTTCAAAGATTAGATCCCAATTAGTATTCTTTGCTACTGCTACCGAAAAAGAAGTGAAGGTTATCTTTTGCTTTATACCAAAAATGACTTGCACGCCACCTCGGTTTCCTTCGAAACGAAAGGTTTAGTTTTTAGTGTATGTGTATAGTTCAAGTGTGTGTTTTTCCATTTTCTTCACTCTCAAATAAGAAAAAGATATTTTCCACATAAATGACTTAAGTTGAAATTACTCAATACAAATTTGGAAAAGGGTTAGAAGGAAAAATCCCCATACATATCAGAAGGAAAGAGATAATTCAACAGTAGTTGTTTCATTAAGGAAAAGAATATTGAACCATATAATTTGAAATAATATATAAGTTGAAAAATATATTTAAATTGATTGCAATCCAATCAATCCCATTCCAAATCAATCAATAAATAAAAGTATATGGATTAGAGATGGATAAATAAGAAAAGAAAACAAAATAACTTGTGTATTTTAGAAAATTAAAGCAAATATTTCATAACCATAATAAGAAATGAAATTTAAATAAAAGAACAATATTATAATAGAGTGAGTAATAAATAATAGACTTAATAATATTTCCTCAAAAAATAAAGAATTAAAAAAAGTGTTTTTTTCTCACAGTATAGTTATGAATGAAAACAAATTAATAACCGCACAATAACAAAATGTCTAACTGTGCTGACATATTAAACTACACATATATATATATTTATATCATCAGCAGAGAAAAAGTATGTAAATTTGAAACATACAATCCTATTTATTCATATTTTTTGAATACAGCGATTTCACTAAGTTTTCTCCAGTTTTCAAAATGTCATTATTAAAATCCTTTTAAAAATTGTAGTAGGGTTTTAATAATGACAATGATAATGAAAACAGCCTTGATGATTTTAAAACATTGTATAATCCTATGATTTTTTTGATATTTTTGAAATTAATGCTATTCTCTTATAAAAATAATTAAATGAGTCGATCTGTTTTCCATAAGAATGTTTCTTTTATTCATTTCAAGCATAAAAAAAAAAAATTTTTTTTCTAAACAAAACTCCGAAGCAAACAATACATAAAGGTAATTTTTTAAGATTCCGTGCAGTTTTGAAATTAAAGCATGTATCAGAACCTACAATCAATTTTAAAATATTTTTCACTCATTAGCTTTCTTTACAATCAATCTTATTGATATCACAGGATATTTGGCTTTATTTACTTGTTATCGTATAGTCACTTATTGCTCATATAGACAAACATTAGATCATTCTCACCAGAGACAGGAGTTAAACAGTTATTCAAAGTTAACACGTTTATCGTTGAACTTGGACATAAAACCTTAGGTGGCCTACATTTTAGGGTTACCTTTAGTTTCTCGCCAATTTGGCACCATATTTTTAGCGATGTTTATTTATTTCTGGCTGGTTTATTGTGTTTTCAACACTATCTTGTTTATTCAAACATACAGAAAAAATGTCAGTCGGAAAAAAAAATCGTCAATATTTGTCAAAGTGCAAATCAAAATATATTTTCTCCGAAATCTTTGAGATTGTATCAGTAACAATTTTCTGTATTTTAGAATTTCCTTATTACTCAAACGAACTTAAATGCATTTAATTTCATTTTTTTTTCTGAGAGATTTTTTTATGTGTGATCAATGTGAAACTTACGCAATAATTAAACGAATTCAATCCATGCAAAAATTTCATATTAATTGAATAAATTTTTTAATTAATTCAATTTGTTTTTTAAACTATCCATCTTACTCATAGCTTAAGATATTCGAGATGGAATCAACAACGCGCGATTTCTTTTTCTTATTCTAATATTTTTTTAATAATTCTGAAGTGAGATCATTTCTATCTTCTGATAAAATCTGCGACGCGAATGCGTGTATTTCGAACCGGAAAACTAGAATACTAGAATTCATATTTTAATGGGTTTCATATCGATTTTAACCCTAGAGGAAAAATGTTCTTTCAACTCTACAAAGTTTAATAGAAAAAAATAAAACTGAAGTATATATTCTGGAACTGATAACGCTCTTAAAAATGAAAGAAGAAAAAAGTTGGCAAAGTGCTTTAGGCCAAACGGAATGAGATATTTACATGCTGAAAAGTATATTGCATTTTTATAACAATAAAAATTATAATTCAAAATTTACGACTTTAACCTATTTTTATCCAGCTTATTCTCTTTTGTCATAAATCTATCTGAAGAGTAATACTTCGTTTTTTTGATACTTCTTAAATGGTGTTTACAGAGTATTTGTTGTTATCAGTAGAGTTAAAATAATAAAATATTTGAGCATCGTAAATATTTTATGTTCAGAATTTTATATTCATAATTTAGAAGCAGGAATTTATCTTCATTACAAACAAGCGATGCATAAATCTAGATTTTATCGCTTGAAGAGTGCTGATTAAACTTTATAAAGTAAATTTATTTAAGTTATAAAAAAAATTGCTCTGATTTAAAAAAATTTTTTGAAAATTAGTCACTATATATGTCTTTAATATGTTTTCCATAGACTAAAATTTAACAAAAATTTAAGGCTGACATATAGTTTCAATAGCTTTATAAGCAAATGAATCTCATTAGAAATATTAGTTAAAAATTAGTTTAATTGTGTCATAAAATTATATAATCCGGGTATCTTCCAAAGAGAATTGCAGTTACAGTTAACAAAAGTGTTAATCTTGTGGTGAGTGATACAAAATAAAGAAAACTGTTAATTCCTTAAATGTTGAGATTAAATTGAGCTAAGTAATTGTTCGACTAATACGAAAATTTGGAAGCTATATTTTTGGTCTGAATTTGTGTGTTACACTTTTCTTTTATCAAGCTTAAATACCGAATTGGAATCCGGATGGTTAGCTCTCAAGTTTTCGGTTCAAGAGTTTCTGGGTACATCTTGGGTTTGGATTATTGAAGTGATTCAAAATCTACTTTTAACTGCAATTTCCAGCCTGCTAAGCCTTTATCTACAAAACAAATGACGAACGAAACACCAACCAACTAACTAGGACTTAAGGCTTAAAGTAAATTCCGAACAATTACAATCATTCAAGCTCAGGGCTCATGTAGTTTGGGTAGAATTGTCCTTTTCGGAATAGAAGGTTCTGATTTCGATTTCAGCTATTGATAAACAAGAGGAAAGGGATGTTTATTTCCTTTTTGCTTTCTTCATGCTTATGTGTCAAGTGGGTGCTTGGGAGTTTTCCGCGCTTTCAGTTTCTCTTGAGACATGTGAATGACGTCCACACGATCTATAAAAGAATTCTTTGAAACCAAACATAACTGTAAATGGTAAAAATCTTTATAGCAGCCTTAGACTATTGTCTTTTATGCAGCATCAAATTATTCGAGTTATTTAAGCTTCCGTCAAATTTTAATATATATATATATATATATATATATATATATATATATATATATATATGTATATAAAGTCCTCCCAGGAGGCAAAGTAGATATTAATAAAAGCTTTTACAAAAACAGCAGAATGAACTCTGTTTCAAAAATATAGCTATAAGAAAAATTAATTCGATACTACGAAACTCTATTAATATGCATTCAGGCAGAATATTAGATTGTTGAAATAATTCTTGCATAAATTAACAAATGATGAAACATTCGGAACAAAAACAAATTGATAAATAGCGAAGAGAACATTAATTTCAATGGGTTACGTGCAATTGTATAAAAATCTCTAGAACCATTTACAATTTTTATTTTATTTATGAGAATAGTTAATATTTTATTTTAAATTTATAATCTATTTATTTATTTCTTTAGAATACAGATTTTTTTAAAGTTATAATGTTTGTTGGTTAACACATGCCACACTTCTTTTTAGAAATGAATATTTAATAATAAGTGCTCAAAAGTAGCAACTTCACTTGGGAAATATTGCCTTTAAAAATACTTGATAATTGTTGAAAATATATTTTTCTAGTAGCAATTTTATATAATCATAATTTAATATATCTCAGTATATGGAAATAACTCCTAAATACAGAAAAATGGTTTTATAAATGCAGCAAACAACTTATAGTTTAATATTTACTCTAAAATTCATCAATCATATCACAAAAAATATTTTTTTGAAGTATAGTTTCTTGAACTGAAATCAAGTCTTCTTATTAAAGTTTTCTTTCTTGTTTGCTGATTCCAAAAAGCACATCGAAAATCTTCCTTTAGTCAAATAAAATCTCTTCTCCAAACATTCTCAAGAACGTGATATTGAAAGTTTAGAAGCAAACTTTAATTTTTTTTATTAAAATTTTCTTGAAGCAGGAATATATTTTTCGGAAAATGGATAGTTTTATGCAGCTTCGAAAGGCATATTTTTATACAAAAGCCTGGAGACCCATTCTGCTATTTGTTACGGTTAACATTTTGTTTTGAAATTATGTATATGTGCATAGATAGAAGGAGTTATGTGTTATGACACTCTTTAGTATGGAAACCATTCGATCAAAGAAATTTCCTTTTCTTTGTGGAAAAATACAAAACTTTATAGCTACAGTCATTTTTCTTCTTTTTTATGCCTCTTCTTGTTGATACGAATGTGAAGAAATGATTCTAAAAATGATAAGGTATCCCAAGAAAAAGAAAATTTGTTTTGAAAGATTGTATGGATATATTTATTTACATAAAAACACTTTATATGCGGAATTTATATTTTCATGACCAAAGATTTCATATTAAAATCCCACTTTAAACATTGGAATTATTTTTTTGAGTATACTACGCATTTTTTACAAGATCGTAATGACTTTAATTATAGCGGAAAAAAGAAATTTCGGCTTTTTCTCGTCTTTTATATCTGGAAAATTTTTCGAAACTTACATAGAAGAACAACACGAATGAAAAATTTAACAGTTATTTTTATAAAAGCATAACAAAAGTCGTTCATTTTTTGCCACACACCTTGTCTGGTGGTCAGCGTGCCTGACTGCTGATAGGGAGGTCCTGGTTTCGAATTCCAGTTCGGACGCGGATGTACTTTCTCTCTCTGTCTATCTGGTCTTTGTATGAGTGGGTTGTGAATGGTTGCTTACCCTATAAATAGGTACGTATGTGTACTGAAGAAGTCAGACTGCACACCAAAATATGGTTCAGTTGGAAAAGTGGAAAAGCGTACCCCGTAATGCCAGGCTAGGTGGCACAGGACGATAACAACAACAAAAGTTGTTTTTATTCGTAAAAATTAATACGAATAGAAGTAATATAACATTTAATTAAAGCAACCTACTAAAATGAAATAAGATTTAAAAAGGGCGAAATAGAAATTAAATATAAAAATATTTTCTATTGCCTTATACAGAACACACGTGTTTTCACTGTTTATTTTCTTTATCCGAAATTACTAAACCAACCAATTGTCTCATAATTTGAGCTTCCAATAAATGTCGGGATTAATATTCCAAATAGCTTTCCTTTTTCAACTCACAGCGCACCAACGGAGGAAGATTAGAATGTATAAAATTTAACGACCATAAGCCACAAATTCTCAGTTACATGAACTTTGGCAACTCTAAGGCTCAAATTCACGGTCAGTCATACTGAACGAAATTTCTTTACTCCAAGTCACATCTAATTTCTGAAATGCAACGTGTCTATTATTGTTATTGAAACATACACAAAGGTCAGCTGTTAACAATGCATATAACCAATGGAATTGCGACACTTTCTATCAATGATGTGTTTGATATAAATGCTATAAACGAAATGGGTAATTTGGAGCTCATTCTCGAATTCACTCTTTAATTGATAAAGTGTGCATTTATCTAATGATAAGAAGAGAGTGATAATAGATTTCCCACTCGAATAATAATAATATTTTTGAAAGTGTGCAATCTGAAAATTATTTACATGCTTTTGAAGGTAAAATGTATCGAGACTTATTCAATAATCAGAATACTTGTTCAGTAACAGAGCACTTAAATAATTAAGTAGTAGTTAGTATGGTGTACCATGAGAAATTGATATAAGAGAAAAACACTACATGAAAGGCTAGAATGTATGTGACAACCAACCGTCACGCAACTTGGTAAATAAAGAATGAGTCAAAAGCTTGAGGCTTGTCATGATGATACTACTAAAAATCTCATTTTGTAGGTTACTCTGAAGTGTTTATCTAAAAGAAAATAAATACGTGGTTATTATAATATGCGACTCTCAAAATTGTAGTCTTCTTAGGCTTTTTTTTATTTTATTTAATAAATATTTTAATTTTAGATAACATAAATATATTTCAACTTTTCTTTTGTTTAATTTTTAAAACTTAGATTATGAATGACGACAATAAAATTCGTCAGCAGGAATTAGTTATTCAATTTTAATGAAAATAACTCATTAATAGGTTTTTATTTTTATTTTTTCTATAATGTTACAATAACCACGATAAAATTCTTTATAAAAGAAATTATTTTGAAATATTTAATAAAGATAACAAGAGTAATAATTTTATAAGTTTTATCACTCTTATTTTAATCTTTACATTAAAAACTGCTAACGTAAAAATGCAGCTAAATTTTACAAAAAGCTAATATTAAGAAATTAGAAAATCAGTTTTAAATTATATATTATCGGTCACAAAATTATTTCCTTTTAAATAGAGGCCAGGACTTTAAAAATATAGTCTACTCTAATGTGAATCATACTAAATTTTATGAAACAATTATTTTATAGAATTAATTTGTATGGTAATCGCGTTACTTTAATAATTTATTATTTTCCTAAAATGTCAAATGCATAAAGAATATTTTTTTAAAAAAAAAAAAAAAAAAAAAAAAAAAAAAAGTCTCTAAGAGTTTTGATAAATATAAATTATTTTAAATAAGCGATATTAAATCTCTTAAAGATTTGACATTTTTACGATGTTTTTTTTTTCAAATTTAATATCTGCATAGTTTGAATATTGTAATACAGTATATTACAAATTAATTATATTTTAAAAAACAATGGATTTTTACTAAATTTTTACAACGCAAAACATGTTTATTTTACATTGTAAGAATAAATTGCTTACATATATTATTATTTCCGCATAAGAGGATATTATTAATTACATCTGCTTACTTTCACAAAAAGAGACTTTTTTATTTATTATTTAGCGTTTTGGGATTGTTCCAAAATGTTGCTTATGGAATAGTAAGTTTTTGTATGCGAGTGCTTCGTCATCTTCATAATGACATTTTTTGTTCTCTGAATTCCCTGCAAAGAATAACATCATTTGATCTTTAGCTTGAAATAGTTATGTAAGAAGAACAAATGGTTGAGTAGAAACATAGTTTCATTTTTACAAATGTTTTCACTAAAAATGTTAAATATTTTCACATTTAAAATTGTACTATTATCCACACAGCATGATAATGTCTGAATGTAACTATTCATAATAATATGCTTAATCATACATGGTTAAATACTAATTCAAACTTGCTGTTTTTATAAAACACTTTATTTAATAAATTAATTTAAATACTAAAACTATAGGAAATGTTCAGTACTAAAGTTAGGAAATAGAAATCGGATAATGCAATATAATTCGCAACATCTATTTTAAAGTGTTTTTTCTTAAAAGTTTCAATTTACTCCTTTTACTACATAATAATTTATTATAATACACGTGTTGGATGGTATTTCTTAGAATAATGATTCCAAAATATTTTAAAATAGAATCTGGATTTACGAATTGTTCTGGTATCTTTCAAACAATCGAAATAGGAATAAAAATATAAACAAAATATTCCCATTTAATATTGATGTTTCTTAAATACCTGGAATAATCATTTGTGTGTTAAGTGAAAACGAAATATAGCAATACACATTTTTATAATTTAACTTAAGAAAATTAATTTATTTCATTAAAAATAATTTTTTTTTCTCTTAAGAGAAATAAATTTACACTAAAATTTTTTATTAGATTTTAAAAATTAATCTGAGCTGCTTATTTGTCATATAATCTTCAAGTTTCCAATATAGCTTCCATTAAATTTGATAATACTGGACCCAATGATTCAGACAATATTTCAGAATCTGGGAAGCTTTTAATTTAGACATAGAAGACGATATAGATACATATAAAAGTACACTGACACATAACATTACAGTTATATGTAAGACATAACTATCAGCTGTTTTTATTGCTAAATTATTTATCCTTCACTAATATCTATTCTTGATTACGTGAACAAATTAAAATGGATTTGCAGTAATTTTAAAACAAGAAAATTAGTTGAAAGTAGTAAAGTCTGAGAGAAAGTTGAGTCCGTGAAAATCTTTGCATATAATTAAGCGCATCTGTATTTAATTTGACATATTTAATGCAATATTTGTATTTTAAAAATTGGTGAAGCAAAGAAAGTAAAATAAACAAAAAACTTCTATCATTAAAAGTGCATTTAATTTTAATTGACGCTTACTCGGCGACTGATGAGAATAATGTTTTCTCCAGACTTTGTCCGATGTGCTCACCGTTGTTGGCCATCCTTGCCATTCCACAGCGGTTAAGTTTGTGCCATATTTTTTGAATTGCTGGCACCATTTCACAGTGGCTGGACGTGACACTGCATATGGCCCATACATTGCCGATATTTCACGATGAATATTAGCATTCGTTAAACATTTTGCTTACAAGAAAACGTACTGTTCCGCGGACTTCAATGTTGGTGTAAGTTTCTTGTGCTGGTGTGCCATTTTTTTTCTCGTACCACGCAGCAACGGCTCAAAGAATTCGAAAGAAATTGCTACACATGGAAACAGTGTAACTATCGTCTGCGCAAGCTTCGATCTGTTTTCGAAGAGATGCCATATCTGGGACAAGTGTAACTTTCTTTCTGAACACCATATATAGTTTTTTGCTTTCATGTTAATTTTAAAAATATTATTAGCTTCTTTTATTTTTAAAATAGTTTATGCTTCGGTTATTTGTTTTTCTCTATTCTTCGATGTAGAAAATATTTCTTTGATTTTAATGAAATAATTAAATTTTTATAAAATTTACGCAATTATTTCGATTTTATCTTTAATTCAATTGTAATGAAGTTTTCATCAAAATGTAATCCAAATACAAGGACAATGTTCCAAAGTTTTAAAGGAAGACTTTTTAAAGAAGTACTTAAACTAAAGGTCTCATTTATAATGGAATTCGTGATTTTAAGTTTTATAAATGCTATCATGGGAGGAACATTGTACTTTATACATGTCGTTGTGAGAGGATCGGATAGCATGCAGGATGTCCCAGTTAAAAAGTTAAAAAACTTCAGTGAAAGTTCGGAATGATTCTTCCAAAAGTTTTTT
Source organism: Latrodectus elegans (assembly GCA_030067965.1). Taxonomy (NCBI): domain Eukaryota; kingdom Metazoa; phylum Arthropoda; class Arachnida; order Araneae; family Theridiidae; genus Latrodectus; species Latrodectus elegans. The sequence goes on from CM057810.1 coordinate 14,188,385, forward strand.
AGGTTAAAGAACATCTAGATGATCCAGAATCATATAGATATATTAAGTTGGAAACCTTTCCTTAACCCATTAGAAAGCTTTGAAAAAACAAAAAAACGCTCTTGTGCTCCGAGCGTGCTTGCTTCTAAGCTTTATTTCATAACGGATAATATCGAAGTTTTATTTCACAACAGGTTTTTAAAAATGCAGTTAGGAGGCATAAAAAATGTGATTACTTTCCCTAATTTTTTTCATCAATAAAAGTGGAAAAAGAATTTTTTTGAAATAGGAATAATAGTTTGCATATGTTTCTTATTTAGTACATTCTAAATTAATTTTCCTAATGCCATTTTATCTATAAGAGAGAACAGTTAGGTAAGAAAAATTGCCTTATAGTTTAAAAACTTTTTTAATTTTATGCACTTTTAATTTTAAAGCTATTTTACCGGTTCCTACGAATTCATAAGAACAAACATCTACTATATATAATAAACCTAACAATTAAAATAAACAAATTAGGCTGAAAAGATAAGAAAATACAAAATAATCTTTAAAACATGCAGCAATATATCTTAGATATAGCTTTATGTTTTCTCAAATTTAATAACTGAGTATACTAGTGAGTGAACTGTTTTGCTTTAAAATATTTGATAAAATAATAATACTTCTAAGAAACGTAAAACTTAAATATATGCATTAATTCATGTATTAGAAAAAATTTCTTTTCATTTGTTGAATATTTTTTTTTTATTTAAGGTTCATTATTTGAATATTAGCATGAGATGAAAAATTTACTGTAAACTAAAATTTAAATCAATTGGAAGATTATAAGGCATACCGTTCACCGATATGAATGAATCCTGATGAAATCCATAACCCATCCTTCTAAATTTCAGTACTCAAAAAAGGTTATGAATTGAAGCAAATTAATATAAATATCAATAATCATTTTATTAAATTTGAACAGGCTGCGTTCATTGTCTGTTATCGGTTGTAGTAAATGGCACCGAGAAAAATAAATAAATAAAAATAAGAATCTCGCGAATAATAAATATTAAACGTTAAACATTCCTCAGTTTTCTATTATTGTACAATAGAATGATATTTTAGTGATAATTAAAATTACTTGACAAAAGGTCTATTAATAATATATAATACAAAATGAAATAATGTTAATAAATTTAATTGATAAATTTCAATTACTATTTGAATTCAGAATGAATAACTTATATTCAATTTTATATTGATTTCTTTTAAAAGAATTTTTGATTTATTTTAATTTGAAACAATACAGTGTAAGAACTTGTTTGGCATATGATAAAAACAGAGGAAATGCTTAGGTTTGTTCAAAGAAGTTGCATTTCTCATTGCTCAAAAGTGTACTGAAATAAATGTACTCTTGTGTACGTTTAAAAACGAAATTGACAAAAAGTTAACAAGTTTCAATATTTATAAGTTCATGTTTCATTAAAATTAATTTAATATATATTCACATTTAGAAAAATAAAATATAAGAAAAATGTATCGTGTAAATCAGTATTATCTTTAATTTACTAGAATTTTTTTCATTTGCTTAAAATACTAAAAAAAGTGATGCTTTTGTATTTTATAAATTTTAATTTAATATAGGGGAAATGTGTGATACGATATTGCTGAGATCAAATGTATTGGGAGAAAGATAGTTAATTATTCATAAGAAAAAAAAATCCTGTTTCTAAAATACCTTTAACTTTTGATTTCCTCAATTTTATTGTTAGAAGATTCCGGTAAATGAAGTATTTTCCCTGAAATTTTAGATGGAGAAATAATTAGAGTAAGAAATTATATCTAAATTAAGAGTAGACACAATGCTAGCAACAATGTACTTTTATAGGTTTGTTCAGTATGCAACTTCCTTCTTTTTTTTGAGGAAGATTGATCAGACAGCTTTCAATATATAATGAGAATCCTCAGCAAACGATTTAAATCTGAACAGATTGAATGGAGGTCGTTCTGCCTGGACAATCAGTTAATTCCCATAATGCTTATACTGCCTTCGAAAGGATCATCCTTTGGAGCAATTTCATTCAATCCAACAGATTGCGGCATCGTTCATCACAAGATGCGGAGGGAGTCACTGGCTTTGAGAAAGATAAGGTGGCTAGGAATATCACTTATGTTACAATTATTGTACAATCGAAATGCGTTTTTATTTATCATTCAAATAATTCAGAAACTGGAAAATTGATATCACATATAAAAAGTAAACACGTTTTAATAATTAAAATAGTTGTTTTCTCAATTATCCACCAAAGAATCCTTCATATATAAATTATTTCATGAAAGATGAGGTACTTATCCTTTATGCATAAAAAGCAATTGGCTGACTTGTAATTTAAAATTATATTATAGATTTTTAAGCAAATATTTTACAATGACTTCGAAATTTTTAAGATTTAAGAAAGAGCAGTATATTATAAAACTTTTCTGCAACATTAAAGGATTTATTCATAATATAGTTTGAAATAAAAATTCCATATTCATTAAAAATTCGTTGTATTAACGAATTTACTCCTATGGTTGTTGAGTAAATATTCAACATTTAACTGTTTATTTAGAGATTGCGCTTCTCTCTTTTCAACTCTCTTTTGATTACATTTATAATTCTTTTGAAAAATTAATTCTATAGCTGGGTTAAAACCGTTTTGAATAAATAATGGTAATGGAGCGAATTATTTTTTATTCGAACTTAAACGGGATTAAATAAAATGCTCGTGAACGAAATATAAATGACTTTTAGTGGAACAAGACTTCGACAAGATTTACAGTTGATTCACAACATTAAATGTTGTTAATATTCTCCGAAACAGCGGATTCCTTCGATATTACGGATCTTTTAGGAACTTAACACGAATTCCATAAATTCAATAAGAATGTATAAAAATAAGTAAAGAATTTAAATAAAATAGAAAATTCTCTCTCAGAAACTTGTTTTCAAAAACTAAATAAACATATTTATTGCATAATATATTTATCTAGACATAAAATAAGCAAATTTATTGCATAATATGCATAATATGTTTCATCTAGAGATCACACACACACATACACACACACTAAGGTCAATATTTCTTTATTAATGTGTGGTATGGATATAACTAAAGTTACTATTATATTTTCCTAGAAACAAATTTCTTTATATTTGCTTTAAATTAAATCATTCTTTTAAATCTAAGATTTGAAAATAATATTCTTAAATGAAAACAACAATTGCAGTAGAATTTCCTGAAAGATTATCGGCTTATACGAATACATTCTTTTAACAAAAAGCTCTTAATAAATTCGTGCATTTCGACAAAGATAAGATCTAGCGAAGGAATCAAATGAAAGCTCGAATGTATAGATTCAGAATTTCCTAATTAAACATTTGTCGGCAGCAATTCAAATGTGGCAGACGGAGCATTTTCTTTTACGGCTCTAGAGACGACTATTGTTGTCATTTTGGAAACGAAACATATTTTATTTAGATTAAAAATTTATTTTATTCTATAATTACTTTTGTGGGAATTAGTTTTAAGTTGAAATTAGTTTACAAGAATTGTAATCAAAATTTTGAAAGTAAACTTAGTTTACATTTTAAGTTGATCAGAGACTGACATGATATCAGTTTTTCTGCATTCTGTGATGCTGCTCTCGATTCTACTTTGCAGAAAATTTTGGTGGACAAACAAAATATTTATAACGATACCATTTTATTTATCATTTATCAAAATTAGGATTATATATATATATTTTCTGTGTATTCCAACGATGAAAATGAATTCAAAGCCTAAATGTATGTGTTTGTGTGTATAGACATTAATATTTTTTTTTCATGGCGAAGAAATTTATTTGAGCACATCCATTCTCTCTCTCTCTGCTTAGCTAATATGTAACTTCGAGAACAATACACGTTGAAGAGAAATTGCATCGATTCTTTGCAACAATCAAAGCAATAAAGCAATTTTTATTGTAAAATTCCTTTTGGGTTATTTGCTATTTTATGTTAATAATTTTTTTGAGGTCGCAATGTCATATTTTATTATTTTCTGAAGATATCACATCGATAAGTAGGAAGAAGATGAAATTTTTGGTAGGATTTCTTATCTATTGTATAATAATTTACTACAGGTTTGGCTTTCAGTATCATTTTCATACTATTTTATGATATTTCACACTATTTTATGTATACAGAAACACTATATAACTCACCACATATGTCAAAGTTAACGAATTACATTCATCAAAACAGTAAGAAATCTAAAGCTATTGCAAATGATGATTTTTTTTGATTTTATTTATTGAAATAAATATTTTCATGCCATTAAAAGAATATTTATTTCTTACAAAAACTTAACTATGATACATTCAAATTTGAAGCTAAGATTGCACTACAGTATAATGAATTCTATTACGTATGGAACTTCTAAGCATTTACGCTTGGAATTATTTGTTAAAAATCAATTATTTGTTAGCAGTTACATACTGTATTCAGTAGCTATTAAGATGTCTAACACAATTGTTTCATCAATTATGTCAGACACCATAGTTATTTTAATATAAGAATTTAACCATGGAAACTTCTTTTGGGATTTACGTTGAAAATGCAGCTTATTTTACTGCTATTTTTATTTCATTTAAAAGCATGCTTAAATATAAACAAAGGATTATGGTAGCTGATCAGAAAAAGGAATTAGCTCCTAATTTCCCAGAAATAAGCATGTTCTATATCAGAACTATCTAAAGATCTTCATGTTGAGAAGTACATGCGTGTTAAATGTTGAAAAGGGTCCAGTATATCACCATAGTGTGGCGTCATAAGGAGAAGAGACTATTAGCTGAAGTGGGTATTTCATCTCCAGATTGTAGTCAAATTTATGAGACAGCTGGCAATGTCGAGAGGCTCCAGTCAGCCGAAATGAAAGTGTGACGCAGCAGTCTTATTTATCCTACCTTTAATCTATGTAATTTAATAAAAAATTAAAATAATGAAATTACAATGATAGTTAATGATAGTCAGTATTAAAATTATGTAAATACTAATTAATGAGTGCCACAGAAAGGTTTTGCCCGTTGTTGCATACCAGAGAATGCCAAATAATTAATTCAACTTCATAATTAGAAGCAGAGAAAAAGTAGATTATAAGTTTCCCGATTTGGAATTAGATTTGAATTTATGGAAATCTACATCTACCACCCATTTAGAAATTTAATTTTCATATCATTAGAAGTGTATATATATATATATATATATACATGTTTAGATATTTATATTTTTTTCATGTTTAATAATTGTGATGCGTTTTAAGTTCATGGAAATATCATTAGTAGAAATCACTTTCTACCTGAAATGTTGCTTTAATAATGTATGATAATGCTCTCTTTTAAGAATAGCCTGCTGATATTGAAGATTAACTATGACTTATTATTCTTTAAAATGTATATAATCCTATTTTAATATAATAATAATAATATGCGTCTCTATATCTGTCTATATATTGTTAAATACACGTTTCACATAAAAATTGCATACCAATGCGTTAATATACGAATACATTTGTAGCCCTTTATTAGAAAAAATTTAATCTTTGAAGCACACCAAATTAAATTCTCTCAATTATTCTACGTGAATTCTCAAGTCCAAATAGTTCGTAGTATAAACTTTTGTTATAAACAAAAACATAAGAAAAAGGGAATATTATGTAATTTAATATGACATTTTAATATAATGTTGATAATGCTTAAACATTCAAATACATATTTTTATACACCTACTTTGCTTGTTAATAGTTAATAAAAAAATGTTCTCAATTTTTTCTAATATTTTTTGCTTCACTTTTTTTTAGGATTAACTATTTACAGCCAAATATAAATGTATTATGTTTATAAGAACTAACGATTTTCATTGTATCGTAAATGCCTCGTCTCGTGGACTGTGTTACTAATTCAACATATGATAAATGAACATTTGTAATATTGTATTTGTATTTACTATATCTAAAATTTTATCAGTTTAATATTGGATGCGCAATTATTAACATATGCACTATTTCTATGATCCTAAATTACATTATTATTATAAGCTTAACTGAATGAAATTCTATATTTTATTATGATTCATAAAATAGTAAAATAACTGTTTCGAAAACAATAGTTCCATTTGTTCAATAAACGAAAATATTTAGAGCAAATATATAAAACGAATTAATGAGAAAAAAAACACAGTTATAAATGTCAAATCAAATGATACTGGAAAGATACTCTCAAAACGAAATCATAGGAAGAGTGTCTGCGTGCAAAAAATAAGTCATAGACAGAGTATAGTGACGAGCCGAACCTTCTCACAGGTGGGCATTTTGAATGGCGGTAACTAGGGCGGTGTTCGGACGAGCCGGCCTTGAAAATATACTTTTTTCAAAATAACAAGACTGTTTGCGTTGGAATCATTTACAAAAATACACGAGAGTTACATTAAATTAATTAATCTTGGTAAACAAATTAATACATTTTATTCTGCATTTTTTGCGAGGTATTTTTGTTCGGAAAGTATTAGAAAGCCTGCTTATTTTTAAATATGTACACATATATTCATCACAATTTTTTTTTATTTCATAATATCTGTTTATGTTTGCCCTATCTTGTAAAATAATTAACTTAGTATAGATAATCAATGTACGTTGTAGAAATATGCTTGCGATAATCAACTAAAATTTCTAATGAAAATATGTAATTAAGTTATTACCATCTTTACCACCCCCTTACCAACTTATCTCAGAGTGATTACTCTGAGATCATGAGATGGGTAAATTATTGCGATATAATTTCGAATGCTTATTTCTGCTGTCCACAGTTTCTGCGCTTAGGACCAACTACCTCGTTATTTGAAATGACAAGGTCGCTTCCTGAACCGTTATACTTTTCTAAGTATCCCGTCCCATTAATGGAGGACATCGGTTACTATGCAATTTTTAACATGCAAAACTGTTTTTGATTGAGTCAGGTATCGAACTTACTCCGTCAGGATAAGAGATAAATGCATGTTCTTATTGAAATATGTACCTTATTGATATTTTTGTACACGAAACCTGTAATGAAAATGAAATACAATAATAAAGTTTAGCACAAAACTAATATTGAATTTAATAATTTTAGGGAAGATAAGATAATAAAATCATGAAAAAAATTCGAATAAAAATAATATTCGTGTTTTTTAAAATTAAAAGGAACGATAGATTGCACTTAAAACATGCGAAAGAATAAACAAGGGAAGAAGATACTGCTAAGTTTGGATATAAGCAGCTATTTTAATTTGTGTTGGTATTTTTAATAACAATCCTTGATAAAACATTAAATCAGCAGATAAATATTATGATAACACAATAAATTAATATTTCTGTCTACCATCTTAGTTTATCTTCAGAGAAAACTAATATACAAAGTTCTGAAAATACCGAAAAGTAGATTCTGAGCTCAGATATGATTTTGTTTTACAAATATTATAAATTTTTAACTTGTACATGAAGTTAACCCTTAAAATTAAGTAGTATTGAGTTGACATTGCACACGTACATACATATCCGTACAGGAGAGCCCTGTGCTGTACCTTTAGGTTATTGAGTTTGGAATACTCCTATATCATCCTAGTTTTGTACTAGGGACAGGTGAGTAGGTCGCACATGGACTGACTCCCTCCTCTCCACATCCACGCCACACCAGAGGAGGACTTCATAGATTAACGTGGACATGTTCCCAGCCCACGGAATGCTGCACACACAAATTATATAGGAAAAATTTTCAAGTATATATCCCGATAGATATGCAAGCAGAAGGATAAATATCCACTTTTCATTGTTCAAATGCGGCTATTATCAATTTTTTTTCAATATTTTTAATATTGAAACAGGAATATTCAATATTTTTAATATTTATAGGAAAGAGTAGTCGGAATAAATTTTAAAACTTTATGCTAAAATAAGTTATAAATAAAATAACAAGTTTACTAGATTCTCTGGCAGCATCAAAAAGCAACATTTCATTCCTTTTGATGTGAGTCTGATGAAAGTTTAAAGAGACTTTTTATAACATATATTAGCTTATACCAGTTTTAGCTTTCAGGAAACTCTTTTCATAGCTATATTCACGTGTCACAAGGGCGACAACATAAAAATTCGCGAGCATTCTCCACCATAAACATGTATGTAAAAGCAACAAAAAAATTAAAAAAAAAAAAATCGGTATTAATTTTCAGTTGCATAAAATAGCCCAGACTGAATCGTGATGGTTTTTTGAGTCTAAAACTTCAATCAATTACTTCCATTGATAATATCTAGTGTAACGAGCTATAAGGCGAGGATTAACATAGTGCATGCACGCTAGATTCTGCTGCCCTTCCCCCTTTCGATTATGCTTTTTTGTTTGTTTATTCTTTAGTTTAGAGAGTGATCTCTGAGAGACAACGCACTGTAGATGCGTTTGTTGCGGCGTTCACCAATGATACTGTCATGTTTATTAAATTGAAAAATTAGCATTAAAATTTATGTAAATAGTAAAAATTATGTATATTTAAAATTTATCCTTATCAATAAATTAAATTGAAATTATCTTCAATTGCCTTGCCACCTCGGTACGTAACAGCTTTAAAATGTGCCATCGGTTTGCGGATGAAACTGTTCCGAATAATTCTGAAGAACTAACGAGAGATTTTGATTGTAAGATATTTCTGAGAAGTGTTGTCATCCCGACACTAGAAGTAAAATTGATAGTAATTTGGTATCAATATTTGTTGAGCTTGATTTGGTGGTTTCGATTCCGACCTTGGAATTGGAAGACTATCTTGGACTTCCCGCTATCTTGGAGAGGAAAGGGAAAAGTGTTTCCAGTTTAATTCCCGCTCGTGGAATAAAAGAGAAACGGTTAGTACCAACCCTTGGAAAAAGAAGCACCCTGCTTGAAGAATTAATTCAATCTATAGCACCCTTCTATTTTGATGTGTTTCTTGTTATGCTTAATTCCATCCAGTGGAATAGAAATATGTTGTTTTGATTCCAGCTCTTGGAACAAAAAGAAAATAGCCTTGTGTCGGTGATTTAATTCCATCCGAAATCTTGCGTTGAGAATCTAAGAAATATTGCGCTACTTCTGATTTTCGAATCCATCCTGTCCAAATATACCGTTTTGGAATTGTGTGCTTGAAAATTCCTGTTCCTGGAATCAAGAAAAGTATTAAAATCAATAAGTGTTGTGCGCGTGTGTTTCTTTCGGTGAAATCTCGAAAAAAAAATTAAGTGGGGAAAGAAATTGAGAATTATGTGTTAAGCTCCCTTGACAGATAAATTAAAAGGAATATCAAGGAAAGGAAAGATTGTGTGGTCAGAGGAATGTGAAACGGCTTTTAAAGAACTGAAAAATAAACTGAGTGACAAACCAGTGTTATACGCTCCTGAAAAAGAATTTATATTGCAAACTGATGCATCAAATGAAGGAATCGGTGTAGTATTTTCTCAATTGGATGAAGGGGAAAAATAACACCCTATTTTATACTTTAGTTGAAAATTTACAGAAACAGAGAAAAAATACTGTACCATGGAGAAAGAATGTGCTGCAATCGTCTGGGCAGTAAAAAAGTTACAATGCTATTTAGACAGCCAAAAATTTAGAATTGAGACTGATCATAAGCCATTAGTATGGTTAAATTCCAATGCTAGTTCAAAGCCTATATTAATGCGTTGGGCATTAGCATTGCAGCCCTTTAATTTTGATTTAATCCATCGAAAATGGGTTTTGCGTAAGAATGCTGATGTTCTTAGTAGAATTTGTAAATAGAAAATTTTCAATTATTATTTTTACAAACATTTCTCTTTATTCATATTGACTTATTTTGTATCATAATAAATTTAAAAAATAAAAAATGTTTCTATTCTTTAAAATATTAAACTAAAAATAAAAGTAATAAATATTTTTTCATGTTATTTTATAATTATGTGGTTAAACTTATCATGTTTTGTAGTTAGTTATTAGTTTGAGTAATTGTAAGACTTACTCATATAAAAGTCCTTCCGGAGGGGGAAGGAGTTGTAACGAGCTATAAGGCAAGGATTTACATAGCGCATGCGCGATAGATTCTGCCGCCCTCCTCCCTTCCGATTATGTTTTTATTTTTTATTATTATTCTTTAATTTAAAGTGAATTCTCAGAGAGAGAGACAACGCACTAGAGGTGCTCTTGTGGCAGCGTTCGGCAGTGACATTACCATGTTTATTAAGTTGAAAGTTCTATTAAAATTTATGTAAATAGTAAAAATTATGTATATTTAACATTTATCCTTATCAATAAATTAAATTGAAACTGTCTTCAATTGCCTTGCCACCTCGGTACGCTACACTATACACATATAAATTTTTATTTACTTCTACAGCTCCTCTAGATGTTTTATTTCAGTCTTTAACAGTGTAATAGAGAATTTCAATGGAGTTCATGAATTTTAATTTCAAACTATACGTACGATATAAGTATTATAAGCTATATTTTTATATATGAAGTGCATAGTTTAAAAGCTGAAAGTTCTCGTAAAGAATTCACCGTCTAATAACCTTTAAGGGGATTTTCCTTGAATAGTGGGCCATATTTATGCTTTGTATGAAAGGTAATCTGAAAAGTACGCAAACCCTCTATCTCAGCAGATTTCATATTGATTGGATCTGCTGTTGGAAAAAAGCATTTTGGTTCAAATGGTTCAAATCCGGGCTCTTCAATTCATTTCTGGCAGTAGGTCAGGGTAAGCCTTCAATAACAATAGTCGTTGGGTGAAAAATATGACTGACAGATTGTACCCCCTCACTTTTTTCTCATGTCATAACAAGTATATCTAATAACTCATGCCGTATTCAGAAGAAGAGCATTCAGTATGCTGAAGTTGGAAGCTTTAAATATATAATGACAAGCCACCGAGATAATTTTCAAGTGATATTGGAAGATATCTCCAGATCTCCGCCTTAAGTACACTCACGCACACAGCTAATGATAGGAGGGATTATGGAAAAGCTGCACGTGCGGTTTCAGAATCCTGATGTATCTCAGTTTAATCAGCAGTGCCTCATCTGGTAGAATTAACGGAGGTTTCGTTCTTAGTCTTTCTTTCTCTCTTTTCACTTGGCGATGTTATTAATTTATTGTAACCGTTATAACGCCAAATATGTTTTTTAAAATTTTTGTGGTTTTTAGAAAATTTTTGATGGTTTATATCATAAGCAACTTTATTCATTTTGCAACATAATTTTTCATTTCTTTACCCTAATATGGAGATCTAAAATATTTCCTCTGATTTATTTGGATAACTCCATATATTCTTTTGCCTTTGGGTACACCATCTTACAATGAAGACTGAAGCTTTCTAATTAACTGATTCTTCTGTTTTAAGTTTTGAAGCTTTTATTGTTTACCAGATAAGTTAAAGTTAGGAAAATGCAATACGTTTTTTTTTTGAAGACTGACGTCTATAAACCGCCAACCAACTAGCAGTTTTGAACCAACGTCAAATGAAAAATGAGTATTGAAACTGCAAATACAATCTGCAGTGTAAGGAGCACTAAAGTCGAGAATTGAATTTTTTCTCTCTTTTTTACTCCAAGCTTCATGAATGTGAGGATATCGAACTCTACGTAGCTTTTAACGCGTAAAAGATCTCTCAGTCATATCCTCCTCGGCTGTGTCAAGTATCGAGCCCGCTACCCTTCAGTTATTAATAAAAAAACTCTGGGAAGCATAACAGTTCAACAGCTTTCGTTTCAACTATTAAAAGCAATCATTACTGCTTAGGATAAGTTTTTTTACGTATAGGAAAAGATCACTTATTCCTTACTCTCTTACTATTCTACTCTAGGATTCATACTGCTTGTTAACAATTATGATATTAACGGAATTTTTATCTGTCCAATTCGAGTTCACCAGCATAAGAAGGTCGGTGCTAGTGAATTATTTGTTGGATTTAATGTTGCTTCGCTCGTATTATGGAGAAAAAAGTATCAACTGATTTGTTGACATCATCACAAGATTTAGCTTTTAAATCGCAAGGCATTAAATGATGATGGAATTTAAACCTCTTAACTAATTGATACAGTTCGGGGATCAGCAATATAAGTACGTATATATATATATATATATATATATATATATATATATATATATATATATATATATATATATATATATATATATATATATATATATATATATATATATAGCATAAGAAAGCATATTTTCTATATTATAAAAATATTTCAATACACTAAAATGAAAGATATTTTCAAGAATGAGCCTCTCAAAAAGTAGAGCTAAAATCTTTTAATTTATAATAGCAGTAGATGATAGTAAGGAATAATTTATTTTAAGTGTCGTTATAAAACTGTGTGTGTGTGCCTTTAAATTTGAGAATTTATGACAATTGCTATTATTAAGATACCTTTTGAATACATCTAGAGACTGAATATAGCGCTTGGTTTTTAAATCTCAGTTATTACGAATGTGTTTGTTTTTGTAGCATTGAATTTAATTAATTTAGTTAATTTTTGTTGTAAAAGCCTGGAATTACTTATGTAGTGATGGACTTTTAATTTACTGCAGCAGTAATGCTTACATATGGTATGCAAGATATAATTGAAAGGAAAAAGAAAATAGTTTGGTTGTGCTGAATTCGCCATGTTGCTTTAAAATTGTAAAATATTTACACGAATGAATACTGAAAAGTTTCAAGTTAGATATCTTTGTACAAATGAGAGTTAAATTTTAATATTAATATATAAAAGGATAACAATCTTTGAATATCATAAATAGATTTAGTTATCACTGAAAGTTCCGCGAGATGGATTTTCAAATCTTTTATTACTTTGAAACATTTTTTTAGAAAAAATTGCAAAAAAAAAAAAAAAAAAAAAAAAAAAGTAAATCACTTGTTTACAATTTTTTAGACTAGAGACATGAAATAAATTACAAGCACAAATTTCCAAGAATAAAAAGAGCTTACAGTTTTACAAAGATGAAAAAACGGTCATTTGTTCATTTTTGGTAAAGAATTGAAGGTAACATTAAAGTGAGTACATTCCATTTCCATTAATGTTGTAAATTTTGCTTGGGTATATAAAATTTTGTCAACAATGTGTTTGGTAGACCCTAATTTCTCCTAGAACGGATCATAGATCATGAAACCACAACATAGATGAAATCACCATTGCATTACATGGAAGTTCAAACTTTTTTTGGGTGAAGGCAAACAGTTCAAGTTTCATCATAATGAGAATCCAATGCAAACTGAACTTTATCTTGACTCAATGATAGGAAACCATGTTCTGAAAAGCCATGTTTTCATTGGAATTCCGCTATTAATTTCCTCGTTTATCGATAGATAAAGATGGTCATGCATTTGAACCGATTAATATTAATGCCAATATAATCATTTTATCAAAGTGAACAAAGCAGTAATATTCAATTTCGGATACACAATTCGAGTTGTAACTATAATGTTTTGAGCAAGGTAAGAAGAGTATAGAAGTTCTCATACACCCATTTTCTGTCATGATATATATATATATATATATATATATATACATACATTATATATATATATATATATATATATATATATATATATATATATATATATATATATATATATATATATATATATATATATATATATATATATTATGTATATACCATTAATGCTTTAGATATTTTAAAATGAGATTTTAATATAATTTAAAATATGTAAAACACAAAATATATCCTTCAAACTATTATTTGTCTAATAAGTTAAAAGACCTTTGTGTATGAATATGGAAAATATTTTGTGTTGTTGAAGTTTTCTTTTTATATACATTACTGGCCATTAAAATTGCTACACCAAGAAGGCGACATGCTAAAAACGTGAAATTTATACGAAAGGAAGAAGGTGCTGTGGTATGCAAATGATTAGCTTTTTAGCGCATTCAGACAAAGCAGGCGCCAGTAGCGACACCTACATTGTGTTTAAATGAGGAAACTGTTCAGCCGGTTCCTCATACACAAATTGCATTTGAACGTTGTTGCCTGGTGAAAAGTTGTTGTGATGCCTCGTGTAAGAAGGAGAAATGCGTACCAGCACGTTTCTGACTTTGATAAAGGTCGAATTGTAGCTTACCGGGATTGCGGTTTATCTTATCGCAGTATTGCTGCTCGCGTCGGTCGAGATCCAATGACTGTTAGCAGAATATGTAATCTATGGGTTCAGGATGGTAGAACGCCATCCGGGATCTCAATGGCCACCTATCACTAGCAGCCGAGAAGACAAGCATATTATACGCATGTCCGTAATGGATCGTGCAACCACGTCACGAGCCGTGAGTCAAGAAACGGGGTCGTTTGGAAGACAACAAGTGTCTGCACGGACAGTTCGACGACGTTTGCAGCAGCATGGACTCTCAGCTCGGAGACCATGGTTGCGGCTTCCCTTGACGCTGCGTCATAGACAAGAGCGCCTTTAATGGTGTGATCAACGAAGAACGTGGGCGCACGAATGGCGAGACGTCATCTTTTCAGATGAATCCAGGTTCTGTGTACAGCATCATGATGGTCGCATCCGTGCTTGGCGGCATCGTGGTGAACGCACACTGACAGCGTGCATTCGTCATCGTCATACTGGCCCATCAACTGGCGTGATGGTATGAGGTGCCATTGGATACACGTCTCGGTCACTTCTTGTTCGTATTGATGGTGCTTTGAACAGTGCACGTTACATTTCTGGTGTGTTACGACCCGTGGCTCTACCCTTTATTCGAGCCCTGTGAAACCCTACGTTTCAGCAGGATAATGCCCGACAACATGTTGCCGGTATTGTTCGGACCTTCCATGATACGGAACATGTTCGGCTGTTGCCCTAGCCAGCACGTTCTCCAGATCTTTCACCAATAGAAAACGTCTGGTCAATGGTTGCTGAGCGACTAGCTCGTCACCAAACGCCAGTCACTACGGTTGATGAACTGTGGCATCGTGTTGAAGCTGCATGGGCATCTGTACCTGTACATGCAATCCAATCTCCGTTTGACTCAATGCCCAGGCATATAACTGCTGTTATTATTGCCAGAGGTGTTTGTTCTGGGTACTGATTTCTCAGGATCTATATCCAGCCAAATGTTTTGAAAATTTAATCATTTGTTATTTCTAGTATAATATATTTGTCCAATAAATATTATTTTGTTAGCTGCATTTCTTCCTGGTGTAGCAATTTTAATGGCCAGTAGTGTAGTTTGATTATAATTGTATGTTCAAATTTTTTATGGCCGACTTCCCTGTCTAGTGGTCAGATGGTCAGTGTGCTTTACTGCGAATAGGAAGGTCCTGGGTTCGAGAGTGGATGTACTTTCTTTCTCTATCGATCCTGTCTTTGCCCCTT
Organism: Latrodectus elegans; assembly: GCA_030067965.1. Taxonomy (NCBI): domain Eukaryota; kingdom Metazoa; phylum Arthropoda; class Arachnida; order Araneae; family Theridiidae; genus Latrodectus; species Latrodectus elegans. Next base: position 14,203,803 of record CM057810.1, read on the forward strand.
CTGTGTATGAATGAGGTGTAAGTGGTTGCTTACCCTGTAAACGGGTCCCTATGGCATGTGTGTACTGAAGCTGTCGGACTCCATACAAATTTGGTTCAGAATTAAAAAGTGCAGCAGCGCACCCCATATCGCCAGCCTAGCTGGGACAAGACAAAAAAAAAATTTTTTTTTTATGATTTTATTCATAAAACTTTACTTATTTAGCTAAAGCAAAATTAAAGTATGTAACTTTCAAGTTTTTTTTCCATACTTACTATACTGATTCAAAACTTTTGTAAGCAAAAATTAGATTTTCAACCACCATGAAATTTATAATTAGAAATGATTTATTCGAAACATGAGTGAGAATATTGACTTGAATTACAAGTGAGTTAAAATTACATTAAAGGTTTTCATATTATTTAAATTCACTTGTAACTCTTATTGAATTGCTCTTTTCTGATATTTTCCTTTTTAAGTAATAAATATGCAATATTTTTTAAAAAATATTGTCTAACTGAATAGGTTATGACATCATAACTTAGTTTCTTAAATTACAGTGATAAAAAATAGATTTTCAAGTACATTTCCACAGGCAGGGTTTTCTTTTTATCCAATAGAGAATATTTTCTTTAGGGGAGAAAATGTTCGTTTTATGAAAGAAATTTCTTTTAATTTTTTAAGAATTATTTTTTATTCTTTTTATTTCGCAAACTTACAAATCTCTAAGTATACAATGTGTGTTATTGTTAAAAGAATTTGTGTAATATATTTACTAACTTGCAAAACAATCATAGAGGTGGTTAACAGCAATTTTTCTGTGTTTTAAATTTCATTAAAGTGGAATCAAAAATATCCAACACTATAGTTATTTTAGTTGATTTAAGTGTTTTCATATAGATTTTCGTCTCAGACATTTGACGACGATATTATACCGTCCCAATCTATTAATGGAGATTTACGAAATAAAAAGAAAATGAGCAAAACAGCATAAAATTTTTTAAATTGTTTTAAAAGCACGAAATAAAAATAGCGGCTATTTTTTTTTCAAAATCCATGGGATGCAAGGTCTCATTCACAAAATTAATGTCTAAAATTCATGGATGATACCATTGTAGTGAGAAAAATAAATCTTTTTGCTTGATGCTGTTAAAGGCTATTGAATTTACTTTTTTTTTAAATTACGAATAGCTGATTTCTGAAGACCCACATTTTTCAGAGAATGTCTATTAGAGTTTTTAAATTTCCTCGTTTGAAATACATGAATATAGTTCTTAATATGAAACACGGGGCGTATTTCTACAGCTGCTTTCAATTATTTTGCTGTTTACTATGAGGTCTCAAAGAAATCAACAAAATGTAAATGATTTTCTTTCGATTTTGATAGTCATTTACATTTCTGCGTGACTCATCTACATTACTATACATGAGTTGGCCTTAATTTTTACGCTTGAAACACAAAAAATGTGACGAATGGTTTGTTTCTAAATGAGCATTCAGGAAAATATTTCATTAATTCTCATACCTATTTTCTTAAGGTAATAAATCGGAAAAAAAATGCAAATTTTTTTCAACTTAAATAATTGAGAAAGACTGATGAAATGCTGACATTTAATTAAGGGGTTCATTCCACAGTTTCCCTAAATTACAGAATTTCGTTTGGGCATCGGTAATGTCAATATTATTATCCATTATAATCACAATGAAGGCAACATTAAAATTATGGAAACGAAAACCGAATACGAACAATAGATATATACTAAATGTTAATTAATGATGTTCTTTATATTCATCAAATAATGGGAACTGTGAAAATAATAAGTATCCAATTTTTAAATCAAATTATTTAAATGAAAGTAGTTTCATTTTTACTAATTTGATGATTGTAGAAAATTTAAAAAAAAAATTCTAGTTATAGTTTCAGAAGAAATTTAAGAAATGTTTTAAATAAGTATGAAGATATTGCTAAAAATAACTTTTACTAAAGTTTATATTTTTCCAATTCTAATGTGAAATATTTAATTAATAAAAAAGAATGGTTTTGTCAAAAAATTAAGATTGAAAAGAAAATACTTCAATAAAACACTTTAATTCCTGATTAAATTTGGGTTTAAATTTAATAATTTATTTATCATAGAATTGAATCTAAGCATTTTTTTTCTTGTATGCGAAAAAAAAAAAATGTTTTTGAATTTGTACCAAACAAGAATCCACTGTCCATTTAAATTTATCTGAATCAGACAAATGGAGATAATAATCTGAATGATATCGAGGAGTTCCAATGCTCTTCCTATTTCAATTTCTCTATTTAAAGAGGATCAAGCATTTGAGCAGATTAATACTAACGTCAATAAATATTTTGTCAAGATTGAACAGAATGCGTTATAGTCCATGACAGGATACGGAATGGACACTCCAGTCGTTGATGCATCGAGAAAGTTAAGAGTATGATAACAATTCTCATGTTTCCATTATTGTAATGGGACTCCTTATTTCATTATAATAATTAAAGTTAAGGATTATCGATATCATATAACATTTAAATGTGATGCATATTTGAATAAATATGATATTAAAATTAATTATTTACTTGATGATTCTTTATTACTTTTATAATAGTACATGTACGGTAAAAACAAATATCTGATATTTGTGAATGCATTTATCACAAAAATCCTTATATGGATTATCTATTATATCCAAATTCCAAAAAAGTTTCGATCACTAATAAAGAAGTTCAGAATAACTACAGAATAACAAGTTATTTGCATCTGGTATAAAAAGATTACCCGTTACTTGCAGTTTTGTATCTAAGAAAGAAATTGTTATAATAGGAAACGTTTGGATTGTAATGACATGCGCATGCAGATGGGACTACAAAAAGAATCTTTAGCTGCTGTGAAATATGGAGAATCTACTAAAGTCAATTTGTTTTCTTAAAGAAATGATTTTTAATTATTTTAAGTAGAAATGATAATGCGAAGTAAAATCATATGACCAACAAATTTTCGATATGCATTAGATATTTCTCTAGATTTGTCAGACATATTTTCATTGGACAAGTTTTGCCTGATATATTCTTTTGAGAGTGATTGCAACTCACATTCCTTCAAAAGCATCCAATATCTGAAAAAATATGCAAGAAGTGAAAAATTTTCCAATGGTAAGAATTGTCTAATTTTTAGTTGAAATTAATGTTGCTAGGAGGGGGAGGGCTGTAATTGTCAGATAAAAGCGTAGATTTTATCAAATCATGTTTTATATTCCAACTTATAACCCATCTCTTACATATTAATATATTTTTCATTCAATTTTATGAGCTATTTTTTATAATTGATAAACTTTTAACTGTATTATAAGTGTGCACATAATTATTGAGTGAAGAGTTTTTTTGTATGATATTAAATTAAGCATATACTTATTTCCTTAACATTTTTTTTTATCTAGTATTACTAAAGGCGATTGCACAAAAATATTTTCTTTTTTTTTCGATTATTCAAGATAAATCTTAAAGATTGGAATATAGCTGGCATATTAGATTTTAAGAATTTTTATTTTTATGAATTTATTCATAAAAGAAATAAAATGTTATCTTAAAATAATAAATGTATAAATTAACGTTTATATAAAGTTTAACATAAAAGTAACTTTTAAAATTCAGCTTAATTAGAATTGAATGATATATTAATTTCATCTATAGTATATGGATGAGTGATTAAAAATCTTAAGAACTATTAAAATAATGCTAATTTATTCGGAAGAGTGCAAGAAATCAGATGTTTTTGAAATCGCTTAATTAAGACATCATTCTGGGAATTAACTATAATTGTTCTTTAGAACTTATGAAAATTCCTATATGTATAAGTGTTTATTATTTATGTAAATTATAAGGCAAACTAGTTTTTTAATACACGAGACAGCTAATATTATACATACGCTATTCTATAAATTTCTCACAATTATGTTTTAATAAATGTATACTAAAGAGAGTTATGATTCATCAAACTTTTGCATAAAAGTAAAGTTTTTTTCTAAGTAACAAGTTAAATTATTTTTAAGTGATGATGTCAGCATCTTAAAAATACAAGTTAATTTTTTCTGTCGTCTTCTGAATTAAGATAATTGCACATCCATGTATTTTCTATTTTCTCCCTGATACGGAAATGTATGTCTTAAATCAAACATATAAATCACCAAGTGGTACTTGGTGATTTATATTTTTGATTTAAGGTATAAATTTTAATCTTGGCTTTTAGCCATTTTCTTTAAATATTATTGTAATTTAACACACCTTTTTATTAAATCGAAAACAAGAAATAAAAAATAAAGTAAAAACAGATTTTTAGTGATTTTCTAGCAAAATTGTTATGAACAATTAAGAAAATCGTAGTTTCAGAAAATGAGAATAATAAAATGAATCAAATAAAAAAAAATATTTCCATTTTAAAAGTTCTTGAAAGTGGAACAAAATATTTTGCATATTTACGGTTCTATAAATATTTCAAGAAAAAGATAGTCAAATGTTTAGTATTAAAAAAAAGTTGACCTTTTATAGGTATGTTTGAAAAGCTGAAGGAATTTAAATCTCCTTTCATGTGATGTCGTTTCTGAAGGTATTTTGAATTTTCGTTACATAAATAGAAATCGCAATAGCAGAAAACGGTTGTTAAGTTTTGCAAACTCATCGTTTATGAATTTCAGGGGGTGAGGATTGAATTTTATGAATTTTGTGATTTATTGACACAAACGGGAATTAGAACTCATATCGACAGAGGAAAAGACTTAAAACTGAAATTCATTCATTCAAAAGAATCCAGTAAAGAAATTAGACTGATTTAGTCATGCAGTGTTTTTTATAGAATAAGTTTTGAGTCGCTCTTCAATGTTTACTTTTTTTTCCGTCATGTTGCTGTAAAACCTGTTTATAAAATTTCTGTCTCAAGTAGGAACTGTCTGAAACCCTGATATATGAATGCAATGCTCTTTTATAGCCAAAAAGTTTATTTAAATTAAGTTTAGATAATAACAGAAAATGAAATTAACAAAGAAAGGGATTCTTTATGTAATACATTTTTGAAGTATATAGCAAGGACTCTAGGACTTGTGCATTAAGAAGTTTTAACATCGTCATTTCGTTTGTGAGCTTTACTAGTACACATTAACAATTCCTGCGAAAATTTCAATCACCTATTGATATTACTATGACATTCATATAGAGATTTTTGAGTAGCTCCGACAGATTCACTTGGGTATTAGAATTTCACTTTCTACCAATGTATATAAATTCGTACTAAAATGCCTTAGTAGTATTTCTTATAATAATATAAAAACACTTTTTCGATAAACTGTACAAAGTTTGAATTTAATTTTTAAGGTCTAGAAAAAGAAATTTCAGTGAAAAAAATTTTTACTAAACACATAAGTAGTTATGTTTAAATTATATTCTAAGCATATTAATTTTTTTTTAAATTTTAGTTACTATTAAAGTTTAATTATATTGTTTATTGACATTTTATGATCTTACTGTGATTTAAGGAAGCCATAAAATATATTATAATCTCCATAATGGAAGGACTTGTGTTCGATACCAAACACCCTTAAAAAACCGGAGATGCATAATTGGTTTTTCTTGTTTATCAGTATTTTTGCTAAGCTGAGTTCTATGGACTTCGTTAGGTTTCTTAGCTTGCTTCAAGTGTATATTGTCAATTGTATATAAAAAGTTCTTCCTTAATATTGACGCTCAAAAAAATCTTACAACAGATTACAGATGATTGACTACAGAATGTTACATTTTGTCAAAGTGTATTTCCTGAGTATATATATATATATATATATATATATATATATATATATATATATATATATATATATATATATATATATATATATATATATATATATATATATTGTTTGGAAAAAGTTACCCATCATTCCCTTTTGAGTCAGAGCATAGTCACATGAAATTAGAATTCAATGTCGAGTCGATTTAATCCACATTTAAGGCAAAATTTTCCTAACCAAGGCAATAGATATTCCTATTTTTAGACTTTCTTAGAAATAAATTCCCATTATATATATGTACAGCTAATTTTCTCCTTTCAAAGGCAAAGTCTGAAATTGATTAAATAGTCTTTGGAATGGCAGCCACTGTAGAATTTTCTCGAACGAATGGTTTATTTGCTTGAAATGAACTGCATTCATCATTTTCGAAATTCTAAATTAATTCGAACATTCTGATAGAAATAAAATTTTCCAAAGAAATTGAAGAAAGCGAAGATTATACGTTTAGAATTTTCTATTTAAATGTTTGTTAGCAAAGTTCAAACATGATTAGATTAATGCATTTTATGAAAGGTTTTTAATTATTATTTATTGTTTTTTTTACTTGCAATTACAAATTCAATTTAACAATGGAAATTAATTTATTTTCAAAAAGTCTGATTTGGGTGACAAATTAAGAGAAATGCATTTGAATTTTTTTCATGTCTATAAATAACAACTCTAATGATTATTGATTACTTAAATAGTGATAGTTTCTCGCATTTGAACATAAATATAAATGCATTCAATTAACTTTTTGTGTAACAAATATTCTGTGTAACACTAATATGTATTTGAATGTTCCTTGTATTGAAGTTAAAAAGCTTATTAACAGTAAGAAACTTGCCATTTCAGATTCATGAGTTCATATTTCTAAAATGTGTGAATATTTAAACATACAGTAAAATTCCAACTATCCGAACCACTGATTATCTGAATCACTTTGAAAATTTCAGAAAAATAAATTAGGCTGAAGAAGAAAAGAAAGTTGAAAAAAAGGGGAAAAGCTAAAGAGAAGGAAGAAGATGAGAGTAAGAGATGTGTCGCTAAAAGAATTCGAAAACATTCTGTTGAAAATTCCTGGATATTCAAAAATGAATGTTGAAGATATAGGAGAAGGGATTATGATTGAGACCCTTGATTTCAAATTGCAGATGATGATCAACTTATTAAGAATGTGAGAAAGAAGATGACCTTAATGTCCAAGTTGAAGCAGACATGGAATAACCAGCTAATGAAACATTTACTTGTTCTGAAACTGCTTTGAAGTGGATGGAGCATCAGCCCTAGTGTGTGATCACAAGCATATTCTTACTGCGTAATTTGTCTGCCCGGAAATGGATGAAGGCAGTGAAATAGCTTAATCTGACCTAGATGTTCAACTAGGAATGACTTTCATTTACAGTATTGTACATGCATATTGTATTAATGACAGCACTTGTAATTACCTTAACATGTAAAAATGCCCCTTTTTACTAAATTCTTTCTATTTAATGATAAATAGTTTTATTTGTCCCATTTTCAACATATAATAACTAATTAAAATTTTTCAGAAAAAGTCCAATTATCCATATATTTGATTTATCAAATGGGTTCGGGTCTCAATTAATTCGGATAGTTGGAGTTCTACTGTCTGTATCGTATATAAGAATATAGTTATATTAAATTCCTATATACTTTTTATATCATTAACATATTTACTGTATCAAATCATCAAGGATAAAATTTGTCGAAGAAAAGGCAAATTGACTGATAATTCATAAGTATAAAGGATTATTATCCCATTTATACTTATGAATTATCAATCAATTTGATCAAATTAGCAAAAGTATATCAATCAGTTAGCAAAAGTGTTGAAAATATGAGTGCATATTATGAAAATATGCACTCATATTTTCAACACTTTTGCAATTTAAGTATCAGTTTTTCATGCCAGTTATATTAAACCTTGGTGAATTAGATATATAGAATTCCTGAGTAATTTTACTTCCATTGGAATTAAGCCATTACCTTATTAAAATGTTGTATGAATCTCAGAAGAAATAGTAATTAGTAAGGCCTAGAAATGGTGAGCATGGAAAATCAAGTTATTTTAATTCCTGTAGTTTTATGTGATATTTGTTCAGTATATGGTCTGGGATTATCATGCAATAAGACAAGAGTAGATTTGTTGATCTACACTATTTTTCCTTCTCTATCATTTTGTAAAGTAGATTGTAGCATTTTTCTGTTGTGATCCTTTTTTTATCAAGCTTTCAGGAGAATTCTCAATGCATCCTTTTTGAGATAAGCCACCAAAATTTCATCATCATTTTGGGTCATTTGTGGAATCAAAATTAATCTGTAATTTGCATGTGAAACAATGAGAAAACTAAATACGATATTAGTATTTAACGTTGTTTGCTATGGTATAGTTTCAAATAAAAACAGTTGTTTTATAACAGTATAAATTTCCGATCATAGGGCCATGGTAGCTTAGTGGTTAGGGCATCTTCCGCCCGGAAGGGTGAAGTTTGGTTCCCATTGCCCAAGAAGACCCACCGTGTACATGCGATATACGTGCTCGTTAAATCTGTAGAATCGAAAAGTCCTGTGATTGTTCGTTGAGTAGTTACTATGGGTATAAAATTTCCTCCCCCTTCAGATCATTATCAAAATTGAGATACTGGATCATCTGGTGGTGCCATCTATCGGAGGAGTTTATAGCAAAATTGTATTTTCACATGGAGTTCTGGTGAAACAAAAGACGCACCTTACTGACATAAACTAACATAGTCAGCAGCATAGCAAGCTTGGCTGGTCCAAGTGTCATAAATAACAACATTTTCAATCATTCATTTTTCAACAAAATTATTTTTAAAAAAGTTTTTCATATTTTTGAAACTGATAATCTTTTAATCTGTATTTTTGCATTAAGTAATAATTGGTAGGTCTCTTACAACTGAAGCCATGTTGATATTATTAAAATGAAATAATATTTCAATGCAGCATTTAATGATAATCTAAATGTAAAACAAATATAGTTAAAAACAACTATTTAATTTAAACATATCTCAATATTTGTTTAAACCATATTGGCGTATAAATGCCATATTTTGTGTCATTTATGAAACTTATCTGTTAATGAAGAATTAAAGAGAAATGCATAATATTTTGTTATGAATGATCAGGTATTCATTTATTCAATACAATTTTTAGATGGAAATATATGAATCAAATTTATCTATAATGAATAACAGAAATAAATTTATTTTCAGATATTTAATAATGTTATTGAAATTGTAAAAATATATTTTAAACATTATTCTTGGTAGCACTGAAATAAATTTTTCAGAACAAATTAATTGCGACATCAAGTTAATATGAAAGAAATTATCACGAAATTAATAAATATAAGCAAATTTATTCAAACAGCATTATAAATATTCTTTTTATGATTTGTAATCTGAAGAAAGAAAAGATGAAAGCTAAGTTTCGATATAGCAATATGAAACCAGTGGAGATTGTTATCTTACAAAAATAAAATAAACAACCAAGGTAATGTTTTATGCTCAAATATTAAAAATTTCATTTACTTTTTGCTGTAAAATTGTTATTTCTACGATATTGACCAAAATTTTTCACCCGTAGTCTCGTGTTGTTTTGGCGACAAAAATTAGGATTAGGTCTGTGATCATAATTGTTTTGGATTATTTGTTACTTTCTCTACATCAATGTTAAGAGTTCATTTAGGTTTTAATCACTCATCTCAATAACCCTTAAAACCACACAAAATTAATTGCTTTTAGTAACTTTTAAAATCTATTCATCTCTGATTCTTCCAAAATGTTTTTACGATTTGACTTTGGCATCATAGAGTCTTTTTACAGTAAAACTTGTGATGCCACAAACTATGGATTCTGTAGAATATTGGTTATTTTGGAAATATTTTCAATGCATGCCAATCAATAGGTAGAACGGATACCTAGATGGCAAATGGAATTTCATTATAACTGTACAAATCCTGCACCAAACTGTGTCAAAGCTTGCAATAATAAGGTCTTAATTATCCTACAATATTTGAACCATTTTCTAAAATCTGTATTATGAATCGCAATCATATTCAAGTATCCAAGCTGTAAATATCAATTTATTTCAATTAGTCGCTTTTATATAATTTGTGTTTATATATCAGTAGCTTGAACTTCAGTTGGCATGAAATGAGTTATTGAAATGTCATGTAACTATTCTTGTGTTGTGATGTGTTATTAAACATATGATAATTAATTATTTATTGTCAGAACTGCTATTGTTTTTATTCCAAGAATGATTGAAAAAGGATTTTTTCAGATCATAAAAGCATTTTTTGATTGAATTAAGTAACCATTCAAGTCACCTTAGAGGATCGCAAACAGTATAAGACCATAATATTTCATAGTGGTTTCTGTTGTTGTTGTTATTTCCAATTCCCGTGATCAGCAAAGCTAGATCCGGTCCATGAGACCATTCACCCTAAAAGAAGTCAAGCACCAGAAGGGGATTCCGAATCAGGACGTGCTTGGTAAGTCCTAAACAAGACAAAATGTGGTCAGGAGGAGACTGCGTAAAAGAACACTTAGTGCAGGTCTCGAAATGTTTGTTACCGCTTATGAAAGTCATGGAAAGGTGGCCGTTAAGAAAACAGGCAAGAGTAGGGTAAGAGGCAGCTTCTATGGTCAGTCACCTGGATCACAGGTGGCAGAAGTCTGACTTATCTCCGGAGCCTACAGACTTTAGCTGGGGACAATTGAGTGGCCTTCACGCCTTGAGTGACCATACCAGGAGAATGCACTCCCGACATACTTCGCCCACTCCGTTCAGTGGCACCTCCTCGCCACGGTGAGGCCGCCTGTAGGATCGCGGTTTTTAAAGATAAGAACAAACTACTCTCGCCCATTTTCAAAGAGTTTACTTATAATCATTAAAATTTTCTGAAGGCTCCAAAAGTTTCGAGACCAGTTCCAACTGTTTCGTTGATGAAGCTACGCCAGAACACATCCTTGCGTGCTTGGGCTATACAAGCAAGATTTATACCACGATTCTTTGATGGTGCTAGATTTTTTGGTGGTATTTAACATTATGGATCTGATCTAGCTCTGTGTCCAAAGGGGACTTGCAACAACAATACCATAATATCTAACATTTTTACTATTAATAATTGCTCTATTGTGATATAAAACAAGTTCCTAAATTCGAATTTTATTGAAAATGATTTGTATTTGATTCTAAAGATGAATGGTACTTATAGTTAACAGAATCATAAGCAAAAGAAAATAATGTTTTAAGCAACACTGTTTAACCCAAAAAAGATGAGAATTTTAGATGTTTCATTTATTTCAGTTGAAATTCAAGTCGTTTTTATTTGTCATTCCAAAAATTACTTGAGTAACATTTATTTTTATTTCTAGGCTATTTTGTCTTGCTCTTAAAGTTTTTTCCCTGCAACCTTTCATGCAATGAAGATATAAATAAATGGCCGGTAGGCGATTCTCGGATTCAAAAGATTAATGTTTCCTTCTTTCGTAGCCACTTACGGCTTATGGGAAAAATGCTTTGTCCACCTGTGGCTCGAATGTAACACTCGGTAATTGAAATAGATGCCAGCTGTTTTCAAGAAGGTCTCTCTTTGCTTGAAAGAAGGATATATTTTTATCTTTAGATTTATCGGAAAAGTAAAGAGTTGAGACAAATCTTTTAAATGAGAAAATTTTATTATTTTTTACTTTTATTTCCTGAGAGAAAAATTAGTAATAAGTTTTTGAAATGAACACTGTAATTACTTAACACTCTTATGAAATGTGACAAAATTTATTTTTATTTGAAATTAGAACATAAACTAAAATTTTTTATCTCTCATTATATTTGAATGAAAGGTGATTTTCAAATGGATAAGTAGTAAATTAAAGAAGTCAATTAAATATTTTATACATCGGGTTTTGATATATTTGATTAATTACTTTTTATTCTTAATTTCTTTAATTTTTTTTATATCTAGAGTGAAATACAATTGATCAATGTAAATGTGGATAAAAAGTAGTAAAATAAAAAATCCTTTAATAAAATTTTTCAAATAAAATTAATTGAAAAATGCAAATATATAAAACATTTATCCGATTATTTTCCGATATTATTTTCTTGCATTTATATGCGAGAGTGTGTATTAAAGCTTCCCAAAGTTTATTGGAAACATTCTTGTCTTTGTTGTAAAATTGTTCGAAAATACGTCATAAGTTCAGTTATAATAAAGTGCTGGGTTTGATACACGAGTGCATCACAATAGCGAGAGAATTTAATTTTGGGTTTAATTAATGTAATATCTTTTGTATGAAGGTTTCTTGCGTAGTTCTTATTGGTATTCCGGAAGCAAACCGAAATCTTTACTAATATATTATTACGATTCCTGTGATTTTTCGAATTTTAAAATATAAAGCATACAAATTTCACATTTGAAAGAAATTTTGTTAACAGATTTTTAGATAAAAACTTTTTTGCAACTTAGGAAACTGAGTGCAAAATTAAATAAAAATTCTATACTTTTACAAAAGGAAGTTACTGTTACGTAACCTTGACAGAATACCAATTAAAAAGAGAATATAATTATTGTTCTTATGCGCATTAATTTATCAAACTGTTAATTAAATTTTTAAATTAATAACTTTTTGTAAAATTCATATTTTTGAGATTGTTTCTGATATTGGAACATATCTACAGTAAGTTGTTTTAACGAACAAAAACTCTTATCTAATGACATAAATTTTAAACATAGTATCTCTTTCCAATTAGCAAATGTCACTATAAGCTGCAAAAAATGAAAGTTTTCAAAATATATAATTAAGTTAAAGCCAATTATTGCTTTTTCTCCGCTATTTTGAGTCATTATTTTCTAAAATAGTAATTTATTTTGAATCATTCAGAAGTTTCAGCTTTCAAATCGTTTCAAGAATAAATTTACATATATTACATTCTTATTTCTCATCTGCTGTTATTTCTTTTTACTCCGGTTTTTAAATAGATAATTACGTTTTAATATCAGTTATATTTCAAAAAACGTTATATATTTATGTAATATAGACTTGGAAACATTTAAAAAAGCAATATGAAGATTTATTGCAGTGTATCAGTTATTAAATGTTATTTTTAATTAATATAAAGTTTTTGTTTGCATGTCAATAAATGTTTTTTATTATTATTATTATTATTATCAAAATTGGTTTTTTGTTTTCTGAATAATTGGATTTCACTCAAGCATTAGATATTTGAAAATAAATAAGATGAGATATGGCGAAATACTGAATACTTAAAGTAGAGAGACATAATGAGCTATATATATATATATATATATATATATATATATATATATATATATATATATATATATATATATATAAAACCATAGATTCTTAATATCCTATTTAAATATTTTTAGTACTGAAATTACACTTATTTATAACAGCATATAATTTATGTACTAAGAGGACTATTATTCTTATGCTGTAGTCTGTAATTCTGAAAATTTTATTGAAATGCAGCTACAATATTCTATAAATAAAAGGCCATTTTTTATATATTGGATGTGTAAAAAGTACACTCAAATGCTTAAAGTTTATAAAAAATTAATCAAAGATTCATATAAATGAGGATAAGAATTACACTAAATACAATAATTTATGGAGTTGATATTATATAAATAGGCTATTTAATGTAAAGATGAAGAGAATATGTTTTTGAGTTATCTATCAAATATTGAAGAAATACGATTGATTAATACCAATTTTGAACAATTTTAATACCATTTTTGATTTATATCCTATGAAGTCTTCATTTTATTTACAATTTTTGACTTTCAAGAAGGGCTGACAACCGAATGAGATTGGCTCTCTGATTATTATTTCATTTGTTCGTAGGTTCGATTCTAACCTTGGATTTCAATGTTCGCATTGATTTAAAGACTACACTACGGGCCATATAAAATGTGATAAATTGACAGAAGTATGCAAGTCACGTGACATTTTCGTCATGCGTTTTCAGTGATGAACCATGTAAATCATGAGCATTGCAGAGCATATGCACCTGATGGGCAATTGTAGTGTCACTTGCAGAGCACTATATAAAAGAAGACATGTCGATATGAAGTAAAACAATTATTTTTCGTGCGTTTTTTAGGAATCAAAACTTTAGAGGTAATTGTATATTTTCTTGAAATAACCAGATTACTGAAAATGTATAGACTCACCCAAATACTTGGATTTGTATGCTTCTTCCATTAACCTAAATGTTGTATTCCAAACGGTAACAAAATTTTATGACATAAAACGCTTCATTTTTAAACTTTGGATCTCTCATCGTATTTTTATAGGGCAAATAGCTCTAAGAAAACATGAAAATAAAAAACTAAATGAGCTATTTTTTTACTTGGATTCCTTTTTAGCGTTAGTTAACATTATGAAAAAACTACTTTCACTTTTTTGTTTGACTTTATGGTTTGCTACTATGTAAAAAAAATAGCTTCCAGTTTTAATAAAATGCCGTTTGTATAGTTTAATATGAAAGTTGAGCCCGATATTAAACATTAGTCTGTTTTATAAGTGTTCAATTTTTAACCTTTGAGATTAATTTTGTGTATATTTATGCCTATAGAATGCAAGATTGCTATCATAAAAGTATAATTTTTGTCCATCGCATGATTGATAATACAAACAAACTGATTCAAGGATAAAAATTTAGTTAAACTTTTGAAATTGTTGATTATTACTTTATACAATATGAAATTGTATCTACATGTAATAGTAAAAATAATTGATATTATAAAAAAACAGAAGCATTTAAGTCAGTAAAATATCAACAAACTCATAAAAATCGTATATTATTATTTGACCAACACATCTTTTACTTTTCATTTTTTAAGGTGTTGTTTAAAAAATGAAATATGTTTCATAAATCAAACAAATTTTTGTTTTTTATAATTCAATCTTTGTTGCTATTCCTAAAGTATTACATTTTAAGCTCCATTTTATGGGTAATTTAGTACTTTCTGACTTCAAAATCAAATCTATATAATTTAAAACATGATAATAGATAAATTTTCAATTATGTAATTTGAAAAAATCTAAGAATGATAGAAATTTTTCATGTTTGATTTAAAATTTTTGAAATTTTTGGATCCATATTGCCTTTTACTGTAATTATTGACACATTAATATTAAAGAGAATTTTGTGAATGTATTCTTGCTTTCATTATATAAAGATTTAACTTTGCAATTTTTCAGACTAAAATTTAAAATATTTAAGATGATTTATGATTGGGAATAATTTTGTTCCAGTTTTAAAAAATTCATGCATTCTTAGAATTAATTTGATAATGACGGATAACAACTTAAATAGTTATATTACTGCATACATTTATTGTAAAATTTATAATATGATTAAATTTTATCTTAAGGATGTTCGAAATTGAAAACAAACTTTTCCATTTCAATTACAATTATTTTGGAAATTATGGAGCCTTGAAGGTATTTCTCATGAAATTTTTTAAATTCTATAACTCGGACAAAATTTAAATCAAACATATATGTTTTAAACTTATTATATAATAACGAAGATTTTTCAATATATTTATTCATTTATTTATTTCTAATTTTTACGTTTTCTGAAATAGCAATTTTCCGATTGCAGAAACGCTTTTTCAAAATTAATTTTTAATATTTTTAAAACTTACTTAAAATTTTGGAAGATTATTTACTGTTTCTAAATCTTAATTCAGTAGTTACAAATAAAAAGTATTCTAAAAGATAAAAGTTTTTAGACTTTTAAAGATTTAAAATTAATTGACAATAAAGTAATTTAACTCTTTTTGTTTTACATGTAACTACAAATGTATGTTTATCCTTTTTGTAACATCAGTTACTTTTGTAATTAGTAACTTTCATGCTTCCTATTATAAAGCGATTAGTTTAAAGTACTTCTAATAATGAATAATGCATAACTTGTAGTTATTATACACATGAATAATGTTATTTAATGATTCTTTAAAAAAGAGCAATGAGTTTTTCCAGATTTTTAAATTAAGGATAATATATTATTATGAAATTATACGTTATCTACAGTTATTGCACATATAAAATATATTTTTTAAATATTGTACATGGGAAATGAAATATTAGAGTGAATTTTACATATGCAAATAAAAATACCTATAGTAAGATTTGAATTGAAAAAAAATGTGTGATTTAATTATGTTAATTAATGACATAATGCACCTTACGAAAACTCATATTAGAAAAATTTCATATAATGAGCTGACAAGGACAGAAAATACAAGCAGACAAATTTAAAGATATATCTATAGGCTTGAATATAATTGTATGAAAAAATGGAGTAAATCAGAATAAAATAGTTAAAATTTATAAAACTTTATAATTTTAAAAACTATAATTAATAAAAGGAGTATAATTTTGCATTACTTAATTATTAACACAACTGTTTAAAATTATAAAATGAAATATTTTGAAAATGAAATGAGTTAAAAAATGAAGTTTTAACACAATTTGGTTAAAATATATAAAGTTATAAAATGTGCAATGTAAAAGAGTTTTACAATATTTATCTCTATATTCATAAAAACTGCTCATTCATATAGTTTTCCTCTTTCAGAAAAATCTTTTGTATATACATTATTAAAATATTTTATTTTGAATTCATGGTGAATGAAGTGCAAGAAATATAAATCTATTGAGTCGTATATAGACCCATTCATTCATTCAAAAATATCATTGAAGAAAAAACAAAGCTCAAATGAGTGAAATATTGTATGCTAAAATTTATTTATAGGGAAAATCTGATTGAGATTGATTTGGAAGTACGATATCTCTTTGAATTAGGCTTTCTTTGAAATAACAGTATCTGCGAATAAATTTTTCTTGTTTTTAATAACTCAGCATGTTAAGCATGTTATTGTATATATATATATATATATATATATATATATATATATATATATATATATATATATATATATATATATATATATATATATATATATATATATATATATATATATATATATATATATATATATATATATTACGACTAAATATGTCATTCCTCGGAATATATTAAAACCTTATACTAAATGATTATTTCTATTTAAATACCATCACCTTAAAGGTTCGTTTTCTTAAAATACATACTATTTTTCATAAACGTAATCATTTTGAGAAGCTTGCCCTAATTGAGAAATCACGTGAATTCATTTTTTATGAAAAGTTATACATTTTTCTAAAAGTTTAGTAACTCTTATCTTTTTAGGAAAGCAGAAAGAAAAGTTCTTGGATAATGGGTATCTTAAAAATTTCAGTATATTTTACTATAATGACAGCAATAAAAATTAGATATTACATCAAATCAATTTAAGAGATGACATGTTGGAAAATTTAAATAAATTGAATTTTTAGTAACCTTTCTAGTTTTCAAAATGCACACTTTAAACTTCTAGCAAATATATAAAGCTATATATTGGTCCGTAAAATTGGATGAGTAGTAAATACTCTTTTGAAAGAATTTGTAGCTTTTCAGCACTTCTGATTTGCTAAAGATGTTTAAGAAATTAAGCAAGTCTTTGGTACCCAATTGCAATGAAAAGATTTGATTCTAATTACTGTTTTTATTCCGGTCTTTTTAAAAGCTAATTTTAATTTTTTAAGATTGATTCCATCTTAAGAAATGGAAGATAAGAAATTTGCACCATTTGTGTGGAATTCCATTCGACGCTTTTAAGAGATTATATTTTTTATTTTAATGCTGCAAAACTTTTAACAATTCAATTTTTAAAATTTTTAAATGTGTTTTTCACCTTTTTAGTTTTAATGTTCCAATACCAGTTTGGATTTTACCATAATTAATCTATTGTAGTAAATACTTGACCAAAGTGATGATAATACTCTTTTATAAATGCTGGAAAAGTAGTGAAGATAATTTAAACTTTAATCTTTCTTAAAACTCCTAAAAACCTTCTTCTTTTCTCTCATTATGTTTTCCATGTAAAATACTTTTTATTAAAAATAAATATTTTCTTTAAGAAAATAATAATAAGCAGTTCTACGCTTAATGTTAGAATTTTATTTTTCGTCTTTATTTTTCTTATCGATTATTCATTTATTTTTTTTTTTTACTAGAAATTAGTAATTTCATTTGTTCCAGCATATTTTTATTCTTTAATACTTTTAAAAAATCCAAATATTTCAATCTGTTATCTCCATTTGTAACCTGAAAATAATTCATTAATAATACTACATGGTAATTGAAAACCATTAAGCTGTTTTTAGTTAAAATTGATTGGAAAAGTTCAGTAAACAGTATATTTTTCAAAGCATTTTGAAGCAAAAAGGTTTTCTGTGAATTTAAAAATTCACGTTATCTCCTTTTCATTTTTGAATCCTTATTAATAAGTTGTGAAAGCCAAAAGCCTATTAGGAGTTACTTTAATTTCTCACATGAGGTATGCATTTTTTATACAAAAAGCAACTGGCTTATGTTAAAAGATTGCAGAAATTAAAGTGAATAAAGAATGAACATGATGTAATTCAATCGCATTACTTGTACCAAGTGCTCATGTATATGCCAAAAAAATAAGAAATAATATTTCAATGTACATTGAAATACTATTTCTTTGATAAATATTTTGCTTTATAAAACTCCCATAATTTCCATATTTTACAGATTTTTTCTTTTATAATTAGATTAATGTATATATATATATATATATATATATATATATATATATATATATATATATATATATATATATTCGTAAAGAAATTACATATTAACACATTTAGCTTGTTTCATATAAATAAAAATTGTAATATACATGTGAATTATCCATGAATGATGTAGATCACAGTTAATTGTTTAATTACTCATGTAATGAATGTTACTTCAGCTATGTTAGGCTATATTCTCTGAGAATATTCCTAAATTGAAGAAAGTTCATTTTAATTTCTTAATTTTTTTTATTTTAGTTTTAATTCTAAGAATCCCCATTTTTTAAAAATTTTAAGACTCTTTCACTGAAGATTCAAAAGGTATAAATTATAGAAAAACTTTACAATTTGTGCTTTCGAATGTTGAATTCTTTTCAGGATTCTCGGATTGAAGATTGTTTTCAACAGTTTGAAAACAAGCGAGTATTTTTCGGTTATTCCGCAGTGCTTCGGTAACTTCTTTTCGTCCTTTTTTTAAATAAAAATAATGAAAGTTACTTCCCTAATCATATACAAAAGAAATCAATAGAATTGTGTTGTATGAAATTGCATAAAAGTTTTTGCAATAATTGCATTAAGAACTTTGATTACTATTAAGTAATAATTCTTACAATTAACTTATATTGAAAAATGCAAACAGTTCACACACTTAATTCAACGGTATATTTCTTTTAATTGTCCTAAAATTATTTCCGAAATGAAAAGATAAGAGAAATTTTTATACTTTATGGGAAAAATTTAGTCTATTTTTTTTAACAGATTAAAAAGATCAGAAAGAAACTTGCTTGAAATTTTAAATTTGAAGTAATTTACAAATTGATGCAATCAATTCCAGCAACAAAATTTTTCTCTCTATATTCTAATCTTCATATAAGAAATTTCATTTTTATTTTATTGGACATATATTTTCTGTCATAAATATGGAAATAAATGTAAATGGAATTTTTCAGATATTTTTGTTAATTTTCCTTGTAATTAAACTGTTGTTCCATTGAATTTTATCTATTAGAATTCAAGTTTAATGTATTAAAATACTCACATTTTTTTTAAAAAATGCTGAAAAATTATGATTAAAATGTACAAGGGAACAATATTTAAAAAGTACCAACAAATTCTCGTAAAAATCAGTGTTTACATGTTAATTAAATTAAAAATTACAATGGTAAAAATTCAAAAGTTATTCTTTTATTTAATTTTTCGAATATTATATTATCGAAATTCCCTTAGGTGGATCAAATTAAAACGGGATGATTGTTTTGACCTTTAAAACAACTAATTTATACCAAATTATTTTTTTAATTAGAAAACAAAAGTTATCTTGATAAAATATTTATATGAATAATATTTTTATATCCATACGATTAAAAATTATGGTTTTGTAATGAAATCTATTTTAAAGTGCCAAATATGTAAATTCAACTCCTTATCTTTATAGTTATATATTAAGAAGTTTAATTGTTTCAAAGTCGCATAGAGAAAAACGAAATTTTATCAATTTCCTATAGAAGACGTTTTACAAAGCTTTATGAGATATAAACTTATTACTTTTAAACATATTAAACTAGTATATTATGTTTCTTTATATTTTTAATTTAATTCACAAATTCGAAACTTTTTAAAAATATTGTCGTATTTATTTATTATAAGCATTTATTGGTTATATCGTTATTTCTATTGCTATTGATAAATACTTTATAGAAACACATTGTTGATTTTATTGCACTATACTGTTCCAACGTTAGCATTTTAGATCATAAAAAATATTTTTGAATTGCTTTGCTTAATAACTCTAACCCATTAAGAGATTCCGGCTTATTAATTTAATTTACTACTTGCCTATTAGCTGTTTAGCATGAAATAAGATTAGTATCTGATTTTCAATAACTTAATAAATTAAAATTTTATTTTAATCAAATGTATTTTAATATTTACTTAGATGTGTATTAATAGAAAATTTGACCAAAGAATAAAATAGTTTGCGTTTTCAATATCTCAGTGGAGAATTAATAGCAATTTACTTATTAGGGAGAAGAAAATAAATTGAAAGATTGAAAGTTTTTTGTAGGAATTGTTCATGTGGAGTTAAATTTTATAATTCTCTTCATATTTTATCATTATTATTTTCATGAATATCTTCTTGGCTGTCATTATTGTAAATATTGAGTAAAATAACAATAACTGTGAGTTATGATTTCTTCCACAAAAGTTTTATGATTAATTCTTGGTCAGAAAATTTAAAAAAGATAAAGTTATTTTTTGTAGTTGCTCTCCAATAAAGACTTATATGGTAAGAAACTGATAACTTTTAAAATTTTAGTGTCACGTAACAAGCAAACTAAAAAAAATATTAAAAAAAAATAATAACGAAATTTCAAAACGGGTCCTTTTCTTAAAGAAGAACTTTAAGAAAAGGACCCGTTTTGAAAGATGTATTAGTAAATTATTTAAAAAATGATTATTTAAGGATAACAGTTTGAGAAAAATAAAAGTAAATTAAAATAAATATAGTTACAAAAGAGAAAATGTACTAACATAGATTATAAATTTGATAAAATATATATATGTGAAAACATTTTTAAGATTTTACTGTCATTATTATAAGTTTAGATTTTGTTTTGAAGTTAAAATTAGTAGTCATTATATTATTTCATTCAGGTTTATGAGTAGAAAGATTAATTTTAATAAAAATGAATCTAACAAATAAATTATTGATAGATAAAGCGGATGTAATGTTGCTTAGTTATCAAAAATATCCCTTTATTTTTAGCAGATAATTAAAATTTGTGCTTCACAGAAATAATAAACCTCAATCTGACGAATTCAGTTTTCAGTGTATTTCCTAATGAAATTTAGTTCCTTCATCTGTATTCGTTATCGTAATTTGTTATTTACAACAAATGTTGATAACTTTAAATCAAGCGAAATTTACAGTGAGGAAAGAGGTTCATATAAGCAGAACTATAAACAGTTACTTTACCTTGTTAAATCGGATAGCTCATATCAGTTTATATTAGATACATTCGATTAAGCTATGTACTTAAGATAAAAGGATATTAAGCTGAAAAAAAACTTGACGAGAACTTACTGCGAGTAGATGCCCCACTACATAAGCGAATCCAATAGACAAGGCTCTGAATCCCATGTCTGTTCTCTGGGGGTCCATGTTGGATAGCACCGTAATAACGACTACTACTGAAGCCAGAAACTCAATCCCAAAGGCTTCGGACGCTGCCACGCCGACTGCCGGCTCTGTAGCTCCCAGACCCGCACTCGGTCTCTGGCCCTGGGGGGTTAGACCATAAAGGATGCCCGCTCCGGCCAGTCCGCCCAAGCATTGAGCAGTCACGTACGCAGCACTTCTGGTCAAACTGATATGTCTGGTCACCAGGAGAGCGATGGTAACGGCCGGATTCATGTGTCCTCCGCTTATTTGACCCATGCATTGCACTAATGTGGTGACTCCTAGTCCGAAAGCGAGGGCGACTCGAAGCTCGACGGCCGCCGCTATCATCTGATCAGTGGGGGGTGCCTTCCATCTCAAACAAGACCCACATCCTAAAACAGTTAGAAGTAAGGTGGCCAAGAATTCCGTACGAACAGCTTTCCAGAAATGTTGGTCACTCAATTCTTCTTTGAATGTGAAATCCTGTGGCAGAGATTCCATGTACCGTCTCATATTCTCGACTGGAGAGTAACCATTCGGTGGTCCTGGAGCGCTAGACAGCTTAGTTGCCGGACCCCCTGAGCCGGATTCCGGTATGGAGAAGAGCTCGCTGGGACTAGCCATTCCGATCACACTTCCCCTTCTAAATTTTGCGAGCCCTCTTTCGTCGACTTTCGCTCTGGGAGGTTCCCCAGCGCATTTTGAGGAAAAGTGCCGGAGCGCCTGTTCCCGGATTTTACCCGGTCGGAAATATCCCTTCCTTTTTTCCCTACGTACCGCTAGCAGCGCCGTGAAAGGGATTTTCATCTGTGCATATTTTCGAAAATAAGTGTTATAGTATAGTATAAGTTCGTAAAATAATGAAAGCTTGGAATTAGAAACATTTGTGTTTAATTTAATTTGACAGACTGTGAATTTATTTAAACTATAAATACATTATGCAAAGCATAGATAAACATTAAATTTCATCTTAAAGTAATTTCCAAATTTCTCTATACTTTTTAGTCTAAAACTATGCGCAGAGATTTCTTAAAAATTTGCCATTAATCTTAATATATGCATCATTGCATTTATTAGCTCATTATTAAACATATAAAACATCACTAGCTTAAATTTATACGTAAACATTGCTGTAGATCTAAATTTTAGATGCACAAAAGAATACACATAAAGATTGAATCAACATTATATAAATAACTTTCAAAATAAAATCATTCGATCAGCATTTTATTATTACGATAAATATTTTATAATTATAAAAGCGGATTTTTTTAAGAATATTTTTATACATTAATATTTTATATCATATACTTGTTAACACGTAGACAGATACGGACGAACTCTTTTTATCTTTCCCAATTATCAAGAAATTTTAAGATATAAAAAATAAAAATGTATCGTACACAGGTTTCTTCAGCTTATTCTTTATGAATTTTTCTAGTAATAATATGAACGATTATTCATAAAAAGAAAATTTTAAATGCTTTAATTTCACTATAACTATTTGAAAAAGAGCTTCTCTTATAGTGTTCATCCATTATGGCGCTTTTCATTGTGATTACTTGATTTATTATCACTTTCCATAAAAAAACTGATCTAAATGAGTGCTTTTGTCTTCCACAGAAAACTCATGTTTTTCGCTATTTACCTGCATATGATACTGAAAAACTCTTGCTCGAATATAGCATTCTGCAGTAATATTCGATATAATAAATAAACTGCAAGTAATTGTAACCAGGCAAAAGCTTTCAATCTGCATACAAAATGAGAAAAATGTATTACAACATAATAAATATTTAAATCAAAAGATAAATTAACCTGAGTAATAGGATTGAATGGTAGAAATGTGTGAATTTTAATAATTCAAAAATGATTATATTACTCGGAAATTATGTCTACTCTAGTAATACCGGTTTTAAAATGAAAAATCTCTTATAAAATAACAAAAATATTCCTTTACAATTTTTCCATCATGGTAAATGATAATATTAACAACTGAGACGTCATATTATAGCCGTCTTATTACTCAGAATCTGAGACGGTGTTAAAAAATTCTGAGTAATCTGAGACGTTTTATTACTCAGAATCTGAGACGGTGTTAAAAAATTCTGAGTAATCTGAGACGTCTTATTACTCAGAATCTGAGACGGTGTTAAAAAATTCTGAGTAATCTGAGACGTCTTATTACTCAGAATTTTTTAACACCACATTGAAGGGATATTAGGATACAAATTTGAGAATATATAAACTTGGTCCATTTCAATAATAATATTGTTATATATAAGCTCCTTGGGGTTTGTATATCATAGAGTTTACATTTTATCTCTATGAATACGAATCTCATAGTAAACTCATTTAGTAATAATAACTTTAAATGAACTATTCTCACGCACACATAATTACGGAAATAAAGTAATCAATAATAATTCTTGTAAGTAGTATCAAATTACGGATTAGTTTTAAGCAGCGTTTGAGGAACATCTCGTAAAAATAAAAAATAAAAAACTTCTGCATTTAAATTTATATACACTCAAAAACGATACATTAAAGTAATTAACATCATTTTACGTTTATTGAAATTTGAGTCCAGTAAAATAATTAATGGTTTTTATACTAATAAACAAAAATGGCATTTTTCTAGTCATTTATGATCTTTTCTAGAATGACTTTCATGCACAAATTAAGGCATTTTTTTTCTCCCTGGATCTACAGAATGAATTATTGGTGATAGTTTCAGAGAAAAATTTGATGTTATTTGGCATTGTCATGGGATTTCAATTACGATACATTAATAATCCTGACACTTAGAGATGCCAAAGTCCTTTTTGAAACTGTATCTCTTTGTTAATTAATGCAGGTATTAAAACAAGTGCAATATACCGGGCTGTGGCAAACTGCTTTCCACTCTTTGTAAATGGCCTTCAATTAGGCGCAGAACCAAATAATTGTGTCGTTTTAGTATTTAAAAAGCAAATACAAAATAAATTAGCTTTTGATAATTATTACATGTATAAGATGATTAGTAATTGTTGGTTATCATTAGCAAATAAAAAGAAGAAAAGTTGAAATATCAAAAATAGAATAACAAAATTCAATCCAAGTTTTGTTAACTTTACACACTGTTAATTTCAATCTGTAAAAATGATTCTGATGCTTAATGCAGTTCAGTTTACACTGTGTTATATATTTAATCCAGTTAATTAACTCTGTTAATAAGGAAGTATGTAATGGCTACGTGCTCAATTAATCTCAACAAAATTAATTGTTTCACTCAGAAAAATGTGCATTTAACGGCAGCTTACTTTCTACGGAAGAGTTATCTCATTAAATCTGAATTACGGCTAATGAGTTTTGGTAAATTACATATGTAATAGAACTCTTTTGATTTAATTTTGTTTTTTTATGAAAGTGATGTGACATTTTTAAATGTCTTATTAGTCCTACTATCAAGGTATTAAAATTATTTCATCTATATTTTGTATGAAGCAAATAAATGGATGCTACCACACATTCTTTTTTAAAATGTTCCTTGAAACTAAATCTAAAATGCTTCTGTAAGCAATGTTTTATAAATAAAGCAATTTTTTTTTGCATTATTTCATTATTTAAGCAATGATTTTCTTAATTAATCCTACCGAAATTTAAATAATTATTATTTATTCAATATATTAATTGTTTTATAGTTTATATATATGCATACTGGTTTCTCACTTGTATTTTTTTATTCCTTATAATATTATAATATTTCTGAAGGGATTATTAAATAAATTTAATGCGTTTAATGTACATTATGAAAATATTTTATAAACAGGAAATAAATATTTAAATATATAAATTTTTTACCATTTTAAACTAAATATTGAAGAATATAAAAACAATTTCCCTATAACCTTAATACTCTGTGTTTTGGCGACAAATATAATTAATTCTATTGAAAAGAGTCTATTCTCCCAAATTGTCAAGGAGATAGTCAGCTCTGGTCATACTTAGTTTTCTACACACTTAAGGGCATGCTTAGTTTTTCCAATAGACATAGCACTAGCAAAGCAACCAATAATTAATTCATGAATCAAGAATTTTGATTCAAAATATTCTTGGGAGAATATTAGAAATTTTTTTTTTTTTTATGAAAAAGTACTATACTTGGTTAGAGAATTGTGCTAGTTAATAATTAAATAAAACAACTTTGTTAAAAGATAGGTTTTAAAATTAGAAATTTTTTAATGTTTTTAATATGAACCACTTTAAAATACATGATTGAACATTTTTAAAATTTATTTATTTAATTTTTAAATTTATAGAAAATAAAGAAAAACTTGTTTTGTGTTAAAAAAAATAGAGAATTAATAATTATATTAATTATAATTTAAAATGAAAGAAAATTGAATTTATTATAGCAAAAAAACGTTATTGAAACAACAGAAATAGTATCAGTAACTATCGTACTAATATGTGGAGCATTAACTTGTTGTTTTAGTTAGGAAAGAGAAACAATTATAAAATCACAGAAGGGCTTAGTTCAGTGAATTATATGTTACAAAAAATAAACATTTTAACTACTAATATTATTCTTTAATTGAAGATGTATCATTATATAATAAGAAAAAATACTACTCACACACACACACACACACACAACAAATTTTACACGAATGAAGTTTGAGAAAATCCTTTGTGTTTATTAATCAAATTAAAGAAAATTAATTTTGTTCATGAATTACCAGATTTACATGTATTGAGATGAAAAAAATCATTACAATTAAAAGTAATGTTGCTATTTGTAATTTGCATAACACTATATTTGAGTATACTGATATATATAAGTAATAGTTTTAATGTTTAAATTATATTATTCATTTTTAAGTAATCCAAATGTGTAGGTAACTTTTTTTATTGATACAAACAGAAATATCTAATGCAAAATAAAATGGCAGTCTCTTCTAGTTAATTTTATTTTGCGTAAAATGTTTAAAAATGTCTTTGATTGTCACAGTCTTAAAAAATTATTCCATAAAATAATATACGAGGGTTACTCTGAAATTTTTGAAGTACGCGCAGACGAGAATTTACAAAATAAAAATAACGGTTTAATTTTGAAATACAAAGCATTTTAACACAAAAGACGATTTTTTACTGATTTACTTCAACTCGTATAGCGTAAAATAAATTTTAAACAGAAGAGAAAATGGAGTTGACGCATGAACATTTTCGCGCTATAATTTTCTATGATTTTAAAGCAGGATTAAATCAAGAAGAATGCGTTCAATGGTTGCAATTAGCATTTGGTGATGAATCTCCAGCTCGTGCTACTGTATTCAGATGGTTTAGACAATTTAGAAGAGGTCGCAATTTTCTTCCGGATGAAGAACACACAGGAAGGCCGCCGTCGGCAGTAATCCCGGATAATGTGTCTGCCATACGAAAAATGTTAATGGATGATAATAGCTGTACCCATCAAATGATACTGAAGGAACTTAACATTGGATCCGTAGCCATACACAAAATCATTCATAAAGAATTGCATATGAAAAAAGTAGTTTGCCGTTGGGTTCCCCATAATCTAACTGAGCATCAAATAGAGGAGCGTGTCAGAATCAGTAAAGAAACTCTTAAATTGCAAAAGGATGGTGGCCATCGCATCATTTCTAAAATTATAACAGGTGATGAAACGTATATACTGTTTTTTGACGTTCCAATACGTCAAGAAACCAAAATATGGATCATTGAAGATGATCTCACGTCGACAATGGGGAAAAAACAACGCGCACTGAAAAAAGTGATGTATGCGTTTCTTCAGAAGTACGGGATTGATCAAAGCCATCAAGTTGGAAGGACAGAATACAGTAACAGGCAACTGGTATACCACTACATGTCTTCCAGAAATTCAACAAGAACTGAATGTTAGGGGACTAATGCTTCACAATGACAAAGCATCTTCACATCCAGCCGGATAAACAGTTGAGTTTCTTAAGCAAAAACGAATTAAACTACAGGGACACTATAAATAGGTCAAGGTCGGAATGTCTTTCAAGTTAAATAATATTTCTAGGGGTGGTAAGTCAAGTATTAGGGAATCTTCTATTTGATCCGAGTTTTTAAATTAAAAAGACTTATACACAGCAGCTTTCACAAACTGGTAGACTTCGATTTTAGACTAGGTACAGGAAGTAATCTGGTGCGATAACGGACACTGTGCTGAAACACCCTATTATAAAAACTTTTTATACAAACAAACATGTATATACATGCATATCTATAGAGAGAGATCTATGTGACCAAGTTGCACATAGACCTATCATGCGCAGATATAGAAAATATTATTTTCACATGGAAAAGTATAATTTTTTTTCGGATACACGTTATATAATGTTTCTTAATTTAATGAGTAATTTTTTGTCTTATCAATCTCTACAAAGACAAGCATTCTCAAAATAAGGTAACATTAAGTGACATACGAATAGCGCCCGTCTTCCATCTTCAATCTAAATCCCCATAAAATCCCTGCACACGAGAGCGAGAAATCCCTACAGTGTCGCTTGTAGATAAAATACTCATTTGTAATGGAGGGACGAACGAGGCAGGGGGCGAAGAATGTTAGCGGTGCACTTCACTTCCCATGCAGATGATGATGAGGAGCGAACTATTTTTCTCCTGTTTTCCCTCCCTTTCCAGAAACCTCCTCCGGAAAAGAGCGGCTACTCGGAGAATTCATTCCCTTTAAAACTAGATGCTTTTTATTCTTTCGCTGTATTTTTGTTGCTGTTCCCGCTGCTCGCGCTTTTTGATTCTAAATGGAAAATTTAAAATTTCATACGTAGTTCTCAGTAAATGGCTGATAAAATGTTTCGCTGTGTAAATATGCCATGTTTTATTTCACTTAAGCGGAGACACAGCGTCATTATCATTTGCTGCATTTGTATAATGAAGTTTCTCTAAAACTCGGTTATTATAAAACAAAGCAAACATTATTAATATTTTCCAATATCCTCAATATTTTGTTGAAACATCTATACTTTCACCATTCAAATGTAACTTTTTTTGGCAAATAAATTATAATCAGATGGGATTTTTTTTAGAAATCTAAGTACATTTGATCCCTTTTCTGATTTTTTATTCTTTAAATATTTTCTGGACATTTAATATCTTTTGTTGTTTTGGTCACATGGGATTGATTAAGAAATGCAATATAACCTTTAACTAAAATTAAAATTTATAAATATTATTTGTTATTTTGGTGAAAAGTTTATGATGTAATTCTGTATACACATTATTTGCTATTAAAGTAATATTAAATTGTAAATATATTAACATACGTGTATATACACAGACATTTTATAATTTCAAGAACGCCAAATTAAATGCATTTTATAAAGATTTTCTCACCGACCATCCATCATCACCGATCATGTTAAATAAATTGAAATCGTAGTGCATTATAAAACAAATGTATGGTTCATTTTGTTCTTTGAAATCCATAGTGGAGATTCTAGTGGCCCAAGGCTATTTTAAAGTGCTTCAAGTTCACCACGAAAACTGTTGTGACACATTTCACAGATAATGGATCTTATTCAGATGTCACAAGGGAGGAAAGTCTGAAAACACCAATACATACCGCGGACTCATGCGCATGTAAAAGGCAGAGGAGAAACATCCATCTTCTACTGTTCGACATTGGTTGGATTCGAACACGAGACAATTTGTTCTAAAGAACTGATATTACTAAAAAATGTCATTTTCTTCCTTTTCTGAAAACACCAATGCATCCCGTGGACTCATGCGCATGTAGAAGTCAGAGGAGAAACATCCATCTTCTACTGTTCGACATTGGTTGGATACGAACACGAGACAATTTGCTCTGAAGAACTGATATTACTAAAAAATGTCATTCTCTTCCTTTTCTGAAAACACCAATGCATCCCGTGGACTCATGCGCATGTAGAAGTCAGAGGAGAAACATCCATCTTCTACTGTTCGACATTGGTTGGATACGAACACGAGACAATTTGCTCTGAAGAACTGATATTACTAAAAAATGTCATTCTCTTCCTTTTCTGAAAACACCAATGCATCCCGTGGACTCATGCGCATGTAGAAGTCAGAGGAGAAACATCCATCTTCTACTGTTTGACATTGGTTTGATACGAACACGAGACAATTTGCTCTGAAGAACTGATATTACTAAAAAATGTCATGCTCTTCCTTTTGTTATTGCATTTTTGACTTAGGACAATCAAACTTTGCATTAAAAACATTTATAAAGTTCAGAATATTAAATTTTATAAATGGTCACTATGTGACTTGAAAATTAAATGTCTTAACTATTACATGTATGCATCGATTAAGGTATTATTTTGTTGTTTAAATGTAATTATTTACGTTTTATATTAGTTTATTGTTATAACACACTATAATCAATATAATAACTGATATCATTCTTACCTAATGTAAAAAATATTTCGTATTTTTAAATCTGAAGCCTGGAAAAGTTAATTTGTTACACATAAGAGATCTCATAAAACATTAATTTAATATTATTTATTTCAAACACACATAAACATACATATACACACATATACAAAAATAGATTATTCTTATTGTTGATTTTTGGTAAAGTTGTTATCTATAACATTGATGTTAAAAAGCGAAATATAATTTAAAAAAATCATTTGTGGTTCTTGATAAAATCAAACTAATCTGGTATGTATGTTGAAACATTCCATGGGGTATCAATACATTGTAACCTAGAGGGAGAATTATTAATTTAGATAAATTGTTTCCATTTAATAAAATCATTGATAATGATACATGTTAAACATAACAGGAAAATACATAGCTAATGTAATGTGTGTCATCCTAGCAAGAATATCATAATCATATCTATGTGAATGGAGCTGCTAACTGAAGAATCAGCACTTTGGACTTCAATTATTTAAAATTTGACTCCCCTCTGGAGTATAAATGCTTACAATAGTCAAAATCCACGTTAGCTCTCTGTATATCTATGTGAAAAACATGACCTCGGAGTAGAAAATAATCCTACCATATCAATTTAGTTCTCATTTTATAAAATAATTGAATCTAGTTTCTGCAAAAAATTTAAATATTAGTTCAAAATTTTTAATTTCAAATGTTTAAACTTTTTTTTAATTAATTGTTTAAATAATGACAGAA
This sequence comes from Latrodectus elegans, assembly GCA_030067965.1. Taxonomy (NCBI): domain Eukaryota; kingdom Metazoa; phylum Arthropoda; class Arachnida; order Araneae; family Theridiidae; genus Latrodectus; species Latrodectus elegans. The sequence continues at coordinate 14,234,715 of CM057810.1, forward strand.
TAACCGAATTCTCGACTGTTAAAATATTGATATTTTAAATTTTCGTAAAAGGTACCATTTCCAAACCTAAATTTTCAATTTGAAAAGTGAACTCGTATAAAAATTTATAAACTACTTTTTAATCTATTCCTTAAATTAGTGATAAAGCAATCAAATTCTGGAAAAAATTCGAGTTTCCATTTCTCAAGTCCTTCTCCTTTTTTTATTTAAAAGAAATTGAATGTTTGCATTTTAAAATAAAAAATTACGAATTTAATTTAAATAAATTTAATATAACTTGCAAAAATATTTCTCATAAGAATCTGATGCAATGTTCAAGTAGATCTTAATATTTCCTGTGATCTTCGTATAAGAATTCTATAAGCATTTATGGTTTCCTTAAAACTCGCAAAAACAAGTTCTTAAATTTTTTTAATTGTTTTGATGATAGTAGATGATAATTATTTTAAGGAAATATCAAGATAATTCATTGTTTCATAGGTACTGTTAAGTTTATTAAGATGTATTTATAGAAAGAAAGAGTGAAATAATTTCAAGACAAGATTAATCAAATGTCACATAGGAAATTCTTTATATGTGTGTGTGTGTGTGTGAGTATACACATGTGTATGTGTGAGTGTATGTATAATTTTTTAAGTGAAATTTCGTTAAATAATACGCTTTTTGTACACTTAATTCTGTATATTTAAAATATATAACTTAAAAAAAGATAAGCAAAAATGTATTTCACGTATTCTTAATATTTTCACTCATGTTCCGCAGTAAGCGAGTCAATAAAGTGTTTCTTATTTTGAAACACGTGCTTTAAAAATTACAAGACAAAAAAACCTTTATTCTCGAAATTTAAATTATTTTCAAAGTAAATTATATTTCTGATAATTTCATTTCAAATACTTTAAGTAGTCTGGATGTTTTAGAGGAAAAAGAATAAGTTGTAGTGAAGTGATTTCTTTGTTTATTCTTGTCGTTCAAAAAGTTCAAACATCATGCATTTGAAAGAAAAAGAAAAGTTACACAGTTTATTTTTAATTTAATAGTTAAACTGAATAACTAAGTAGTTTCATCAAATAATCTAAAGAAGTTGAATCGGAAAAAGTCATATTATTGCTATTATTTATCTATATTTTAAATTAGTTTTTATTTGAAACTACTATACATACATAAAATATTCACATAAATATTTGAGAAAATGATAACTGAATTTAACTAAACATACTAATATAAATATTCTATTTCTACAATTATGCTTGATTTTCAATTAATTTTATAACAACAACTTTTCGTGGCTCTATCCCAATGATAAAACATTAACCCAAATATAAAGATAATGATCATTTTGACCACTCTATTTAAAAATAAAATAAATTAATTTTGTAATAAAATAAAATAAATTTGTTGCTTTATTTATGTTTGAATCAGCATTTGACGTCTTTTAATAAGTCTACATTGCATGCTTGAAGAGAGAACACAAGCTTTTATTTATTTATAATTGAAATTTCTATTTCGTTAATACGTACTCTCTTATACCAAATATTGTCTTAAAATTATTAATTTTAAGAGGTGTACATAATGCTAAATATATTTTTCAAGCTCAGATTCAGATAGACAGAATTCATATTAAACTTATAATTTATTAATGTTGTGAATTATTCAGATTAAAGTCAGTTATTAAACATCGTGATAAAGTTAAGTGATGATCAATGGATAAACACTTGTAAAGAAATTTTGATGATTGGAAAGTAAACTGGAAACCATTACACTGCGTTATGTTTACTTTTGTGAATGCAAATTTATTAGAGAAGATAAGAGGAAGACGCAGAAACTGATTATACTCTTGGATTTTAGATGATAATAGAGAATAGATATGTATCAATAAAAAAAACTGAGAGAGAGAGTGTTTATAAGCAACATTTATTTATACAACCTACAAAAAATAAGAGGCCGTGGTAGCCTAGTAGTTAGGGCATTGGCCTTCCGTCCATAAGGGAGGGGTTCTATTCCCATTGCCGCCAAAAAACCACCGAGCACATGCAATATACGTGCTCGTTAAATCTGCGGAAATGAAGGTCTTGATGTGGGTCGTTGATGATTACCATGGGTGTAATGGTTTAGCGAAAACTCCCCCCCCCTCCAGATCAACGTCAAAATTGAGGGAGTGGTGGTCAAGTCCTCTGGTGATGCCATCTATCGGAGGAGCTTAGAGTAAATTCGTACTTTCACATTTGTGGTGCTCTGGTTAAATGTAAGACGCACTTTACAGACTTAAATTCGAATAGCCAAAGGCACAGCCAGCTTGGATTTCCAAGTAATAACAAATTATTTAATATTAACTCTTGTATTTATAATTTTAGATCCTTGAATACACATTTTCCAATGCAAATAATTTTCAACGAAACTAGTAAAATCTATGACACTTACTTTTATTTAATTTCATGCTGTCTAATTGTAGTAGAAAAAACTGAGATTACTGAATTTCTAGTTTAAGTAAATTCCATGCGCTTAAAAAAGTATTCCAAAGAAAGGAACAAATATAAAAGAGTGGAATATAAAATTCCTTCATTGTTTTCTTTTAAATAGTGTCCTTTATTTCATTTATCTTGTAAATGAATTCTTTGAATATTTCCAATCATTTAGCCTCTTCTAAATTGCAGTTATTTTATGATTATAATAAATCATAAGAAATTATAAAAAATTAAAAAAAAAATTAATTTTAAAATAGTTGAAATTTTAGTTTACTTCACTTACTCACATTAAACTTAAATCTAATTCATTTAATTGAACTGTCAGTAATTCAGTGTAAAATATTTATTATTATATATTTTTAGTAAACTCAGTTTATAATCATACACGTTAAGAAATTAGAAGCTATTTCATTGGTCAGTAAGATTGAAGGGAGACTCTACGAGTGTGCTACATATCATGAAAAAAAATTTTTATTGGATATTCTTTGCATTTTAGAGTACGTATTGTTTAACAGGATAGACACTCTGGATAAGAATTTCAGAATATAACGGATTAAAGAAATTCTAAGAACTGTATTCCAGATAATAATACAAGTGAAAAATTATTCCATTACCTTAATAATAATAGCTCTGAATATGGAAGAACATTTAGCAAAAATGTCTTGATCTTCTAGGATCTCTCAATTTGGACTTCGGCTAATACCAATAGTCTTTTTTTTTTTAATCGAAATATAGAAATATTTCCAATATGAAAAATTGATAACTGTACTTGAAAAAATTAATAAAGTTGTATTCTTAACTGTAATTTTGTTTTCTTGATAATGTTTTCAGTTCTTTTTTGATGAACCATTTGTTTGAAACACACACACACTAAACCTTTTCTTCATATATATATTATATTCAAGTGCATACTATCCGTACTTTACTTCCAGAGCAAAGCCTGTCTTATATCAATAAATGTGTTTTCGGTAAAATTATATTCAAGTGCATACTATCCGTACTTTATTTCCAGAGCAAAGCCTGTCTTATATCAATAAATGTGTCTTCGGTAAAAATTATTTTCATTACTTATTTACCTTAAGATAACGTCTATCAAGCCATGCGATCTAGTGTTTCGACAGTTCTTTTCAGAAAGAGATTCCAGGTTCAATCACAACCAATGATGAACAGCGGGAAAGGATTCTGTAAATTTGCCTTCTGGCTGTACGTTAATTGGGGTAATTGCTGGAGAATTTTCGAAATGTTTTCTTTTGCGACAAGTGAATGCGACATACTATCTATATTAGTTTTTTTGAAAAGCAATTTTTAAATAGTGAATTATATATAATACCGTATAACACATATGAGTCGTTAGGATATTCACTAAATTCCATAAGATAAGACAGTTTAATCTGTTTGCATTATTACTGCCAATTTGTTTATTGACCTTGCTTAAAAATATGTACACTCGTTAATCAATTTTTACTCTGATATACACTGCCTGACATTGAAAATGCAACACAAAGAAGGAGTAATTAGAAAATTATGCACATATAAGCGTAGACGCACCATATCGAGTTATGCAAATGAGGAGAAATGCACAGGTCTCCAGTCCATATACGATCAGATGCAAATTGAAGAACCAACATAATGGTCTTGGAAATTTTTGCTGATTGGAAATAATCGTTGAAAGTTTTTTTCTTGCCACAAAGGACGTCTGTAATTCAGAGGATGTCAGGCCCTCATCGACTGAGTCAGTTCCAGCAGACAGACGAGTTTACGAGGGACATGGTGATCAAACTGAAAAGGACAGATTGGTACTTAAGACAAATTGCAGCTGACAGACACATGGAGATGTCCAGAGTGCATCTCCTGTGGCGAAGATGATTGGAACAAGGAACGTTTGAGGGGTGCCGGTGCAGCGACAGTGACGTCAGAAGGTGGATCGACGCGACCGGTGAGAGGCTGTGGCGACTCCGCAGAGCATACATATGCAAGACACCCTGAATGCTCCCCTATCAAGCAGAACCATTTGCAATAGATTGGTTGCTAGGGTGCTTGTGTCCTGCGCTCTCTGTGTCTGTTAAGAAGACTGTCATTCACCATATAGCAAAGACGCTAACGTTTGGAATTGTACTTGATTAAAGCGATGTGGACGACGGAGTGGCACAGGATTGTCTTCTTAGATGAATCACGCTTCTGTTACTTTAGTGATAGTTGCCGAGTTTGAGTGTGCCGTAGACGAGGAGATAGGTCTAATCCTGCAGCAATTGTGGAATGCTTCATCGCGTGACAACGTGGCATCATGGTTTAAGATGCCATTGCGTATGATTTTAAATCACCTCTAATTCGTTTTCACGGCACTTTTGCAGTCCAATGTTACGTGGATGATGTGCTTCAGCAGGTTTCATTCTCCTACCTTTAGGGGGTGACTAATGCCCTTTATCAGCAGGATAATGCCCGACCGCACATTGCTCGCATCAGCCAACATTCCTTGTAAGTTGTACCGATGTGTCCTTGGCCACTGTACTCATCAAATGTGTCACCAATCGAACACATTTGGAATATAATTGCAGACCTTGCCATTGCTTCCTTTAGAAGACGTACTTTGGCAAATGGTTGACAGGAAATGGAGAGCCATTCCACCAGACGACATGCATACTTTTAATTTCTCCCATGGCAACTCCTATTTGGTATAGCATTTTTATGTCTGACAGCATATATGCATATTGTTATCTTTTTATATCAATTATTATCGATCGCTGTAGATTATGAATTCCCTTTTTCCGGAAACCCAGAACCATTTCGCAAGTAGCAAGAGACCAATATATATTAGTTAAATTCAATTTGTAATGCATTTCTGATAAAATGAATGAAAATATAAATGTTCATTGGAGTTTTAATTAAGAAAATACGTATAAAATATATATTTTGGATTTCGTACTTGTAAAATTCGATATGTTTGCATATTAAGTGAATTGAAATATGTACATATGTATGTGCATAAAATAGACCTGTTTTCAATCAACATATGAAATGTAATCGTTATTTTTATAATATGTAAATGAGAATTAGATTCTCATGCAGTTTTGAGCATTTAAAAGTCATTTTTAAATTAAATTTCATATCAAACTATATACACTTCCTATATTCCTAAATTATATTTATTAATGAAATTAAATGCTTTCAGTTTCTCTCTCATTCTGATTAAAAATTTTAAAAATGCGTAAATATCAAATTTCTGCCCATCAGCATTACTAAAAATCTAGACATAAACTAGATTTGATTTTTAAAAGATTCTCAACAATATACTATCAGGTTTCCATCTATTTTCAGAATTTCCATTCCATAACAAAAGTATTTTTGCAGAAATTTCCATCTTAGAACAGAAGTTGAGTGTGGAAACTTCTTAGGGGAGATATAATTAGACTCTTGTGACAGTCTTCTTTCATAATTTAGCTGCTTATCTCCCGAGTTTTAATTAAATGTCTGGATAAATATCGCCATTTTGCTCATTCGAAAAAGAAGTTTTAATCTTGCGCATCGCAATACAAACACTCAAAGAGAAAATATTATTTTAACGAAGTTGTTCCATCTTCGCAGTGAGCTGAAAACAAATTATAATCCATTCAGAACAGATATAAAATGCCCTTCTTGATAGAATGAACTAACAAAATGAATTGGTTTTACCATCAGATAAGCTCAAGAATTTGCGTTTGTGATTTCTTTCTTTATTTAATAAGAATCAAAGAAATATGATTTGAATTTATACAACGTGTTTCGAAAATTAGATACGGCGACATTGAATGTCTTCATCACTTTTTTTATTAATGTCTTCATCACTTTTAGTGTGTTCCAATTTGGAAATTCGTGAATTTGTTTTTGTCATCCAAAAAATACTCCGAAGACATTTACAAGAGGAGTATATGCTGAATATACAGGGGTTGGACAAAAATACGGAAATACCTTAAAAAAACACGTTTTCTTGCCTAATATTATGTAGGAAACCCGTTGACATTCAAAACAGCTTACAGTCTTCTCGGAATAGATAAATACAGTTCCTGTATGTTTTCCAAGAAAATATTGTACCATTCTTCCTTTAGGATGGAGGCAAGTTCAGATAACAACGTTGGTGGTGGATAACGAGAATGGACTTTCCGCTCCAATGTAGACCACAAAGGTTCAATAATATTCAAGTCTGGTGACTGTGGTGGCCAGGGAAGATGCGACAAATCATCCTCGTGCTCAGAAAATCAGCCCTGGACAATGTAAGCTAAGTGAACAGGGGCTTTGTCATCTTGGAAGACACCATCACCATTGGGGAACAAAGTTTGTACCATGGGATGGACTTGATCTGCCAAAATGTTCAAATAGGTCTTGGCAGTAATCTGCCCTGACAGAGTTATCATGAGACCAGCAGAGAAACACACACACGATATGGCTGCTCATACCATCACTGAATCCCCGCCATACTTCACTCTTGGCAACAAACAGTCTGCATTATATGTTTGAGATAGCATCTCCAGACGCAAATTCGGCCAGAAGTGGGAAACAATGGGAAAGAAGACTCATCAGACCATATTACTCTTTTCTACTGCTATATAGTCCAGGCTTTATGACTTAAATGCCACTTTTTCCTGTTACGGGCATTATCATCACTGATGAATGGCTTTTCAATTCCAATCCGGACATTGATTCCCTGCTTATGAAGCTCCCTTCGAATTGTTTTGGTACTCATAAGCTTTGGTAGCATAACATTCATTTCAGCAGTAACTTTTGCAGCTGTGGTCTTCTTATTTTTTGTGATAATCCTCCTTAATGATCGTCTGTCACGATCGCTCAGCATAGACTTTTGTCCGCGCTGTGATTTAGCGGATAATGTTTTTCCGCATTTCAAATATGCAGAATAAATCTTCGATACAGTACCTCTTGAAACACGAAACACCTCGGCTACCTTGCTTACGCAAGCACCTACTATACGCGCTCCAATAATTTGCCCTCGTTTAAAGTCTGTTGATTCTGACATAATGCAAAGCCAACCTCCCATAACAGTGCTCCGACAATAATACAACTGTCAGAGCATCTACGAAGTTGTATAGGTGGCGTCAGTAGGCTTAAACGCCCATGCCACCTACATACTTCATTAAAATCAATCTTTCTTTTCAAACACGCGTTTCACAAGTTGTTTCCATATTTTTGTCCAACCCCTGTATTTGTTGGTCTCTAAAATAGGGTTTAAGTATCTATGGGTTGATGTTCTGTTACCAATACCTACAATTAGGCTAATTGTAAAACTATAAGCACAACTATAATTAACAAGCTTTTAATAAAGCAAAAGAAACACTAGATATTGGTGTTAGTATCTATAAAGTATTTCGTTTTATTTTGATAGAATCTAATAGATTAGAAACTACTAGTAATATATATGGATAATTAGGCTTAAATAAAAATAGCAAGTTTAGTTTATTAATATCAAACATACTAAAATAAATACATAATATAAACTAAGTGTAAACTTTGAAAACAGATAAAATAAAAATATTTATATATAAACAGATCAAATAATCCTTTACCACTACTAGTAAAAAATAAACTATAATATTAAGGCATGCCTTAACCAAAATCATCAGACGCCGGAGTTGGACGAATATGTCGCCAACTTTTCGAATCTCCAAACCTGATACTTTTAAACACCTAGGCAGTAAGGCATAGCGAAAAAATGAGTTTACAGAAAATTGCGCAAATATTTTAAAGAAATGATAAATATGTTGATAAAAATATTATATAGAAAAGTACAAAACTAAGTACTTAAAAGTATTGGATACATAAACTTAGTTTGTACTGGACTAACAATATTGAATTAATATATTTATATAAAAATGATAGAATATTTAACATTCATTGTCATTTTTACATTTATTCATCCCACAAAAAATGCTTAATTTCATTTCAAACTAAATAACTTTTTAATCAGAAGTTACAATTTTTGATCTTTATATTTCTGGAAAAGCAGTTGATTGTCTTTTTAGTTTCTTATGCAGAATTCTTCCCAATCGTAATGTTTCAAGAACAAAGTTTTTTCTCTGTTCTTTATTTTTAATCAATATTCTCCAGATTAAAAAATATTTGCCCTTATACATATAGTTTGGGATAGATATCTACAAATTGTATAGTGAAAAACATTTTATATTGTTAATTCATTTCACCTCTTATGAGGCTGTTTTTATGAATTCTATATTTTATTTACGTAACCTAAAGAAGACTTTGAAACTCCGGTGTATTTTACTCTGAAAATGTTGCATGGAAAAAGCAGAAACTAAATGTTCTGATTTTATACGATGGATAGAACTGTACCTAGTTTTAATCTGACAAACACGATAACGCGACTAGCAGAAAGGTTATGCTATCTTGTTACGCAAGATTGATTTATTTTGAGTATGTAGGATTATGTAAGACATTATATTTCTGAATTTATTAAAGTTACGTCGAATGGTAGTTAAATCAAATTAAGTTATAACATAATTGTTTGTTTATACAATCAGTATTACAAAGTAACCACAGATTCTTTTTACTGAAAAGTTCTGAATCCCTATTTATAAGGAAAAAGAGAATTTTATAATTATTTTCATTATTTATTTATTATATTTTTAATCTTAAATTACTTTAAATGGGTTATAATTCTTCAAAATAGTAATGCTCAAAAGTAAAGATTAGCTGTAATTTTTTCAGTCATTGAATTTTTTAAAATCTATCTTCAGTTAACATTTTTTCAATAGATATTAAACAACAGGCTATTTATTTTCATTTCCTCTATGTTGCATGTTAATATATATTTTTTTCAGGCGCTATAAAGAGTTTTCAGATTAAGCATTAATCATGAACAACATTGCATCAAATTAATTCGAAATACTTAATTAATTTCAATGTTATTGAACAGTTTATAGAACAAAAAGTATCAATAGTTCTTGAACAGTAGAATATCGGTGTATTGAGATAATTGGAAGCGATATTTATAAATAAATGTTCAAGAACTGAGCAGTTGGCACATTGAAAATTTCCTAAGAATACCTCCTTGTACGTTGTTCTTTTGAATCATAATAAACAGAGTAGTGATCATCTGCTTCTTGAATCTAATATTATTTTCAAACATCACAATAACAATTGAAAATGTATTGTCTTGAATTTAAAGCATGCAACACATAACTATCTTTAATACAGGAAAGTTCAGATTAATTCCGCATTCATAATCAAAAACAATGGTGCTATCCTACAACATTAAGAATTTGTTATTTACGAAACCACAGAAAGACCTTTTTGACTAGTGATTTTATTGACTTTTGAAATATTCATTTAATTCCGTGCATTAAAAGTCGTTTAAACGATATACATTCAATGGCCTTATAAAAAAGTAGAATTTTCGAAAATTTCCGATGTTTATTTGCAGTACCATTATAAGATACGACTATCAGATTATCCAGTTCACAGTATCAATCAGATCTAATAATGAGTTGGTTGTAGACCCACTCAAACACTGCATTCTCCTGGAATGAAAACAGTTTTGAAAAATCGCAATTTTTCCATAGAAAGGCATTGTCTTACTTTTAATAACAAGAATAAGTTAATTCAGAAACTGTTTATATTATAAACAATTACCAATCCGTAGGGTAGACGAACTTTTGCATTTAAGAGCAAATTTATAGATAAAAAATCAAAATGGCGCCCTTATAACTTCAAAACAATAAAAGCATCAAGCCAACTTAAATAATTTTTTATCAACTAATTTACAGACATTCTTTGAGGTTAAATGAAAAAAAACTATTAATCTACTATATTTAACTAGACCAATTATAATCCATGATGCCTATATCTAAAGTGATAAAATGCCCTGATATTTTACTAATTTGACACTACGAGAAAATACTTACCAGTATACGAGTCAATTAACAGAATTATTTCAGAAATGAAAACGCATTAAGAGAGAGAGAATTTATCAAACTAAATATTATTGTATTATACAGTTTGATTTGAGAATAGAATTTATATATATGTATATGATAATACAAACAATATTCTCAGTTTACTCATAAATGTTAATTGTATATGGCATTAATAACGTGATCAATGCGAGAAGACTTGGAGCTATTCTTTAGGAAAACCTTACAAAATTTCTCAATCAGCTGCAGTCTAATCCACTAACAACTTTACTACCTTACTATATGTTTCCTTTCTAATTCATTCATGCATACCTCTCCCCATCTTTCCTCCAATCGATCTGAAGTGAATTGCGTAAGTGTGCTCCTCATTCATTACATTGTTATGATGCATTGGTGGATCTGAAAAGTGATATCTCTAGAGGGATAAATCCCGAGAGGATAACTTGCAGAGCTTAATAAAGAACAGTAAAATTTTCTCTTAAATATTTTTATAAATATTATATTGAATGTTCAAATCAAATATATAAATACCTAATTTATACATAAAAATTATTATGTATAATAAAACATTTTAAAATATATTACTGTGATATGTATATTCATTAGTATTTAAAGTAAATATTAAGCCATGTCATTTTTAAGATTATTATTAGTTTAGCAAAAAATATCACTGAGGTTTGTCTATTTTGATGATAAATAATCAATTTGAAGCTTCAATTTTAAATCATTTGTCATAAGAAATGTTGCAAGATATATTGTTAATTAAGATCTCTCTCTATAGAAACACTATTTTCTTTTTTTTATGCCTAATTACTTTCATACCATGAAGCAATTATTCTATCAGATTAATAATTTTATCATGCATTTGATTAACTGCTGTGAAATGATTCTAAGATGATTTATCGTTGGTCATATTGATGTGACACGGGTGAGCCCCCCCCTCCTCCCCAGAAAATATCGATTCATTTAATTCAAGAGATTTAAAAATAGAAAAAAAGAAACGTAAATCCCATCTTCAATTATTCAATAGCTACCGGGATAGAAATTCAGGATTTAATATTTGGAAGAATGTGTGTGTGTGTGTGTGTTTGTTGTTTTAACAAACCGTTTCTTACAATAGATCTAAACTCTTGTATCATACATCTGTTCCAGAACTTTATATAAAAACTTAGGAGAGAGAGACAGAAAGAGAGGAATAGAGAAAACACCAATGAGAGATTTTTAAAAATAACATTAAAAAGCAGGGTCTCAGATAGATAGATGGCGCAGGCAGTGAACTTTTGAGAAGATCATCTTAGATGGATTTTTAATTGTAATCGGTAACAAACTAGGGCTGAAAACGCATCGTTTCATCTACCCCGAGTTTGATGATATCACATGGCTTGCAACTCAAATAATGGAAATGGTAGAACTGCCCATGCATTCAATGTAAGGAGAAATAGTCCTATTATCAATGCTAATGAATATATATTTTGGACAACAGATTTTGAAATGGATCTTAAAGCAAGGTCTGTCATCAATGCTGCTTTAATTTGTAAGATGTTAAATGTTTTTAAACACTTCACCAATACATTCAGCGTAAATGTCCTTCATGCATTAATACCGATGGACAGAATTTCGAATATCTTCTGTAATGTTTCTAATTATACTTTTTATATTTATAACGCTTATAATGCTTTCTGATACTGCTTGATTTCTAAAAGCTTTTCAAAATATTAATTTATTTAATATTTTGTTTCTATTGATTTCGAATAAAATACAGTTAATGGATATCAATACAATCCATTAATGATCTTTGAAAAAGTAAGTGAAGTAGAGGAATATTTTCCTCTCAGTGGATTATACTTTCTATATCAGTTTTTATTTCATTTACTTTTTCCTTATTAGTAATATTAAGTTATTTTCTAATCGAGAAAAAACTGATTCTATTCTGGTATTAATCTTGAAAAAATCGAACAAAAAATAATTTAAATTTACTGCAAAGCTGGATATAAGCACAATAGATTTTACATAAAATAGCTTTGATGCAGTAATTACATTTGTTATGAATTCAGTATACTACATTTATATGACAAATCAATGGTTTTAAACCACTTCATTAAATGTTTATCATGGTACCTCTTAGATCAAAAATCCAGAATTTATTTCTTCTAAAAAATATAGTAGTATGAAATTTTAACGATGACTCATTGTTTTGTGGAGATTTTGATTCTGCCCTCGTTTCTTGCAACTATTTTCAAACAATCAACCTCGTTAACTACAGCCAATTACTACGTAATTTTAAACTACTATAAAAAGTGAGGAAATTAAAAATTGAATGGACTTCATCCTCTCTAACATTCTTCATAAGTGATGGAAGAGCATGTTCCATTCATTCGAAACTTCAACATGAATATCTGATAAACTTAAATATAGAATTCATATCTCTTAATCAAAGGGGTGGCGAGTTATATACCAGAACTACGACACATTGGTTTTTGAATATATTTGATGTCAATTTGCAGCTTAAAAATATAAAAAAACACGGATTCCGTTTCTATAAATGTTAAATCTTAATGGTAATAAATTATCAATTATTTTCATTAAAGAGTGTGATTATTGCAGTACAATTAACAACAGACATATCAATCAATATATGATCATTTCTTAGTATGCATAAAAATTTCAACTAATAGTTGCAATATTTTATGTTAGAGAAGAATCATCAATATTGCTATTTTATTATCAATTTGAATTTCAATCCTTAAATCCTTGCATTCATCTTGAAAACAAAAGAATGGTTAACGCACTTGCCTTCAGTTCAACAATTTGTTCTTTAGAAGCACACTTTGCTCATGGAATTTGTAGTGATACAGAACCCATTTTCAACAGTAAGATTTAATCTAATTAGCCTTCGAGTGCAAAAGTGACGCTTAAGTGACAACCAAACCAAAATTGCAAAATAAAACTAAACTTAATTAATTAATAATATTCCTATTTAACAAATATTGAAAGAGTAAAAGCTACATATATTTCGACACCACGAAAAGGATTTCTCAACAGCCAAAGTTTGTTTTATTACATTTAAACAACAGCCACAGCCATTTATTAGATTTCAGCAGGGTTTTTCATGGATATTAAATCATATTCACTTATTGTAAGAAAGAAACATCTATGATTAACAAACACGCATTCATCAAAATCGATGTAAATGAAGAAAACAAAGACATAACACTCACTTCTCGTTGATGAACATCAGTTAGGATCATACTCATGATTTTTTTACTTCAGTATCGTAATTTTGCAACTAGGCCAGAATAAGCTGCTGCCTATCTTATCGAAGTAACTATAATCTGAAATAACACCCATTATCGCAATAAATATGTGAATAAGCTCGTATAAGCAATTCTTTAACTTTGCTTTCAGAAAAGAATCACGTATCTCTTCGTATCTATTCCGAAAACATTTTTAGATTAGCGGGGACTCAGCATCGTTATATATTTTCGAAATTTCTTTGATTACATATGTGGAACGTGAAAACATAACTCTATTTCCAGGAAAAGCTTTTCTAGTTAGGGTTTATTCCTCATCAATGTTATTAGAGACTATATTCCTTCTATAATACTATTTTTTATAAAAAGTTTTCACAATTTTGCATAGTTGTAATCTTGTAGAATTTAATTCATATTTGTCTGGATATATCTCAAAAGATTTCATAATTCTTGCAATAAAAAAATACTATCCGCTTATAGAAAATCAGAGTACTTTGGATAAATATTAAGACTTCGGTCAAAGAACATTTAAATATTTATTTAAATAATTTGAAATGTTTATAAATGAGAGAATAAATAACTTTGATACACATTTTTTCTTTAGTTTTTTTCCGTATTCATTGCATAAAACATTCATTATATTTTTAATTTTTCATGAAAAGCACACTTGCTTTAAATTCTTTCTTTCTTTATATATATATATATATATATATATATATATATATATATATATATATATATATATATATATATATATATATATATATATATATATATATATATATATATATATATATATTAAATGCAAGAATAAATATAGAACTGAAAAGTACAAAAATATATGAAAACATTTTGACTTCTTTCAAATTTATTACTTCTTTTATTCTGACTTGATGCTTTGGTTTGAACTTTTGGTGTGGCTTTTGGGTGTACTGGCTTCTTTAACACTATGTCTTGGACCAGTGCAGAAAAGCCATACTTTGTCCCAATGTGGTCAACACCCTCTGACGAAGTTGGTCATGTTGGTACTTTGTTCCATTTTATATTTTTCTTTAAAAGTTTTCCAAATATTTACTATATTTCATATTTTCAATGTATTGATCTCTATTTTCTTTAAAAAATTTTTTTTCCAACTATTTACTATATTTCGTATTTTCAATGTATTATTCGCCACATCTAATATTTGATTATTAATTTTATAAAATAAACTATATATATATATATATATATATATATATATATATATATATATATATATATATATATATATATATATATATATATATATATATATATATATATATATATATATATATATATATATATATATATATATATATATATATATATATATATATATATATATATATATATACATATATATATATATATATATATATATATATATATATATATATATATATATATATATATATATATATATATATATATATATATATTAAACGTTTTTTGATAAGACACAAGAAAGGTTCGATTGAGCAGCATTTTTAGCATAGATCATCCCCATTGATACTTCGACAGCAATTAAATTGGTGTCTATTTTTAAAGTAACCAGCTGGCCAACTTGTCTAGTGGTCCGCGTGCCTGACTATGGATCGGGAGGTTCTAGGTTCGAATCTCGGTTTAGGCATGTATGTACTTTCTCTCTATATATATCCTGTTTTTGTCCTTTCCTTGTGTCCCTATGGCATGTGTGAGAGTACGATGGTGGCCCACCTCCTGTGGTGCATCCGGGGCAACACCTCGGTGGCAAAGAGGTCGCTGTTTCTGACCGGTTCCTTGGGTATAAGGGGACAATGCATCCCGATATACCTTGATAATTAAAAAAAATTTTAAAGTAACAATACATAGTATATTGACTGTACTATATAAGGCTTTCAAAATTCTACTTACAAACTTAGAGAAGCGATAATCAACAGAAATGAGAGAGAATCGCGTATGAAATGAAGACCCTAAATGTAGGAATCGAAAGATGAAATGACAAAGCAAAATCATGAACTCAATACATCAATCTCATTAAAAAAGCAGCTAATTGAAAAATAGGATTACAGCACAGATTCAAACTAGTCATATTAAACTATTAATTGCTAATCCTCAAGAATTACAAAATTACACTTCATGCTATAAAATTAGGATATAGAATTACCATGTCACACATATTAAAATCTGCCTCTACAATCGAGTATCATTTCAAAAAAGTTCTTAATTAATAGCTTATTTCATATAACTGAAAAATGCTTCATTAAAAAAATCTTAAGAAAAAATGCATATTTTGACAAGACATTTCACGCAGTAATTAAAACAAACGAAGGACTCATATAACAAGGTTCAGTGAATATCTGTCTATTATGCCGTGTATCTCCTGCGCCTAACAGACGAAATGTTGTAAGGGTTTTGCTTTCCTGGTAAACTTTATTTATAGGTAATGGGCCTTATTTACCTGTTGTAATGGAAGAAATGTGATAAGATTTGAAAAATTCATTCAGATAAAAAGACTTGCAAAACATTGAATATGCATGTATCGACATTTACAAGTAGCGAAATTCAAATTTAAGATTTTTCATTAAAAAGAGCCAAGATTCTCTCAAGGTGATGGTATTTTTTCATTTTGGAATATATTTCCGAAATAACTTTATTTCAAAATATGCAGCTCCAGGTTCATCAAAAATAGATGAAAGATAATTTTGGTGTATGGAACAAAAATAGAAATTTTCGTGGGTCATTTCTCATTATTTAAATAGAGAAGTATACCTTGCTTTGTAAGTAAGATGAAAAATATATCTTGCTACCAATGTGCAACTTTGAAAGTATTTCTTAATAGCATGGGGAAAATATTGCTTCACACCGAAACGTCAATAACAATGTGGCGACGTAAGTGAGATAAATCTGTTTTGATATACAAAGTAACAATTCAAAAATGGAGCCCGCGGAAGCCTAGAGGTTAGGGCATCGGCCTTCCATCCAGAAAGGTGGGATTCTATTCCCAATATCGCCAAGTACATGCGATATACGTGCTTGATAGATCTGTGAAATTTCTTCCTCCTTCAGATCAGTGCCAAAATTGAGGGGTGAATCCTCTGGTGGCGTTATCTATCGAAGAAGTTTATAGCAAAGCCGTACTTTTACCTTCATTGGGCTGTGATAAACAAAGGATGCACCCTACTGACTTAAATTCGCATAGCTAACGTCATAAAGATCCTGGCTTCTCCAAGTGTCATGCGTAACAACAACAACGTAATTCAAAAATTTCTTTGTATAAAATATTTGGAAAATTATTAAGAACAAGATATTGCTTAGTATTCCTTCCATAATATATGTTAGTTACAATAGTACATATAAAAATGGAAAAATCTCTGAAGTATAGAGAAATTTAGTTATTAGTCTATCGAAATTCGTTACTTGCTATATTTACAGCAAAAGAGACTGGCTCAAAATAAGCATTTTAAGCTTTTATTTTTCAACGAAAACATTGGCGTCGTTTATTATGCTAATATTTTGATGCAAGTTTTTCGTATACAATAACAGCATTCGACGAATCAAGTTTAAATAAAATTCATGCTTTGAAGTGAACTTTTTTTTGTGCTTCTAAATCCTGTCATTTAAGCTGTTAAAAGAAATTTATTGACGTTAACAAGAATAGCAATAAACATAATTTAACAGTAAAAATGCATTAAATTATTTGGATACAAATGTTTGTAAGCACAAAACCATTTTTTACATAAATAGAATTGAAATAAGTTATTTCATAAACACACTCAAATATCTTTATCAATATGTTACCAAAACATAATAGTACATTTGTTTGCTTAGTATTTCTTTGTGCCGGAGTTAAGTAATCAAAAAAATAACCAAAGTAGAAAAAAGAAATAATACAAAATCAATAGACTTCTATTCCGCGAAATACGAAAACCATGTTCTTTTTATTATCCTTCCGCTGTCCCAGTCCTCTCTTTTCTTCTTGACCGAACAAAAAATTAAAATGAATGGTTTCGATCTCTAATGGAAAATCACATCATTAAGAAACATTCAGACTTTCCTTTAGGATGGGATTAGAAGAGAATAATAAAAACCATTATTTTTAAACAGGGGAAAAGTAATGCTTGCTTATGAAAGAAAATAAGAACTATTTAGCATGTTTCATTGTGATTCATTTTTTTCAATCAGAAGATAGTGTATAGGGTTAGTTCACTCTATCTGGAACTAGAAAAATTTAACCATTTTTTTAATCATTTTATTTTTGACAAAATTTACAAAAATTCATCATTTATTTTTCTTTTTTTTTAAGTATAAGGCAACACAAATAATCAAAAGTTTCTAATAATTTTTAATAGCAGTAAATATATTTAATTTTATATTTAGTATAACATGTGTATTCTATAAAGTAACACATTATTCTATTATCATATATATTCAGTGTACTTTTATATTCTACTTCCAATAAACGTTTGTAATAATGTTTATCAATTCGTCATTGTAAAATGTTTATCGGAAAAACCCAGGCCGTTACTTCACCATTAAATTTGAAATAGCAGAATATTTTCTTTCATTTCATGCTTTATGCTGCATAAAAACAATTCAAAATATTGACTAATTCTGACATGAGATAAAATCTGCATTAAGAACCAGAGACAACTTAAGATAGCAGTTTACAATTTAAGGGAATTATTATAAAATACAGTAAAAAAATGCTTTTCACAAAAATTATTACCTTGCATAAGAAAAATTCATTGAAGTCTTAGTATTCAGCTGTATCTTTATTTAAAATTGAAAATTTCTGTTAAATAAAGTGTTTAAGTTATGTTAAGTGTATTATTATTAAAAGTATACAAGTATTTGCATACACAACCAGGGGCAGATCAATTTTGTTCATTTTGTTTTAAAATCGACTGGACAACATGTGTTGATAAAAATATGAAAATTTACTTAACAATCCTTAAGGTTCATCTACAGTACGTAGTTTATTTTATAAAAAAAATATAAGATTTAATTATTTTTTTAATTTGGTGTCTTATGATAAGACTTCATGCACCGCTTTTGGGGAATCTAAGAACATAAATTATTTAAAATATTTTCTGATAAAAACTAAAAGAATGATTTTTTATTCCCATGTTGAAAGAGATAGACCCAGAAAAGTTCTTTAGCAACTATCATGACCCATAAATGTTCAGGATTTTTTCTATGTAAATTCCATTGAAATATTTATTTTGAAATCCTTGGAGGAAGAGATCTAAATTAAGTCAACAAAATCCTCAGTTTGAATTTTTTTAAAACTTAACTTAATTATGATGTATGAAAACAAGTGAAGGAATTATGTGAAGATACAGTAAGAAATATTTGACATAATAAAGGTAAATTTGTGATCCATAATAGAGAGAGAGTTTCATTAAACGAGAAAACTATGGAAAACGAAAGTGGTCAGAAGGAGAGAAGTTGTTTTGGTGAAGAATTCAGATAGAAACACCAAAACAACAACAACACACACAGAAATCTTCAAGAGATCAGTGTAAATGACTATGAGAAGTGTAATTCTATTGTTGATAGCTTAGTATGCAAAGTGACTTTTAAAAATAAGGAAATACACTGTAAAGTAAAATTGTATGCCATTCTACAGCATGAAGTAATTCCTCAACCTTCTTTCCTGCAAAGTTAGTAGAAAGTTCTTAGACTTATATTTTACTAGGTGCGATGAAGTTTTCTTGCCATTTGATTTTCAATATTTACATTTAAGAAACAAACACACACACGCACCTTGGGATGTGGTCGGAGTGGCTCCTCTGGTGGTGCCATCTATTGGAGAAGTTTTAAAGCAAAGTCGTACTTTTACCTGCGTGGTTGTTGTCGATTGCCAGCTAGGCTGTCACTATGGGGTGCGCTGCTTCACTTTTCCAACTGAGCCATATTTAGGTATGGACTCTGACTTCCTCATTACACACAGGCCATAGGTACCCGTTTATTGGGTAGCAACCAATCACAACCCATTTATACAAGGAATGGATAAAGGCAAGATAGTTAGAGAGAGAAAGTACATCCATGCCCGATCCGGGATTCGAACCCAGGACCTTTTTATCCGCAGTCCGGCACGCTGACCACTAGGCAAGTTGCGTGGTGTTCTGGTTAAATGAAAGACTCATCCTACTGACTTAAATTCGTATAGCCGTTGGCAGAACTGTCTTGGCTTGTCCAAGTGTTATAAATAACAACACATTAAAGAAACGTTCTGTGAGAGGTTAAAATTTAAGATTTTTTTAGTTATGAAGGTTGCATTGTGTCGAAAGTTATTTATGCTAAATTTTTCCATACTGCAAACTTTTTGCGATTGAATGAGTTTAAGAAAAATCGAAAAATCATTTATTTTATCCAGTAAAAATTGCAACAATGCGGGTGAAAATTTGATGAAATAAATTTATCGTTCTTACCAATGGAGAATTTTCCAAGAATAGCCATTTCGTGCAGACTTCTATTATCTCCTTTGCTACTTTCAAACCTCTTGAAAGAAAACATTTTAAAAACTTCAGAGGGGAATTGTGAGAACATAACATGTGTTAACACATCATCAGTTTTTTTGTTTGATCTATGTGTAAGGGAAGAAGCAAATAACTGCTTGGAAACATGAGTAAGAGGAAATTTGCTTTTTTAAAGTAATCACCAAGAAACATATTTGTCCAGTTATTTACGGCATAAAAAAGTTAAAACACACCCACACACAACAAAAAGGAAACAGTTATATTTTATTGCAGAATTTTGGTTTACTTTATATTTCATTGTGAAAAAAGAAATTGAGTGTTAATTTTTTTCACACAGTGTAAAATGAACTACTTTCTTTATACAAAGAAACTAAATAAAAATATTTTAATTTTTTATAAGCTAATTATTCATTTATGTTTACAATAATTCAATTGCAATTAAATTAAAAAGACAAATACATAAATCTATTAGATAATAGCTCATTAATATTTGAATAAACTGCTAGATCAATAAATGTTAACAAAAATTTGAGTTTAAAATTAGTTTATTAGTTTAGTAGTACTTAGAAATAAATATAAGCTCATTTATTTTTTGATCTTTTGAAGAAATGAGAAATATGTAGCTCAAAATTGCCGTATAAATTATGAAAAATTTATAATCAATATATAAATTATGAAAAATTTATATATTAAAATACAGATATCATTTATATATAACCTTTTTAGCAAAGAGAAGCATCTTCGGCATATAATGACAACTGTTCTTACAGTATTTGATATTATTAAGAGGTTGAGCACATTTCAAATCTATCATAAGAATGAATAAAAATAGTTTTAACTTTCAGTTAATTCTCATTATTTATAGCCAGCAATAATTTTGAAGCCTTATAACATTGTTGTTATTCCCATCTAAAATTTCATATTATGTGATTTTATAAAGTTAAATAGAAATTATGTATATAATTTATATTTTACGTTCTCAATGGAGATAAGTAAAAGAAGATTAAGTACTCAAAATAATGTCCCAAACCAATCAGTTATCATTTACTATTCTTTAAATAACAATTGCTCTCATCGAATTCTTTTACAGTTTTTTTTCCCAATTTACTGAATTTCTGGATAAAAATCGGGAGTGTTATTTGTTGTACCATTTATAACGTGATGAATATTAATCAGCACACTGATTCCTGAATTTCAGAGTCACAGTCCTGGTTAACACTTCGTTTTCTTTTATCTGGTTTATTTATATCATATAACATTTAATTAAGTTTTCTTCCCTTAATAATAAATATTGTTACAAAACAAATTACTCTAAAATTTGAAACAAGCATTCAATTAATGAAAAACAAGATTTCAAAGTAGGAGTCAATTTAAGTTCGCAAAAACATTTTTGTCATGCTCTCTTGTTTACTATCTTGAGAAAAGTCAAGCCAGAGCAAGCCTTCTCTAGTTGCGTGGGAACTCTCTCTCACTTTCTTACTTTTCTCACCGGAGTGCGCTATCAGGAAACTAAAAGTCTTTACAATGCCAAATGTGGCTCATTTGCAGCTATAAATCATATGAATAGGACCATCTTCTCGATTCTTGCAAGAAATCTTAATTTTGTCAAATCATTTTATTTGTTTTGCTTAACAAAATTTAAAATGAGTATTGATGTTTTGTATAATGATAAGAATTTAATCAATAGTGATGACGTTTTTAGAAAACTACCAATTTTAAATGATATTGAAAATATTAACAACTTAACTGATTGTCAAAAGAGAAAAATTATATTGCTTTGCAAATTCATGAGCTGGTGCGTAATGAACTGATCTTGAAGATGACAAATCGTGTTCGGAATTTCCACCGGGTACAGGATTCTTTTAGTGGCTTAAAAATTACCTTAATCCTCAAATCCCTGTTTAAGTCGCTAGTATCAAATTATAGAGGAACACGAATATTTGGGTTTTGTAGAGTGCAGTACTTTGGAAGAGCAAGTTTACTAATTGATGCAAAAAAAAAAAGATTTTTATTAATTTCATAAAAGAATGACTACATTGAATTGACAAAAGAATATGACTAAACTTGGGTTATAAACACTGTAAAACCTGTCAATCCGCCTATAAAGTTGTCAGCATGGGAACAAATGATATATTTTTTTAATATGGGATACAAAATGTCGCTACAGAGGAAGTATGATTAAAACAATATTGGTTTTAAGTTTGAAGTAATAGTTTTAATTAGTTTAGAAAATTACTAAGCAGAATTTGAAATTGATACTTTGAAAAATACGCAATAGCACTGTATAAAATTAGTGCTTTTTCTTGTTTTATTCTCAAGCAATCTTTTTTATAGTGGGTGTTTAGATTTTTTTTACAGTTTTTATAAACCTATAGTGGGTGATTTCCCTATAAACGTTAGCTTACAACGCAAACGGGTGAACGTAATGCAAAGAAATTTTGCATATGGATTATACACAAAATGCGCTCAAGGAATTTTGTAAAAAAAATATTCTTAAAAGTCCACTAGAGGGCGTTTTTTTTGGAAAAACCGGACATTTAAAAAAAAAAACAAGTTGGAATATAAAAACAATATTAAAAATCTAGAAGAATTATGAGTAATAAAATGTAAAACCAGAGAAAACTGTTTATTGTAGGAGAAACAAAGTCGAGATAGGCATGCTTGGGAAAAAGAGAAAGGAAGCTAGGATATAAAGCGTTTGCAGACATAGTTATGTTTAACTCAATGTTTTTTGTTACAGCAAGGAATTTTAGTTAAACGTGCATTATTGGTGGAGCTGTTTTATAACAATTAGCATTTCTGTTGCAGTTAGTGAATTTCATCATGAAAATCACGTACCGTCTGGACCAATGTATACTAAGGTATTCAGCCTATGATTAAGAGATTTGAAGAGGCGGGGAAATTAAAAGTTCAATCTGTATAAAGCCATAAACGTATCACCGGTACAAGTTGATTTCGTAAAGACAGTTGTTGAGGCACAATCAAATATATAAGAAGTTGGGGGCAATACCGCATTTGCAGTTTCTCGACAGACAGGAAGTTCTTACAGCACCGTCCAAAAAAATAATGCACTACTTCCTATACAAGACTGGCCACGCACAGGATATGCTTGATAGGGACAAGCCACAGTGTCTCTCATGTGGCTATGATACGCATGTGGAATCAGTCTGCTCAACAGAATTATTGTTGTTTTGTCAAAGTCTCGGAATATTGTGTGGGGAGTACTCTATAGGCTTTCTACTCTAATGGGACAATCAATACACTGAATTGCCACATTTGGGGAGAGGAAAATCTGCAGACCAACACTGAAATTCCCCCCAAAATTTCCTAAAGTACTGTCTCTGGTGTGGATTCAATGCGACATTCACCCTCAGACCATTCTTCTTAGACGAAGTCAGTGAACAAGGGCCTTTCACATATTCCGTTATAAGCCACTGGTACCGTGATATACTGCAGACATTAGTTGTGCAGCATCTACAGAAATCATGGATCTTTACATCAATTATTTTCATGCAAGATAGAACACCTTTACACATCCATGGATCCGTAAAGGCACTATTGCACAAACACTTTATAGAGGAAAGTATTATTAACCTTTCCTTTCCTAATCCATGGTCGCTGTGTTCGCAGGATCTAACTCCATAAGATTTCTGATTATAGATTATAAAAAAAATTCTATTTAAAAAGTTTCGTGTATCGTAGAGGTGCTGCAACGTTGAAAGACTTAAAGAATTTCATAGCGCTTCACGTGCGATGCCCCATTAAATTTCAGTCACTATTTTCTGTTGAACATATTATCCATCGAATTGTAATTTTCAATATGAATGGGGATGGTTAAGTGGAGCACTTTTTTCAACATCGTCCTGGACACGATTAACAACTGCTCCTTTTGTACAATTTCGTCCTAATCAGATCTTGTTTCTGCAAATTAAATTGTGTGTTTCCATTTCTCTCTTAGTTTTACTTAATGTAGTTCGATGACAAGGTGATCAAAATCTAGTCAATAATATGTTAATAATGTTTCGATATTCTGTTTTGGTTGTTTATTAAATTTCCGGATTTTTTTCGAAAAAGTGCTCTTTGGTGAATATTTTGGATCTACATTTTTTTCGGAATTCTGAGAGCGCATCTTGGTTTAGGGACATGTGCACGTTAATCGGTAACGTCCAAAGTCCTTTCGTTGGAGTGACGTACGTATATTTGCAAAGAAGACTGCCGACTCAAGTGTGATTTCGTCACCTGATCGTGATTCAAAATAACGAAGTTCTTGATGATAGGTGACTACTCAAATCTATTAATCTTGGCGTGATCTCATCTACGTAGATATGTATGTACGCCTCAAAGGCATGACATAAATTTTGAATGATTTTTCAGGCTTACTTCCAGTTGTTAGGAAATATACTGTAATTTGAATCTGATTATCATTTCTAGTTTTTAGTTTTATAATGTAACCAGAAATCTTAAAGCTTAAAGATTTTTTAATTAAAGTAATAAAATTCAAAAGAATTATGTAACATGAACTGTGCAATATGATCAAAAATTTATATTTTGTAACAAATTGAAACTAATTATGTTGATTAAACCAGTCTAAAAAATTATCTAGACCTGGTCCCAGTCACTGTGTGAATTAATATTGAAGAAAATATATTATTTAAAAAACTTTCTACAATAGTTTTTATGGAATCAATAATAATCATTTTATTGTTAATCTACCTCGGATTTCATTTTTATCGAGAATTCATCTACAATTTTTATAATGATCAATAATTAATTTAAAAATTTCATAACAACCAAGAATTTTTTCATACACTTCAAACAATTTGTTCACAAATTTCATAGTTATCAAGAAACTCTTACGAGTCACATAGAGATAGGAACGAAATTTCTATTTGTTATTTTAATTATCAATGTTTGATTCTACAGTTTTAAAATTTTCTTTTGACCGTATCTAGGAAAACAGTTTTATGTTAGAAATGATACAATGAAATGTTAAATTTTTGTATATTTAATACTACGAATAGTTACAGTTTGTTTTTAAAAACATCTTTTAGAAATCTTTGTATATATTATTCAGCATAGAACATAATTTGCTTGTAGCTTTAACAAAATTTGATGCAGCTTTTCTAAATTATCTTGCGAAAAATTAAAATTTCACTTTCACATCAGAGAAACAGCACTACTCAGCTTAATTTTTAATTAAATTCTACTGATAAACAATTCGCTTTCGGAGAAGAGAGTCAAGGATGTCTGATTAAATTCTCTTTCCCTAAAAATAATGTAATTAGGAAACGATTGCCGAAACTGGAGTTCGCTTCGGTGGAATATAGATTCGAAAAGTTACTGGAACTTGGTGAAGTATTTTTCTGTAATCATTTTCTAATTAAATTTCTTCTTTATCCACATATTGTGCATGACACATCATATTATACATTGATGGATATTACAATATGCTGCTCAACATTAAGGCTGAAACATCTAAGAGGAAGAGTCGTATGTACTTCTGATAATTGATAGAAACTTTATTTATATTAAAATGATCAAAATTATAAATAAAATATTCATCAATTGGATTGCTTTAATTACAAGATGAGACCACCATGTGCGAAAATATACGAATGTATATGCCTTAGCTTGGAATAAACAAGGAGATATTTTCAGGCATTAGAATATTGTTTTTTAAGTAGCTAAAAAGAATATCACATGAAAAATATTCTCCAACGAATAATCCTTTCACTCGCAAATTTTCAGTATTGACAGTTTTAAACATCTGTTGACCAACGATATTTCAAAGATTCAATAGCAGTGTTTCTCTACTGGATTTACTCCAAGGACTGGTAAAATACTTTGGTACGTTCTCGTGGATTGGTAAGTTTAATGATTGGACTTATTGGCACATTTTTTTCACAAATAAATCATAAAGACAAAAATAATCGTCAGCATTTTATTTGTTATAACTTGCGTTCTAGTAATCAGCGATACTCAGTCAGACGGGGACACACTAACTTATGTACTAAGTGTATGGCACGGCAGTGGATGAAAGCGATTAGGTTGATAGTTGTTAATTTTAGTTACATTTTTCATTAACAATCACATTATTTCCTAAACTTATAAACTATTGTTATTGTAACGTAGTTGTTGTTTTGATATCGGTTGTCGGTCGA